>CM022299.1:404864813-405462510 GCA_011799875.1 Thinopyrum elongatum | reverse complement strand
CTAGTGTCGCTGTTTGTGCTAGCCTTCTTAAGGCAGAACTTGTCTAACTATGTCTGTACCCAGATATTATTTGTATGACTGACTTATGTATTCGGATCTTCGGATCCCTGGTCTGTAATATTGTGGACCTCCGTTTATTTGTGTTTAGAGTTGTGTTGTGATATCTTCCCGTGAGTCCCTGGGCTTGATTGTACACGTTTGCGTGTATGACTAGTGTACGATTGAACCGGGGGCGTCACAGTAGCATTCCACATCAATTTTTTTTATCATTTACCTACTCGAGGACGAGCAGGAATTAAGCTTGGGGATGCTGATATGTCTCTATCGTATCTATAATTTTTGATTGTTTCATGCCAATATTATACAACTTTCACATATTTTGGGCAAGTTTTTATATGGTTTATTGGACTAACCTATTGATCCAGTGCCCAGTGCCAGTTCGTGTTTGTTGCATGTTTTTTGTTTCCCAAAAAATCCATATCAAAGGAAGTCCAAACATGATAAAAATTTACGTAGAATTATTTTGGAATATTTATGAGTTTTGGGAGGTGGAATCAATGCAAATGGTGGCCCACAGTGACCACAACCCACCAGGGCGCGCCGGGCACCCCCTGGCGCGCCCAGGTATCTTGTGCCCACCTAGAATGTCATTTGGGGCCCTTCTTCTGGCGCAAGAAAGATAATTTATGGAAAAAAATCATGTAAAATTTTTAGCGCAATCGGAGTTACGGATCTCCGGGAATTTAAGAAACGGTGAAGGGCCAAATCTGAGGAACGCGAAATAGAAGAGAACAAAGAGACAGATCCAATCTCGGAGGGGCTCCTGCCCCTTCGCCACCATGGAGGCCATGGACCAGAGGGGGAACTCTACTCCCATCTAGGGGGGAGACCAAGGAAAAAGAAGAAGGAGGGGGGCTCTCTCCCCCACTCTCCCGGTGGCGCCGGAGTGCCGCCGGGGCTAGGATCGTGACGGCGATCTACATCAACAATCTTGCTACCGTCTACACCAACTTTCTCCCCCTCTATGCAGCGGTGTAACACCTCTTCTCCCTGCTGTAATATCTACTTAAACATGGTGCTCAACTCCATATATTATTTCCCAATGATATTTGGCTATCCTATGATGTTTGAGTAGATCCGTTTTGTCCAGTGGGTTAATCGTGACCTTGGTTGGTATGATTGTATATTTTTTATTTATGGTGCTGTCCTACAGTGCCCTCCGTCTCGCGCAAACGTGAGGGATCCCGGCTGTAGGGTGTTGCAATATGTTCATGATTCGCTTATGGTGGGTTGCGAGAGTGACAGAAGCTTAAACCCGAGTAAGTGTGTTGTTGCGTATGGGATAAAGAGGACTTGATACTTAATGCTATGGTTGGGTTTCACGACCTTAATGATCTTTAGTAGTTGCGGATGCTTGCTAGGGGTCCAATCATAAGTGCATATGATCCAAGTAGAGAAAGTATGTTAGCTCATGCCTCTCCCTCATATAAAATTACAAGAATGATTATCGGTACTTGTTATCGATTGCCTAGGGACAAATGACTCTCTTGGTGACAAAAGCTATCCACTTTTATTACCTTGCAATTTATTCATAGTTTTATTCTCGCAAAGTACTCATAGTTTTATTCTTGCAAAATAGTTTCATACTTGTTTTAGGTAAAGCAAACGTCAAGTGTGCGTAGAGTTGTATCGGTGGTCGATAGAACTTGTGGGAATATTTGTTCTACCTTTAGCTCCTCGTTGGGTTCGACACTCTTATTTATCGAAGAAGGCTACAAATGATCCCCTATACTTGTGGGTTATCATTACTCTCTCATAATAATTTTCAGTAGCATCATGAATGAATTCAACAATATAACTATCACATACAACATTCTTTTCATGATCCACAAGCATAGAAATTTTATTACTCTCCAAATAAGCAAATTTATTCTCATGAATAGTAGTGGGAGCAAACTCAACAACATAACTATCATGTGAGGCATAATCCAATTGAAAACTAAAATCATGATGACAAGTTTCATGGTTATCATTATTCTTTATAGCATACATGTCATCACAATAATCATCATAGATAGCAACTTTGTTCTCATAATCAATTGGAACCTCTTCCAAAATAGTGGATTCATCACTAAATAAAATCATGACCTCTCCAAATCCACTTTTATCAATATTGTGAAAAGATTCAACACCCTCCAAAATAGTGGGATCAATACTACCTAGAGTTGACACTCTTCCAAACCCACTTTCATCAATATAATCATCATAAATAGGAGGCATGCTATCATCATAATAAATATTCTCATCAAAACTTGGGGGACTAAAAATATCATCTTCATCAAACATAGCATCCCCAAGCTTGTGGCTTTGCATATCATTAGCATCATGGATATTCAACGAATTCATACTAACAACATTGCAATCATGCTCATCATTCAAAGATTTAGTGCCAAACATTTTATTGACTTCTTCTTCTAACACTTTGGCACAATTTTCCGATCCATCGTTTTCAAGAAAGACATTATAAAGATGAATAATATGAGGCAACCTTAATTCCATTTTTTGTAGTTTTCTTTTATAGACTAAACTAGTGTAAAACAAGAAACTAAAAGATTCAATTGCAAGATCTAAAGATATACCTTCAAGCACTCACCTCCCCTGCAACGGCGCCAGAAAAGAGCTTGATGTCTACTACGCAACCTTCTTCTTGTAGACTCGTGTTGGGCCTCCAAGCGCAGAGTTTTGTAGGACAGTAGCAATTTTCCCTCAAGTGGATGACCTAAGGTTTATCAATCCGTGGGAGGCGTAGGATGAATATGGTCTCTCTCAAACAACCCTGCAACCAAATAACAAAGAGTCTCTTGTGTCCCCAACACACCCAATACAATGGTAAATTGTATAGGTGCACTAGTTCGGCGAAGAGATGGTGATACAAGTGTAATATGGATAGTAGATATAGGTTTTTGTAATCTGAAAATATAAAAACAGCAAGGTAACTAGTAACAAAAGTGAGCGAAAACGGTATTACAATGGTTGAAAACAAGGCCTAGGGTTCATACTTTCACTAGTGCAAAGTCTCTCAACAATGATAACATATTTGGATCACATAACAACCCCTCAACGTGCAACAAAGAGTCACTCCAAAGTTCCTATCGCGGAGAACATAAGATGAAATTGTTTGTAGGGTACGAAACCACCTCAAAGTTATTCTTTCCGATCAATCCATTGAGCTATTCCTATAAGTGTCACAAACTGCCCTAGAGTTCGTAGTAAAATAACACCATATGATACACATCAATCAACCCTAATGTCACCTAGATACTCCAATGTCACCACAAGTATCCATGGGTCAGTTATACGATATGCATCAAACAACTTCAGATTCATAATATTCAATCCAACACAAAGAACTTCAAAGAGTACCCTAAGATTTCTACCGGAGAAACAAGGACGAAAACATGTATCAACCCCTGTGCATAGATTACCCCAATGTCACCTTGGGAATCCGCGAGTTGAGTGCCAAAACATACATCAAGTGAATCAATAGAACACCCCATTATCACTACGGGTATCCCACGCAAGACATACATCAAGTGTTCTCAAATCCATAAAAGTATTCAATCCGTTAATAGTGAAACCTCAAAGGTAAAACTCAATTCATCACAACGAGATAGAAAGGGAGAAACACCATATGATCCAACTATATTAACAAAGCTCGTGGTACAACAAGATCGTGCCAAATCAAGAACACGGGGGAGAGAGAAAGAGATCAAACACATAGCTACTAGTACATACCCTCAGCCCCGAGGGTGAACTACTCCCTCCTCATCATGGTGGCCACCGGGATGATGAAGATGGCCTCCGATGATGATTTCCCCCTCCGACAGGGTGCCAGAACGGGGTCCCGATTGGTTTTTCGTGGCTACAAAGGCTTGCGGCGACGGAACTTCTCATCTAGGGTTCTTTTCGAAGGTTTCTGTATTTATAAGAATTTTTGGCATCGGTCTCACGTCAAGGGGGTGCCCGAGGGGACCACAAGCCCGGAGCTAGCACCCTGGGGGGTAGGCCACGGCTAGGGGGCTTGTGGACTCCTCGTCCACTTCCTGGCCCAGCTCTGGTGCTTCGGGGGTCTCTTTTGGTCCATAAAAAATCACCGTAAATTTTCACTCCATTCCGAGAACTTTTATTTCTGCACAAAAAATGACACCATGATAGTTCTGCTGAAAACAGCGTCAGTCCGGGTTAGTTCTAATAAAATCATACCAAAACCATATAAAATTGTTGCAAACATGGCATGAATACTTCATAAATTATAGATACATTGGAGACGTATCAGCGGGCACGTGTCTCACGGTGCGAGCGTCAGGTGTTGCTTTCCTTGCCTTGGCGGGGCCTGGGAAGGGCAGCAGGTGCCTCTTCCTTGCGGGCGCGACCTCGAGAGGGCCAGCGCCATCCTCACCGTCAGAGTGCTCGACCGCTACAGCTTTGTAGGCACGCTCGAGGGAGCAGGCTGTGTCCTTCTCGTCGCAGGCGATGGTGATGACGCTGCTACGGCCGGGCATCTTGAGGACGTTGTAGCCATGATGGGTTGCTGCCATGAACTTGGTGAGCGCCGGATACCCCATGATGGCGTTGTATGGGAGGCTGATGTGTGCCACGTCGAAGTCGATGAGCTCGGTGTGGTAGTTGTCGCGCATGCCGAAGGTGACGGGGAGGCGCACTTGCCCCGGGGGAATGGTGGAGCCATTGGTCACCCCAGAGAACGTCCTGGTCGGTATCAGCTCGTTGTAGGGTACCTGGAGCGTCTGGAAGGTCTCGACAGAGAGCACGTTGAGGCCGGTACCTCCATCGATGAGGGTCTTGGTGACTGAGACGTTGCTGATGGTGGGGGTGCACAGCATGGGAAGTGTGCCTGCGGCAGCCATGGACCTGAGGTAGTCCTTGGAGTCAAAGGTGATGGCGTACTGTGACCACTTGAGGGGCCGCGTGGCCTCCGACCTCGGGAAGGCAGCGCTCACCTCACGAGAGAACTGCTTGAAGATGCGGTTCGACACAGGGGCATGGGATCCGCCGAGGATGCAGGCTATCGCACGAGGCTCCTGATAGCCCCCAACCCCCTCGTCATGCTAGTTGGTGTCGTTCCTTCTGGGCGGCGGCAGCAGCGGTGGAAGAGCAGCGTTGTCCTGAGGGCGCGCCTCGCGAGGCTGTTCACGCCAGCCGTCCTCACGAGGCTATTCGCGCCAGCCCTGGCGGGGGTTGCCATTGCGGTTGTCCTACCGATCGGTGCCGCGACCGTTACGGTCTGGTCGCCGGCCAACGCGTTCGTCGCGGAGCGACTTGAGCTCCTGGCAGTCTTCGGTGTTGTGGGTGCGCACGTTGTGGAAGACGCAGAACGGGCAGCGGTCCTTCTCGGGCTCGTCGCGGTCGTGGCCGCGCTTCTGCTCGGGCTCCACCGCTAGCACGGTAGGGCCCTTGCGCTTGACCTCCTTGCCTTTTGCCTTGCTGTCGTCGGGAGGGGCGTCGGGGTTGTTGTGGATGAATAAGCGGCCTTCTTCAGCCTTGGCGCACTTGTTGGCGAATTTGAACAGCTCCAAGGCCAAGCTCAGATCATCATTGATGGTGAGCTTCTTGCACATCCTGACGTCCGTGACGCCATTGGAGAACGCCAAGATGATGGCGTCATCCAAGGCGTGCGAGATCTTGTTGCGCACCTGGCTGAAGCGTTGGATGTACTTGCGGAGGGTCTCTCCAGGGCGCTGCTTCACGGGCCGCAGGTCGTTGATGGTGAGGGCGCGGTTGTGGGTGCCCTTGAAGTTGGCGACGAACTGCTCACAGAGCTCGCTCCATGAAGAGATTGACTCCTCAGGCAAGTTCATGAGCCAGGAGCGCGCGCCATCTTTGAGGGCCATGGGGAACCAGTTCGCCATGACCTTGTCGTCGCCGTTCGCAGCCTCGATGCTCAGGGCGTAGAGTTGGAGGAACTCCGTGGGTTCGGGGATGCCATCGTAGCGCGGGGGCAGCTCTGGTTTGAACTTGACCAGCCAAACCACTCGGCGCAACTCGCGAGTGAAGGTCCGGCAGCCCAAGCTGCTCGAAGGAACGCCATGGGTGAGGGCGGCTTCATTCTGGTGCCCTGTCGCAAGCACCTCTTGAACGATGCGGTCTTGGCACTAGCGCTGCTACTCGAGGAGCACGCGCGTGTCGGACGGTGCATGACGGATGATCCGGCAGCTGGCCTCATCTTGGGCATGTGAAGGTGCTCCGCGGGGGCTGGTCGCGTGGGCGCGCGTCGCGCCGGGGCTCGACTGGATCGCTGCGCAAGGGTGGTGGTAGAGGCACTCCGTGCACCATGTCCCTAGCATGAGACAGTGGAGGACGAAGCGAGCGAGAGGGTGTCGGGGCTTCTCCAGTGGCGGTGATGAGTTCGGTGATGCGCCCAACAAGGCGTCGTAGCCGGCATCCACCGAGCGGTAGCGGAGCAGCACGCACGCCATGAGTAGTGCGACCTGAATGTTTATGTGCCCAAGGCGGGCGTGGGAGGAGGAGGCCGTGGCGGTGTGGCCATCCTGCTGCATAGAAGGGGGCAAAGAGGAGTCCTACTGCTCGTGGGTGGCAGGGTCGATGGCGGCGGTAGCCGCGGCGCCGGCGGAGTGGTGGCGACCATCGCGGCCCGCAGGTGCGGTCTGGGCGACGCGAGCCACCCGGCGATCGGCACGTACACAGTGAGTATCAGCCATAGGGCTGGAGAAGCAGGGTGTTGGTGTCCAAACTGGCAGATCTCGGGTAGGGGGTCCCGAGCTGTGGATTTAGGATCAATGGGAAACAAGGGACGAAGAACACGGTGTTTACCCAGGTTCGGGCCCTCTCTAAGAGGTAAAACCCTATGTCCTGCTTGATTGAATTGATGTGTATGGTATGGTTACAGAGTCGATCTACCTCGAGATCAGATGAGCTAAACCCTAGGTTGATGGGGTATTGGATGTTGCTCTAACCCTAAAGACTAAAGCCCTCTGGTTTATATAGACACTAGTAGGGTTAGGGTTACATATGATCGGTTACAACAAGGAAAAGATCACGCTAAATCCTGACTTGGAGGGCACACCATGGCTCCGAAGATCCTCTATCCAGACATGGGTCCACGCCCAAGCTCGGCTCCATAGCAGCCCATCAGTCCGGCCCATAAGGAAGGGACCGGCGGCCCGAGGACCCCTTAGTCCAGGACTCCCTTAGTAGCCCCCAAACTAGCCTCCAATTCCAGGGCCTGTGATCGGTATCTGCATTCTCCTGCAGTCTTCGGCTTGTGAGGCGAGTTCTCCATCTTATCTTGTGTGTGCTCGAAGACGAGCAGTATTCGGAGTCCAGCGCCTCGGCTTTACTTAGCCCCAAAGGTCAAAATGCTCCAGTGTGAACAGTTCCCTTATATAACAACTTTTCGGCGAAGGGTCACGTCCGGTCATAATACCAAACGGTTGGAAGTCCTCGATGCGCGGTTCGAGGCCACGTCTCCATTGGTGTGTCTCATCAAGGCAGAGATCGTGCCCCTTTTTTAGGGAATATGATCAATGATTTCAATCATCCCACCCGCGCATAACGTCGCGAGTATATCGGGAAGTGGAAAGGCCCGCGGCATGAAAAAAGGAACTCTTGGCTTCTCCGCAGCCCATAAAAGGGGAACAGTTGCAGTTACCAGCCTACGCCTTCTTCCACCTCTCGCCATCACTTTTCCAATCTCCAGAGCTCCGACGCCCTGCTCTACTCTTCCGCAGTGATTCCCTTCCCAGCCTCCTCCTAGCTTCGGCCATGGCCGGATCCGGTGCCAACGGCAAGTGGGAGGCCTCCATCGTCACCAACAGCGACATCGAGGAGCTGAAGCGAGCCGGCTACTTGTCGGATGACGTCGCTCACTGGGCCCCCGAGGAGGGCCAGGTCGTCCCCACTCCCAAGCCAGGCAAGAGGGTGGTATTCCTCCCCCACTTCATCCGGGGGCTGGGATTCGCGCTGCACCCCTTCGTGCGGGGATTGATGTTCTTTTAGAGGCTGGATTTCCACGATCTAGCCCCCAATTCCCTCCTCCACATCTCCGCCTTCATCATCGTTTGTGAGGCCCTTCTGCGGGTCCAGCCGCATTTTGTCCTGTGGCTGAAGGTGTTTAACGTCAAGCCGAAGGTGGTCGGCAGTGCCCAGGTGGACTGCGGTGGAGCGATGATCAGCAAGCTCACCCGAGTCCAATGGCCGGAGGGTACATTCATCGACACCGTCAAGGTGTGGCAGAAGGAATGGTTCTACATAATAGAGCCACGGGATGCAGCCTGGACGGTAGCCCCCGAGTTCAGATCCGGACCCCCAGTGAGATTGACCTCGTGGACCAAGAAAGGTCTTAATTGGGGGTCCGACGACGAGGTGAAGAAACAGCAGAAATGCGTTTCCAATGTGATGGAGACCGGCGCCAAGATGACCAACGTGGTCCAGATAATGCTCCGTCGCCGCCTCCTTCCTTGCCAGCAGAGAGCCACCCCGATGTGGTCTTTCAAACCCGAGGACCCGGCCACCGTGCAACACCTCTTCAGCACCACCCACGACAAGGTTTGGAAGTTGTTGTTCAAGCCCCAGGAGGCGTGGCCAGCCGAGAAAGAAGACATTGGCCTCGATGCTGCCAATCCCCCGAGGGAGGTAATTGATCACTTGCCCAATTTGTATTCGGATGCTCATGCTGCACAAAGTTCGGTCTAAGTGAAAGGATCAAGAAGAGGGGTCTAGAGGGGGGGTGATTAGACCCTTAACCAGCAAAGTTGGCAGATTTTAATTTCCTCAAGTTAAGGTTGAGAATTACCATAAGTTAAAGCATTCACAATACATTTCAAGCAAGGATGACAAGAGTATATGCAGCGGAAAGAGTAAAGCATGCAAGTTGCAAGAAAGTAAAGGGATGGGATAGGAGTTTGCAAACGCAATGGAGACTCGGAGATTTTGGCGTGGTTCCGATAGGTGGTGCTATCGTATGTCCACGTTGATGGAGACTTCAACCCACGAAGGGTAACGGCTGCGCGAGTCCATGGAGAGCTCCACCCATGAAGGGTCCACGAAGAAGCAACCTTGTCTATCCCACCATGGCCATCGCCCACGAAGGACTTGCCTCACTCGGGTAGATCTTCACAAAGTAGGCGATCTCCTTGCCCTTACAAACTTCTTGGTTCAACTCCACAACTTGACAGAGGCTCCCAAGTGACACCTAACCAATCTAGGAGACACCACTCTCCAGAAGGTAATAGATGGTGTGTTGATGATGAACTCCTTGCTCTTTTGCTTCAAATGATAGTCTCCCCAACACTCAACTCTCTCTCACATATTTGGCTATGGTGGAAAGATGATTTGAGTGGAAAGCAACTTGGGGAAGGCTAGAAATCAAGATTCTTGTGGTAGGAGTGGAATGTCTTGATCTCAACACATGAGTAGGTGGTTCTCTCTCAGAAAATGAGTAGTGGAAGTGTAGGCACATTCTAACCGTTACACACATTTGACCAAACTCGGTGAGACCGAATAGACTAACTCGGTCTGACCAATTAGTTCAAAATGTGAATGTCAGGAATCTCGGTGGGACCGACTGGAACAACTCGGTGTGACCGATGTGCTAGGGCTTAGGGCAAACATCAACTCGGTGGGGCCGATTGCATCAAATCGGTGAGACCGAAGTGAAACAATAGAGCAACAAAGAGTTGGTCAGGCAAACTCAGTGGGACCGATTGCAACCTCAGTGAGACCAAAATAATTACAACAAGCAACAGAGAGTCTGCAAGGCCATCTCGGTGAGACGAGATCCATATCGGTGTGACCGAACTGTTAGTGTTTCTGGCTGTGGCTGGCATATGAACTCGGTGGCGCCAGATGGAAAGAATCGGTGGGGCCGAGTTTGACTTTAGGATTTTGACATATTTGGAATGAGAAAGTGGTTGAGGGTTTTGGAGCAATATCACTAAGCACTTTGAGCAAGCATGCCATTAAGCAACACCTCATCCACTTTTAATAGTATTGGGTTTCCTATGGACTTAATGTGATCTTGGATCACTAAAAATAAAATGAAGAGTCTTGAGCTTTTGCCAATCTTTGTCCTTAGCATTTTGAAGGGGTTCCACGTCCTCTTGTCCGTGCCACGCCACTGTTGAACTTGTCTGAAATATACTAGATAAAACCATTAGTCCAACAAGAGATATGTTGACATTAATTACCAAAATCACCCAGGGAGCACTTGTGCTTTCAATCTCCCCCTTTTTGGTAATTGATGACAACATGCATCAAAGCTTTAAGTAGATGATATAGAGATTAATGAACAAAGCTTCAGAAAGACATGTAACATGCATAAGCTCCCCCTACATATATGCACTCATGTGAAGATAGGATATGCTAACATGTGAATGCATGACATGACAGAGTAAGTAGAGAATTACATGTATCTTGGTTATATGCATCAGAGTAAATGATATGGTTAAGAGATGTACCTACATGTTTATGAATCCCTCTTGCAAACAATATGTGTAGCAACAAGAGATCATCATGCACATGAGTGTGATGCATATACTTACCTTGTGGTCTTGAGCTAACTTTTGAAGGAGTGGGCTTGAGAAAACAGGGTTAGATAACACAAGAACACTCCAGACAAAGCATTTTGAAGAACCACAAGAATACCAAGACTGGGATGACATGTAATGAGTGAGTACTATAAGTACTTCTTTTAGATATAGACATGTCCCCAAAGATCTAAAGATTTGCAATGAGTTCCAAGGATTTTCTCCCCTTAAGTTAACCAAGGCTCTTTCTCCCCTGAATCTATCATTGGATAATGGGAGAAGATAGGGTGAGATAAATAAACTCAGAGCAAAGAGAAAAAAAATCAAACTAGAATCAATCATACTAACATGTCTTTCCCCTCTTAAAGACATGTGACTTCTCTCCTCTTGTTGAAATGCATCTTCTCTTGTTGATTTAAGCTTTGATGTTCTCTCTCTCTCCCCCTTTGACACCAATTTCCAAGAAGGGATACTTCAGAAATATGAGTCAGGTAGGTGTGGTCCTTGAGAGACACTATAAAGCAGCATGTTGCTTAAGATGCTGGTAGAGGATAAGAATCATTGAGTGGAGCTGAAAAGAATAGGCAATATAAAATGGCAAAATGTTTTCTCGGCAGTGAAATTGGTGACACCGATATGTTTTCCTTCGGTGATTCTGAAATGGCAGAGTCACAGAGGATGCTTATCGGTCAGACCGAGTAAGTCCATGTCGGTTGAACCGATGAACTGTGTACAAGGGATCCTTGTATTTTGGTCTAGCCGATAGGCTTGGATCGGTGAGTCCGAGTTCAACGCAGAGGAAAATTTTGTCATCTCAGCTCACTTAGCAAATGAAATCTCACAAAGATTTTCAAGGAATTGTCAAGGGATTTGCAATGAATTAACAGAAGATTCGTAGACAAAAGACAAAAACAAAAAAGGAACAAAAAAAGAGATCTAGACGAAGCAAGAAACCATGTAAAGGAGATACAAGGGGCACAAGTACACTAGAGAACTTCATCTAGAGATTGTCGGCGACATTGTCACCTATGTTAGAGTATATTGACTTAGGAGTCAAGTGAGATCACTTGATCATAGGTCATACTCATCGTTTAAGCTCAAAATGGGGTTACCATTTTTATTTAAGCATTTTGATGTATTCACACCTTGTTGAGTTGCTTTACTTCATGACTTGGAGTAAAACTTCTCTAAGGTGGAATGCCATACCTTGGGTTGTGGTGTTGATCTTGATCATGTAGTTGAACTTGTATCGGATGCTCAAGGTTGATGTAGTTGGGAGCACCACTTGTAGTTGAAGTTCATGTTCCTACATGGGTTAGTCTTGCAAGGAAAAGCACTTGTGTATCCAAAATGACAATCATGAAACTTGATATCAATTGAACTAGTCAAAGGATATGTCGAGTGAGTCCATGCTTCCTTGATTTCAACAACCAAACCATAGGAACTTGGTGATGTGAAGATTGCACAAAATGTGAGTGGCTTGCAATCTCATAGATTTGGGCTCATCCAAGTACCTACAATGGTTAGATAACATGCAAAGGGTACAAATATATATCCAAGACATATGATCATCATCATAAGAGAAATACCAAGGATTAGTCACTAAGGCTCATGCCTTGCATGTATCCAAAGGAATCTCTATTCCAAGTTTGAAGCATCAATGATATTCAATTCACCTCTCAAACAGCAAAATACTTTTTCATCAAGTGGTTTAGTGATTATATCCGCCAATTGCTTATCGGTACAAACATGCTTAAGATTGATGTCTCCTTTTGCCCCGTCGCCGCCTCGCCCTCGCGCCGACGCCGTCGCTAACCACCGCCGCCGCCGCCGCCTTCGTCCTCGCCGCCACGCCGGCGCTCCTCGTCGAGGCCACCTCACCGTCCCCGTTCCCCCCCTCCCGATCCAGGAGTGGATCGGGGCCGCGTCGCCACAGACGCCACGCCCGAGCGCCCGACGCCGTCGTCGTGTCGCCTCGTCGGCGCCGCCCGTCGCCTCTCCGTCGACCCTGTCGCCTCCTCACCCTACCACCACACCGTCGCCGGCCAGCCTCTCCCCCCCCTCGATGTGAGCCCCGTGCCTCTGCTCCCCCCCCCCTCTCCTCTCTCCACCACCACCGACCGCTCGACGCTCGCGCACTCGCTGAGCCGCTGCCTCACCGCGTCGCCGCTCGCCTCCTCTTCCCCATCTCGCTCGCCTTTCCCGTGCACCTGCTCCCTTGCCTCAGCCTCCCCTCCTGCCTCAGCCACTCCCCCGCGCCTTGCCCTCTAGCCCCATCCGCCTCGCCCGGCCCCTCAGCTCTCGTCTTCCATCTCCTTCCTCGCGCCTCGCGCAGCATCTTCTGTTTCCCCCTCTCCCGGTCTCCCTTCCCTGCTCGCTTTTGCCCCCTGCTCTCTCGCCCGTCCCCTCCCGCGGCTCACGACACCCCCCCTCGGCCCCCTGTGCCGCTGACCGTGGGCCCAGCCCCCTGACCACGACTGCTGGGGCCCAGCCCCAGTAAAACGTTTAAAAAAAATAAACTAATTAATTAGTTAATTAATCCTGATAGGTTAATTTAATTAAGTAATTAATGTTAATTACAGTAATTTAATTAGTTAATCACTAATTAACCTAACAGCCTATGACAGGTGGGACCCACTGGTCCTGACGTCATGCTGACGTCATGATGACGTCAGCAAACACATTCTGGATAATGTTGCAATTAAATATAAAAATAAATTCAAAAATTAATAAAACTTTAGAAAATCATATTAAATAATCCGTAACTCAGATCGAAAAACCTTGTACATGAAAGTTGCTCAGAACGACGAACGAATCTGATACCGGTCCGTTCGTCCGCCACACTCTCTAACTATCCAACATGCAACCGTTCCCCTCCGGTCATCTGTCTAACAAATGTCCGGAACCCGGAAAACATTCCCAGGATGGATTCCTCCTTCCTCGTTGACTGCAACCTACGTTAGGACACACCGCACTGCATATTGTCATGCCGTACTTTGCGTTGCTCATGTTTTGCTCTATATTATACTGTTTCCTCCCCCTCTTCTCTCTCGATAGATCCCGACGCAGCTCGGAGACCGAAGACAGACACTGACAACCTTGCCCTTGCCGCCGAGCAACCAGGCAAGCCCCTCCCTTGAGCATACCGATATCGCCCATTCTAATTTCCCATGCTTGCATTAGAATTGCTGCTGCTGCTGCTGCTTTACTACTATTCTGATGCTAGCCTGTTCATTGTAACCTGCTGTTGATATTACCTACATACCTAAACTGTTTAGTCTAGGCTGGGTAGAGACCTACCTGACCCCACTTATCCCGACTGCCGCGCTGGATCGTCAGAAGACCCGATCAATGGGATTGAAGACCAGGACCGACACCGCACATCACCCCCTTAGTTGTACCGACACTGCAGCGTTACTATCGAGTGCCGAGGGTGAAACCCTTGTAGCACTTCTGATGTTAACTCTGTTAGAGTAGCTATTCGGTCGTGGTCATCGAGGGTGATTCCTCCTTCACCGCTTCGATAACGACGCTGTCCTACAACACCTCAAGTGTGGACCCAGTGAGGGTGATCTCCTAGTTCCCTTGACGGATACATCGAGTGGGAATTCAATGAGGTGATACCTCGGATTCCCTGATGTTATGGACACACGATACTTGGACCTTAATGTTACTTGGAAAGGCGGGTCGACCCTGAGGGGTACCCGCTGTGATGTGAAGGCGGGTTGCCAGTGTGGTGCCCGAGTGGTGAATACGAGGCGCGGCCGGCATTCTTAACCCTTGCCGCAAGTCCTCGAGACGGGGCGACGGGGTCACATCTTTCGTGAGTCTCTGCTCGTTACCGCAAGCCCCTAGTCCTAGCGTTTGGATATTTGATCCGAGCAGGCCTCTGGTCTGATAGCACTAACCATCACGTGGGCATAGTATGGGCGTTCTGCATCGTATGCTCAGCCGAAAACTCTGTCAGCGTCCAGTTCAGCACTGGCGGCCTGGCTGGCCGGCACCATCCTGAGGGTGGAGCCTGGTTCGCCCGGCACGCAACGACCCGGAGGGCGAGGGGCGATGGCCAAGACCCCCTTGCGCTTAGGATGTAGACCGGCGGGACCTCTCTGCGGAGTTTGTAGGTAGGGTTGCGATGTGTCGTTGGCCGAGGCCGGGCATGACCCTGGAAAGTGTGTCCGGCCGGAGTTAATCGAGCGTGGTTGGGTAAGTTGTGCACCCTGCAGGAAGAACACTTCTATCGATAGCCGGCCTACGGTAAAGGACACTCGGAGTGTTCCTGATTGATACAATTTAGAACGGATACCTGTGATGAGACCTGTATATATGGCTCTGGGATTGCTTCTCGCAGGGAGTCGAGAAGGATTCAGGACGAGGTTGATGAATTATGGCTCTGGGATTGCTTCTCGCAGGGATCGAGAAAGGATCTCTGGGTGAGGTGATATATTACTGCTACATATATGGTATTGTTCTACTCTCTTCTACTGCTGCAGACCGCTGAAGATGTAGTCTCGATAGGACTAGGCCTTCTCTCTACTCTGGCATTCTGCAGCCCAGTCCACATATACACGCCTCCCCTTGAAAATGTTGCATGTAGTGTAGATCCTGCTTGCTGAGTACTTCTGATACTCACGGTTGCTTTGTTTTCCTTTTCTCCCCATATCGTTTGACGTGACCAGAGGACGGAGCCCCTGAGACAGATGCCCCGCGAGATCGTACTACTACACACCAGAGGATGATACTACTACGAGTTGACTGACGACCAGGAGAGGATCGAGGGTCCCAGGCAGGAGGCCTTCGCCTTTTGATCGTAGTGTTTTATTTGCCCCGCTTTCTAAAGGCCTTTCTGTTTCTATTTCATATCTGTACTCATATATCTGATGCTTCCGCTGACGCTTGTTCGCAAGCTTATGTATTCGAGCCCTCGAGGCCCCTGGCTTGTATAAAAGCTTGTATGACTTTATTTATGTTTTAGAGTTGTGTTGTGATATCTTCCCGTGAGTCCTTAGGCTTGATCGTGTGCATTTGCGTGTATGGATAGTGCACGATCGGGCCGGGGGCGTCACAAGTTGGTATCAGAGCCGCCGCTGTAGGAACCCCCTTTCCAACTCTTGGCCGAGTTGAGTCTAGTGGTCCAAACACTGTTTTACTAACTTGGCTGTGTTGGCTTACGGGCCGCGTCGCCAATTGGGGGAGGTATTAGTATCTTTTATTCCTCATCTTACTCTGGGGACTCTGACCTCTCTTCCTTTGCGGGTTAACTAAAGTTTAATAACGCCGACACTTTAGGAGCTCGTACTTCTCGTCCACCCGAGAGCTGGATATATGTGCGATTTCCTGACTTGATCTGATTAGTCTGATAATCATTTTCCTTTCATTGTTTTGTTTAACCTTTGTCTCTAGATCGGTTATAATTTCTCCTTGTATTTTGACAATCATGAGTTCTTTCGAGGTTTTTGTTGCTTTTTGTGTTTTCAGATTTTGATCGTTGTTCCACCACACCCTGGGCGACGCAGCTACCACAGTGTTCGAGCAGGGATACATCCAGAGTACAAGTTCTTTATCCACTGGGGCAGTGCAATCCGTATACAATACCACCAGTACTTCTCTCTCCCAGATACCTGCAAATCTTTTGTGACTATTGTACGCATCCCGTGAAGTGATTAGGCTGTGTCCTAAATGCAAGAGCGTAAAGTGATGCCTTAGTGGCTCTCGCCAGTTGCCCCACATTGCAAGAGAATTACTCCGGTACATGATCTAGAACTGCTGCTGTGATCTATGCATTGCAGTTATGCGAACAATTACCTTCGGTAATCGTTGCGAGTATCTAACGGATCATAAAAGTCTAAGTACTTGGTTCACTATCAACCTTCTCTAAAACCATCCTCAGCAAAGATGGATGGAGGCCATTGCGGACTATGATTTGGGTATATCCTATACCCCTGGCAAGGCTAACGTGATGGCTGATGCCTTAAGCCGCAAGTCCTATTGCGACAACCTCATGGTTAGGCGAGCTCAACCTCGTCTTTTCGAAGAACTGTGCAAGCTGAATCTGCTTATTGTTCCACAGGGATCTCTTAATAACCTTGTGATACAACCAGATCTTGAGAAGGCTATTAAAAATGCGCAAGCTAAAGATGCCGAAGTTGATCTGATGAAGAAAGACCTTCACCTTGTAAAGTACAGGGATTTCTCGCTGTCTGAAGATGGAACCTTGTATTTAAGAAACCGCATTGTGGTACCTCGTTTCGAACTCATGACTGACAAAGTAATGAAGGAGGCACATGACACACCATTGTCTATTCATCCGGGTAGCACCAAGATGTATCGTGATCTCCGTCAAAGGTACTGGTGGTCTAAAATGAAGCAGGACATTGCTCGCTATGTTGCTGAATGAGATGTGTGTCGATGCGTTAAAGCAGAACATCAGAAGCCTGCTGGAATTCTGCAACCACTTCCTATTCCTTTATGGAAATGGGATAAGGTTCAGATGGATTTTGTTACAGGACTTCCCAGGTCACAGAAGGGTCACGATGCTATTCTTGTCGTCGTCGACCAACTCTCTAAAGTTGCACACTTTCTGCCTGTCAAGGAGACGATCACTGCTAGTCAGTTAGCAGAGTTATATATCTCCAGAATTGTTTCACTCCACGGTATTCCGAAAGAGATCAGTTCAGACCGTGGCAGCATATTCACTGGTCATTTCTGGGAAAGTTTCCAAAAGGCTATGGGAACTCATATCACCTGGAGTTCAGCTTATCACCCTCAGTCTCAAGGCCAAGTCGAGCGAGTAAACCAAGTGCTTGAAGACATGCTACGAGCTTGTGTTATTTCTTTCGGCAAGAAGTGGGAAGAATCTCTCCCGTATGCCGAGTTCTCTTATAACAACAGTTATCAAGCCAGCTTGAAAATGGCTCCCTTCGAAGTTCTCTATGGACGTAAGTGTCGAACCCCTCTGAATTGGTCAGAAACTGGGGAACGACCTCTTGTTGGACCGGACATTATTCAACAAGCCGAAGAACAAGTTCGTATTGTCCGGGAAAATCTCAAGGCGGCTCAGGACCGCCAGAAGAGCAACTATGATCGCAAACGATGGGGTTTGACTTATCAACCTGGTGATCAAGCTTATCTTCGTGTCACTCCTATGAAAGGCACTCACCGTTTCGGAATCAAGGGCAAGCTAGCTCCACGCTACATTGGTCCTTTCCGCATTGTTGCAAGACGTGGTCAAGTGGCGTATAAATTGGATTTGCCGCCGCAATTCTCTCATATCCACGACGTCTTCCATGTGTCGCAACTTCGTAAATGCTTCAAGGAATCTTCGCACCGAGCAGTGGATCACGAGGTGCTCGAATTTCAAGATGATCTATCTTATAAGGAGCATCCGATCCGCATTCTCGATGAAGCTGAACGTCGAACCCGTCAGAAGGTTACCAAGTTCCTCAAAGTGCAGTGGTCAAATCATACTGAAGATGAAGCCACTTGGGAACGCGAGGATCATCTTCGCAAGGAATACCACGAACTTTTTCCTGCTACTTCTTAATTCTCGGGACGAGAATTCTTGTTAGTAGAGGAGATTTGTAACACCCCCGGTGGTTAACTACAGTAATCACTTTTGATAATGACATGTCAGCAAGCTTAACAGTGCATGATCATCAGTAGCATCATATTGCATTTCAACTCCTAAGTCAAAATTCAGATTTAAACTAAAGTGGGAAATAAAAGTTGTTCAAACTGGAAAACCAAAATGTGCCTCATGTTGCAAATATTCCCATAGCATTTGTAAAAATGATTGCAACATTAGTTGAAATTGTAAAAGGACTCGAACAACTAGAAACAGCAGCAACATAGCACTATTCAATCCTTTTTCAATTTAAATAAAATCCAAACAAAAAGATATGGACCCCAAACCAATTTCTAGCAGTGACAGATAATGCACTGTAAATAATGGAGCAAGTCTCATATTTTACAAAAGTCTTTTGGAATAAAAATAAAAGAGAAAACAGAAAAGGAAAATAAATAATATAAAAAAAAAGTAAAAAAGGAAAAGCCCCCCCCCAACGACGAGACGAATTCGAATACGCGCTCCGTTCGTCCGTCACGCGTCTCTAACTATCCGAATTTGCAAACGTTCCCCTCTTATCCTCTGTCCGATAATTCCAAAGACCCGGGAAATATCGTCAGATATTCTCCCGCTCCGTCTGTTACGTGTGATGCTGCGTTAGACTACCCCTAGCACCGTGTATCGTATTTGTCATGCTCATGTTTGCTATATATTTATACTGTTTCCTCCCCCTCTTCTCTCTCGATAGCCCCCGACCCCGACGTCGTCCCCGAGACCGACGTAGCTCCGGAGCCCGAAGACACCATAGACGACCTTGCCCTTGCCGCCGAGCAACCAGGCAAGCCCCCCCCTTTGAGCATACCGATATCGCCCATTCTATTTCTCATGCTTGCATTAGAATTGCTGCTGCTGCTGCTGCTTTACCTATTCTGATGCATAGCCTGTTCATTGTAACCTGCTGTTGATAATTACCTACATATCCTAAACTGTTTAGTCTAGGCTGAGTAGAGACCTATCAGTGACCCCACTTATCCCGACTGCCGCGCTGGATCGTCAGAAGACCCGATCAATGGGATTGAAGACCAGGACCCGACACCGCACATCACCCCCCTTAGTTGTAACGACACTGCAGCGTTACTATCGAGTGTCGAGGGTGAAACCTCATGTAGCACTTCTGATGTTAACTCTGTAGAGTAGTTATTCGGTCGTGGTCATCGAGGGTGATTCCTCCTTCACCGCTTCCGATAACGACGCTGTCGTACAACACCTCAAGTGTGGACCCAGTGAGGGTGATTCCTCCTAGTTCACCTTGACGGATACATCGAGTGGGAATTCAATGAGGGTGATACCTCGGATTCCCTGATGTTATGGACACATGGATACTTGGACTTTACAATGTTACTTGGAAAGGCGGGTCGACCCTGAGCGGTACCCGCGTGTGATGTGAAGGCGGGTTGCCTGTGTGGTGCCCGAGTGGTGAATACGAGGCGCGGCCGGGCATTCTTAACCCTTGCCGCAAGTCCTCGAGACGGGGCGACGGGGTCACATCTTTCGTGAGTCTCTGCTCGTTACCGCAAGCCCCTAGTCCTAGCGATTTGGATATTTGATCCGAGCAGGCCTCTGGTCTGATAGCACTAACCATCACGTGGGCATAGTATGGGCGTTCTGCATCGTATGCATCAGCCGAAAGCTCTGTCAGACGTCCAGTTCAGCCTCGTGGCCGGGCCGGGCCAGTACCATCCAGGACTGAGGTGGTGCTCGTCCCGACCCTGCACACACCGACCCGGAGTGCACAGGGCGATGGCCCATGACCCCTGAGCGCTTAGGATATAGACCGACGGGGACCTCTCTGCTGAGCTGTAGGTAGGGTTGCGATGTGTCGTTTGGCCGAGGCCGGGCACGACCCAGGAAAGTGTGTCCGGCCGAAGTTAATCGAGCGTGTTGGGTAAGTTGGTGCACCCCTGCAGGGAAGAACACTTCTATCGATAGCCGGTCCTACGGTAAAGGACACTCGGAGTTGTATCCTGATTGATACAATTTAGAACTGGATACCTGTGATGAGACCTGTATATATGGCTCTGGGATTGCTTCTCGCAGGGAGTCGAGAAGGGATCTCAGGACGAGGTTGATGAATGTATGGCTCTGGGATTGCTTTCTCGCAGGGAGTCGAGAAAGGATCTCTGGGTGAGGTTGATATTATTACTGCTACATTATATGGTATTGTTCTACTCTCTTCTACTGCTGCAAGACCGCTGAAGATGCTAGTCTTCGATAGGACTAGGCCTTCTCTCTATTCTGGCATTTCTGCAGCCCAGTCCACATATACAGCCTCCCTTTGATAATGTTGCATATGTAGTGTAGATCCTTGCTTGCTGAGTACTTCAGAGTACTCACGGTTGCTTTTCTTTCCTTTTCCCCCATATCAGTTCGTCGTGACCAGATGACGGAGTCGCTGAGACAGCTACCCCGCCGACGATTACTACTACTACCCAGAGGATGGATACTACTACGAGTTGACTGATGACCAGGAGTAGGATCGGAGGGTCCCAGGCAGGAGGCCTTCGCCTTTCGATCGTAGTGTTTTATTTTGCCCCGCCGTTCTAAACGCCTTTCTGTTTCTATTTCATATCTGTACTCAGATATCTGATGCTTCCGCTGACGCTTGTTCGCAAGCTTATGTATTCGAGCCCTCGAGGCCCCTGGCTTGTAATATAAAGCTTGTATGACTTTATTTATGTTTTAGAGTTGTGTTGTGATATCTTCCCGTGAGTCCTTAGGCTTGATCGTGTGCATTTGCGTGTATGATTAGTGCACGATCGGGCCGGGGGCGTCACACCCTAGCACCGTGTATCGTATTTGTCATGCTCATGTTTGCTATATATTTATACTGTTTCCTCCCCCTCTTCTCTCTCGATAGCCCCCGACCCCGACGTCGTCCCCGAGACCGACGCAGCTCCGGATCCCGAAGACACCATAGACGACCTTGCCCTTGCCGCCGAGCAACCAGGCAAGCCCCCCCTTTTGATCATCCCGATATCGCCCATTCTAATTTCCCATGCTTGCATTAGAATTGCTGCTGCTGCTGCTGCTTTACCTATTCTGATGCATAGCCTGTTCATTGTAACCTGCTGTTGATAATTACCTACATATCCTAAACTGTTTAGTCTAGGCTGGGTAGAGACCTATCAGTGACCCCACTTATCCCGACTGCCGCGCTGGATCGTCAGAAGACCCGATCAACGGGATTGAAGACCAGGCCCCGACACCGCACATCACCCCCCCCCTTAGTTGTAACGACACTGCAGCGTTACTATCGAGTGTCGAGGGTGAAACCTCATGTAGCACTTCTGATGTTAATTCTGTAGAGTAGTTATTCGGTCGTGGTCATCGAGGGTGATTCCTCCTTCACCGCTTCCGATAACGACGCTGTCGTACAACACCTCAAGTGTGGACCCAGTGAGGGTGATTCCTCCTAGTTCATCTTGACGGATACATCGAGTGGGAATTCAATGAGGGTGATACCTCGGATTCCCTGATGTTATGGACACACGGATACTTGGACTTTACAATGTTACTTGGAAAGGCGGGTCGACCCTGAGGGGTACCCGCGTGTGATGTGAAGGCGGGTTGCCAGTGTGGTGCCCGAGTGGTGAATACGAGGCGCGGCCGGGCATTCTTAACCCTTGCCGCAAGTCCTCGAGACGGGGCGACGGGGTCACATCTTTCGTGAGTCTCTGCTCGTTACCGCAAGCCCCTAGTCCTAGCGATTTGGATATTTGATCCGAGCAGGCCTCTGGTCTGATAGCACTAACCATCACGTGGGCATAGTGTGGGCGTTCTGCATCGTATGCATCAGCCGAAAACTCTGTCAGACGTCCAGTTCAGCACTGCGGCCGGGCTGGGCCGGCACCATCCTGAGGGGTGGAGCCTGGTTCGCCCGGCACGCAACGACCCGGAGGGCGAGGGGCGATGGCCAAGACCCCCTTGCGCTTAGGATGTAGACCGGCGGGGACCTCTCTGCGGAGTTGTAGGTAGGGTTGCGATGTGTCGTTTGGCCGAGGCCGGGCATGACCCTGGAAAGTGTGTCCGGCCGGAGTTAATCGAGCGTGTTGGGTAAGTTGGTGCACCCCTGCAGGGAAGAACACTTCTATCGATAGCCGGTCCTACGGTAAAGGACACTCGGAGTTGTATCCTGATTGATACAATTTAGAACTGGATACCTGTGATGAGACCTGTATATATGGCTCTGGGATTGCTTCTCGCAGGGAGTCGAGAAGGGATCTCAGGACGAGGTTGATGAATGTATGGCTCTGGGATTGCTTTCTCGCAGGGAGTCGAGAAAGGATCTCTGGGTGAGGTTGATATTATTACTGCTACATTATATGGTATTGTTCTACTCTCTTCTACTGCTGCAAGACCGCTGAAGATGCTAGTCTTCGATAGGACTAGGCCTTCTCTCTACTCTGGCATTTCTGCAGCCCAGTCCACATATACAGCCTCCCCTTGAAAATGTTGCATATGTAGTGTAGATCCTTGCTTGCTGAGTACTTCTGAGTACTCACGGTTGCTTTGTTTTCCTTTTTCTCCCCATATCAGTTTGACGTGACCAGAGGACGGAGCCCCTGAGACAGATGCCCCGACGATCGTTACTACTACTACCCAGAGGATGGATACTACTACGAGTTGACTGACGACCAGGAGTAGGATCGGAGGGTCCCAGGCAGGAGGCCTTCGCCTTTTGATCGTAGTGTTTTATTTTGCCCCGGCTTTCTGAAGGCCTTTCTGTTTCTATTTCATATCTGTACTCAGATATCTGATGCTTCCGCTGACGCTTGTTCGCAAGCTTATGTATTCGAGCCCTCGAGGCCCCTGGCTTGTAATATAAAGCTTGTATGACTTTATTTATGTTTTAGAGTTGTGTTGTGATATCTTCCCGTGAGTCCTTAGGCTTGATCGTGTGCATTTGCGTGTATGGATAGTGCACGATCGGGCCGGGGGCGTCACATCTACCAAGAAAATGAAAAGTACCCGAAGTGGACTTTCTATCAACCTTGTCACCAGCGTAGTCCGAATCGGAGTAGCCAACAAGATCAAAAGATGACCTCTTAGGATACCAAATGCCAAAGTTTGGTGTATGGATTAAATATCTCACTATCCTTTTCACGACCTTAAGATGACATTCTTTAGGTGCCACTTGATATCATGCACACATGCACACACTTAGCATAATATTGGGACGGGAGGCACATAGATATAATAATGAACCAATCATAGAGCGGTAAACCTTTTGGTCAACCGGTTTGCCATCCTTAGTCAAATCAAGATGTCCACTAGTAGGCATGGGGGTTTTCATACCTTTGCTTTCTTGCATGTTGAACTTCTTGAAAAGATCTTTGGTATACTTTGTTTCTGAGACAAAGGTACCTTCCTTAGTTTGCTTGATTTGCAATCCAAGGAAAAAAATTGAGTTCACTCATCATAGACATCTCAAACTTCTCCAACATTAGCCTTCCAAACTTTTCACTAAAATGAGGGTTAGTAGAACCAAATATGATATCATCCACATAAATTTTGCACGCAAATAATTCACCATCAACCCTTTTAGTAAAAAGTGTAGAATCAATTTTCCCAATTTCAAAGCCTTTTTCAATGAGAAATTTAGTCAAGCATTTATACCATGCTCTAGGAGCTTGTTTAAGACCATAAAGAGCTTTGCGAAGTTTGTAGACATGATCGGGTTTCTTGGGATTAACAAAGCAGGGAGGTTGTTTAACATAAACTTCCTCCTCAATTTCACCATTTAGAAAAGCACTTTTAATGTCCATTTGATACAAAGTGATATCATGATGATTGGCATAAGCAAGTAAAATGTGAATGGACTCAAGACTAGCAACGGGGGCATATGTCTCACCATAGTCCATACCTTCGACTTGAGTGTAGCCTTGAGCGACGAGACGTGCCTTATTGCATACAACTTGTCCATCCTCATCTTGCTTATTTCGACACACCCATTTGGTTCCAATGACATTATGCTCATCATTGGGATTTTCTACCAATGTCCACACTTGATTCCTCTCGAAGTTGTGTAGCTCTTCATGCATAGCGTTTATCCAATCCGGATCCTCAACAGCTTCTTTGACCTTCATAGGTTCAATGCTAGAAATGAATGAGTAATGTTCACAAAAGTTAGCTAAACGAGTTTTAGAGCGAGTAATTCTCCCGGTTTGGATATCATCAAAGATTTGTTCGACGGGATGATCCCTTGTGATTCTTGCTCTAACTCATGGAAGCTTTTGCTTGGGTTGAGGTGGACCATCCTCATCAACATCTTCTTCATTGTTGTTGGCGTTGTCGTTCGCTTGTGGAGGTGGAGAAGGAGGTCGAGGTGGATCATCTTGTTGTACTTCCTCATTTCCTTCGACTTGACGAGTTCCACTAGTGGATGTGAAAGTGCAACTAATCCCCGGGTGGTTTTGGTAATTCATAACAACATATAGCTCATTGAACTAATATCCATTCAAGTTTAATATTTCAGAAAGTTCAATGAATGGCATGGCATGGACTAGAGATGTGGACCCCTCAAAATGCTAAGGACACATATTGGCAAAAGCTCAAGACTCTTCATTTTACTTTTAGTGATCCAAGATCACATTGAGTCCATAGGAAAGCCAATACTATTAAAAGGGGATGAGGTATTGCTTTATGGTCTACTTGCTCAAGTGCTTAGTGATATTGCTCCAAATCCCTCAACCACTTTCTCACTTCCAAATATGTCCAAAACCCAAAGTCAAACTCGGCCCCACCGATTCTTTCTACCCGGAGCCACCGAGTTCATTTGACATAGCCACAGCTAGAAACCCTAACACCTCAGTCACACCGATACGGATCTCGGTCTCACCGAGATGGCCTTGCAATCTCCCTGTGACTTGTTGCACTCCTTCGGTCTCACCGAGTCAGTGCAATCGGTCACACCGAGTTAGCTTGGCATTCGCTCTATTGTCTTTTGCTTCACTTCGGTCTCACTGAGTTGATGCAATCGGCGCCACCGAGTTGATGTTTGCCCTAAGCCCTAGCACATCGATCCCACCGAGTTGTTCCAGTTGGTCCCACCGAGATTCCCAACGTTCACATTTTGAACTGAATCGGTCTCACCGAGTTCTTCTATTCGGTCTGACCGAGTTGGGTCAAATGTGTGTAACAGTTGGATTTTGTGTGGAGGCTATATATACCCCTCCACCCCCATCTCCATTTGTTAGAGATCCATCAGAACATGCCTACACTTCCACTACTCATTTTCTGAGAGAGAACCACCTACTCATGTGTTGAGACCAAGATATACCAATCCTACCACAAGAATCTTGATCTCTAGCCTTCCCCAAGTTGCTTTCCACTCAAATCATCTTTCCACCATAGCCAAATCTGTGAGAGAGAGTTGAGTGTTGGGGAGACTATCATTTGAAGAACAAGAGCAAGGAGTTCATCATAAACACACCATCTATTATCTTTTGGAGAGTGGTGTCTCCTAGATTGGTTATGTTTCGCTTGGGAGCCTTAGACAAGATGTGGAGTTGAACCAAGAAGTTTGTAAGGGCAAGGAGATCACCTACTTCATGAAGATCTACCCAAGTGAGGCAAGTCCTTCGTGGGCGATGGCCATGGTGGGATAGACAAGGTTGCTTCTTCGTGGACCCTTCGTGGGTGGAGTCCTCTATGGACTCGTGCAGCCGTTACCCTTCGTGGGTTGAAGTCTCCATCAATGTGGACGTACGATAGCACCACCTATCGGAACCACGCCAAAAATCTCCGTGTCTACAATGCGTTTGCACTCTCCAATCCCTTCCCTTTACCTTCATATGCAATGCTCTACTTTCCGCTGCTATACTCTTAGAATTGCATGTGTAGGTTGATTGCTTGACTTGTACTAGTTGCTAAAATCTGCCCACGACTAAAATTGGGAAAAGGCTTATTTGGTTAAGTAGTCTAATCACCCCCCCTCTAGACCTACTTTTGATCCTACAAGTGGTATTAGAGCTTTGGTCTCCATTTGCCTTGATTTCCGTAGCATTGGTGATCATAGCCTTGGTTTCACAACCTAGGAGAGTATGGCGTCTAGCGGGGGAAATTACCACCGTAGAGGCCCTTACTTTGATGGTACTAATTTTGCTAGTTGGAAGCACATGATGAAAATGCATATTCTTGGTCATAACCCCACCGTTTGGGCTGTTGTGCGTATTGGCTTGCAAGGTGATTTCTTCGAGGATGGAAGAGAACCGGATCGTGAAGCGACAACAGAAGAAATGAAGATGTTGCAATACAATGCTCAAGCTTGCGATATTCTCTTCAATGGATTGTGCCCCGAAGAATTCAACAAAATCAGCCGTCTTGAGAATGCAAAGGAAATTTGGGATACTTTGGTAGATATGCATGATACGTCTCCATCGTATCTATAATTTTTGATTGTTTCATGCCAATATTATACAACTTTCACATATTTTTGACAACATTTTATATGATTTATTGGACTAACCTATTGATCCAGTGCCCAGTGCCAGTTCCTGTTTTTTGCATGTTTTTTGTTTCGCAGAATATCCATATCAAACAAAGTCCAAATGCAATAAAATTTTGCGGAGAATTATTTTGGAATATATGTGATTTTTGGGACTTGGAATCAACGCAAACGGGGGCCCACAGTGCCCACAAGACACCAGGGCGCGCCCCAGGCCCCTGGCGCGCCCTGGTCGGTTGTGCCCTCCTCGGATGTCGGTTGGGTCTCTACTTCGGGCGCAAGGAAGCTTATATCCGGAAAAAAAATCATGTTAAATTTTTAGCGCAATTGGAGTTACGGATCTCCTGGAATATAAGAAATGGTTTTCGGCCAGATCTGAGGAACGTGAAACAGAAGAGAACAGAGAGGGAGATCCAATCTCGGAGGGGCTCCCGCCCCTCCGTCACCATGGAGGCCATGGACCAGAGGAGGAACTCTCCTCCCATCTAGGGGGAGGCCAAGGAAGAAGAAGAAGGAGGGGGGCTCTCTCTCCCCCTCTCTCCTGATGGCGCCGGAGTGCTGCCGGGGCTAGGATCGTGACGGCAATCTACATCAACAATCTTGCTACCATCAACACCAACTCTCTCCCCCTCTATGCAGTGGTGTAACCTCCCTTTTCCCCGCTGTAATCTCTACTTAAACATGGTGCTCAACTCCATATATTATTTCCCAATGATCTATGGTTATCCTATGATGTTTGAGTAGATCCGTTTTGTCCTATGGGTTAATCGTGATCTTGGTTGGTATGATTGTATATTTTATTTATGGTGCTGTCCTACGGTGCCCTCCGTCTCGCGCAAATGTGAGGGGCCCCTGCTATAGAGTCTTGCAATATGTTCATGGTTTGCTTATTGTCGGTGTTGCGGGGGTGACAGCAGCCTAAACGCGGATAAGTGGGTTATGGCGTATGGGAGTAAAGAGGACTTGATACTTAATGCTATGGTTGGGTTTCATGACCTTAATGATCTTTAGTAGTTGCGGATGCTTGCTAGGGGTCCAATCATAAGTGCATATGATCCAAGTAGAGAAAGTATGTTAGCTCATGCCTCTCCCTCATGTAAAATTGCAAGAATGATTACCGGTACTTGTTATCGATTGCCTAGGGACAAATGACTCTCTTGTTGACAAAATCTATCCACTTTTATTACCTTGCAATTTATTCGTAGTTTTATTCTCGCAAAGTACTCATAGTTTTATTCTTGCAAAATAGTTTCATACTTGTTTTAGGTAAAGCAAACGTTAAGTGTGCGTAGAATTGTATCGGTGGTCGATAGAACTTGAGGGAATATTTGTTCTGCCTTTAGCTCCTCGTTGGGTTCGACACTCTTATTTATCGAAGAAGGCTACAAACGATGCCCTATACTTGTGGGTTATCAAGACCTTTTTCTGGCGCCGCTGCCGGGGAGCAATAGCGTGGGGTGAATATTCTCGTGTGTGCTTGTTTGCTTTATCACTAAGTAGTTTTTATTTCCTGTTCTAAGTTGTTCTCTATCTTTAGTTATGGATATGGAACACGAAACACCAAAAAAAATAGTTGTAATTGCTACTCACGGAGATGGGGAACCTCCTAAAACCCTCGATGCTAGTTATGTGAAAAATATTATGCAATACTTTGATAATCCTGAGAAAACCCCATTCAACTTGATAATGGGAGACACGTTGGATCAACGTGAATACTTTAGGGATTATCGCTTGACACAAAAAGGGAAACTGTTATGGGATCAAATTCATATGTTGAAATGGTATGCTTGGAATCTATGCTCTAGATATGATTATACTTGTTGCTCTAGGATGAATGCTCCACACCTACCCTTTTCATGCAAATTTAATGACAATGAAACCTTAGCTTCTTATGCTAATGGTAGATATGATTACTATGATGTGGGATGAATAGAAGAATTTGTTGCTTTTAAGGGTGCTTATGAAATTGAATCTTTGTTTGAAAAGTTTGAAGATTTTGATGATTCAGTTTATAGACCTGAAAATTTTGCTATCCTTAAATATTGCTATGAAAATTATAAATTCAATTACGATATTAATGTATTTATTGAGAAAGTCTCCGCTGTCCAAGAAGAGACTAATATTTTGCAGGAGTCTATGGAAGAAGAAATTGATAAACTGTGAGCTCATTGGATGAAAAAGATGATGAGGAGAGCAAAGAACAAGCGGAGGAAGAGCGGATTGATCACCCGTGCCCACCTTCTAATGAGAGTAACTCTTCAACTCATACATTGTTTAATTTCCCTTCGTTCTTACCGAAGGATGAATGCTATGATAATTGCTATGATCCCCTTGATTCTTTTGAAATATCCCTTTTTGATGAACTTGATGCTTGCTATGCTTGTGGCCTTGATGCCAATATGAATTATGCTTATGGAGATGAACTTGCTATAGTTCCTTATGTTAAGAATGAAATTTTTGCTATTGCACCCACACATGATAGTCCTATTATCTTTTTGAATTCTCCAAACTAC
Source organism: Thinopyrum elongatum (assembly GCA_011799875.1). NCBI lineage: Eukaryota > Viridiplantae > Streptophyta > Magnoliopsida > Poales > Poaceae > Thinopyrum > Thinopyrum elongatum. The sequence goes on along the minus strand of CM022299.1, from coordinate 405,433,365 downwards.
ACTATATCGGAGAAGTTTGCACTTATTAAGGATTACATTGATGGGTTGCCTTTTACCATTGCACATGATGATTTTGATGAATATAATATGCATGTGCTTGCTGCTCCTACTTGCAATTATTATGAGAGAGGAACTACATCTCCGCCTCTCTATGTTTCCAACACGATAAAATTGCAAGAAACTGCTTATGCTATGTTTTGGCCTTTACATGATGTGCATGCATTGTTCTTGTATGACATGCCGATGCATAGGAAGAGAGTTAGACTTCGTCATTGCATGATTTATCTTGCTTTGTGCTCACTACTAAATGCCAAATCATTGTTGATTAAAATTTTCTTTGATATACCTTGGGATCCGGGTGGATCCATTATTTGAGCACTTTATGCCTAGCTTAATGGCTTTAAAGAAAGCACTGCCAGGGAGACAACCTGGAAGTTTTAGAGATTCATTTATTTCTGTTGAGTGCTTTTATGAAGTTTAAAAACAAAAAATATAGAGGGGAACTTAAAACTTCACTAAAAGAGAAGCGATTGAAAGGTGATGCATTGGAGAAGTGAGGGTCGACCTTGAACACTTGTGTTCATGCTCATGGAAATAATGTAAATTTTTCATGGAAGTTTCTCACAAAAATAATTATCCCCTTGTACAAATCCATTATATTATAAAAATAATGTGCCAAGATTTGCCTTTAGGATGATTAGATTGCTTGTTGGTATGTGCGGTGCAAAACAGAAACTTTGGCTGTAGTGCGCGATTTTACATTTTTTACTGGAACATCGAAAGGTTCTGAAACTTTTTGCAAAGTATTGCTATATTTTTTTCCTAATTTTTCAGAATTTTAAGATTTACAAAAGTATGGTGAATGTTCAGATTACTACAGACTGTCCTGTTTAAGACAGATTCTGTTTTTGATGCATTGTTTTTCTTGTTTTGATGAAACTATCAATTTTTATCGGTGGTATAAGCCATGGAAAAGTTATATTAAAGTAGCTACAATGCAAAAACAAAATATGAATTGGTTTGCAACAGTACTTAGAGTAGTGATTTGCATTATTATACTAATGGATCTCACGAGGTTTTTGTTGAGTTTTGTGTGGATGAAGTGATCAAAGATCAAGGAGGTCTCGATATGAGAAGAAGGAGGAGAGGCAAGAGATCAAGTTTGCGGATGACCAAGGCACCCCAAGTAAATATTCAAGGAGACTCAAGCGTCTAAGCTTGGGGATGCCCCGGAAGGCATCCCATCTTTCTTCAACAAGTATCGGTATGTTTTCATCTTCGTTTCGTTCACGTGATATGTGTAAATCTTGGAGCGTCTTTTGCATTTAGTTTTCATTTTTCTTTTATGCACCATGATGGTATGAGATAGTCCATGGTTGATTTATAGAATGCTCACTGCACTTCACTTATATCTTTTGAGTATGGCCTTATAGAATTCTTCATGTGCTTCACTTATATCATTTGAAGTTTGGATTGCCTGTTTCTCTTCACATAGAAAACCGTTATTTGTAGAATGCTCTTTTGCTTGACTTATATTTATTAGAGCATGATCTTTTGTAGAAAGAATTAAACTCTCATGCTTCACTTACATCTATTTAGGGAGTCAACAGGAATTGGTCATTTGCATGGTTAGTCATAAAATCCTACATAAAACTTATGGATCACTAAATATGATATGTTTGATTCCTTGCAATAGTTTTGCAATATAGAGATGGTAATATGTGGGAGGTACTAGTAAACGGTTGTGGTTAGTAAGAATATTGGTGTTAAGGTTTGTGATTCCCGAAGCATGCACGTATAGTCTCTCGTTATGCTATGAAGTTGGAGCATGATTTATTATTGATTGTCTTCCTTATGAGTGGCGGTCGGGGACGAGCGATGGTCTTTTCCTACCAATCTATCCCCCTAGGGGCATGCGTAGTAGTACTTTGCTTCGAGGGCTAATAAACTTTTGCAATAAGTATATGAGTTCTTTATGACTAATGTGAGTCCATGGATTATACGCACTCTTACCTTTTCGCAATCTGCTAGCCTCTACGGTACCGTGCATTGCCCTTTCTCACCTCGAGATGTGGTGCAAACTTCGTAGGTGCATCCAAACCCCGTGATATAATACGCTCTATCACACATAAGCATTATTATATCTTCCTCAAAACAGCCACCATACCTACCTATTATGGCCTTTCCATAGCCATTCTGAGATATATTGCCATGCAACTTCCATCGCTTCCGTTTTGATGACTTGAGCATTCATTGTCATATTGCTTTGCATGATCATATAGCTGACATAGCAGTTGTGGCTCAGCCACCGTTCATCATTTTTCATACATGTTACGCTAGATCATTGCACATCCTGGTACACTGCCAGAGGCATTCATATAGAGTCATACTTTGTTATAGGTATCGAGTTGTAATTTTTATTTCTTTTGAGTTATAAGTAAATAGAAGTGTGATGATCATCATTATTCATTTTTAGAGCATTGCCCTAGTGAGGAAAGGATGATGGAGACTATGATTCCCCCACAAGTCAGGATGAGACTCCGGACAATGAGAAAAAAAATAAAATAAATAAAAAGAAAAAAACAAAGAGAGAAGGGGCATGCTAGTTCCACACTTGTGCTTCAAAGTAGCACCATGTTTTTCTTATAGAGAGTCTCCTATGTTGTTACTTTCATATACTAGTGGGAATTTTTCATTATAGGATTAGATGCACACCCACTTACTTTTCATATTGAACTTTCATACAATTATAGCTCTTAGTGCATTCGTTGCATGGCAATCCCTACTCCTTGCATTGATATCGATTGATGGGCATCTCCATAGCCCGTTGGTTAGCCGCGTCGATGTGAGACTTTCTTACTTTTTTGTCTTCTCTATATTTACCCCTATCATCATACTCTATTCCACCCGTAGTGTTATATCCATGGCTTGCGCTCATGTATTGCATGAGGGTTGAAAAAGCTGAAGCGCGTTAAAAAGTATGAACCAATTGCTTGGCTTGTCATCGGGGTTGTGCATGATAAATACTTTCTGTTAAGAAGACAGAGCATGACAAGACTATATGATTTTGTAGAGATAGCTTTCTTTAGCGTTGATATTTTGAAAGACATGATTGTTTGTTGGGATGCCTGAGTATTGATGTCTTTATGCCAAATTATAGACTGTTGCTTTGAATCACTTATATCTTAATATTCATGCCGTGATTAGATATATGATCAAGTTATGCTAGGTAGCATTCCACATCAAAAATTATCTTTTTTTTATCATTTACCTACTCGAGGACGAGCAAGAATTAAGCTTGGGGATGCTAATACGTCTACGTCGTACCTATAATTTTTGATTGTTTCATGCCAATATTATACAACTTTCACATATTTTTGGCAACATTTTATATGATTTATTGGACTAACCTATTGATCCAGTGCCCAGTGCCAGTTCCTGTTTTTTGCATGTTTTTTGTTTCGTAGAATATCCATATCAAACAAAGTCCAAATGCAATAAAATTTTACACAGAATTATTTTGGAATATATGTGATTTTTGGGACTTGGAATCAACGCAAACGGGGGCCCACAGTGCCCACAAGACACCAGGGCGCGCCCCAGGCCCCTGGTGCGCCCTGGTTGGTTGTGCCCTCCTTGGATGTCGGTTGGGTCTCTACTTCGGGCGCAAGGAAGCTTATATCCGGAAAAAAATTGTGTTAAAATTTCAGCGCAATCGGAGTTACGGATCTCCTGGAATATAAGAAACGGTTTTTGGCCAGTTATGAGGAACGCGAAACAGAAGAGAACAAAGAGGGAGATCCAATCTCGGAGGGGATCCCACCCCTCCACCGCCATGGAGGCCATGGACCAGAGGGGGGAATCTCCTTCCATCTAGGGGGGAGGCCAAGGAAGAAGAATAAGGAGGGGGCTCTCTCCCCTTCGCTCCCGGTGGCGCCGGAGTGCCGCCGGGGCTAGGATCGTGACGGCGATCTACATCAACAATCTTGCTACTGTCAACACCAACTCTCTCCCCCTCTATGCAGCGGTGTAACCTCCCTTTTCCCCACTGTAATCTCTACTTAAACATGGTGCTCAACTCCATATATTATTTCCCAATGATCTATGGTTATCCTATGATGTTTGAGTAGATCCGTTTTGTCCTGTGGGTTAATCGTGATCTTGGTTGGTATGATTGTATTTTTTATGGTGTTGTCCTACGGTGCCCTCCATCTCGCGCAAACGTGAGGGGCCCCTACTATAGGGTGTTGCAATATGTTCATGGTTTGCTTATTGTCGGTGTTGCGGGGGTGGCAGCAGCCTAAACGCGGATAAGTGGGTTATGGCGTATGGGAGTAAGGAGGACTTGATACTTAATGCTATGGTTGGGTTTCACGACCTTAATGATCTTTAGTAGTTGCGGATGCTTGCTAGGGGTCCAATCATAAGTGCATATGATCCAAGTAGAGAAAGTATGTTAGCTCATGCCTCTCCCTCATGTAAAATTGCAAGAATGATTACCGATACTTGTTATCGATTGCCTAGGGACAAATGACTTTCTTGTTGACAAAAGCTATCCACTTTTATTACCTTGCAATTTATTCATAGTTTTATTCTCGCAAAGTACTCATAGTTTTATTCTTGCAAAATAGTTTCATACTTGTTTTAGGTAAAGCAAACGTTAAGTGTGCATAGAGGTGTATCGGTGGTCGATAGAACTTGAGGGAATATTTGTTCTGCCTTTAGCTCCTCGTTGGGTTCGACACTCTTATTTATCGAAGAAGGCTACAAACGATCCCCTATACTTGTGGGTTATCAATGCACGGAGGTACCGAGTCTGTCAAGGAATCCAAATTGGATGTGCTTCAAAGTCAACTTGGCAAGTTCAAAATGAAGGATGGTGAAGGAGTCGCTGAAATGTACTCTAGGCGTGCTCTCATCACAAATGAGATTGCCGGCTTAGGGAGCGAAGAGATGACCGACAAATTCATCATCAAGAAGATCCTAAGAGCCTTGGATGGAAAATATGATACCGTGTGCACCTTGATCCAAATGATGCCCAATTACAAAGATCTCAAGCTCACGGAAGTCATTGGTAGAATTGTTGCTCATGAGATGTCACTCAAGGATAAGGAAGAGCTCCACAACAAGTCAAGTGGCGCTTACAAAGCTTCATGTGATGCTCCTACAACATCAAGTGAAAAACAAGTCTTCAATGAGGAATTGAGCTTAATGGTGAAGAACTTCAACAAGTTCTACAAGAATAGAAGCAAAGAGAGAAGCTCCAAGTCAAGATCCTACAATGACAAAAGATCTTCTAGTCGTGATCATAATTGCTACAATTGTGGAAGACCCAGACACTACTCCAATGGGTGTACGACTCCCTACAAGAAAAGAGAAGATTCACCAAAAAGGAGGAGTAAAAGAGATGAATCACCACCAAGAGAGAGAAGGAGTAGAGATGATTGTTATGAACGAAGACCCTCTCGTATAAGCAAGGATTAGGAAAGGAAGGACAAGTCATCAAAGAGCTACACAAGAAGAAGGCATCAAGCTCACATTGGTGGATCAGTATCCGGTTCCGACTCCGACAACTACTCCGAGAGAAGCTATCACTCCGACTCCGAATATACTCAAGATGAAGGTGTTGCCGGTCTTGCACTTGTGTCAACCAACTCCTACGACATATTTGACTCACCAAATGAAGGAATTGGAAGATGCTTCATGGATAAAGGCCCCAAGGTATCACACCCCGAGTATGTTGATTTCAATAGTGATGAAGATGATTTGCTAGGTGATGATGACTAGTGATGAAAACTATGATGAAATTGCTATTAATCATGCTAATCAAGATGAAACGAATGACAATGATAAGAAGGAGATTGAGCATCTAACTAAAGAACTAAACACTCTTAAGTTAGCTCATGAAACAACTCTAGAGGATCATAGAGAGCTCCGAAGAACTCATGAGAAGCTACGCTTCGAGAAGCTAAATTTAGAGCAAGAGCATGGGTTCTTAAAAGCAATCAATGATGATCTTCGAAAGAAGAGTTCTTCTTACATTGCCAAGCATTTACTATTGTCTACTTATATGCCACAAGTAAAATCTAGCAATAAGAGCAAGAAAGATTCTTCTTCTAGTAGTAACAATAACAATGCTAAATCCAATATTGTTGCTTCTAGTAGTTCTCTTGATTCCACTAATGATTCTCTTAGCCAAGTTACACTTGAGCAAGAAAATAGCTTATTGAAGGGGATTATAGAGAAAGGTGTTTACAAGAGCCTTGCCGGAAGTAAGCAATTTGAGGAAATTGTACGTAAGCAAGAAAGGCACCGGAAGAATCAAGGTGTTGGTTTTGAACGAAAGTTAAATGCAAATGGAGTTGAGTGGGAAGAAGATCAATACCCCAAGACGAAGTTTGTTCCTCAACAAGAGAAGTATGACCCCACTTCTTTCGAGGGAACACAAGCTCAAGATGATCTTCCACCACTAGACCACAAGCAAAAAGACAAGGACAAGCTTCAAGAAGAGATTGATTCATTTGAAGAAGCTCATAAGGCCATGGTCAAGTGGGTTCCCAAGACTACATCAAGTTCTACTTCATCAAGTACAACTACAACTCCAAGGATTCCCATCAAGTTGATGTGGATCCCAAAGAAGAAGAACATAGAGTTCTTGAGGGTGACTCCGCCAACATACTTCACTCATATTCATTTTGGCAAGGACAAATGCAATCAACTTTCATATCTTGCACTAGTTCATGGAGTCACAAACCCTCTTGTTGGTAAGACAGGGGACAAAGTAACCTAATACTTTCATGGACATCATCAAATGTGTGTTTCACTCTATGTGTATGGATATCCTTGTATGTTCCTTGTGGGACTAACCCATGTAGTTATTGAAAGTGCAACTAACTCCAATGGATTGCTCCAAATGATCTACATCAACATTGAGCATCCACATCTTCACTATCTACATGAAGTCATCATCGACAAAACCCAAGCTTAGTTCATCCCTCTTAGGGGGGATATCATATCAAGGGGAGCTTTACTCTAAGAATGGAGCTAAAGCAACTCTAATGGTGTGAACACAATAATGCTTTATGTAAAAGTGGTAACCCCACTTGTGCTTAAACGATGAGTATGACCTATGATCAAATATTCTCATTTGACTCCTAAGTCAATATACTCATATATAGATGACCTAGTCATCGCTAATTGCTTGATAGATGCTAGAGTGTATGTGCATGCTTTGCCACATGTTTTATTTGCTATCTTATTGTGTGAGCATGTTGGATGCATAATTTTCTTCATTCAAGGACATCCATTTGTTGTTTTGATTGTTTGGCCAAATGGATGGACAAAAATGCCTAAGTACTCCCTCTAGCTATCTATGCTTTTTCTCGTCTCAAATTCTATTCATGCTACATCACAAAATTTGAACAAGTCACTTTCGGACCCTCCGAGTGAGGAGCACTCGGAGCCATCGATCCGTCAAGGGCTTAACTTCCAAAACCTCTTAATGATTCTCGGTCAGACCAACTTCCAACTCCGTCTCATCGAAATCAGTAAGTTGATCTAGGTTTTCATCTCGGTGCCACTGATTAGAACAATTCGGTCACACCGAGTTGCAGCAACTGCTAGCAGTTTTGCATCTCGGTGCCACCGAGATGTTCCACTCGGCGCCACCAACAGCGTCTGGGTATATATACCGCGGCTCGAAGTTTGGAAATTTCTTCAAACACACTCGTCCGTGCCTCCCCAACACTGCCGCCTCTAGGTCTCCGGATCATCGCTGTTTTGCCAGTGCGCCTCCGCCGCTGGTCTCCGCCGTCGTCAACGGATTTCTCCACCGTCATTGCTGCCGTAGCGATCCGTCACCGAGTTAGGGTACGGATTCGACCCTTTGTGCTATCCATGTATGAGATCAATCTATCCAGCAAATAAATTCCATAGAATAGATTTGATGCAAAAACTTAGGGTTAGGTTTCCACTGAACCCATCTCGGACCGACCGATCTAAGGATTTTGGTCACACTGATTGGCCTTGGCCATTGCACTAATTACAACTCGGTCTGACCGAAGCGTACTAATCGGTGAGACCAAAATCACTTTCTCTGTGAAACCCTAGCATCTTGGAGTCACCGAACTGCATATCGGTCTGACCGAAACTACATGTTTAGACTCTATTAGTGCTTCGGTGTCACCGAGTTTGTCAAATCGGTAGCTCCGAAATGCTTTCTGCAGAAAACTAAGGTTAAGTTTTTGTCTCAATTTTTTTTTGCAAAATCAACTGCATTTTGTGATGCTCATCTACTCTATCCACACCCATCTATTCACAGGGTTAGTTGCAGAGATGTCAGAAGGTAGTGACAGTCAGAACAGGTCTAAAGAGCAATCTAGTCTCATTGCAGGCTCTAGTCCTAAGAGCAGTTTTTATGAGAGTAGCAGGAGCACCCCAAGCAACTTGCCAAAGGCTGCTACCAAGTCTAAGAAGAAGAAATGACAGTGAAGATGAAGATTTCATTGCAAATGAGGCCACCTCCAAGAAGAAGGTGTTGAGGAAAGAGTATGCTGCAGCCACCACTAAGCCTGGTCCCCAGAAGAAAGCTCCACCTAGGAGAGCTCCAATGTCTAAACCCAGAAAAGTGCCAACTCAAGAAACTATGCAGTTTACCATTGAGCAGTCTGATGATGATGAGGTAGCTGGAGAAGGTAAGAAAAAGAAGAGAGCAAGGACAACTACTGCCAGAGTGCTTGGACATCCTTCCATGAGAAGGAGTGATGATGAGGAAGAGGAGGAGGATGAGCCAGTTGCACCTCCTGCCAAGTCACAGAAGCTGATGGCAGATGCTATCAAGACTGGGGCTGCACCTTCAAAGCCCAAGTCTGCCCCCAAGCCTAAAACTCAAGCTCAAGCAACCCAACCTTCAGCTCCAAAGTGATCAACAAGGAATATCTCAGCTGCAGAGAATAACAAGGCCCCAGTGCGTGAAGCCCAAGGAGATGATGAGCCTCTAGTGCTCAGAAAATTGAAGCCCAAGATCCCAGATCATAATGATGATCATCCTGTAGCAAAGAACATGAAATTGAGGAAGGATCATGGTCTGAGACTGTGGAGACAAACAGATCCTTATGCTACAAGGAGAAGGATTGTTGTGGACTACCGTTTTCACACCAGAGAGCAGCAGGACTTCTATGATACAGTTCTGTTGCACAAGAAACCCATTGTTTATGACATGAAATGGGTGGACTGGGAATACATTGATGATAATGAAGATTATTTTCCCCATGTGCATGAGAGCTTCAAACTGAATGGAGTTGATAAGTTTGTTGGATAGAAGTTGACAAAGTGGTACGATGAAATGATTATGCAGTTCTACTCCACAGCCCACTTCTACCCTGATGATAAGTTTGTTGGATAGAAGTTGACAAAGTGGTACGATGAAATGATTATGCAGTTCTACTCCACAGCCCACTTCTACCCTGATGGTAAGATTGTATGGATGACAGAAGGCACCAAATATCAGTAAACAATCTCTGAATGGGCCAAGTTGATCAATGCCCCCAAGGAAGAGGAGAATGATATTGATGTGTATGGTAAGCCTAGGAAGGATCACAACTCCATGGCTAACATGTACAAGGCTATTCCAGATAAAGCTTTGGAGACACACAAGTTTGGCTCTATTTACTATCTGCTTGCTGGTTTGACCACCATGAACACCATCTTGAGGCATACTCTATTGTCCAAGTCTGGAGATCACAGGATGATTTGTGGTCACTCCATCAACTTGCTACACTTGTTTGATGTGCCCCAGAAGTTCAAAGTCATGAGTTTGATTGTTGAGGACAGCAGCTGACCAGAAGAGGTCTTGTGGATATGCCCCACACATTCAGGAGCATCTACCCCTGAGGCCAGACTTTGAGGACAATGAGGTTGTCATGAATACTTCACATCCTACTTGTGCAGATGCCCGGGAAAAGATAGAGAAGGCAAAAGCTGCAAAAGCAGCAAAGACAACAAGTGCTCCAGATGCTTCAGTGGCAAATCTCAAGACCAAGCAAGATCAACTCAGTTATCTGCTTGAGGCTACAGTGAGGATTGAGAAAAGCTTGGCCACCTTGTCTCAGAATCAAGAGAGTCTTGAGAGGATCATTGAGACAAAATTGCATGACCTTTATGTGAAGGTCACAGAGATTCAAACCACTGTGGAGAAGATGCGTGATGATGCTGAGGATAGTGATGACAGACCAACCACTGATACATTCCGGAGAGTGCCAAGGGCACAAAGATCATCAGCTATGCCAGTTGCCAGAGACTCCAGGACTACTCTTTCAGCACCTGCAGCCACTGCCACAGTTGTCCCTCCAGTGTCAACTCCTCCAGCTCCACAGGCTTCAGCAGAAGCATTTGCAAATGCCCTCCTCTCCACGCCGTCTACGCACACCGGAGTGACAAGCCAGAATACCCCTTCAGGAGCTCCCGGAGATTGTGCCTAGAGTGCCGCATAGCACTATACATTTTTGAACTTTTTGGTAACTTGTTGCCAAAGGGGGAGAAAGTGTATAGATCATAGGCTTTGAGAGAGAGTGTCTTTCACTTTTGTTGGTTCTTTATTTGCCGTGCTACTTGCTACTTTGATTGTTTGGTTGTTGTTTCTCTTGCTACTACTTGTGTTATGCTCGTAAGATACTTATGTGGTCACGTGTTTGATCATACTATGCCTTAATGTATGCTTGCATGCTTACATCTCTATGATTATTTGTGTATGATCGATCACTTGGTGATGAGTGCATGTTATTTAATTCTTATCATTTTGAGCGCTCCACCAAGATGTATGTGACATGGAAGAGTAACCCATGATCCTAATATATTGTGCATTTGCATTCAAATGCAAATCTTAAATAATGCACAAATTTAGGGGGAGCTCTTGCTTATCACATACTTCTCAAAGTGACGATGTATTTCATTCATATTATCATTTGTCGAAGTTTTGATCTATATGTTGTCATCAATTACCAAAAACGGGGAGATTGAAAGTGCAACTAATCCCCGGGTGATTTTGGTAATTCATAACAACATATAGCTCATTGAACTAATATCCATTCAAGTTTAATATTTCAGAAAGTTCAATGAATGGCATGGCATGGACTAGAGATATGGACCCCTTAAAATGCTAAGGACACATATTGGCAAAAGCTCAAGACTCTTCATTTTACTTTTAGTGATCCAAGATCACATTGAGTCCATAGGAAACCAATACTATTAAAAGGGGATGAGGTATTGCTTTATGGTCTACTTGCTCAAGTGCTTAGTGATATTGCTCCAAATCCCTCAACCACTTTCTCACTTCCAAATATGTCCAAAACCCAAAGTCAAACTCGGCCCCACCGATTCTTTCTACCCGGAGCCACCGAGTTCATTTGACATAGCCACAGCCAGAAACCCTAACACCTCGGTCACACCGATATGGATCTCGGTCTCACCGAGATGGCCTTGCAATCTTCCTGTGACTTGTTGCACTCCTTCGGTCTCACCGAGTCAGTGCAATCAGTCACACCGAGTTAGCTTGACATTCGCTCTGTTGCCTTTTGCTTCACTTTGGTCTCACTGAGTTGATTCAATCGGCGCCACTGAGTTGATGTTTGCCCTAAGCCCTAGCACATCGGTCCCACCGAGTTGTTCCAGCCGGTCCCACCGAGATTCCTAACGTTCACATTTTGAACTGAATCGATCTCGCCGAGTTCTTCTATTCGGTCTCACCGAGTTGGGTCAAATGTGTGTAACGGTTGGATTTTGTGTGGAGGCTATATATACCCCTCCACCCCCATCTCCATTTGTGAGAGAGCCATCAGAACGTGCCTACACTTCCACTACTCATTTTCTGAGAGAGAACCACCTACTCATGTGTTGAGACCAAGATATACCAATCCTACCACAAGAATCTTGATCTCTAGCCTTCCCCAAGTTGCTTTCCACTCAAATCATCTTTCCACCATAGCTAAATCTGTGAGAGAGAGTTGAGTGTTGGGAAGACTATCATTTGAAGCACAAGAGCAAGGAGTTCATCATCAACACACCATCTATTACCTTTTGGAGAGTGGTGTCTCCTAGATTGGTTAGGTGTCGCTTGGGAGCCTCCGACAAGATGTGGAGTTGAACCAAGAAGTTTGTAAGGGCAAGGAGATCGCCTACTTCATGAAGATCTACCCGAGTGAGGCAAGTCCTTCGTGGGCGATGGCCATGGTGGGATAGACAAGGTTGGTTCTTCGTGGACCCTTCGTGGGTGGAGCCCTCCGTGGACTCACGCAGCCATTACCCTTCGTGGGTTGAAGTCTTCATCAACGTGGACGTACGATAGCACCACCTATCGGAACCACATCAAAAACCTCCGTGTCTACATTGCGTTTGCACTTTCCAATCCCTTCCCTTTACCTTCATATGCAATGCTCTACTTTCCGCTGCTATACTCTTAGAATTGCATGTGTAGGTTGATTGCTTGACTTGTACTGGTTGCTAAAATCTGCCCACAACTAAAATTGGGAAAAGGCTAGATTTTTATTTGGTCAAGTAGTCTAATCACCCCCCTCTAGACCTACTTTCGATCCTACAGGATGCCTTCAAGTCAACTTGTGGTTCACCTTGATGTGAAGTTGAGGCTTCCACTTGTATGGACGAAGTACTCTCCTTCACCTCCATTGGTCGAATCTTGCCAATAGACAAGTCTTGAATTGCTTCCGATGGATCTTTTCTCCTACATCAATTGGCAATTGCTCTACTTGCGAGCCATTAGATTCATCAAACTTCACATCTACTGTCTCTTCAACCTTTCGGGTGAAATTATTGTAGACACGGTAGGTGTGAGAGTTTGAGCCGTAACCGAGTATGAAACCCTCATGAGATTTAGGAGCAAATTTCAAACGATGATGCTTATTGTCGGTGTACTAAGTATTGGGCCACTTGTACTCCTTACTTATGCACGGGCAGTTGTAGCCGTCCTCGCGGCAAGGCTTGCCGGGATCAGCTCGAGGTCGATTCAAGTCATCAAGGAAATCGTCAAGTCAGAAATCTGAGGATCGGCAGACAAGAAGAGCTGGAATTCGAAGACCAGCTTCCCCGGCAAGATCCTTGCCGGGATGGCCCGTGGAGCCCGGCAAGCCTCGGCGCCCGGCAAGGCTTGGTTCCCAGCAAAGCTTGGCGCCCGGCAAGGTTTGGTGCCCGGCAAGGATCGGCGCCTGGCGAGATTTCGCCACTGTGCCACCGCTTCGGCACAGTAACAAGCCTGACATTCTGGGTCCTTCTCTGGATGCGTGGCAACGCGCCAGTGGAGGAGAGCTTAAGCGGTGCTGATGGGATGGCCCCTTTTTCCATCCCCAAGAAAGTGAGGACACCTAAACGGACACCTCACGGTGCATTAAATGCGCTTGTCCTAATCCGTCAGGGGTTAGGTATGATACCCTGTAGCTACTTTACACCTCAATGTATGTACATTTTGCCACTGTGGAGACCCCTTTGAGCATATAAAAGGAGGCCCAAGGCAACTGCTACAGAGAAGGAGAACTTCTGGCCCATTCTGCATGCGCAGCTGCTCTTTGAACGTACTGTTCATTGCGAGCGCTCCTGAAGGCTGGGCTCAAGAACATCAATAAGAACACAAAGCAGGAGTAGGGTTTTACACTGATCAACGGCCCGAACCTAGGTAAAAACCTCCCGCGTCGATCACTGGTTCTGCTCTTTGCGTATACCTCTCCCCCTACCTGGCGCGCCAAAGATGTCGGGGCACGACACCTATGGGGTCTCTCGGGCCTTGGCGGAGTTCATTGCAGAATGGACCCCGACGCCAGACGAAGAAGTTCAGGAAACAAGTCTCCCCGGCAAGGAAACCGATCAGCAATGGGTTATGTACTTTGACGGGGCTTTTTCGCTGCAAGGCGCCGGTGCTGGTGTGCTGCTTGTCGCACCCACCGGAGAGCACCTCAAGTATGTAGTCCAAATGCATTTTCCCCAGGAGAGTTCAACCAACAACACTGCAGAGTACGAAGGTTTGCTTGCCGGTCTTAGGATCGCGGCAGACCTTGGTATCAAAAAGCTCATTATCAAAGGTGATTCACAGCTTGTCGTGAGGCAGGTCAACAAGAACTATCAAAGTCCGTTGATGCAGGCCTACGTAGATGAAGTAAGGAAATTGGAAGAGCGCTTTGACGGTCTCCAAATGGAGCATGTCCCTCGTGCCGAGAACAGCGTTGCTGACGACCTGTCAAAGCGTGCTGCCCTCAAGTTGCCTGTGGAACCAGGAACTTTTGTGCTCCAATTGACTCAACCATCCGTGGCACCATCAATGCGGCAAGAAAAGAAAAGAAAGTTGAACTCTGGCCAGTACTTCCCGGCAGAGCTCCCCGGAGCCGCCGGCAAGGAAGTTGCCGGGATCGACACGCTTGCCGGGGAACAACAGGCTCCGGCAGGGCCTCAGGCCCTTGCTGTCGAGACAAATGTTTCCCCGGCGGATGAGATGCCTTTAGTCCTAGTTGTCGAGCCTCAGGCTCCAGCATGGGCGCAGCACATTGTCCACTTCCTTCAGACAGGTGAACTCCCTGAGGAACAAGAAGAAGCGGAGAGAGTAGCCCGTCGGCCTGTTATGTACAAGTTCGTCGATGACGTCCTGTACAGAAAGAGACCAAACGGTGTGAAATTGAAGTGCATTCCTCGGGAGGATGGACTAGAGCTGTTGGCAGAGATACATGGGGGCATGTGTGGCTCTCACATAGGGTCAAGAGCGCTTGCCGGGAAAGCATTCCGGCAAGGTTTATTTTGGCCTACCGCCCTCCAGGATGCAACTGCACTAGTAACCAGGTGTGAAGCGTGCCAGTTTCATTCGAAGAAATTACATCAGCCAGCTCAAGCTCTTCAAACAATCCCTCTCTCCTGGCCATTTTCGGTCTGGGGGCTCGACATATTGGGCCCCTTTCCCCGTGCTACCGGGGGCTATGAGTACTTGTACGTTGCTATCGACAAGTTCACAAAGTGGCCGGAGGTGGAAGCAGTGAGGAAGGTGACAGCGCAGTCGGCTGTCAAGTTCTTCAAAGGAATTATTTGCCGTTTCGGTGTGCCTAACAGGATCATCACCGACAACGGCACGCAGTTCACAAGTCGCACCTTCATGCAGTACGTCCAAGACCTTGGCGGCAAGATTTGTTTTGCCTCTGTTGCTCACCCGAGAAGCAACGGCCAAGCGGAGAGGGCCAATGCTGAAGTGCTGCGCGGTCTCAGGACCAGAACTTTTGACAGGCTGAAAAAGTGCGGAAGACGCTGGATTGATGAGTAGCCGGCGGTTCTTTGGTCAATCAGAACGACACCAAATCGAGCCACCGGCCAGACGCCCTTCGCTCTGGTGTATGGAGCGGAGGCAGTTCTCCCCACGGAACTCATACACGGATCTCCTCGAGTGCTCGCTTATGATGAGCTCGAGCAAGAGCAACTGCGGCAAGATGACGCTGTGCTCCTTGAGGAGAATCGTCTTCAGGCTGCTGTGCGAGCTGCACGCTACCAGCAAGCTTTGCGCCGCTATCATAGCCGCAAAGTTCATGCCCGAAGCCTTGAGGAAGACGACCTTGTTCTTCGACGGATTCAGTCCGCCAAGAATTCAAACAAGTTGACGCCAAAGTGGGAAGGCCCTTATCGGGTAGTACGAGTCACCAGGCCTGGCGCTGTCCGCCTGGAGACCAAAGATGGTGTTCCAGTGAGTAATTCCTGGAATATCGAACATCTTCGCAAGTTCTATCCATAAGGCGCGGTTGCCGGGGGCTCCCGGCAACCACCTTTTTGTACAAGTCTTGCCGGCAAGGCATGTGATCCTTTGTACAAAGCCAGGCGCAGACCCTGAGCACAGATGAATAAATTTAAGTGTTGTGCATTTCCTTATTCATTCTCATGTTCACATTCATATATGCATGTTTGTCTAAGATGTTGTATGACACCTGATCCCGGTAAGTCCTAACGAACCGCCAAGGTTTCATCTCTTTATTTTCTCTTCTTTCTTTTTCTTAAAGACAGAAGGATTCCTTGCGTGCACATTTGCCGGGGGGAAGGGAGACATGAATACCAGTTGGTGACGTTCAGAATCGTATGCTTGCCGGAGGAAGGACAAAGACAGAAAGCTAAGTCCTAAAAACTCAGAGCAAGTTTTTCTTTTATTACCAAGTTAGTTCCTTGGACGATTCCGACCCTTGTATGGAAAATCTGCACGCGAAGGAACCCTTGTTGTAATCAGTTGCGCCCTTATTTTCTTTCGAGTCTGCTCAACGATTTAAGTGGCTGCACTGAGAACGCCAAGGAGTCTTGCCGGCCGCTGCGCCTCCGGCAGGCTGCTGAAGTCCCGCACCCAGCGCTCGCGGCAGGTTGCGCGGCGGCAAGTTTTTCAGTAAGCGTAGGATGAACTCCATACATAAAGGAATCAGACAAGGAAAGTAGCTAGCATGAGCCTAAACATAGTTAAATTATATTACATCCATGAGTTGCCGCGGTCCTAACTTGAGACTTAACTGTCTTTTACATGAGATGATGGCGGCAAGAATAAAAGAGGAGCACTCAATCCCTGCGCTGGCCTTCGATCCTTTTGATGGAGTCCACCTTCTCAAGGATTGGCGCGATGCACTTCTCAAGCGCCTCAACATTTGCATCCTTTGGCAGGTGGCCGAGTGCGCTGGAGAGGTCGATGCCGGGATTGCTGTGCACCACCTTGAGGAGCACCTTGCGAAGGACGGCCCGGCAAAGCCGGCGAGTCTCGTTCGCCAGTTGGGTCGCCCGGCTAGACTGGAGCGCCCTCAACGCGTTGATGATGCTTTCAAAGAACATCGTCAATCTGGCACTTGGGGATATTCTTTCCTCGGAAGAATATCTGAAGTTCGACAAGCCCATGGTTGACAGTTCTGCGGTAAGCTTCTCCGCGGCAGCAATGAGACGACCAGTCCAGATCTCCACTCCCTTCTCGTACTCGTTTTGGGCAGCGGCGGCGCTCTTGAGCAGGTTCCTCTCTCCTTGGAGATCCTTGAGTAGAGCCTTCTCACGGGCCCTGCCGGCCTCGAGAGATTTCTGCAGTGTGGTCAGCTTCAGCTCCAGAACCGCAATATCATCAGCCGCAGAGGAGAGCTGCTTGGTCTTGTCGGACAGGGCGACTTGCATCTCCGCCAAGGAGTGGAGGGTTTTTTCCCTGTCCCCCTTGAGCATCGAGAGCTCCTTGCCATGCTCGTCGAGATCTGTCTCCAGCCTCTTCACTTTGTTGCTCAGCTCGTTCTTGGCGGCCTCTGCAACTTCGGCAGCATCGACGGCCTCCTTGAGCTTGCCGGCGTGACTTGCAGTTAGAGCTTCGAGCGCCTCCTTGTGCTTCTGCTCCAGCTCCTGGGTCCGCCGCGCGACAAGATTTTCAATGTCTTCATCCTTGCTACGAAGCTTGGTGGCGAGCGCCTGCTCACGTGCGGTGAGATCTTCTTCGAAAGCGTCAAGAGCAACGCGGCGCCCCGTCAGGAGAGCATCTTCGGCAGCGATCCTTTGAATAGCTTCATCATGTGCCTTCTCCATGTCTGATTGCTTCAGGAGGACCTCATTCCATTGCTGGCTCACTTGTTCTCGACCGGCAACCAGCTCTTGAAGGGCCTCGGCGTGCCAGATTTGCATTTGTGCGACGCGCCTTTGAAAATCCGCTTCGGCTGCCTCGACAACTGCCATTCTGGAGTCCGCTTTCTCTTTTCGGGCACGATGGAGAGCCTGGAGTTTGCGGAAGTTCTCGCCCATGGCCTGAAGGAGCTGATCCTCTTCAGACTTGCCACTGCTAGCGCTGGGATCGTCAACAACTTCGAGCCCGGCAGCGGCAATAATTTCCTCGAAAATTTCTCCTTCGGCTGGTGCCTCGGTGCTTGCCGTCCCTGGCAAGTTGATGAATAGGTTTTCGCCAACCTTGAGATACTTGCTGGATGAGGGCTCGTCAGATGTTGATGTCTGGTCTTCAGTGGCCGCCTCACCAGTGACAGGGGGCTCCGCGGCTGATGCAGCGCCTGGCGCTCCTGCGGCAGGAATGCCGTCAGTATGGTCCCCAGCTTCCCTGTCGCCCTCTTCGGCAGGTTCTTCCATGATTTCCTTTTGTGCTGTCTTGGCGGCCTCCCCGTCAAGAGCATCACCAGCCCCGGCAACATCATCCTTGGTGGCCTCGCTGGCAGTAATCCTGTCCGCTTCGGCAGCAGCATCCCTGGCGGTCTCCTCGATGACGGCGTCGACGTCCATATGTTCCATCGCGGAGAACTCTGAAGGGTGAAGGAGGAGGTCAGAATAAGATCGAGTTTTTAAATTTTGAAGTGACCAAAGATAAAGAAGAGGGGGGTGAATAGGTTTGCGCCTCCACGACTTCTCCTTTTTATGGGGAAGGAGCGGGGCCACCTTGTTTATCCCCCAATATGGATGCGCCTCTTTGGGCGCGAAACAGTTTGCAGCCTTTTTGGCACACTTCCCACATCGCGCGCTCCGTGCGCGTAGTGGGGGCACAGTAAAACAAGATCTTTACGAGCAGATAATTCCCTGCCATGCGTGCCCGTGCATTGTTTGGGCCTAGCCCAACAACGCCTCGCACTCGTGTATGGCCCAGGCCCGGGGGCTCCTGTCGGTGTACTAAGTATTGGGCCACTAGTACTCCTTACTTGTGCACGGGCAGTTGTAGCCGTCCTCGCGGCAAGGCTTGCAGGGATCAGCTCGAGGTCGATTCAAGTCATCAAGGAAATCGTCAAGTCAGAAATCTAAGGATCGGCAGACAAGAAGAGCTGGAATTCGAAGACCAGCTTCCCCGGCAAGATCCTTGCCGGGATGGCCCGTGGAGCCCAGCAAGCCTCGGCGCCCAGCAAGGCTTGGTTCCCAGCAAAGCTTGGCGCCCGGCAAGCCCTGGCGCCCGGCAAGGTTTGGTGCACGGCAAGGATCGGCGCCTGGCGAGATTTCGCCACTGTGCCACCGCTTCAGCACAGTAACAAGCCTGACATTCTGGGTCCTTCTCTGGATGCGTGGCAACACGCCAGTGGAGGAGAGCTTAAGCGGTGTTGATGGGATGGCCCCTTTTTCCATCCCCAAGAAAGTGAGGACACCTAAACGGACACCTCATGGTGCATTAAATGCGCTTGTCCTAATCCGTCAGGGGTTAGGTATGATACCCTGTAGCTACTTTACACCTCAATGTATGTACATTTTGCCACTGTGGAGACCCCTTTGAGCATATAAAAGGAGGCCCAAGGCAACTGCTACAGAGGAGGAGAACTTCTGGCCCATTCTGCATGCGCAGCTGCTCTTTGAACGTACTGTTCATTGCGAGCGCTCCTGAAGGCTGGGCTCAAGAACATCAATAAGAACACAAAGTAGGAGTAGGGTTTTACGCTGATCAGCGGCCCGAACCTGGGTAAAAACCTCCCGCGTCGATCACTGGTTCTGCTCTTTGCGTATACCTCTCCCCCTACCTGGCGCGCCAAAGATGTCGGGGCACGACACCTATGGGGTCTCTCGGGACCCCATAGGGTGTCGTGCCCCGACACTTATCAAGAATGTAGCACTTTGAGCCAAATACTCGTATGCCGGTGTGTAGCTCGTATGCCGTCTTGCCGAGAAGCTTGTGAAGATATAGTCGATTTGTAGCATGACAAGCTGTCTCAACTGCTTCCGCCCAAAAATGTCTTAGCGTCTTGTATTCATCAAGCATCATTCTTGCCATCTCAATAAACATTCAGTTCTTCCTCTCAACAACTCCATTCTGTTGAGGCGTGTACGTAGCCAAGAACTCATGTGAAATCCCCTCTTCGTCAAGAAAGGTATCCACATTTGCGTTCTTGAACTCCATTCCGTTGTCACTTCAAACCTTCTTGATCTTCACTTCAAATTGATTTTGGGCCTTCTCGGCGAAGTTCTTGAAGATCTTTTGGACTTGCAATTTGTCATCATGAAAGAACACCCACGTAAATCTTGAAAAATCATGAACAATGGCCAAACTGAATGAATTACCACCAAGGCTCTTATAAGCATTGGGACTGAAAAGATCCATGTGAAGTAGCTCAAGTGGTCTTCTTGTGGTCATGATGTTCTTCATGGGATGACTTCCTCCAACTTGTTTTCCTGCTTGACAAGCGCTGCAAAGTCTATCCTTGTCAAATATAACATCTTTAACACCAAGGATATGATCACCTTTAATTAGCTTATTAAGATTTCGCATGCCAACATGACCTAACCGTCTATGCCATAACCATCCTTTCAAAGATTTAGCAATTAAACAAGTGCGAGGTTTGGCTTTCTTAGTGAAGTCAACAATGTATAGACCACCTCTACGGATACCGGTAAATACCATATTATGATTATCTCTTCGAAACACTTGGCAATCTATTTCAGTAAATAGGACATTGAAACCAAAATTGGCTAGTCTAGACACGGAAAGTAGATTGTAACCAAGAGACTCAATGAGCATGACGTTTTGGATAGAGCTATCATGGGAAATGACCACCTTACCAAGGCCAAGTACCTTACCCTTGGAGTTATCTACAAAAGTGACATACTTACGTGGACCGTCATTCTTAGCAAGCTCACGGAACATGTCTTTATCTCCGGTCATGTGGTCGGTACATCCACTATCAAGAATCCACTCTTTTCCTCCGGCCATATAGTCACATAGATTTGCCATGAGTCCAAAATGCCTTATAGACTCCTCAAGGTCGGCATCACTATCTTCGTCTTCATCATAATAGCCTTGCTTAATATCATCATCCATATGATCATCACCTAGGTCAAGTGATTTGTTAGATTTATGACCATGACAATGTTAAAGTTTATGAATTCTAATTGTCTCCAAAATAATGCTACTAATGACTCCAACATTTCCTTTGGCACGCATAAGATCACGGAGCTCAAATAGACATTCATCAAACTTAGGATCACTAGGCTTCATTTCATGAAAAGCAATAGACTTTTGAAGAATCTCATCTCGATTTTTCAAGGAATAATTTGGAAAGCGTTCTTCAAGATAATTCCATATAGTACACGCGCATTCAAACGTAGGCAAGCACACAAGTAAATTTCTAGGCAATCATCTAATGATAAGATTAATAGTTCTAAGATTGCGAACCATGTCAAGACACTCATTGGGGGTAGGATGCAAAGGATCAATGGGAGGCACATAAGGGCTAGTAATGTACTTGTTCAAATTATATTCATTGAAAATCACAAGCATTTCATTTTTCGAAGAGCCATAAAACTCCCCATCATGAATAGGCACTCTATGTCTAATACTCCCGAACGTAGACTCATCCATCTTCCTCCAATGGCGATTAAACCAAAGAAATGGAGACCAACTCTCTGATACCAATTGAAAGGATCGAGAAGAGGGGTCTAGAGGGGGGTGATTAGACCCTTAACAAGCAAAGTTGGCAGATTTTAATTTCCTCAACTTAAGGTTGAGAATTACCACAAGTTAAAGCATTCACAATACATTTCAAGCAAGCATGACAAGAGTATATGCAACGGAAAGAGTAAAGCATGCAAGTTGCAAGAAAGTAAATGGATGGGATAGGAGTTTGCAAACGCAATGGAGACTCGGAGGTTTTGGTGTGGTTCCGATAGGTGGTGCTATCGTACGTCCACGTTGATGGAGACTTCAACCCACGAAGGGTAACGGCTGCGCAAGTCCACGGAGGGCTCCACCCACGAAGGTACCACGAAGAAGCAACCTTGTCTATCCCACCATGGCCATCGCCCACGAAGGACTTGCCTCACTCGGGTAGATCTTCATGAAGTAGGCGATCTCCTTGCCCTTACAAACTTCTTGGTTCAACTCCACAACTTGACGGAGGCTCCCAAGGGACACCTAACCAATCTAGGAGACACCACTCTCCAAAAGGTAATAGATGGTGTGTTGATGATGAACTCCTTTCTCTTGTGTTTCAAATGATAGTCTCCACAACACTCAACTCTCTCTCTCACAGATTTGGCTATGGTGGAAAGATGATTTGAGTGGAAAGCAACTTGGGGAAGGCTGGAAATTAAGATTCTTGTGGTAGGAGTGGAATGTCTTGATCTCAACACATGAGTAGGTGGTTCTCTCTCAGAAAATGAGTAGTGGAAGTGTAGGCACGTTCTGATGGCTCTCTCTCAAATGGAGAAGGGGGTGGAGGGGTATATGTAGCCTCCACACAAAATCCAACCGTTACACACATTTGACCAAACTCGGTGAGACCGAATGGACGAACTCGGTCTGACCGATTAGTTCAAAATGTGAACGTTAGGAATCTCAGTGGGACCGACTGGAACAACTCGGTGTGACCGATGTGCTAGGGCTTAGGGCAAACATCAACTCGGTGGGGCTGATTGCATCAACTTGGTGAGACCGAAGTGAAACAATAGAGCAACAGAGAGTTGGTCAGGCAAACTCGGTGGGACCGATTGCAACCTCGGTGAGACCGAAATAATTACAACGGGCAACAGAGAGTTTGCAAGGCCATCTCAATGAGACCGAGATCCATATCGGTGTGACCGAACTGTTAGGGTTTCTTGCTGTGGCTATGTCATATGAACTCGGTGGCGCCGGATGGAAAGAATCGGTGGGGCCGAGTTTGACTTTAGGGTTTTGACATATTTGGAATGAGAAAGTGGTTGTGGGCTTTGGAGCAATATCACTAAGCACTTTGAGCAAGCAAGCCATTAAGGAACACCTCATCCCCTTTTAATAGTATTGGGTTTCCTATGGACTCAATGTGATCTTGGATCACTAAAAATAAAATGAAGAGTCTTGAGCTTTTGCCAATCTTTGTCCTTAGCATTTTGAAGGGGTTCCATGTCCTCTTGTCCTTGCCACGCCACTGTTGAACTTGTCTGAAATATACTAGATAAAACCATTAGTCCAACAAGAGATATGTTGACATTAATTACCAAAATCACCCAGGGAGCACTTGTGCTTTCACTAAGTTTCTTTTTGTTGCCTCCATAGGGCTGGCTTGAGAAGGCCAAGAAGATCAGCAGTCCGGCTCCGCTGCCCGAAGAGCCCTGGACAGCTCAACTGGAGGAGCTGCTGGTCGTGGCACCTACGAGGCGCCAGAGAAGAAGGGGAAAAGAAGAAGGACCTACCGGAGACCAGGAAAGGTCTCCGCTCGAGAGGTCGCCCGAACACCAAGGCCGGGGTTGCTGCGGCCCCGTCCGCCCAAGATGGGGAAGAGAATGAGGAGGAGGAGGAAAGCGCCTCCTCCCACTCCAAGAAGAGGGCGACGTCCGAAGACGTCGAGGAGGAGCAACCTCCTCGGGGCCCGAAGAGGCAGTGCAGGCCCAAGGTGGTCCTGCCCGACAGCTCGGACTCCGACGAGGAGTCCGTGGCATCTGAAAAGGTCCCGGAGAAGATCCCCATGGTCAAGCCCCTCGCCATGAGGTATGAATTTGATCATCTCTTACTTACTTCCTTTTACTAGTCCTTTATTGACAGAAGCGGATCATGTGCCATTTAAGCCCACTGTGTGGACACCCTGCCGAGCAAACCTCGGAGGGGACTTCTCCGCCCGCCGAATTGGCAGACAGTGGATCAGCATCGCGCTCCGCGCCTCCCCTGGTCCCCTAAGAGCCCGGGGAGGTGCTGTCCCGAAGGACCCCTCCTCGTGCGCACACGGGGGAGGGTGACGGCGAGATCATGGCCGAGGCCGATGCCTCGGCCACCAAAGACTAGGAGGATGTGTCCCTCCTGGCAAACACGGGAGGGGAGTTCGGACCGTCCGGGCCCTCCCAACCAGCCGCACCAGAGCCCCCAAGGCCCTCGGAGGTGCCGATCCCGCCTTCCAACGAAGGGGGAGCTGAGGTCCCGCCGCCCACGTCGAACACCAACAATCGGGCGGTGGCAGGCTGGCCAGACGCGATGGAGGAGTCAGTGAACAACTCCGTCATCGTCGCCGAACACCACGCCCTTGTGGGTGCGATTCTACAGAGTGTTCGGTCTGTCAATGCCAGACTGAATGATGTTGTCCAATGCCTTTTAACAGGCTTCGAGGTGAGTCAAGTAATGTTCTTTCCCCGTGGAACAGTTTTAGCTTGTAGATAGGGTTGGAGTAGGCCTTGTACATAACAGCCCCCGAGACTCTATGAGGATTGCAAAATCCTTACAGAGGGTCAATATATCTGCAGGGCATTAGTTGAGGCGTCATTATTGATTTGATATTGCAGGCATCATCCTTGGCAGTGGCTGCTAATGCTGCGGCGCTGGAGGAGATGGATCGGAAGCTGAAACGCTCCCAAACAGAGCTTGACCTTGTCAACAAGCAGCTTGATGAGGCACAAGGTAAGCCCCTATCAAAATACATAGTCAATACCGCCGGATAGCTACATTCTGGATTGTATGCTGAGCATACGGTGTTCGGTGACTGCAGCTGCTGCCGCGGAGGTCGAGGGCCTCAAGGCCGCGCTGAAGAAGGCTGAGGCCGAGGCGGCCGAGAAGAAGGCGGCTGCCAAAAAGGCAGTGGCTGAACTTGATACGGCGAAGACCACCGGCGAGATGCACAAGGCTTGAGTGGCCGAAGTGCAACAGGAGCTCAAGGATGCCGTCACGAAATGTGAGGACCTTGAGCAAAAATAGAAAAATCAGTCCTCCGAGCTATCCAAGGCGGAGAAAGAGCTCCGGGAGACGAGGACGGGGGTGCGGGGTGTGCAGGAGGAGCTCCGACAAGTGAGGCAAATTGCAGTTGGTAAGCCGTACCTACTGCAGAGTGTATTTGGTGGCAACAGGTTCGCTTTGCTGACGCGGGTCTGGCGCTCCGCAGACGTTTTCGCCGAGCTTCCAAGGAGTGTAGCGGATGCGACGGAGCACTACGCCAAGCGGGAGGGGGACACCGAGCAGCTGCTTTTCTGGGCGCAGTTCCAGGCGCCCGAGCATCCTCCCCTCCTCAGCAACCAGATGAAGCAACTAATGGAGTTGCATCGGATGGCCGGGCCTACCATGAAGGACCTTTGTGTCCGGTTGTGGCCCGTAGAGCCAACTCCGAGTAGCTGCTTTGGCCTGGTGCAGAAGCTGCATGACGCGTCGCCCCTGATTGATGCAGTGAAGCGCTCTGCATGCCTCAAAGGAGCGAGGTTGGCCTTTGCGAAGACCATGGTTCATTGGCCTAAGATCAAGCCAATGGACATGGCCACTGGACCCCCGCCGGCTGGAAAAGAGCACCGCCGCCCCGAACCGTTCTTCCCACAAGTTATGGATGGTGCTCGGGCCATAGAGGGCCAATGTTCCAAAGATGTAATCATTGACTAATTGTATTAAGTTATTAACTGGACCTTTTGCGTTATAATGCGGCCCGTTTGTATGTTTTATACTATGGTAATTTTATTTTGACTCCTGTGCGGCCGTTTGTCATTCTGAAAGTTGCCAGTCGTCGGCTTCAGCCCCCAAGTGAATAATACGAAGGGTGTTTCATCTCCGCACTGTTACCCTTAGCCGACGTCTCGGTGCCCGAAGGCGGTAGTGCGTAAGAGAGACTAGGCAATCGGACTATGCGGCTTTATTACTTTCACTTAGCCATAGGAGCTTGACTGCGGGAGCTAATGACTAGCCCCCATTGCTTTGTGATGTACGGGTTTGCCGAGGCATGCCTTTGTAATCACATGGTTTGTACTAGGACGAACCCTGTGTGTGACACGGAGAAATCGCCAACAATTTTTGAGTTGAACTCTTCTCATCGGATCGCCGACCAGTTCACGCTTACTATGACGGTCAGTTTTCGGCTTTATCCCCTGAGGTGCTTAACTGGCCTAGCTAGAAGTACGATCGCAAGGGTTCTCCCTTTACCTTCTTAGCCGAACGTGCGGAACGTAAGAAGGCAAACACAGGAGCCGGGCAAACCCAACCATTGACCCAAGACATAGTTCAGAACTAGTGCATATAGTGCAATATCTGAGACGCCGAACACACAGCGGAAAGTGGTGCCGGACTTGTTACGTAGAGCTGGTGAAGAGATCCAGCTCTTGGTCAATTAACCGATATATATTTGTTACATAATGTGTGCACGCCAAGCTGTTCGAAGAGCGGAAAAAGGGAAAGAAAGGGCTAGACAATACAGATGCCCGGACACCGTAAAAGGTTTTATTATTTTCCATAAGCTCGGGACGTCTATCCGTACAATTCGAACTGCCGAGGCGTTTATTATGAGAAAGAAATGAAGCTTTTACAGAGGAAAGTTTTACACATGGCCTTGATGTGCGGGTCGAAGCCTCAGCTATGCCCTGCTGCATGTCTGCGCCTTTGCTTCTGCTGGGTAGGGGGCGTCCATTTAGAAAAATGCGTGCCGGCGAGGGAGGCCTTGAAGAGGAACCTTGGGGGGGTAGCCGCGTAGTCACAGATTGACGCTGGGAGAGACCGGAGTCGTACCCTTTGCTGTCCGAGGACGTGGTAATCCCATACTTTGGTTAAGCCGAACATATGGTGATGTTGCTTGATATAAGCCCCCATGGCTGCCCATGGTATCTTGAGCGCGAAGTTGTACTGATGAGGCATGTAGAATGCGACAATAGTGGGTGCGCCGTGGGGCGTGTGTCCCTTTTTGCGATGAACGCAGGCGGGCTACCATGACGGGGATCGGGTTCGAGCCCGTTTACTTGTATCTCTGGCCTTTACGGCTGGCAGATACCTGGGCCCGTTGGCGCCGGCTTGGTCTTCGGCTTCCAGGGCCGCGGTGTGTTCCTCGGTTTGGAGTGAGCACTCCGTGTTGCCGTTGATTGTTATGACGCCCGAAGGACCAGGCATCTTCAGCTTGATGTACGCGTAATGCGGGACGACGTTGAATTTGGCGAACGCCGTTCGGCCGAGGAGGGCATGGTAGCCACTGCGGAAAGGAGCGATATCAAAGATTATGTGTTCGCTTCGGAAGTTGTCTGGTGAGCCGAATACTACTTCCAGAGTCACTGTGCCCGTGCAGCGGGCTTCTACGCCCGGAATAACTCCCTTAAAGGTGGTGTTACTAGGCTTGATCCTTGACGGATCGATCCCCATTTTCCTCACTATGTCTACGTAGATTAGGTTGAGGCTGCTGCCTCCGTCCATAAGGACTCTTGTGAGGTGGTACCCATCAACAATGGGGTCGAGTACCAGGGCCGCCGATCCTCCGTAACGGATACTGGTCGGATGGTCCCTGCGATCGAAGGTGATCGGGCAAGCCGACCACGGGTTCTACTTCGGCGCTACGGGCTCGACGGCATAAACATCTCGTAGCGCCCGCCTCCTCTCCTTTCTTGGTATGTGGGTGGCATAAATCATGTTCACTGTCTTGACCTCAGGAGGGAAGGGTTTTTTGCCTCCACTGTTCGGCCTGTGGGGCTCCTCGTTGTCCTCGCTCTGAGGGCTTTTACCAGAGTCCTCGACTGTGAGCTTGCCGGCTTGTTTTATCACCCAACAGTTATGGTTGGTGTGGTTGGCGGGCTTCTCGGGGGTGCCATGAATCTGGCAGGGCCTGTCCAAGATTGCATCCAACTTAGTTGGTCCATCCTGGTTGCCTTTAGAAGGCTTTTTCCGTGACCCAGACTTCAGATTACGGAATCCGGCATTTACTGTCGCCTCGTCAACTTCACCATTGTTGTGGTGACGCTTGTTCTTGTTGCGCCATGGCTTTCCATTCCCGTCTTGGACTTCAAAGGTGCCGGGGGCTTCTGGGTTGGTGCTTCTACGAGCCAGCCAACTATCCTCTCCGGCACAGAAGCGGGTCATCAGGGAGGTAAGCGCTGCCATCGTTCTCGGCTTGTCCTGGCCGAGCTGACGTGCTAGCCATTCATCTCGAATACTGTGCTTAAAGGCGGGTATAGCTTCGGCATCCGGGCAATCAACGATCTGGTTTTTCTTGGTCAAAAACTGGTTCCAAAATTGTCGGGCTGCTGGATTACGTGACTCAGGTCATCGGCGTCCGGGGGCCGGACATAGGTGGCCTGAAAGTTAGCTCGGAAGGCGTCCTCAAGCTCCTCCCAACATCCTATGGAGTCTTCGGGGAGGCTATTTAACCAGTGCCTTGCTGGGCCTTTGAGCTTTAACGATAAGTACTTGATGGCGTGGAGGTCGTCTCCTCGTGCCATGTGAATGTGCAGTAGGAAGTCTTCAATCCATATGGCCAGATCCATCGTCCCATCGTATGGCTTGATATTTACAGGCTTGAAGCCTTCCGGGAATTGGTGCTGCATCACCCTATCTGTGAAACACAGAGGGTGAGCGGCGCCCCTGACTCGGGCTACGTCGCGCCAGAGACCATCTGTCATCCGGGCTCGCTGTTGTTCCCGAGCTCTGTTATTTCGGTCTAACCAGGCTAGGTATTCGTCCCGTCTAACGGGAGGATTATTTTTGGGCCCGTAAATGGACCTTGTGAGTCCTGCCCGAGCATCCAGGTCACATCATAGGTCATACTCATACACTCGTCGTAATGGCTCCTTGCCTTGACGGCGAGGTGGGGCGGGAGGAGGTTCGGCTTTATCAGCTGTCCTGTCCCGTCCTCGATGGGGGCGGTCCGGCTGTTCTGCTTGAGTGTGCCTTGGAGGTGCGTGCTCTATGGACTCATCGTTGAATTGCGACAATAGTCTTTACATCGGGTAGCTCTTGGTTTGCCATTCGTAGCCGTACTCCTCTTTGGCAGCCAGGACCTTAGTCCATCTGTCATTGAGGGTATCCTGTTCGGCCTTTATCTTTTGTTGTTGTTTCTTCAGGCTACGCGCGGTGGCAATTAGCTGCCGTTTGAACCGCTCTTGATCCAGCGGGTCTTCGGGGACGATAAAATCTTCTTCACCCAAACTGACCTCCTCTTCAGGAAGGGGGAGGTAGTTACTGTCTTCGGAGTCGTTGAGGTCTTCAAGGTTGAGCGGATCCTCATGCTCCTCATGGTCATCTTGTGCTTGTTCGTCGGCACCGTGGTCGTCGAGATTGTCCGCATTGTCTGGAGTGTCGTTCTCTCCAGTATCGGTGTTGCTCGTGTGGCTTCGACGTGCCTTGGAGCGGTGGTGTTGTCTGTGGCATTTTGGCAGCTCATAGCTGGGCTTGCCATTATCCTTTCTAGGGGTGCCGTCGTCGTCTTTCGGAGTGTCCACCATGTAGATGTCGTAAGTGGACGTGGCCGTCCAGCGGCCGGTGACGGGGGGAGCAGTGTCGGCGTTGGTCGTGGCTCCGCTGTCTTCGTCCATGGAATAGGCGTTTTCTGAGGTGTAGTCCAACATGTCGGTTAAGTCCTCGACTGTGGTCACTAGGTGGGT
Source organism: Thinopyrum elongatum (assembly GCA_011799875.1). Taxonomy (NCBI): domain Eukaryota; kingdom Viridiplantae; phylum Streptophyta; class Magnoliopsida; order Poales; family Poaceae; genus Thinopyrum; species Thinopyrum elongatum. The sequence continues at coordinate 405,404,139 of CM022299.1, read as the reverse complement.
GGTGGGTGGGACGTAAAATTCCCTGAAATCTGCCTCGAGGGACTGCTGAACGCAGGCCGAGGGCGAGTATCTTGAATAGCCATCATCCGGATTCGATCAAGCGCCTCGTTTAACAGAGCAAGGCTTGCCAAGCTGGCTTGTGGTGGCTGCTCGGGATCGGACTCCATCATGGCGGGGAGAGGGGTGATCCGGGTCCGGGCTGGACCCTGGTCTCCAAAGGCCGAGTCAACCTCAAGGCCCGGGGCCGGATGTGTGGCCGCATAGGCAGGGGGACCGAGGATGAAACCTGGTCTTCGGATGCTTCCTCCGTATTGGGGCTTGAGGCCAAGTTAGTGAGGGGGAGTTCGGCAGGCGATGATTCCTAATTTCCGAACATCGACCCGTCACTGGGGCTCAAGGCCAGATCCGCGACATGGGGAGAGGGTTCAGATGGGAGTGACTCTTGAAGTCCAAACACCGCTCCCGCACTGAGGCCTGAGGCTGAGTCTTCGACGGGCATTGTTGGCGTGGCCGAAGAGGATCCCTGGTCTCCGGACAGGGCGGAGATGTCCGAGCTCGAGGCCGGCTGAGGGGTTGAGGCCGATCCGTAGATCAGATCAGGAGGAGACTCTGGAGCGAGCCTTGTGGGGCCCGTGGGGGAGGCTGCGAATCCGGCGAAGACCAGATCACCTCAGGCATCCGTGATGTACTCCAGGTTACCGAATCTAATTCGGTGCTCGAGGGCGAAATTGTTGATTTGGTCTAGATGACCGGTTTGGTTGGCGTGCAGCACAATGCTGCCGAACGCGAAGAGCTGGCTGGGGGCAAAGAGACCCCCGGAGTTGACGCCATCTCCGATGATCAGGCGAGCCATCGATCCTTCGGCGACCCAACAGCGGAACTCTCAATGAAAGCACCAATGTCGGTGTCCAAACTGGCAGATCTCGTGTAGGGGGTCCCGAGTTGTGGATCTAGGATCAATGGGGAACAAGGGACGAAGAACACGGTGTTTACCCAGGTTCGGGCCCTCTCTAAGAGGTAAAACCCTATGTCCTGCTTGATTGAATTGATGTGTATGGTATGGTTACAGAGTCGATCTACCTTGAGATCAGATGAGCTAAACCCTAGGTTGATGGGGTATTGGATGTTGCTCTAACCCTAAAGACTAAAGCCCTCCGGTTTACATAGACACCAGTAGGGTTAGGGTTACATACGATCAGTTACAACAAGGAAAAGATCACGCTAAGTCCTGACTTGGAGGGCACACGACGGCTCCGAAGATCCTCTATCCAGACACGGGTCCACGCCCAAGCTCGGCTCCATAGCAGCCCATCAGTCCAGCCCATAAGGTAGGGACCGGCGGCCCGAGGACCCCTTAGTCCAGGACACCCTCATAGGGGTTCAAGCGGAGCGGAAGAACAGCCGCGCACCCCTACCTGGCACACCAAATGTTGGAATTGGGGCTTCGGGGACCCAACGAGGTTCGAACTCTGGGGTGCGCTGGTTCCTCCGCCCTACTCTGCCTCACGACCTCATGGTGATGCTCCAGCGTGCTCGAGCTAAGAAAGAAGAACAGTGGACTCGGCAGTTTACCCAGGTTCGGGCCACCTTGCGGTGTAAAACCCTACTCCTGCTTGGTTGGGATTGCTTGAGGGTGAGAGACAGTACTGGCTAGCTTTCGTTCCATCTACCGCGGCAGCCTGCCCTCTCTTATACTGGCCTTGGTCCCCTTCCCCCGAAAACACAAGGCGGGAAGGGTTGCCACGACGGCCAGTTTGAAGGGGGACAAGGTTGCAGCTAATCCTGACTAAAGGTGGTCTTCGCCTGCAAAAGCCTCCTGCCGTGACGCATCAGTGGGCTCGGAGATGACCTCCGTCCTGGCGAGCCCCCAATCTCGGTCCTCTTGCACCGAACGGGAAGCCTTTGGAGATTGCTTTGGGAACCGACGCGCTGCCCCTGCTCCCTTAGCACTAAAGAGGAAAGCCTCCTTATCCGCGCCCGCTGGCGCGGCCTCTGGCACCGCTCGTCGTCGCACACGTCACCCACGTGAAGATGCAGGACCGTGCGACCCGCCGAGCCGCCCTTGACTAGTCCACCCCGCGAGGTCCCTCGGGGGGCAGCCTCGAGAGACGGCCTCGTGAGGGGGGCCTCACGAGGCACCTGATGATGCTTGCTGATGTGTGCCTCGCGAGGCGACGGGCCTTGCTCGAGGAGTCAGGTAACGGGCCATCTGCTGGGCCCTAGGGTATGCGCCGTGTCCTGGGCCGCAGGCAGACGGGCCTGGGTACCCCCAGTCCCACGGGCCCGACAAACTTTGTTGAAGTCTATCACACAGGCCATCCCAACCTTTGTCTCGAGCTGCTTTCGCCTCCCGGTTGCCACTTGTGAAAAGTTTAGGCAGATTGTGGCCGATCAATGGTGGGGTAGGGAGGATGGAAAAAAGAAGCTTCACTGGAGATCGTGGGCATGGTTGTCGACCCCTAAGTCACTTGGTGGCATGGGTTTCCGTGACATGGCGTTGTTCAATCAAGCGATGCTGGGTAAACAGGGGTGGAGGCTACTGATTGAGCCCAATTCTTCGTGTGCCCTCGTTTTGAAGGGTAGATACTACCCTAATGGCAACTTCTGGAATGCTTCTGTACCACGGACGGCTTCGGCTACTTGGCGCGGCACATGGCCGGGACCTTCTGAAGAGAGGTGTTCAGTGGGGCATTGGAGACGGTTGACAAACGAATATTCTTTCTGATCACTGGATCTCGTCTATGCCACCAGGCGTGCTGCAGCCCCTCTCGCCTATTCCAGCGGCTGCTACTGTCCACTACCTTATTGATGAAGACAGGAGGGCGTGGGATGAGGAGTCTGTCAGAGCGTTCTTTCCTGCTAAGGTAGAGGAGGATATCCTTCAGATCCCGGTTAACAGGAATGGAGGCAATGATTTTGTTCGATCGCCTTTTACCAGATTTGGTGAATATACTGTCAGGTCTGCATACAACATGGAAGAACTAGCCGGTTCCTCTCTGATCGGAGTAACAGTGGTTTGGGTCAGAGCTCGCGATGTCCTACGGAGGAGAAACTGTGGAAAGCTCTATGGCGTGTCAAGGCTCCTAATAAGATGAAGATTGTTCTCTGGCGCCTTGCACATGACTGTCTCCCGTCGGGTGACCAGCTTCGACATCGCCCAAGTTCCAACCAGGACGGATTGCTGCTTCTGCGGTCGGCCTGAGAGCGTGGAGCACGCCTTGCTCTTCTGCCCCATGCCCACGCTGTGTGGGATGAGCTCAAGGAGTCCTTCGACATCAGGCTCCGCCGGTCGTCCTTTTCTTCTCCCAAGCAGTGGCTCTTCGACTTCCTTTCTGTTTGCTCAGACCAGGACACGACGGTCCTCACTGTATCCATTTGGCATATTTGGGAAGCTCGGAATGCGGCGAGGAACGGACCTTTGCACCCCCGCCGAAGTATTGACCTGATATTTCAACACCTATACAAACCTGTACATGCAATCAGGCATGAGACCTCGTTTTCTGATCGTCTATGGTCTCCGCCACCGCAGGGTACAGTGGTGGCTTTCTCCGATGCTGCGGTGTCTGAGGTGTTGGGCAAATCCGGAATAGGGGTGGTGGTGCTCAACCATGAGGGAATTTACCACGACATGTGACGCCAAATGAAAATAGGTGTCGACCGCCTATTCCTTGTCTTGACCACTACATTGTCATTCCAGCCGACGTTGAGCCACAATATGTTTCATCCGTTCATTTTTTTCAAGATATGAAGAGAGGCTCATGTATGTTGAATGTAAAAAGCTAGGTGATAGCTCCGGCGTGGATCCGCCGCCATGAGGCTGGTGTAATTTGTATGCTTGTGTCCTTTGATTTATTTTTGTATTTTAATTGTATTTTTTTTATAATTTACTGTCAGATATGGATTTATGTGGAGATCTCATCGCCTCTGATAAATATTACATGTCGATTATGCCTTCATTGCAGCCAATTCCACAATTTGGCACGAGTCGTACGTCCATGCATTATAATTGATTTCCGTCCATTTAAAAGTTGAACAAAAACATGTCTACTATTTTGTACATTCCATTTTATAGTGGCTGTGTGATCCTGTCACAATTATGGTTGTGTTATTCTTGAACCAAACAAATTCTTGGATGACGGTGGAGTTTCTGCGTCGCTCCCCTTCTGGGAGGCCCTGCCGGGGACACATGCATGAGGATGACACTCTTATGCGGGGATTTTGTCGATCGGTGGAGTTTTCTGTTCTATTTTGTCATCACCCCGTGGTTGATTAGTTGGGTTATGCTCATTGACGCTGACAATGCGATCTTTTGTGTCGATCTTTGTCGTGTGGTAAGATTTGTGTATGGCGACTCCTTCCTAGATCTTCACCTTCCTGATTTGCGTGTAAAGCCGTTCGGTTATAAGTTGTTACATCATCATGTATCTTTTTCGTCGTTTCCTTTCTTCTTGTTGCAGGTTGTTGTCCTGTGTAATCATGTCCGGTTAATGTCTTTGTTAATTCAGTCAGGCTCGCCTCGAGCCTTTTCTCTAAAAAAATACAATGTGCATATAATTCCTTTGCGGCCCAAGATATATTTGCGATGTTGATATCGCCACGGGAGGTAAATAGATGATGCATCCAAATGACAGGTGCACAACTTTTCTCTGGGTATAAACAATCTGGCCCGCAAAAAAAAAAGAGTATAAACAATCTGGATAGCTTTAAACTGACTGATCAATGGACCCTTTCTTAAGAGCCCAGTTGTCCGGCACGTCTAAATATTCTTGATGCGGTTTGAAATATGATTTTTAGGCCGGGTTAAAATATTTTCTTGTGTCATTTATTTCAGACCAAACTGTCCATACCAGTTATACCGTTGTGCATATGTATAAACAAAGATGAAAGGACCACCCGCAAAAAAAACGAAGATGAAAGGACCGCTACAAGTGACATTTTTACGGGAGTACACATAGTGATACTTTTTTTTTGCGAATACAGTGATACACCCAATTAGAGCAAAGAGATCATTCAAATGAAAACACTTTATTTTATCTTATTTTTCTTATTAAAGCAGGACCTAGAAGGTCCCGAAGCACTGGATAAAGTCATCCCAGAACATAACTGGAAGCATCTCCAATGATATGCAAGTTAACAAGGACGGGGCGTCGACCCGTTGGCTAGGCAGCTGGGTTGCTGCCTGCCCACCCGAGTTCGAGTCCCGGCTCGGACGCGTGGTGCTCGCGAAGTTTCTCCTATAAAAAAATGCCAACGAGGATTAGCCTTTGGGTTGGTCTCATTTTTTTTTAATATGCAAGTTAACCAATGAAGTAAACTGTTGACTTAAAATAAAATAAAACCCAGCATCATTACGTCGCTAAACTTAGGCGTATCCGAGTTAATGTTCTCCAAAAAGTAAAAATAGTCACATGGAGCAACACTGGAGTGCCTTCCAAGAAACACAAAAGGAAAAGGAGGAGAGAAGAAAAAAACAAAAGGAGAAGAGAAAACAAAAATAGTAGGTACCACTGTACTACGCTACACTAGGAGAGAGAGACGACGAGCCCCGGAGAAGGCACCGCACCGGCCCGTTGCTTTTGCGTGCTGCGTGTCCGCGCCGAGGACACTTGTCTTCTCCCCATAAACACACCAGCAAGCACGCCCGAGAAACCACATGGAAAGCACGGAGGGGGAGGAGCATCAGCGAGTCTAGAGCGAGAAGCAGAGTGCCCCGAAAGCCTCCTCCGCTCCACCCCATTCCCCCCCTTTCTTCTCCCCTAGGGCTCCCCGGCCCTTCTTAGTCCCGTCGCGCGAGGAGGGGCACCGCCGCCTGAGCGAGCATCCCCGCTCGGCCGCCGAATCGACCGCGAGGTACGCACGCACCCACTAGTACTCTCCCTGAGTGGAAAAGATGCCGCCGCCCTTTCTAGATTTGTGTATGCTTGGCCCAGAAGGTTTTCCGGTTCTTGGCTGGTTTCCCAGTCCGGGCCTCAGATTGGACGGCTTTCGTTTACTGGTTGCTTGATTCCGCCGCGATTCGTGTCGCGTGGTTTCTGGTCGGTGGTAATGCCACCTTCGACCTTCCCTTTCATGGCCGTCGCGGTGCCAGGTTATGGAGCTCGGAGTTTTATCGCTGCATTCCTGTAAATCCTTGTTGAAGCAGCTGTTGGGATTTGGGAGTAAGATTGGGGGGACAAGGGCTTCTGCTGTTTTTTCGGTTGGATTGGTCTTCTTGTTTTTCTTACCTTGACCATGTTCTTCAAGTTAGTGTAGTTTCCGGTCTTGCTTTTTGAATTTGCAAGGATGAGATGTTTGTGCCTGGAACCGGCAGGCAATTTGTTAGTTTTCATTAAAAAAATCATGTACCCGGTTAATCAATCATCCTTCTTTTGTTCTCTTTGATTGATTGATCCTTTGACCCATATGAGTAAAAGCAAAAGCTGAAATTTATCTGAACTTTTCTTTGCTCTCGTCACTCACTGCTGACTGATCTGATACTAAAAAACAAACCGTTTGACTGTTTCAGAGACAACTTTCTAGTGCCTGTGTTCCTCAAGAGCAAGCCATGGACAACTGCGCCGAGCAGAACCTCGGACAGAGGAGCATTGGATTCTTCAGGGTGCCTGGTCTCTTTGTGAGGCTAAGCAGCAAAGGCCTCAATGCAGTGGACCCTGATTCAGTCTGGAGCCCAACCTCTCCTCTGGATTTCAAGAACCTGCCGTCGTCAAACACCCTGGGCACCAATCTCAAGCCCACTGGGTTGCTAGGCATCGAGGCTGATCTTCTGAAGCTCAGAACCGGCTCCCCGAGAGTCGGTCTCGGCCTTGTCGACGCCCTCACCGCCGACGAGAGCTCGTTGCACTTTGGAGGCAAGAGCTCCTTTCTTGAATCCATCAAGCCATTTCTTGAGCTTGGGCAGCCAAAGGCGGCTGCCGATGCATCCTCGTGTCAGAAGACCGGTTCGGCTGGCCTTGGCGCCGCCATGAAGGAGAACACAGGCTTTGTTCATTGTGATTGTGAGGATGAAGAGTACACCTGCGTGATCGAGCACGGCCCGAACCCGAGGACGACGCACATCCTGAGAGGCCAGACAGTGGAGGTGCCCAAGGGTGTCCGTTCCAAGAGGCCAATTTTCACCATTGAGCCCATCGAGGAGCAGTCATGGCCGTCAATGCCGGCTGCTGGTGCTGCTGCTTCTGGTTCGTGCTCCTACTGCAGGAAGCGGCTGCGAGAGGACATGGATACCTTCATGTATCTGTGAGCACTGAAACCATTTTTGCTTCCATCTGTTTTTATGTGGTGTGTTGTTCAGTTATTGAGTTTTGTGTTGGATTGGAATGCAGGGGCGAGGCGTTCTGCAGCAACGAGTGCAGGAAGTGCTGCATCGAGGAGGAGATCGATGAGGTGGAGCTCATGATGCTGGATTCCGGCGGCTCCTCTGCTGGTCTGCATTGGTGAAGATTGCTTGCTAGTAGTGGTGGCGAGGAGGCGTTGCCCACAAAGCGTCTGTTCTTTCTTTATTTTGGTTTGAAACTTGGTAGGACTCAGCAGGGAAGGGAGGGAGAAAAACGCTTCTCATTCTGGTTTTTGTATGAATGGAGGAGAGGTTTTGAATTATCCAGTGTCTGCCATAGCGCAATGGCTGGACCGTTTTCATGGGTATTGGGAGTATTCCTTTTTGGCTGTAAGACTGGTAGAAATACTCATATATCGATGTGCCATAAATATATTAGTATAATCAATCAATTATATTACCCTCTTATATAGGAGTACTTTTTAAGGAATCCTGCAAGTTGTGGCCATCTGAATTTGTTCTGCGCCGGGGCCGATTAATGATTGTGCATCACAGAGAGCCATTGTTGCATTCAGATTCTCTACCTTGCCATGGGCAGAGAGGTACAGTAACCCTGTCACATGGCAAGGCATAGAGGTACAGTAACCCTGTCTTTTCCTCCTTTTCCGTTTGTCGGATCGCAAAAAAACCTACCAAATTTGATGGAACAGTACCTGCCAAACAGCGCACATGAACAGTGCGCGTGCTACAGCGTTTCGCCCGATCTGAACCGCCACCCCGATCCAACGGCTGTGGGGCAAAGACAGAGCACTGTAGCTCTCTACCTTGTCCAGCGGTTGTGGGGCAAAGACAGGACACTGTAGCTCTCTACCTTGCCATGGGCTGGCAGGCAAGGTAGAGAATCCGCGCCCGCCATGGATGCCATTGTTACTCTCTGCTGCCCTCCTGAGGAAAAGGTAAAAGTGAAAACTAGTACAGCATGATGCTCTGCTCTGGTGGGTGGTCAGAGGCACTAACTACAGTCGCAGTGCAATTATCACCAGCTTTGCCATTCATTGTGCTGTAGCCCTCGCAGCTGCAGAGGGCCCTGTGGAGCTACAGTGGCATGCTGCATCGACACAAGGACGGACGCAGGTAGGCAAACCTAAGCGATGGACAGTACGGGTGCTACAGGCAAAACGCCAAGGGTATCCAATGCGCCCGGAGAAAGGAGAGTGGAGGACTCTTGACCTCAGCGTCATTCATCGCTTGCGACTTGAGCAGATCAGCATCTTGAATAAGGATATCACCAACTTCTTTTCTCAAGGGTTGTTTCAGTTTTCCTCCGGGAGAGCGATTTACATTTACATCAAAATAAATAACAAGCTCAGAAAAAAAATCGGGGGCTTGCAAATTTCCCCTTTCGCCCCTGACCCAAAAAAAATATACATGGGAGTCCGAACAGCTACGAGCTGCATGGTGCCGGCTAGCTTGATTCTTTCCCAGCTAAACACATGAGTACATGCTAAGCAGGCTGGTGGATCGATCCGGCGGTGACTACATGGCTCGATTAATTGCTCCCTGAGAACTTGCACGTGATTCAACTAACGGGTGCACAACCCTAGCTTCAATGAGTCAAGTTAGTCTTTTATTAATAGCTGCTTGATTTTTTTTTTCTTTTCTGCTCTTCCTAGCCGAGCGTCCATGCATCAAGTTTTCATAGCTAAACTGACTACACAATAAGTAATTGTTCTATAAGGAGGAGAAAATGAGGTATTTTCATATTCCTACAATTTCATTTTTTCGCCGGCTCATGTATTTCTATCTGACATGATATGGATTTTGCATAACTCGAAGCGTGCTAGAGAAATATTTTTCCAAGGATTGGGATCCTCTCAGTGCAATGCAGATTAGCATGCATGTTACCTTTCTTTGTTCATCTTCAAGGAGAATTACTTTTTTTTTGTTCATCTTCAAGGCCAAAATCATATTATTATTTTCATCGTGCTTTCAGGAAAACTGATACTTACTTATGCTAATTTGCATATCTTGGTGTATGCAAAGGAGTAACTGAACAACTACCCGTGCAAGCTCACATTGATATCAAGGTTAGCTTTTCTATAGTATTGATTGTTGAATATGTAGTACCCGTGGATCGGGTAGGCTTAGGGATTCATGGCGGATCGCTTTGGTTTACCTTCTCCTTGTCCTGTTGAGCTTGATGCAGTGGCCATGGTGATGCAGGTGGCGAAGGTGGTGAGTGTGCGGGTGTGTGCGAAGTGGCGGCGGTGATGGAGCTTCCCGTCGGCCTAGCGCTAACCCTAGATCGGTAGGGGGTGTTCGGTGGTGTTGGGTGCACGGTCAACTTGGTGATCCGTGCCCCGGCACCCCACCTCTTTATATATGGCGCTGGCGACAGGGGCCCACCAACCAGATGCGGTTGGGCGCCCCCGATCAGGGCGCGAGTCAAGTTCCAGATCGAGCCGTTGGACTCGATCTGGGAGGAGATCAACCTAACATTCTCCCCTTGATCTCATCTTTCCTTTTAACCTTATACTTTCGAGTTTATTTGTTTCATCACATATTGGTACATAGAGCATGTTTCATCGTCACAGCTTAATTGCCGATAGAATCATACAGCTACAACATACGTTTTGTTCAGAAACAAATTCTGTTTCTTTTGGGCCTCTCATGATCCAGGAATCATAAGGCTTTCCCTTAAACCCATGCCGGCTAAGTGTTCCATGAACACATTGGGTGGTAAGCCTTTCGTAAGCGGATCCGCAAGCATATCCTTTGTCCTTATATGCTCGAGACTTATAGTGTGATCCTGGATTTTATCTTTCACAACATAATACCTTATATCTATTGTTTTCGCAGCATTACTCGACTTGTTGTTGTGAGCATAGAATACTGCGGGTTGGTTGTCACAGTACATCTTTAGTGATTTGTGAATACAATCTACCACTTTCAAGTCGGGTATAAATTTCTTTAGCCATATCGCCTGCCCCATGGCCTCGAAGCATGCTATGAATTCTGCATACATCGTGGATGATGCAACTATCGACTGTTTGGAGCTTTTCCATGAAATAGCTCCCCCAGCGAGAGTGAATACGTATCCTGACGTGGATTTTCTATCATCTCTATCCCCCGCAAAATCTGCGTCTGAATACCCTTTTATCTCTAAGGAATCACTTCTCCTGTATGTTAGCATGTAGTCCTTCGGGCCTTGCGCATAACGCAATGCTTTCTTTACCATCTTCCAGTGCTCTATGCCTGGATTCTCTTGATATCTATCGAGTACCCCGGTGATAAAAGCTAAGTCAGGGCGAGTGCACACTTGTGCATACTGTAAGCTGCCAACAGCCGAAGCATATGGTACTGCTTTCATTTGATCGATCTCGTACTGGTTCTTGGGACATTGGAATTTCCCAAAACTATCGCCCTTGACTATAGGAGCAGGTGTGGCTCTACTTGCATGCATATTATACTTTTGAAGAACCTTTTCTAAATATGCTTTCTACGATAGTCCTAAGATTCCCTTGTTTCTATCTCGGTGAATTTCTATGCCCAAAACATATGATGCTTCACCAAGATATGTTATGTCAAAATTTGAGGACAAGAACTTCTTTGTTTCTAGTAGTAGACTAACATCACTGCTAGCAAGCAAGATATCATCCACATACAAGATTAGGAAAATATATTTCCCATTTTTAAACCTTGCATAAATGCAGTTGTCCTCAATATTTTCTTTAAAACCAAAACTTTTAATGGTCTCATTAAATTTTAGATACCACTGTCTAGAGGCTTGCCTTAATCCATAAATGGATTTCTTCAGGCGGCATCCCATATCTTCCTTGCCTTTCATGATAAAACCCTTTGGTTGTTTCATGTAAACTTTTTCCTTTAAATCCCCGTTCAGAAATGCCGTCTTTACATCCATTTGATGTAACTCTAAATCAAAATGTGCAACTAATGCCATTATGATTCTGAAGGAATCCTTACATGAGACTGGAGAAAATGTCTCATTGTAATCTATCCCTTCTCTTTGTGTAAACCCTTTTGCCACAAGTCAGGCTTTATACTTTTCTACATTCCCTTTAGAGTCATACTTAGTTTTGTAGACCCATTTACAGCCTACTGTTTTGGCTCCTTTAGGAATATTCTCTAAGTCCCAAACATCTTTGGAACTCATGGATTTCATCTCGTCTTCCATTGCCTTCATCCACTTCGATGAATGAGGGCTTCTCATGGCTTCTTCATATGAGGTGGGATCTTTTTCCATATGAACCATTTCTATGTTATAAACTTTATAATCAGTAGAAATGGCTGATCTTCTTGTTCTATTAGACCTTCTAAGGGCCTCAGTTTCTGGCACATTCTGTGCCTCAACTTCCGGCACCTCGCCTAAAATTGGCTGCTGCACCTCCCTTTCATGCTCAACAACGGGTTCAGTCGGCTCCTGACGGACAGGTTCCGGGTCTACCCCCATAGTTGTCATGGGTGGAGTTGCAACTGGTAGTGAGAAAAATGGCTCCTGAATCATCGGATTAGGTGCATGCACCCTCTTCTCCTCAAGATCGATTTTCCGAGCTACCATGCTCCCCCTCATCATTTCGTCCTCTAAGAAGACTGCATGTCTTGTTTCTACAAACTTTGTATATCTGTCTGGACAGTAGAAACGAAAACCCTTTGATCTGTCTGGATAGCCAATGAAGTGGCAACTCACTGTTTTGAGATCTAACTTTGCAATGTTTGGATTAAACATTTTGGCCTCAGCAGGGCATCCCCACACCTTGAAGTGTTGTAGAGAGGGCACTCTTCCTGTCCATAGCTCGTACGGTGTTTTGGGCACCGACTTGCTTGGTACTCTATTGAGAATGTGGATGGCAGTTTTAAGCGCCTCCATCCACAACCCCAATGGCAAGGTGGAGTAACTCATCATGCTACGCACCATATCCATAAGTGTACGGTTACGCCTTTCAGCTACTCCATTTTGCTGAGGCTCACCCGGCATTGAATACTGGGCTACTATGCCAGTCTCCTGCAAGAACTTTGCAAAAGGTCCAGGGACTTGGCCATATGGGGTGTGCCGACCGTAGTACTCTCCCCCACGGTCGGATCTTACTATCTTTATTCTTTTATCATGCTGATTTTCAACTTCAGCTTTGAATATCTTAAATTTATCCAACGCTTCAGATCTTTCTTTGATTGGATAAATATAGCCATAGCGAGAGTAATCATCTGTGAATGTTATGAACGAGTCATATCCATCCACACTTTTCACCGGAAATGGTCCACAAATGTCAGTGTGAATGATTTTCCAGTGTGCCTGTGCTATGGATTGCACCCTTTTTGATTTGTTTTACATACTTTTCTTTAATGCAATCTATGCATTGTTCTAAGTCAGAGAACTCTAACGGAGGAAGAATTTCACTTTTGACTAATCTCTCTATTCTCCCCTTGGAAATATGGCCCAAGCGACAGTGCCATAATTTTGATGAGTCGTGAGTTCTCTTTCTTTTCTTTTGTTCTTTATTCGACGCGGCATGATCATTCACATTACACACATAATGCACTTTTTCACGTAGTGATAACAAATAAAGCTCATCATGTAGTAAAGCATCACCCACATAAGCATTATTTAACCATATGGCACACTTGCCATGTCCAAAATAACATTCATAATTATCTTTGTCCAAAAAAGAAACACTAATTAAGTTTCTATGACATGATGGAACAAATAAAACATCTCTAAGTAGAAGCTTGAATCCATCAGCTAACTCCAAGGAGATGTCGCCGACAGCTTCAACTTCTGCTTGAATTCCATTTGCTACTTCAATGCCTCTTTCTCTTCTTTGCATAGTCCGGGTCGAATGGAATCCCTGTAAAGAATTTGCAACATGAACAGTTGCTCCTGAGTCAATCCACCAAGTAGATTTCGAAAACTGTGTGTACAAGGATTCATTTACTAAGGAAACAATGTTGTTACCTTGCTTTGCCATTAAGGACTTCAGCCAATCAGGGCAGTCTTTCTTGTAGTGCCCAGTCTTCTTACAGTGGAGACATGTGTCTTTGTCCACTGGGAAAGGCTTCTGCTGATGCTGATAGGGAGTTTTACCATGTGGCTTTGAGGGGGAACTTTTGTTGTTTTGATTGTAATTCTTTTTCTTGTGATCCTTCACATAGTTGAGTGAACCACCATGTGAGGCTTTTAGTCTGTGCTCTTCTTGGACACACATTGCTATTGTCTTTTCAATGTCCCATGTTCCAGGTGACATATTGTAGTTTACAACAAAAGTTTCAAACTCCTTTGGCAGTGAAGCCATGACCAGGTGGACCAGGAGCTTTGGTTTGATCTCCAGATCTGCATCCATGGGCTTGAGCTTTGCTGCCATATTGCTCATCCTGAGGATGTGCTCTCTTATTCCATGACTACCACCTGTGTAGTGTTCTGTCACCAGTTGCTTTAACACCTGAGTGGCATATATCTTTGAAGAGCCAGTGAACTGGCTCTTTATCTTTGTAAGCAACTCCCCTGCGGAAGTGCACTCTGCAATGGAGCCCACAATGGTGCTCTCAATTGTATTCTTTATAAATGCCATGCACTTTTTGTTTGCATTGACCCACTTTTGGTTTTCTATGGAGTATAACATCTCCACAGGAGCATAATCCCCCCTCTTTTTATCCCACGCAGCATCATCATCAGTGGCCTCTCTTACTGGCTCTGTAGGTCTGACTGGCTGTGGAGTGTCCACAACCCAGTCCAGCTCAGCACAGACAAATGCCAGTTCTACTTTCTTCCTCCACTCAGTGTAGTTGTCACCTCTGAGTGTCGGAACATCTTTTAGGCAACTCATCAAGTGGAAGCCTCCTGAAATCACAATTTAAGTGAGATCAGTATAACAATCATATGCATTAATCTAACGTTGGTCAAATTAAACATACAATTGTCTATGCAATTAATTCTATATTACCGTTGGGCAAAATATTAGAAATAAATGCACCTTTAAATTCAATAATAAAACATGATCATGTTATTAACAACGTTGGTCATAAAAATAACATAATCATATTCATTTTAATAATCACTTTAACATGCTCTTTAAAAAATTAATTCTCTCTAAACATTTATTTTCTTTGTAAAAGAGCACTATTAATTATTTACGCAGTGGAAAAACATGAATAAAAATTCATGAACTTTTTGCTTTTCAGAAGCATTACTTTTACTTTTCTATTTTCTAAAAAAAAATTCTCTGAATAATTTGAATAGAAAAAACTGTATTGAATTTGTTCAGAAAACTAGACAAAAAACAGGAAAAACAAAAGAACAGCAGCTGAGCCGGACCGGCCGAGCGCGCGCGGCAGCGCCTCCTCTGCATTCGGCCCAAAAAGGCCCGGCACAGGCGCTGCCTCTCTGGCCTGGTCCAGCCAGCCAACGGCCCAACTTAATTTCGGCCCACTGGCCCGGGGCGAGGCTAGGTTTTCTGTCTCAGCCGTTCGATTGAATCGAACGATTGAGCGAACTTCTCGCTCGAACAAAAACGGGGAGAGGCCGCCCGGTCCGAACCCTAGCACCTCATTCTATTTCCCCGATCCCCTTCATCTCTCTCTCGACGGCAACGCAAGGGGCTGCGCCCCGGCCGGCCGCCCCGTCCGCCGGTGACGGCGGCGAGAGCCACCGCAGCCGCGCGCGCCTCCTTTCCCTTCCCCCTTTTCTTTCCACTCTCTCTCCCGTCGCCATCTCTCTATTCTGTTTACTGTGAAAGAGAGAGACGCAGCAGAGATGCGACCTCCGTAGCTCCCTGGCTGCGCGACGGCGAGTGGCGGCGCCCCTACAGTTCCCCTTGCCGGCGTGCGTGAATTCCCGCCGGAGAGCGCGCCGCTGTCAAGTGGTCCTGTGGAGGTGCCCTTTGCCCCGAAGGGTTGGTTCTTCGTCCCGGCGCCTCGGCTTGCCGATGCGCGTCGGGGTCGAGAGGAACGGCGCGGCCATGGCGGCGGCGCAACTTTTCCGGTGAGGGTTCTGTTCTTTCTCCCTGTTCTAGGGTTCTTTGGGGATGGGATGTTCTTTGCGGGATTAGGGCTCCTGTTCTCTTTTTCCTACCAAAAAATCCTAAACCAATCTGGCTGATACCATTGTAGTACCCGTGGATCAGGTAGGCTTAGGGATTCATGGCGGATCGCTTTGGTTTACCTTCTCCTTGTCCTGTTGAGCTTGATGCAGTGGCCATGGTGATGCAGGTGGCGAAGGTGGTGAGTGTGCGGGTGTGTGCGAAGTGGCGGCGGTGATGGAGCTTCCCGTCGGCCTAGCGCTAACCCTAGATCGGTAGGGGGTGTTCGGTGGTGTTGGGTGCACGATCAACTTGGTGATCCGTGCCCCGGCACCCCACCTCTTTATATATGGCGCTGGCGACAGGGGCCTACCAACCAGATGCGGTTGGGCGCCCCCGATCAGGGCGCGAGTCAAGTTCCAGATCGAGCCGTTGGACTCGATCCGGGAGAAGATCAACCTAACAGAATAATCATGCAGAGTAGCCTTTTGCAAAGATGGTGAAAGCACCCAATTTTTATTCATCTGGGAATAATTGATGTGTATCATAAATCAAATCATCGCTTATGTTTTAGGCCGTGTTTAGGCTTAAATTATCACTTGCTTACTGGGATAGGAGAGTGAGGTGATTTTTTCTCCCATTGCAACGTACAAACATATTTAGGTGGCACTTTCGGATGTTATTATGCCATGATGACGGTCGTTTCGATGGACAGTGGGCACAATAATTTCTCTCCCGTTGCAACGCACGGGCATATGTGCTAGTAGTAGAATAATTGAATCTTTACGAAAAGAGTTGCATACGATAAAAGTAGTTTGAATCAAAGAGACCCTAAAGTAACATCTCTGTAGAGCCCAAGAACCCTAACCCAGCATTGGCAGGCCGCCATTCGAGGAACCTATATGACTCTCCACACCTAGAGAGTTGCCTCTGCCAAGCTTTTGCATCAACGGCATTGCTCAAATAACATCCTCCCAAAGAGGTCTCAGGGAGCTTATTCGTTGAAGCACGCAATAAACTGAATGAAAAAGCACCAACAATGTAGACCCGGAAATGGCAGCCCAACTTGGTGATCACTGAAATGGAAATTGTTGATCAAGACATTTTCCAACCATAAACCCTATGCCACGCAGCCTGCTGCATGCTCACAACACTCCCTGGAGAGGAGACCCTATCCGCTGCAGGACTGACCAATGCTGAGGAAATGACACCAACCGAGTAGAGCACAATTCTACCAGTCTGCCACGTGCTGAAACACGCAAGGCTTGAACGGACGCGCGGAAACTGTTACACACTTTTTGAACAGAAACGGTGCAGAAACAAAATGAAGGACAGCCACGGCAGCTAAACTGCAGAGGACGCAGATAAATTGTCTAGTGATGTGCCTTCGCGGCAAACATCACGTAGATGAACGAATCTCCACCACCGTAGCGCTCTCACCAACTTCCAGGAAGAAGGTAGAATCCCTCCAGGGCTTCGCTTCACTACTTCAAATCTGCCGGGTGTTGTACGACTTGCAACTATGGCACTTATGTGCAATTAAGTGGAACTGCACCTCTGATACTGCCCCACAATCATTGCACAATATGCGAACCTACAACCAGGAAAGGTGGATCAGAAGCGGCCAACAAATTTAGCTTTTCAGTTCAAATTATCTAGCAACGAAATGGTTAATGATGTGCCAAGTATGGCGCTCATACGAGCAAACGACACGAAACGAGAACATTACCATTTTATCGTCGAAGGAGTTTGACAGAGTCGCTAGTTCTGTGTCCAGTCTTTCCCATGCCTTCGACATGTCACATACCGACTTGGAGCAGAGCGGACATGCAAATCTAAAATTTGGTTTTAGACATGTCAGCTGCCATAGGCCTAGTTATACACATGATAAACAAGCGCATATCGAAGGCCAAGTTAAACTTACTGGCAATGGTCCTTCATCTCTTTCAAGCATTTTTCATGAATTGTATGACCACACGGCAAAACAGAGACATCATTTCTCGACTCAAACAAGTACTGGAAATCATGACAGGGTCAGCCAGAAGATAATTTGAAATCAGAAATTAAGCCATTCATCAAACAATATGCTGCAACACAAATGAGCAACTGAACACCAACCTCAAAGCAGATTGGACAGTCATGATGCATGGCTCCTTCAACACATGCATGGCTGTTCTTCAACACCTTGGAATAACAACATCCTGCATGAGATACATAAACAAGAAGTGTTAAACCAACTGAATGGAATAAAGTGATTACAGTTATATGAAACTGATTCGTAAGCATAAAAAATGACGTAAGCCCAATTAAACTGAGATTTTTTAAACAAAAGTAGCACTAGTAAAATGTACACTCCTTTCACAAAAATAAGTGAACTACAGTGTAGTTAAGGCTTTAGAATGACTAAAGAACTTGAGGAATAGACTATTAAAAATTGTGGATTTTGGAGTTGAAAGTTGAAAAATACTATACAGCATTATTCACCTAGTAATTTATAACGTACAACAAAATGAAAATATCTCTGAGAACAATTCTTGTTATTTTCTGGCCCAAATCAACTGCAAGTCACGAAACATTGTGTAACCGCACAAGCCTACAAACAAATATATGTGTACAAACATGTTGCAGCAAGCCTCCTACATGACATCATACTAGACTAGTACATTGTACTTTCAAGAATGCAATTTTAGACAAAGGAGCGACGCATTACCACATTTTGAGCAGTGAAAGAAATTCTCCCTGCCACCAATTCTGCAAAGATAAGAACGAAATTCAAATTTAAACACAAGTTTAAAAAAAAATAGTTCAGAGAGATACATCCATACAATTCCAAGACTGGAAATTATCACAGAAAAAAAATTGCATACCTGCATATTCCACACGCATGGCAGTGATACTGCTGTTTTGAGACCTGGAATCACAAAATTAAGTCTTAGCATGGCATACTGCCACAACTTGATCAAAGTAGACAAAACACCCAAAACTGGAAACTCCTCTTACTCACATCATCATCAAAGAGCTTGCACACTTCACAGAAATACTTTCCCATGCATACACCACAGCTGATGCATATTTGTCGTACCTGGCAATAGATAAGCAAGAAGCATCATGATGACACATTGACGCTAGACAGGAAAGCACTACTTTTATGAAGCAATGACTATGGTTCAGTCACGAACCTCTTGTTCAGTGCCACACAATGAGCATATGACCTGCTTAGATCAAGAACCAACTCAGCATGACTGTAAGAGTAACGAGGGTTGCAAAGTAGTGGTATACCTCAAAACAAAACAAAACAAAACAAACCTGCTGCAGTTCATGGCGTGGAAGTTCATGTCGCCTAGGAGTATCAATTTTAATCGAATTCTGTGAATACATAGTACATTATTTCTCCACATTTTCCAAATAAAATAAAATCCAAAACAAATAATGAGCACTTAAACCATAGCAGAACACATAATCGTTTACGAAAAAACTTATACACAATATAAACAAAGTACAAGAGATGAACCAAGAAATAGAACAACAGTTAACAATATGGGGATGGTGTTTGACATATCTCATGATATTACAGCTCCCAACATGCTGTTAATATGACTCTCTATAATTTTTAAAAATCATTCCAGAACAAAAATATGAACACTTAAACCATAATAGAAAGTATAAATCATTTGTAGAAAACCTTACATGCAATATAAATATAGAGGTACATATATGCATTCAGAAAAAAAACAAGAAATAGAACAAGAGTTGACCATATTAATTGTCAAACTGAAATGTTAATGGTGTTTTGACATATCACATGATACTATAGCTCCCAACATGCCGTTAATATCAATATAGTGTCCTTGTATCAGCACATAACAGGTACTAAATCAGATTATTTTTCCACCATAAGATTCAAATAGCAGCATAAACAACAGTCAAAGCTCTAATCAAACCCCATCTACAAACTTATCATCGATTCTAGTTTCCGGCCTTAAAACACTGAGAATATGAATGCAAAATCAAAAACTCAACACATTGTTCTTATGAAATTGAACCTTTGATTCATTGTGGCAGTGCCGGCAATCAAAAATCTCATTGCAGCATGGTGCTCGTATGCGGCATCTCCTTCTGTAATGCGCACATCTGCAACAGCACATGCTTATAAAGTTCTCACGACAATAATTTACCAAGAAAATAAAGTGACTCATGAGATAACAGGACATACCCATACTGCATTAATCCCTTCTCAAGTCTTTCGTACTCATCAGACTTAGAACCATCGATCCTGGCCGTGTCATTTCCATCAAACAATGAAGGGCCTTGAGGAAGTGAATCCACATTTAGCTTAGCGTGTGTATGTTGAGCAGCAACAGACTCGAGCTGCACGGCACCCATGTCGGCTGTTTGGTAGCGCAAAAGCTATCGCGTTGCAAACACAGCACAAATACCTGCAAGTATTATGCATTTAGCAGGATGGCTCTCAATACAGAATGCAGTCAGAGGAAACCACTGCATGTAGTTCTGGTTGCTGAATACTGCTGAAGACCAGGCATATCAACACAGGACCAAAGCAACGCCGGACAGCTCCAATCAGCAAAAACCTCATAGTTTGATCACCAAACAATCACAGCTAGAATAAACTAGCTGGATTGTGAGCTTTGAGAAAACAAATTACACAACTGATATCCATCCAGAGAAGAATTTCCAATCAATTCGTACACAGTGATCCATCTGCATCAGTTTTACCGTGGTGCTGGCCCCCCGTTCTCTGGCAAGAGGAACAGGCAAGAGCATCAAATGCCAGGAAACAAAAGTGAAGGGGATGGGATGGTTTCATGATAAGGTTTCGACGTGTTAGCTAGTACCGTCGTTGAATGTTTTTATCAAACAGAAAGGTTCCTTAAGAAGTCAGATTACAAGGAAGCCTACCTCCAGCAGCCACCGGCTTCATCTTCAACGGAAGAAACTTGTCCAAACATTGGTTTAAAGTCGCGCAATATCCGCAAATAAACTAAACTTCCTCTAATTCTCCCATCAAGAACATCTTGAGAAAGCCAGCGTCCTAATTAAGACTTCAGTGGTTTGTACCTGAAATGTGACCTATCTACAATTTCCTACTGAATAGGGGTCGTCTCAGTAACTACTGAAGCAGCAGCATTGAAAGAACCTGCATAAGTGAATTCACTTCCCCCAACTCTGTGCCAAAGCAGTAAAGAAAATTAGTAACCAATGCTGCGCGCAACAAGTAAGTAACCTGCAAGTTGCTGCCTTCCGAACACGCTCTCTTTAACTAAAACAAAATTTCATTTCTGCCTTTGGCACAATGAGAGTTGAATGAGGAACCAAAACAGGGACACCGTTTCAGGCACATGGAGAGGAAGCAAAATGCAGTGTCCCAGTTTCCATGGCAGTTTGGATTAGCCAGAACAGGACATAATTTGATGAAGGACATAGGTTGCCAGTTCAATCCAAAAAATAGAGGACGTATGAGCAGGGATCTACAAAGTTCAAATTTCTGAAATAACAGGAGCCCATTTGCACAGTGCATGCCTCTTCATCGTCCGCATGAACATGTTTAAAAAAAATCGTCCGTATGTGTATGGTAATGTGAATCACTGATATGCTTTGCAGCCATGATCCCCACACGCCCAAATAGTTATAGTCAATAAATAGATCGAATACACTTCGTAACTACTCCCTCCGTTCACAAATATGGACCACGTACAGACTGAAATGAGTGAACAAACACACTAAAACGTGTCTATATACATCCGATTCAGAAAAAAGTTGCATCTTATATCTGTGAACGGAGGGAGTACAAGATGAAACGCAACCCAAACCTCACATACAGGCATTCCGGCGCATACGTCACGGGTTTAAATTTTAAAGTGGACTTGAATCGAATTGTGGGGATGCACATAATCTAATTCAAATGGTTAATAACATCAAGCAGCAGTCAACGAACCAATTGACGAGCATGATTAAACCGAATAAGCAAAATTAGTCACCGCAACAAAATCAAGCAGTTAGTCACAATCATAATCCACGCGCAGGCGCAAGCAATCAGAAGAACACAGATACCTACCTACACAGAGTGGATCGAGCTAGCTAAGATTAAAAGCGGTAACCGAGCGAGCCACAGGAAACCAGAACGAGGAAACGAACACAAAACTGCGAGGCGCGTGACGGACGAACTTCCTAGCGCACGCACGACCGAGTCGAGTGGGCGGGACGGCGCGATCGCCTCGGCGATCGAATCCTGGAGCGGCGTTCCTGTGGATTGGCGAGGGGAATCGAGAGTGGGTCGGGACGAAAGCTGCGAGAGTTTTTTTAGGATTAGGAAGTGGCGTAAGCTGAGAGAGAGGGAGAGATTTGTCAGACTGGAAGCTTATGGGGGAGGTATTTAAACGGATTCTGAGGGCACACGGTTTCCAGAGGATTCGGGTGAGGTGACGCGGACCCGGCTGCCTTGGGGAGGTTTCGGCCTTATCCTGCTGCGTACGTTTGTTTAGGCCGACGAAAATATCAAAGTACTCCACTCCGGCCGGCCTCCGCCGCCCACAGGCCCACCCAGCCCGCCCACGGGGGCGCAAGTGGATGGGAGCAGCAGCCCGGTGTGGACTGGATTTTTTTTTTCTGCCTCGTTAGGGGATACAAGTAGTAGTATCTGTTTAGACCCACAGATCACGCACATCACACGCACACACACCGTACTCACACATCCTGCTGGGAGCCTAAACTAGACCTACAACCTATATCCAGAGCGCCCGGTACAGGATTTCACACACACCACACTCACACACCCTCGCCCGGTACAGGATTTCACACACACCGCACTCACACACCCTGCTGGAGGTCTAGTTGGGAGTCTAAGCTAGACCTACAAGCCTAAACTAGACCTACAACCTATATCCAGAGCTCCCGATACAGGATTTCACACACACCGCACTCAATATCGTTATGGGGCTCACAGGCGCGAAGAAAGGCTTCTTATTATTATAAACAGTACCACCGAGCACTGTTCCTAGTACTCCGGTGTCTGATCGAACCCGGGCGGGCTGGCTGGCCACCGCCGAGCTCAGCCACTGAGGTACGGCTCAGTCCTCGGTGTGGACTGGATTTGGTATCGTTTCAATCAAGGAAACAAAATGGGTACGTGGATTTATGCGTTGTCACGCACTCCTACGATCGAGTCATCGAGTGGTATAGCGTGCTCATCCCTATCCCATTTCCAATTCGGGGAGGGATGCATCGACATCGTACTAAGCTGGCCGAGCTGGCCACCTCCAGTTTTGACCAGATCAGTTGAGTCACGCCACGTAACCGTGAGTTTGCATCACGTGGATAACTATTGTGGATCCTGTTTTCGTGTCTAGCTAGACGATCTCTTTTTTCTCAAGCCAATGCTACCTTGCCAACGCATAACGGCCATTCAGTTTCGAGTTTTGCAGGGTACGCGTAATTTGTACGTGACGAGGCCACTTTTTTTTAACATAAATAACTTTATTCCTCATATAATAGCCATGTCATTTACAATATGCCACTTTCCTCACATAAATAACTTTATTATTGGTTTGTCATTATTGGACTTCTGATTGCCATTCACCAGCCAATATGAATACGACGATGACGCTCTTGTGTGGTGGGCGTATGCAAACCAATGAATGATGATTTTTAGCATTATTAGGGGCTGATGTGTGCACAAGAGCACATCGACGGGAATTTTCTCCAAGGGACAGCAGGCAAGAATGGACGCTGATTATAATGGTGACGAAGCTTCCAAGGATCTGCAATCAAACAAGATATTGGTTGCTCATATCGTGTCTAGCGCCCATATTGATTCTGCGGAAGCATATCTCAACAAAGCGTAGACTTTGGATTTCAAACATTTAAGAAAGAAAAACAGAGGCTTTGAGTTTGCATCAGAGACGTCAAATAGACATATGTCATGAGTTTAATACAAGAGTTAATTCATGAACAATCGTTCTCATTTTTTTCTCTTCGGGTTTCTTATCGAGCCTCTTAGAAAATACATGAATGATCATCACAGAAAGTTAGACGGAAGACGCGATGTTCTATTTAGGAGGTTCACCGTTTTCTCTTTGCGAGATCACGAACAACCTTAAGGAAATGCAAACAGGTATGGCTCCTTGTCTAGATGGGTTTCCGGTGACTTTCTATAAGAAAATTTGGGGAGTTTGGGGGAGTAATGTTTTTGATTTAGTTGACGATTTCACTGGTGGTTTAATTGACAGTAAGCATCTAAACTATGGGGTGTTGGCTTTACTACCAAAGGTGAGTGGGGCGATAGTATTCGTCAATATCTTCCAAGAACCTTGATAATCTAGATGACACCCCGCGCGTTGCTGCGGGATCTCTTGGTAGTCATTAAAAGTAGCATTGAAACTAAATAGAAGCACAAATCAACACTACAATTTCCAAGGTGTTCCAAGGTCTACAATTTAATAGCAAAGAGAACAGGTTCTTCACTGGTAGTAGTAGGCAGGGTCTTAATGGATGCACGGCTAGAGTATAGATATCAATTTTCGATCTTATTGTATTAACAATTCTTCAGTGTCAACATGATTTGATATATCTGAATTGCACTATAATAGTGTATCAGACTATTGACGTATGGAATGGTGCCTCGATACTAATGAAGACTTATTCCAGTTTTTTCCTCTGAATTATGGGAGTTGACTTTCAACAGAAATTGCTTAAGAAGAACTTGTCTGCTTTCGAAACTTCTCACAGTACAAATTCAAGCAAACAATGGACTTGATCTGAATCGATCAGCAACGCATGGGCCAGTGAATGGCTACTTAATAAATAGTAGTAGACTGGGATTAAATATGGTGACAAACATAGCATCTATGGAGATCAAAAGATTAATCACGTGAGTGACTGTGCAATTCTGAAGATATTTGGCAAAAGCTAAAAGGAAAGCACATATTTGAATGCTAGCCTATGACCACTGTTGTCGATTAAGTAGAATTGTTCTTTTTTCAAGGGAAAACTACGGCACTTTTGGAATAGAAATTGCTCGATGATACACTGGTTGGAAACATAACTAAGACAAACACATGTTAAATGTTGTACTTCCCACAAAAGGATGAAGAAACCTCTCCGATTGGAAAATACCAGTTCTTGTCGAATCTCTCACTTGTTATATCGTAAAGCACAACCTGCAAAGGCATATCTAAGATCAATTTAGGGAGGCTCAATACTGTTATCACCAAATATTCCATGGGCATACAGCTACACGGGTCATGATACAATGATATACATATTGTAAATATAAAAAAGACATCAATCCAGATAGCTCAATTGAACTTATCTATTTTTTTTAATGCGGAGAACATACCTCAGACTTCCATCAACACTATCTGCAGTTGATACTTGTGTACAAACAATTACATGTGCCATAAACATTCAAATGGTCGAACAATTACGAAAATAATATTTTGCCCAAGCCACATCCCACGTACAACCAGCCATTAGATAGGGAATATGAGGAGAACAAACATGTTAATTTAATTTGGCTAGATCTGTAACAACGCCTTGCCTGCAAACAACACGGAGAGAAGTACATGTCCATCGAAGTCAAGTTATCCTGGCTGGATCTGTAACATTGGCTTCCCTGCAAACAACATGGAGAGAAGTACAATTCCACCAAAGTTTTGTCATCCAAATAGCAGATCAAGATGAGCGATGGTACTGGCTCATTTTATCATCACAAAAACCATTATCATTCACTGTGCAGGCTTGGGAAGATGAACGTGCATCCTGCAGTTTTGAATTGTTGCAAAAATAAAAATCAATTCGAAATTGTACTCAATTAAGTGTGGATGGGAAAGACTGACCTCTTCCTCATGATAAATATAAACAACTGAATCTGGTACATGAAAATCTAACACTAATCTCTTTTTTGTTGACATGCACATGACAAAGGAAAATGGAAACTGCATACTTTTGGGGATTTGAGGATGTGATAACCATAGCCAACTTAGGTCTTTGGGTCAATCTCCCCATGTACAGTGTGCTGCTTGCTGAAGGGGGGGATGAGACGTACTGAAACATCCACACAGCGCAGCCCAATAGACGTACTGATGCATTGACAGTATATGCAATCCTAAATATACTCGGTCGCCACATCTGCATTCGAGAAGGAAGCCCACCTGAAATAGGTGCTGCGGGAGATGAGGAGACGGTGTAGACGGTAGGTGACGCCCATGGCCTTGACAACACATTGGAGAAGCCGCCGGAGCCGAATCCCTCTGCCTGGACGTTGTCGCAGAGCGCCGAGAGGTTGCAGTCCACGGAGCGGAGCTCCGCCGCCGTGACCACCAGCTCGTACGGCCGCGGCGCCTCCGCCGGCGCGGGCAGGCCGCCGCCCCCTCCGCCATCACGGGCGGCAACGGGTGCGACTGCTGCGTTTTTTGTTTTGACCATTACGGCCGGGAGGTGGAAACGACGGGTGTATGCCATGGGGACACACAGTTGGGCTTCTTTCTTATTTTTGCGTTTGGAGACCATTGGGCTTCGGTATGCACTTTTAAGTCTAGAAACGGAGCGACGAGGCGGCATATAAAAATGTCAATAAAATTGGTTAAAAAGGAAAATAATCGCTGATGTGGCAGTTTGCTGAGGTGGATAGGCTGCATGTCTAGAGAAATAGCATAAGAGGGATGAACTATTTCGGTATTATAGATTATAGATGTGAGTATCCGTCTATTGGCAAAAGGGTTTGCCACTAGACTAGCCATGATGGCACATAAAGTAATTCATCACAACCAAACGGCCTTCATCCAGGGACCGGGGTGCATGGATCCTGGATGGTGTGGTCATGTTGCACGAGATTAGATGCTC
The DNA here is from genome assembly GCA_011799875.1 of Thinopyrum elongatum. Classification (NCBI taxonomy): domain Eukaryota; kingdom Viridiplantae; phylum Streptophyta; class Magnoliopsida; order Poales; family Poaceae; genus Thinopyrum; species Thinopyrum elongatum. The sequence continues at coordinate 405,377,979 of CM022299.1, read as the reverse complement.
CAAAGAGGAGGTGTTCATCTTAAAGTTAGATTTTAACAAAGGATACGATCAACTTAGATGGGTTCTTTATAAGAAAGGGTTTGATCCCATGTGGACCAGTTGGATGATGTTGTTAGTCCGAGGTGGAAAAATGACGGTGAAAACAATAGAGAAGTTGGATCCTTCCTTAGAAATGAGAGGGAAGGGGATCCACTATCCGACTTGTTATTTAACGTTGTAGCGGATGCGCGGGCAGCCATCCTCGATCGTGCCAAAGAGGCGGGCCATATTAGTTGGGTTGCGGTCAGGTGATGAGTCCAATTTATGTGATGGTTTTGATAATTATGTTGCGCCTACATAGTAGACTTTGTGAAATTTTATCGTGTTTGTGCACTTCTTTTTGTCGGTATTCCATAGGTAACGCCTTTTAGAGCAAATAATATTTTATAAAAGAAATCCGGGAAATGATAATGAAATCATGTATTTTATGGATAATCAACTACCTGTAGCGACCCGACCTGGTAAGAGTCAAAGTCTCTGTGCTTATCGTGCTAGTCCCTAGATCGACTTGCTAGCACACACAGTACTCGATGAAATAACAGAAATAACACACATCTCTTTATTACATCGATAGTCCAGGAGCAATACATTTATTACAAAATAGGGCATAGTGCCAAATAAAACAAATATTGAGGAAGCAAAGTAGTAAATGAGTCCAACTCCACGAGCAAAGGTTGAGTGTAGAACATCGACCTATCGCACCTTAATCCTCGTCGAATATATCTGCAACATGATAAGTTGCAGCCATATAGGTCAGTACATTGAATGTACTGGCAAGTCACATCATGAGTAAATGAACCTATTTGTACATGCAATTTGGCTGGTGGAAAGCTCTAAGTTTAGTTTTGCATAAAGCTAGTTTTTCCCTATTGCAAAAGATATCATTCTACTACTACAAAATAGCATAGGATGAGTTGGTAAACTCAACTCAATCCATTCCCAAAGTTTCATTTAAACCCAACTGATTTAATTAATGGTGATGAGATCTCCCGGCATTTCCACTACTAGATGCTCAAGTTGTCCGTAACCGGGGACACGGCTAATCGATTAGGTTGACACTCTGCAGAGGTTGCGCACTTTTCCTCACAAGACTCGACCACCTCCATGATCGGAAGATCGAGACATAGTCTTTCGAAAGTGTTCCCCCTTAACCCACGGATAGGCCGTTACACCTACCATAATCTACATCTGCTAGCCCATCCCGGAAGAGGTCACACTAACTACTCAACTAAGCCAGAGCCCATATTGTCTTGTGGCTGCACACGTAACTTCTAGACATGAAAATACGTTTGATCCCTTTAATCCTGAGCGGACGAACCACTAGTGATGCACCACCATGGATTTCCCATGCATGCCCCACTATACTTCGCCACCATTCAAACCAATTTCCGCCCAGTTAGTTCATTTAAAAGTCTTGGTCCTGATTACTACTTTGTCACTCAAGTCTCGCCATGAACACTTCCCAATCCACGTCTACATTAGCGAGGCAAAAATAAACTTACATGGTGGTGACAAAGTTGTAAGGGTTAGACCTACCTCAATGAACTATTGGGTGTAAAGCATAGCCATCCGGCATAAAACTCCTACCATGCAACCCTACCTCAAAGGACTAAGTGCATATATAAAACATAGGTAATTGAAAGAATGGTCAAATGTGAACTTGCCTTGGTACTGCTGGTTGAATTCTAGAGATTGATAATATTCTGCTTCGCACTTTGAACAATCTATCACAAAGTAGATAAACAAACATAAGCAAACATTCCGAAGAACCAAAATAACATGCAAGGCAGAAAGGCTCGCAAAAAACCAAATGAACATACAACACACTTAACTATCACAAAAATATTCTAAGTGCAAAACACCATATGACGTGGGTTCAAAATGTGAGGTGAACTATAGTGCATACAAGGCATACAAGTAAAACTATCATGGACAGATCCTAAGTGTGTGAAAATATTGTGAGATTGGTCCAAGTCATAGGGTTAGGCTACGGTGACAAAATGCAAAAAGAATCAACTAAGTCGGAGCTACGGTTTGGGAGATATGGCCAGTTGAAGTTTGAATTCAAATCTGAATAAATTTCAAATTTGAATCTGACAAAAGTTTGCAAAAATGATATCACTGGGTAGATCTAAACAATACGAAGAATTTGCCGCTGGTTTCATCGAGTTTGGATCTACGGTTAAAAAGTTGTGGCATTTCTAAGTTCAGGGACTAAACTGCTAATTACAGGGACTAAACAGTGAAACAGAAAACAAAATAACACTGCGAACAGGCCCTTGGCCACGTGGTGGCTTGCGGGTGGCTGAGCAGCGTCCGCTGTGGGACTTATACGGCGAACGGCCGCTAAATAGGAAAAACAGCTACCACGGCTAAATAAAAAGAAAATCGGAGACCGGTTTCACTAAAACCGCACAGTTTAATAAAAACCGCGGCTAACCGATTCAAACTAAAAAAACTAATAGAACCGGGGGGGGCGAGCGGCTCACAGCGGGCGACGGCGTCGGTGAAGTGCAGGGGACGGCGGCGTGGGCGTCGGGCGGCGGACGGGGCGGCGGCTGCGGTGGTCCTCGGCGGCGGGGAAGAAGACGAATGGGACCGGCGTGTCGAGGGCTGTCCGGTGGTGGAGGCGGCGTGCGTCGGGGTGGCCGGGACGGGCGGAGCGAAGGGCGGCGGCCCGGTGTTCCGGCGAGGGCGCGGGTCGTCGAGGCGACGTCTCCGGCGAACCTAGGGGCAAAAGGAAAGTGTCAACAAGATGCGCCTCGGCGAGTTAAGAAGATTGACAGGAAAGTTGGTGGCCGGGGTGGCCTACTGGCGACGGAAACAACGGCGAGATGCTCTGGCTCCGGCGAGATCCAAAGTGGCAGGGCATCGACTATGAGTGGCGAGAGGACGAGCGAATTGGCAGAACGGAGAGAGGGGGTCTAGGGGCTTATATAGGCGCGAGCAGAGGGCTCGGGAGCGGAGGATAAGCCTCATCCACGAGGATGCGGCCGGCGGTTGCGGCGGGCGCGCACGGCTGCTTATCCCGCGGGGTGAGCGGGAGGTTGGGGACGAGCTGAGGAGTGGGGCCCACCTGGCAGCGGGAAACGGGAGGCGAGCGAAAGAGAGGCGAGGGCGGGCGAGCAAGGCGGAGGCCTTCGGCGCTGGGACTGGGCCTTGGGCGGGTTTTGGCCAGCGGCTGGCTGGTGTGTGTGCGCGCGTGTGTGAGTGTGCGTGCGTTTTTTGTTTTTTCAGAGAAGATTTTGGAGCCCAAAACAAAACCAAATGAATTAAGAAAAATACCAGAATAATTTCTAAAATCATTATATAATATATAGAGCATAGTGAACATTAATTCTAGCTCATATAATTTTGAAAATATTTTCCTAATGCATTTAATGCACTTTTGGCAAATAAAAATAAATACCAATAAACTCTAAAAACTCCAACCAATATTCAAATGAAATTTCCAACTCTTTTTATAATTTGAGGAAGTCATCTTATCCCCTCTCATTTGTTTTCTTGAGTGGAAAATATTATTTGAATATTTCAAAAACTCCAAAATGCAATAAAATATGATATGCAATGAATGATTCTACTAACATCCAAATTTAATAAAAATTGGGATGTTACAAACCTACCCCCCTTAAGATGAATCTCGCCCTCGAGGTTCGGGTTGGCCAGCAAAAAGGTGCGGATGGTCCTGTCTGAGATCTTCCTCTTGTTCCCAAGTAGCTTCCTCCTCGGTGTGGTGACTCCACTGAACCTTGCAGAACTTCATGATCTTGGTACGAGTGATTCTCTCTGCAGTCTCAAGAATCTTAACAGGCTTCTCCTCATAAGTCAGGTCGCTCTCCAACTGAATTGCCTCCAGTGGCACTGTATCTCTCAAAGGAATATCTGCCATCTCTGCATGACACTTCTTCAGCTGGGAAACATGAAACACATCATGAACTCCTGACAAAGCCTCTGGTAATTCCAACTGGTACGCAACCTCTCCTCTGCGTTCCAGAACTCTGTATGGCCCCACAAATTGTGGTGCTAACTTTCCTTTGACTCCAAATCTCTTAATACCTCGAAGTGGAGACACTCGAAGATATGCTCTATCTCCCACTTCATAGGTCACTTCCTTGCGTTTAGCATCAGCATAACTCTTCTGCCTTGACTGAGCTATCTTAAGTCTGTCACGAATCAACTTGACCTTCTCCTCAGAATCCCTGATCAAATCTGGTCCAAACAATTTGCGATCTCCAACTCCATTCCACATCAAAGGTGTCCTGCATTTCCTGCCATACAATGCCTCGAAAGGGGCCATCTGCAAACTGGCTTGATAGCTGTTGTTGTATGAGAACTCTGTGTAAGGTAAGTTATCATCCCAACTAGATCCATAGTCTAGCGCACAAGCTCTCAACATGTCCTCCAGAATTTGATTGACTCTCTCTGTCTGCCCATCGGTCTGTGGATGAAAGGATGTACTGAACTCTAGCCTGGTACCCAAAGTTTCGTGTAACTGATTCCAAAACTTTGTGGTAAACTGTGTTCCTCTATCTGATACGATGCTCCTCAGAACTCCATGTAGACATACGATCCTGGTCATATATATCTTTGCCAGCTTAGCACTTGTATAGGTGGTCTTCACTGGAATGAAGTGAGCAACCTTGGTCAAACGATCAACTATCACCCAAATGGAATCATAACCTGAGCGGGTCCTGGGTAATCCCGTGATAAATTCCATACCAAGTATGTCCCATTTCCAATCAGGTATCGGCAACAGCTGAAGTAAACCTAATGGTTTCTGATGCTCTGCCTTTACTCTCTGACATACATCACATATTGCCACATACTCGGCAATTTCTCTCTTCATATCGGTCCACCAACAACTTTCCTTCAAGTCCAAATACATCTTGGTGTTGCCTGGGTGTATCGAGTATGGTGAGTCATGAGCCTCCTGAAGAATCAACTTCCTAATCTCTGGATCATTGGGTACACAAATCCATTGCTCAAACCATATGGTTCCATGTTCATCCTCACGGAATCCTTCTGCTTTCCCTTTGCTCATCGTTTCCTTTATCTCAGCAATTCCTTGGTCCAACTTCTGGGCTTCTCTGATTCTTCCCAACAAGGTGGAATGCACCTCGAGTGCGGCAACATAACCTCTTGGAACTATTTCCAACTGAAGATCTCTAATCTCATCACATAACTCCTGAGGTAAACCTCCTGCTGTAAGAGTATTAACATAACTCTTACGGCTCAAAGCATCTGCCACAACATTGGCTTTTCCTGGATGATAATGCAAACTCATGTCATAATCCTTTATAAAGTTCCAACCATCTCCTTTGCCTGAGGTTCAACTCCTTCTGCGTGAAGATATACTTCAAACTCTTATGATCCGTATAAACATCACAACGATTCCCACTAAGATAGTGTCTCCATGTCTTGAGTGCATGCACTACAGCTGCCAACTCCAAATCATGTGTGGCATAGTTCAACTCATGAGGTCGAAGCTGTCGTGAGGCATAAGCTACAACTTTTCCCTCTTGCATAAGAACACCTCCAAGTCCCTGACATGAAGCATCACAATACACCTGAAAGTCTTTGTGTACGTCCGGCAGAACTAGCACTGGGGTTGTAACCAAATGCTTCTTCAACTCTTGAAAGCTGGCCTCACACTCCTTAGTCCAAACGAACTTGGTGTTCTTCTTCAACAATGCTGTCATGGGCCTTGCGATCTTGGAGAAATTCTCAATAAACCTCCGGTAATATCCTGCAAGTCCAAGGAAACTGTGAATCTCACCAACGGTGGTGGGTGCCTTCCATTTCGTGACTGCCTCTACCTTGGTATGGTCCACTGCAATCCCTTCACCTGACACAACATGTCCAAGAAATCCGACTTCCTTCAGCCAAAACTCACACTTGCTGAACTTGGCATAAAGTTGATGTTCTCTGAGCTTCTCCAGAACGAAGTGCAGATGTTCCGCGTGTTCCTCCTCATTCTTGGAGTAAACCAATATATCATCAATGAATACCACAACAAACTTATCCAAGAACTCCATGAATACCTTGTTCATCATGATCATAAAATAGGCAGGGGCATTAGTCAAACCAAAGGACATGACTGTATACTCATAAAGCCCATACCTTGTGGTAAAAGTTGTCTTGGGTATATCTTTCTCACGGATCTTCAACTGGTGATAACCCGATCGAAGATCGATCTTGGAGAAAACACTAGCTCCTTCTAGCTGGTCAAACAAGTCATTGATCTTTGGCAGGGGAGACTTGTTTTTTATGGTCACCTCATTCAGAGAACGGTAATCCACACACATCCTCAAGGTTCCATCCTTCTTCTCCACTAAGAGTACTGGGGCTCCCCAAGGTGATGAACTCGGGTGAATATACCCTTTCTCTAGCAACTCCTTAATCTGTTTCTTGACTTCCTCCAAATCATTAGTGGGCATCCGATATGGCCTCTTGGAGATAGGTCCTGTGCCTGGCAGCAACTCAATCAAAAACTCAATCTCCCCATCTGGCGGCATACCCAGTAACTCCTCCAGAAATACATCGGGATAATCCTTCACCACTGGTACTTCTTCCTGGACAACTCCCGTAAGAGAGTTCACCTGAGTCTTCTTAGGCTTAAGCCTGGATACATACTTGATCCTCTTCTTCTCTAGGGTGGTGAGAAAAATTGATCTACTAGCACAATCAATGTTTCCCTCATACTTGGACATCCAATCCATCCCTAGGATTACATCCAATCCTTGCGACTCTAGTATGATCATATCTGTGGGAAAAACATGCCTCCCTATGTTCAAAGGCAACTGGAAACATCCCTGACTAACCATAGACTCTGCCCCTGGGGAACTCACTAGAATGGGTGACTTAAGAGCTATGGTAGGCAACTTATGTTTATCCACAAATCCCCTCGATATGAATGAATGCGATGCACCAGTGTCAAAAAGAATGAGTGCTGGACATGAATTTACCAAAAACTTACTAATCACTGCGTCAGGTTGCTCATAGACCTCTTCCACATTGACATGATTCACATGCCCCTTGGTGAAAGGATTGGGCTTCTTGCCTCCAGAATTCCCATTGCCATTTCCATTTCCATTCTGCGTCTTGGGACACTCATTGGAATAGTGCCCTGTCTTCTTGCACTTGAAGCAGGTAATGTGACTCAGATCCTTCTTCATCGGTGCAGAAGAGCTGAAATGCTGCTGATTGCAATTTCCTCCATTGCCATTGCCATTGCCATTGCCATTCCCATGCTTGTGACCATGGTGGTTGTGTCCATTTCCTCCATGCTGAATGTGACCTCCATGGTTATGATGATTTTCTCCAAACTTGCTAGTGCCTTATTCAGAACTTCCTGAGTACGGGCTGTAGCGGGGTTTCTGCTGAACTCCAGAGTTATACTTCCCCTGACCGTACTTCCTCTTACAGTTTTCCATCTGCTGGTGCTTGCCTTCGAGAATGGTAGCCTTGTCAACCAGCTCCTGATAGTTCGCGAAGGTCGCCACAGTCAACTGAACTCCCAACTCATCGTTCAGTCCCTCCAGAAACTTCTCATGTTTGGCTGCATCAGTGGCCATGTCATCGGGGGCATAATGGGCCAACCTACTGAACTCACTAACATACTGAGATACTGTGCGTCCTCCCTGGCGCAAGCTATGAAACTCCTTCTTCAGACTCATGGCTCCAGCTGAGACATGAGCAGTGCGGAACGCCTGCTGGAACTAAGTCCAAGTCACACTCTCCATGGGGTACGTGGTGGTGTAGTTCTCCCACCATGCAGCTGTCGGTCCATCCAGCTGGTGGGCGGCAAACCTCACCTTCTCAGCGTCATTGCATCCTGATGTGTCCAGCTCCCTTCCTATCTTGCGGAGCCAGTCATCTGTGACGATCGACTCCGTGCTGCTGGAGAACATGGGTGGGTTCAGCCTCAGAAAAACGGGTAAGACTGTCAACTGGGGGTGGCGGCGGTGGGTTGTTGTTGTTGTTGTTGTTGTGGTTCTGGTTCTGGATGAGCATCTGCATAAGAGCATTCTGCTGTTGGATCAGTTGGGTGAGTTTCGGCGGAAAGTTGAATCCAGGGTCACGTCTCGGAGGCATCTAATGGGTTTAGAGTGGATGAGAAGTTAGAATAGAATAAGGGTCTAATGAGTAAAATCACACTACTCATATGCACATGATAGCAATAAACCTTCAAATCATTCCAATCCAATTTCAATCAAAGGGGTTCACATGAATAATCAAACCTAAGGTAAGCCATGTCACAAGATTTGACATGGTCTCACAAATGAATAAAACTAATCGGATAACGAAATCGAATTCCTAAACTCTCATGGTGGTATAAAATCTAACTCTCATCGGATGAGGACAGATCCATCATGTTGATGTCGGGTGTCGTTGCATCACTTTCCGTGTCGTCATCTCCGAGCTCATCATCCTGGTCCTTGTCCTGGCTGACATAGGCACCGTACGAGTGATCCTCCTGGGTGTTTTCTCCCTCATCCAGCTTCTCCTCGGCCTCCTCAAGCTTAAGCTTCAGGTCGTTGATCTTCCCTCATGCTCGATGCGAGCGTCCTGGAGCTCCTCCTCGAGCTCGGCCTTGCGGGTCATGAGGTTCTTGATGACGATCATGTTGTCGGTCAGCTCCAGCTCCATCATGTGAATGTGCTCCTCCATGTCCTGGATATGGGATGCTATCGTCTCGTCCTCCAGGGTACGCACCACGTCTCCATTTGAGTCGCGGAGCCCGTAAATCACAAAGGAGGTCTTCTTGAGGTCCTCGTCATACTCCTCCCGAATGCGCCCGAGCGCAATGTGAGTAGCGATGCCCTTGCCCAAGCCCCATGATGCAGTATCCAGACGGAACTCAATGGGCTCGGTGCGGATGATGCGTCCGGGGATATGGGCATTGATCCTCCAATGCGTCTCCTCGGGCAATGTGGCTGTGAAGGTTCTAGTGAATGTGGGAAGCCCGATCTTCAGGTGCTTCACGATCTTCATCAGCTACCGTCCAAAGGGCATGATCTCATCGGGCTGCTCGAACTCAACAATGGCGGATAACATCTACATTTTGAAAGAGAGAAGAAATTAGTACTGAAGCAGAGGAAGTACGAGACCAAAGGATATATAGGGAAATTGTAAAATAAAGTTTTTTTATCCTATGGCTTTTCCATTTTCTAGGGGTCGCGTCCTAGAGTTGCTACTTCTTGAGCTTGCGTTGATTTTTCCCTTGAAGAGGAAAGGGTGATGCAGCAAAGTAGAGGTAAGTATTTTCCTCAGTTAAGAACCAAGGTATCAATCCAGTAGGAGGCACAAGCAAGTCTCCAATCTATGCACCTGCACAAACTAACAAACACTTGCACTCAACGCGAAAAAGGGGTCGTCAATCCCTTCACGGTCTCGAACAAGAGTGAGATCTAATAGAGATAGGTATAAAAGATAAATAAAAAGGCAAACTAAAATAAATCTAAATAAATTGCAGCAAGGTATTTTTGGGTTTTTGGTTTATAGATCTGAAAATATATGATGGAAAATAGACCCAGGGGCCATAGGTTTCACTAGAGGCTTCTCTCTTGAAGATAGCATATAGTGGGTGAACAAATTACTGTTGACCAATTGATAGAAAAGCGCAAAGTTATGATGATATCTAAGGCAATGATCATGAATATAGGCATCACGTCCGTGACAAGTAGACCGACTCCTGCCTGCATATACTACTATTACTCCACACATCGACCGCTATCCAGCATGCATCTAGAGTATTAAGTTCATAAGAACGGAGTAACGCCTTAAGTAAGATGACATGATTGATACGTCCATTTTGCATCATGCTTTTATATCAATATTTATTGCATTATGGGCTGTTATTACACATTATGGCACAATACTTATGCCTTTCTCTCTTATTTTACAAGGTTTACATGAAGAGGGAGAATGCCGGTAGCTGGAATTCTGGGCTGGAAAAGGAGCAAATATTAGAGACTTATTCTGCACAACTCCAAAAGTCCTGAAACTTCACGGAGAGTCATTTTGGATTTAATAAAAAATATTGGGCGAAGAAAGTACCAGAGGGGGGCCACCTGCCATCCACAAGGGTGGAGGGCGCGCCCCCGTCCTTGTGGGCCACCTGGCAGGCCCCCGACGCCCATCTTCTGCTATATGGTGTGTTTTGACCTGGAAAAAATCAGAAGGAAGCTTTCGGGACAAAGCACCGCCATCTCGAGGCGGAACCTGGGCAGAACCAATCTAGGGCTCCGGCGGAGCTGTTCTGCCGGGGAAACATCCCTCCGGGAGGGGGAAATCATCGCCATCGTCATCACCACCGTTCCTCTCATCGAGAGGGGGTCAATCTCCATCAACATCTTCACCAGCACCATCTCCTCTCAAACCCTAGTTCATCTCTTGTATCCGATCTTTGTCTCAAAACCTCAGATTGGTACCTGTGGGTTGCTAGTAGTGTTGATTACTCCTTGTAGTTGATGCTAGTTGGTTTATTCGGTGGAAGATCATTTGTTCAGATCCTTAATGATAATTAATACTCCTCTGATTATGAACATGAATATGCTTTGTGAGTAGTTATGTTTGTTCCTGAGGACATGGGAGAAGTCTTGTTATAAGTAATCATGTGAATTTGGTATTCGTTCGATATTTTGATGAGATGTATGTTGTCTTTCCTCTAGTGGTGTTATGTGAACGTCGACTACATGACACTTCATCATGATTTGGGCCTAGGGGAAGGCATTGGGAAGTAATAAGTAGATGATGGGTTGCTAGAGTGACAGAAGCTTAAACCCTAGTTTATGCGTTGCTTCGTAAGGGGCTGATTTGAATCCATATGTTTCATGCTATTGTTAGATTTATCTTAATTCTTCTTTCGTAGTTGCGGATGCTTGCGAGAGGGGTTAATCATAAGTGGGAGGCTTGTCCAAGGAAGGGCAGCACCCAAGCACCGGTCCACCCACATATCAAATTATCAAAGTAACGAACGCGAATCATATGAGCATGATGAAAACTAACTTGACAATAATTCCCATGTGTCCTTGGGAGCGCTTTGCTTTATATAAGAGTTCATCCAGGCTTGTCCTTTGCTACAAAAAGGATTGGGCCACCTTGCTGCACCTTGTTTACTTTTGTTACTTATTACCCATTACGAATTATCTTATCACACAACTATCTGTTACCGATAATTTCAGTGCTTGCAGAGAATACCTTGCTGAAAACCGCTTGTCATTTCCTTCTGCTCCTTGTTGGGTTCGACACTCTTACTTATCGGAAGGACTACGATAGATCCCCTATACTTGTGGGTCATCAAGACTCTTTTCTGGCACCGTTGCCGGGGAGTGAAGCGCCTTTGGTAAGTGGAATTTGGTAGGGAAACATTTATATAGTGTGCTGAAATTTACTGTGACTTGTTACTATGGAAAGTAATCCTTTGAGGGGCTTGTTCGGGGTATCTTCACCCTGACCGGAAGATCAAAGAGTTGCCCCTCAACCTACTGCACCTACTGAACATATTTATTATGAAATTCCTTCGAGTATGATAGAGAAACTGCTAGCTCATCCTTACACAGGAGATGGAACATTACATCCTAATATGCATCTAATCTATGTGGATGAAGTTTGTGGATTATTTAAGCTTGCAGGTTTGCTCGAGGATGAAGTCAAGAAGAAGGTCTTCCCTTTATCTTTGAAGGATAAGGCATTGACATGGTATAGGCTATGTGATGATATTGGATCATGGAACTACAACCGATTGAAATTGGAATTTCATCAGAAGTTTTATCCTATGCATCTGGTTCATCGTGATCAGAATTATATATATAATTTTTGGCCTCATGAAGGATAAAGTATCGCTCAAGCTTGGTGGAGGCTTAAGTCAATGTTATATTCATGCCCCAATCATGAGCTCTCAAGAGAAATTATTATTAAAAAAAATTATGCTCGGCTTTCTCATAATGATCGATCCATGCTCGATACTTCTTGTACTGGTTCTTTTATGAAGAAGACTATTGAATTCAAATGGGATTTATTGGAAAGAATTAAACGCAACTCTGAAGATTGGGAACTCGATGAAGGTAAGGAGTCAGGTATAAACCTTAAGTTTGATTGTGTTAAATCTTTTATGGATACCGATGCTTTTCGTGATTTTAGCACTAAATATGGACTTGACTCTGAGATAGTAGCTTGTTTATGTGAATCATTTGCTGCTCATGTTGATCTCCCTAAGGAGAAGTGGTTTAAATATCATCCTCCCATTGAAGTTAAAGTAGTAGAACCTATTAAAGTTGAAGAAGAAACTATTACTTATAATGTTGATCCTATTGTTCCTACTGCTTATATTGAGAAACCACCTTTTCCTGTTAGAATAAATGATCATGCTAAAGCTTCAACTGTGGTTCGTAAGAGTTATACTAGAACACCTACACCCCCTGAGCAAATTAAAGTTGAACCTAGTATTGCTATGGTTAAAGATCTCTTGCTTGATAATATTGATGGGCATGTTATTTATTTCTGTGATGAAGCTGCTAGAATTGTTAAACCTGATAGTAAAGCTAAACATAGACCCGTTGTTGGCATGCCTGTTGTTTCAGTTAAAATAGGAGATCATTGTTATCATGGCTTATGTGATATGGGTGCTAGTGTGAGTGCAATTCCTTTTTCCTTATATAAAGAAATTATGAATGATATTGCACCTGCTGAGACAGAAGATATTGATGTTACTATTAAGCTTGCCAATAGAGATACTATTTCACCAATTGGGATTGTTAGAGATGTTGAAGTCTTGTGTGGGAAAACAAAATACCCTACTGATTTTCTTGTTCTTGCTTCCCCACAAGATGACTTTTGTCCCATTATATTTGGTAGACCTTTCTTGAATACTGTTAATGCTAAGATAGATTGCGAGAAAGATATTATTACTGTCGGTTTAGGGGATATGTCTCATGATTTTAATTTCTCTAAATTTCGTAGACAACCCCATGATAAAGAATTGCCTAGTAAGGATGAAATTATTGGTCTTGCTTCTATTGCCGTGCCTCCTACTGATCCCATAGAACAATATTTGCTAGACCATGAGAATGATATGTTTATGAATGAAAGAAGGGAAATAGACGAGATATTCTTTAATCAATGGCCTATTTTGAAACACAATTTTCCTGTTGAAATCCTTGGGGATCCTCCTCCACCCAAGGGTGATCCCGTGTTTGAGCTTAAACAATTACCTGATACTTTGAAATATGCTTATCTCGATGAAAAGAAGATATATCCTGTTATTATTAGTGCTAACCTTTCAGAGCATGAAGAAAATAAATTATTGAAAACTCTGAAGAAGCACCGTGCCGCTATTGGATATACTCTTGATGATCTTAAGGGCATTAGTCCCACTCTATGTCAGCACAAAATTAATTTGGAGAATGATGCTAAACCAGTTGTTGATCACCAACGACGGTTAAATCCTAAGATGAAAGAAGTGGTAAGAAATGAAATACTAAAGCTTCTGGAGGCACGTATAATTTATCCTATTGCTGATAGTAAGTGGGTAAGTCCTGTTCATTGTGTCCCTAAGAAGGGAGGTATTACTGTTGTTCCTAATGATAAAAATGAATTGATCCCACAAAGAATTGTTACATGTTATAGAATGGTAATTGATTTTTGCAAATTAAATAAAGCTACTAGAAAAGATCATTACCCTCTACCTTTTATTGATCAAATGCTAGAAAGACTATCCAAACATACACATTTTTACTTTCTAGATGGTTATTCTGGTTTTTCTCAAATACCTGTGTTAAAAGATGATCAGGAAAAGACCACTTTTACTTGCCCTTTCGGTACCTTTGCTTATAGACGTACGCCTTTTGGTTTATGCAATGCACCTGCTACCTTTCAAAGATGTATGACTGCTATATTCACTGATTTTGTGAAAAGATTGTTGAGGTTTTCATGGATGATTTCTCCGTTTACGGAACTTATTTTGATGATTGCTTAAGCAACCTTGATTGAGTTTTGCAGAGATGTGAAGAAACTAATCTTGTTTTGAATTGGGAGAAGTGCCACTTTATGGTTAATGAAGGTATTGTCTTGGGGCATAAAATTTCTGAAAGAGGTATTGAAGTTGATAAAGCTAAAGTAGATGCTATTGAAAAGATGTCATGTCCTAAAGATATCAAAGGTATAAGAAGTTTCCTTGATCATGCTGGTTTCTATAGGAGGTTTATTAAAGACTTCTCTAAAATTTCCAGGCCTCTCACTAATCTCTTGCAAAAAGATGTTCCTTTTATTTTTGATGATGATTGTGTAGAAGCATTTGAAATACTTAAGAAAGCCTTGATTTCTGCACCTATTGTTCAACCACCTGATTGGAATTTACCCTTTGAAATCATGTGTGATGCTAGTGATTATGCTGTTGGTACTGTTCTAGGGCAAAGAGTTGATAAGAAATTGAATGTTATTCATTATGCCAGTAAAACTCTAGACAGTGCCCAAAGAAATTATGCTACTACTGAAAAAGAATTTTTAGCAGTTGTTTTTGCTTGTGATAAGTTCAGATCTTATATTATTGATTCCAAAGTAACGGTTCACAGTGATCATGTTGCTATTAAATATCTTATGGAAAAGAAAGATGCTAAACCTAGACTTATTAGATGGGTTCTCTTGCTACAAGAATTTGATTTGCATATTGTTGATAGAAAGGGAGCTGAGAACCCCGTTGCAGACAACTTGTCTAGGTTAGAAAACATTCTTGATGACCCACTGCCTATTGATGATAGCTTTCCTGATGAACAATTAGCTGTCATAAATGCTGCTCGTAATACTCCATGGTATGCTGATTATGCTAATTACATTGTTGCTAAATTTATACTACCTAGTTTCACATACCAGCAAAAGAAAAAGTTTTTCTATGATTTAAGACATTACTTTTGGGATGACCCACACCTTTATAAAGAAGGAGTAGATGGTGTTATTAGACGTTGTGTACCTGAGCATGAACAGGAACAGATCCTACGCAAGTGGCACTCCGAGTCTTACGGAGGACACCATGCTGGGGATAGAACTGCACATAAGGTATTGCAATCTGGTTTTTATTGGCCTACTCTCTTCAAGGATGCTCGTAAGTTTGTCTTGTCTTGTGATGAATGCCAGAGAATTGGTAATATTAGTAGACGTCAGGAAATGCCTATGAATTATTCACTTGTTATTGAACCATTCGATGTTTGGGGCTTTGATTATATGGGACCTTTTCCTTCCTCTAATGGGTATACACATATTTTAGTTGCTGTTGATTACATTACTAAGTGGGTAGAAGCTATTCCAACTAGTAGTGCTGATCATAACACTTCTATTAAGATGCTTAAAGAAGTTATTTTTCCGAGGTTTGGAGTCCCTAGATATTTGATGACTGATGGTGGTTCACATTTTATTCATGGTGCTTTCCATAAATTGCTTGCTAAGTATGATATTAACCATAGAACTGCATCTTCATATCATCCTCAGTCTAGTGGTCAAGTAGAATTGAGCAATAGAGAGATTAAATTGATTTTGCAAAAGACTGTTAATAGATCTAGAAAGAATTGGTCTAAGAAACTTGATGATGCTGAAGGAAATATGCCCTAGAGGCAATAATAAAGTTGTTATTTATATTTCCTTATATCATGATAAATGTTTATTATTCATGCTAGAATTGTATTAACCGGAAACTTGATACATGTGTGAATACATAGACAAAACAAAGTGTCCTAGTATGCCTCTACTTAACTAGCTCGTTGATCAAAGATGGTTAAGTTTCCTGACCATAGACATGTGTTGTCATTTGATGAGCGGGATCACATCATTAGGAGAATGATGTGATGGACGAGACCCATCCGTTAGCTTAGCATTATGATCGTTAAGTTTTATTGCTATTGCTTTCTTCATGACTTATACATGTTCCTCTGACTATGAGATTATGCAACTCCCGAATACCGGAGTAACACCTTGTGTGCTATCAAACGTCACAACGTAACTGGGTGATTATAAAGATGCTCTACAGGTGTCTCCAAAGGTGTTTGTTGGGTTGGCATAGATCGAGATTAGGATTTGTCACTCCGAGTATTGGAGAGGTATCTCTGGGCCCTCTTGGTAATGCTCATCACTATAAGCCTTGCAAGCAATGTGACTAATGAGTTAGTTACGGGATGATGCATTACGGAACGAGTAAAGAGACTTGCCGGTAACGAGATTGAACTAGGTATGAAGATACCGACGATCGAATCTCGGGCAAGTAACACACCGATGACAAAGGGAACAACGTGTATTGTTATGCGGTTTGACCGATAAAGATCTTCGTAGAATATGTAGGAACCAATATGAGCATCCAGGTTCCGCTATTGGTTATTGATCGAAGATGTTTCTCGATCATATCTACATAGTTCTCAAACCCATAGGGTCCGCACGCTTAACGTTCGATGACGATTTGTATTATGAGTTATGTGTTTTGGTGACCGAAGTTTGTTCGGAGTCCCGGATGAGATCACGGACATGACGAGGAGTCTCGAAATGGTCGAGAGGTAAAGATTGATATATTGGAAGGTTACGTTCGGGCACCGAATGGTTTCGGAAAGGTTCGGACATTTTTCGGAGTACCGGGAGGTTACCGGAACCCCCCGGGGGACTATTGGGCCTTCATGGGCCCTAGTGGAGAGAGGAGGCCGGCGGCCAGGTGGTGGCGCGCGCCCCCCCAAGCCCAAACCGAATTGGACTAGGGGTGGGGGCGCGGCCCCCCTTTCCTTCTTCTCTTCCACCTCTTTCCCCTTCCCCCCTTCTCCGGAAAGGAAAAGGGAATCCTACTACGACTGGGAGTCCTAGTAGGACTCCTCCCTTTGCGCGCCCCCTCTAGGCCGGCCGCCTCCTCCCCCCCTCCTTTATATACGGGGGCGGGGGCACCCCAAAGACACACCAAGATTTCTCTTAGCCGTGTGCGGTGCCCCCCTCCACAGTTTACTCCTCCGGTCATAGCGTCGTAGTGCTTAGGCGAAGCCCTGCGCGGATCACATCACCAACACCGTCGCCACACCGTCGTGTTGACGGAACTCTCCCTCGACCCTCTACTGGATCAAGAGTTCGAGGGACGTCATTGAGATGAACGTGTGCTGAACACGGAGGTGCCGTGCGTTCGGTACTTGGATCGGTTGAATCGTGAAGACGTTCGACTACATCAACCGCGTTAACATAACGCTTCTGCTTTTGGTCTATGAGGGTACGTGGACACACTCTCCCCCTCTCGTTGCTATGCATCTCCTAGATAGATCTTGCGTGAGCGTAGATTTTTTTTTGAAATTGCATGCTACGTCCCCAACAGTGGCATCCGAGCCAGGTCTATGCGTAGATGATATGCACGAGTAGAACACAAAGAGTTGTGGGCGATAATAGTCATACTGCTTACCACCAACGTCTTACTTTGATTCGGCGGTATTGTTGGATGAAGTGGCCTGGACCAACATTACATGCCCGCGTTCATGAGACTGGTTCTACCGACGTGCTTTGCAAACAGGTGGCTGGCGGGTGTCTGTTTCTCCAACTTTAGTTGAATCGAGTTTGACTACGGCCGGTCCTTGTTGAAGGTTAAAACAGCACACTTGATGAAAAATCATTGTGGTTTTGATGCGTAGGTAAGAACGGTTCTTACTAGAAGCCCATAGCAGCCACGTAAAACTTGCAACAACAAAGTAGAGGACGTCTAACTTGTTTTTGCAGGGCATGTTGTGATGTGATATGGTCAAGACATGATGTGATACACATTATTGTATGAGATGATCATGTTTTGTAAAAGTTATCGGCAACTGGCAGGAGCCTTATGGTTGTCGCTTTATTGTATGAAATGCAATCGCCATGTAATTGCTTTACTTTATCACTATGCGTTAGCGATAGTTGTAGAAGCAATAGTTGGCGAGACGACAACGACGCTACGATGGAGATCAAGGTGTCAAGCCGGTGACGATGGAAATCATGACGATGCTTTGGAGATGGAGATCAAAGGCACAAGATGATGATGGCCATATCATGTCACATATTTTGATTGCATGTGATGTTTATCTTTTATGCATCTTATTTTGCTTAGTACGGCGGTAGCATTATAAGATGATCCCTCACTAAATTTCAAGGTATGAGTGTTCTCCCTGAGTATGCACCGTTTGCGACAGTTCGTCGTGCCGAGACACCACATGATGATCGGGTGTGATAAGCTCTACGTTCACATACAACGGGTGCAAGACAGTTTTGCACATGCGGAATACTCAAGTTAAACTTGACGAGCCTAGCATATGCAGATATGGCCTCGGAACACTGAGACCGAAAGGTCGAACGTGAATCATATAGTAGATATGATCAACATAGAGATGTTCACCATTGAAAACTACTCCATCTCACGTGATGATCGGACATGGTTTAGTTGATATGGATCACGTGATCATTTAGATGACTAGAGGGATGTCTATCTAAGTGGGAGTTCTTAAGTAATATGATTAATTGAACTTAATTTATCATGAACTTAGTCCTGATAGTTTTTGCATATCTATGTTGTAGATCAATGGCCTGTGCTACCGTTCCCTTGAATTTTAATGCGTTCCTAGAGAAAGCTAAGTTGAAAGATGATGGTAGCAATTACACGGACTGGGTCCGTAACTTGAGGATTATCCTCATTGCTGCACAGAAGAATTATGTCCTTGATGCACCGCTGGGTGAAAGGCCTGCTGCAGGAGCAGATGCTGACGTTATGAATGTCTGGCAAGCTCGATCTGATGACTACTCGATAGTTCAGTGTGCCATGCTTTACGGCTTAGAATCGGGACTTCAAAGACATTTTGAACGTCATGGAGCATATGAGATGTTCCAGGAGTTGAAGTTAATATTTCAAGCAAATGCCCGAGTTGAGAGATATGAAGTCTCCAACAAGTTCTATAGCTGCAAGATGGAGGAGAACAGTTCTGTCAGTGAACACATACTCAGAATGTCTGGGTACCATAACCACTTGACTTTGCTGGGAGTTAATCTCCCGGATGATAGTGTTATTGACAGAGTTCTTCAATCACTGCCACCAAGCTATAAAGGCTTCATGATGAACTATAATATGCAAGGGATGGAGAAGACTATTCCCGAGCTCTTCGCTATGCTAAAAGCTGCGGAGGTAGAAATCAAGAAGGAGCATCAAGTGTTGATGGTTAACAAGACCACTAGTTTCAAGAAAAAGGGCAAGGGAAAGAAGGGGAACTTCAAGAAGAATGGCAAGCAAGTTGCCACTCCCGGGAAGAAGCCCAAGTCTGGAGCCAAGCCTGAAACTGAGTGCTTCTACTGCAAAGGGACTGGTCACTGGAAGCGGAACTGCCCCAAGTATTTTGCGGATAAGAAGGATGGCAAAGTGAACAAAGGTATATTTGATATACATGTTATTGATGTGTACCTTACTAATGCTCGTAGTAGTGCCTGGGTATTTGATACCGGTTCAGTTGCTCATATTTGTAACTCGAAACATGGACTACGGATTAAACGAAGATTGGCTAAGGACGAGGTGACGATGCGCGTCGGGAATGGTTCCAAGGTCGATGTGATCGCCGTCGGCACGCTACCTCTACATCTACCTTCGGGATTAGTTTTAGACCTGAATAATTGTTATTTGGTGCCAGCGTTGAGCATGAACATTATATCTGGATCTTGTTTAATGCGAGACGGTTATTCATTTAAATCAGAGAATAATGGTTGTTCTATTTATATGAGTAATATCTTTTATGGTCATGCACCCTTGAAGAGTGGTCTATTTTTGTTGAATCTCGATCGTGGTGATACACATATTCATAATATTGATGCCAAAAGATGCAAAGTTGATAATGATAGTGCAACATATTTGTGGCACTGCCGTTTAGGTCATATTGGTGTAAAGCGCATGAAGAAACTCAATGCAGATGGACTTTTGGAATCACTTGATTATGAATCATTTGATGCTTGCGAACCATGCCTCATGGGCAAGATGACTAAGACTCCGTTCTCCGGAACAATGGAGCGAGCTACAGACTTATTGGAAATAATACATACCGATGTATGTGGTCCGATGAGTGTTGAGGCTCGCGGCAGGTATCGTTATTTTCTGACCTTCACAGATGATTTAAGCAGATATGGGTATATCTACTTAATGAAACACAAGTCTGAAATGTTTGAAAAGTTCAAAGAATTTCAGAGTGAAGTGGAGAATCATCGTAACAAGAAAATAAAGTTTCTACGATCTGATCGCGGAGGCGAATATTTGAGTTACGAGTTTGGCCTTCATTTAAAACAATGTGGAATAGTTTCGCAACTCACGCCACCTAGAACACCACAGCGTAATGGTGTGTCCGAACGTCGTAACCGTACTTTATTAGATATGGTGCGATCTATGATGTCTCTTACCGATTTACCACTATCGTTTTGGGGTTATGCATTAGAGACAGCTGCATTCACGTTAAATAGGGCACCATCTAAATCCTTTGAGATGACACCGTATGAACTGTGGTTTGGCAAGAAACCTAAGCTGTCATTTCTTAAAGTTTGGGGTTGTGATGCTTATGTGAAAAAGCTTCAGCCTGATAAGCTCGAACCCAAATCGGAGAAGTGCGTCTTCATAGGATACCCAAAAGAAACTGTTGGGTACACCTTCTATCACATGTCCGAAGGCAAGATCTTTGTTGCTAAGAATGGATCCTTTCTAGAGAAGGAGTTTCTCTCGAATGAAGTGAGTGGGAGGAAAGTAGAACTTGATGAGGTAATTGTACCTTCTCTTGAATTGGAAAATAGTTCATCACAGAAATCAGTTCCAGTGATGCCTACACCAATTAGTGAGGAAGCTAATGATGATGATCATGAAACTTCAGATCAAGTTATTACAGAACCTCGTAGGTCAGCCAGAGTACGTTCCGCACCAGAGTGGTACGGTAATCCTGTTCTGGAAGTCATGTTACTAGACCATGATGAACCTATGAACTATGAGGAAGCGATGATGAGCCCAGATTCCGCGAAATGGCTTGAGGCCATGAAATCTGAGATGGGATCCATGTATGAGAACAAAGTATGGACTTTGGTTGACTTGCCTGATGATCGGCAAGCCATAGAGAATAAATGGATTTTCAAGAGGAAGACTGACGCTGATGGTAATGTTACTGTCTACAAAGCTCGACTTGTTGCAAAAGGTTTTCGACAAGTTCAAGGAGTTGACTACGATGAGACCTTCTCACCCGTAGCGATGCTTAAGTCTGTCCGAATCATGTTAGCAATTGCCGCATTTTATGATTATGAAATCTGGCAAATGGATGTCAAAACTGCATTCCTTAATGGATTTCTCAAAGAAGAGTTGTATATGATGCAACCAGAAGGTTTTGTCGATCCTAAAGGTGCTAACAAAGTGTGCAAGCTCCAGCGATCCATTTATGGACTGGTGCAAGCATCTCGGAGTTAGAATATACGCTTTGATGAAGTGATCAAAGCATATGGTTTTATACAGACTTTTGGAGAAGCCTGTATTTACAAGAAAGTGAGTGGGAGCTCTGTAGCGTTTCTAATATTATATGTGGATGACATATTATTGATTGGAAACGATATAAAATTTCTGGATAGCATAAAAGGATACTTGAATAAGAGTTTTTCAATGAAAGACCTCGGTGAAGCTGCTTATATATTGGGCATCAAGATCTATAGAGATAGATCAAGACGCTTAATTGGACTTTCACAAAGCACATACCTTGATAAAGTTTTGAAGAAGTTCAAAATGGATCAGTCAAAGAAAGGGTTCTTGCCTGTGTTACAAGGTGTGAAATTGAGTCAGACTCAATGCCCGACCACTACAGAAGATAGAGAGAAAATGAAAGTCATTCCCTATGCCTCAGCCATAGGTTCTATCATGTATGCAATGCTGTGTACCAGACCTGATGTGTGCCTTGCTGTAAGTTTAGCAGGGAGGTACCAAAGTAATCCAGGAGTGGATCACTGGACAGCGATCAAGAACATCCTGAAATACCTGAAAAGGACTAAGGATATGTTTCTCGTTTATGGAGGTGACAAAGAGCTTGTCGTAAATGGTTACGTCGATGCAAGCTTTGACACTGATCCGGATGACTCTAAGTCGCAAACCGGATACGTATTTATATTGAATGGTGGAGCTGTCAGTTGGTGCAGTTCCAAGCAGAGCGTCGTGGCGGGATCTACGTGTGAAGCGGAGTACATAGCTGCTTCGGAAGCAGCAAATGAAGGAGTCTGGATGAAGGAGTTCATATCCGATCTAGGTGTAATACCTAGTGCATCGGGTCCAATGAAAATCTTTTGTGACAATACTGGAGCAATCGCCTTAGCGAAGGAATCCAGATTTCACAAAAGAACCAAACACATCAAGAGACGCTTCAACTCCATCCGCGATCAAGTCAAGGAGGGAGACATAGAGATTTGCAAAATACATATGGATCTGAATATTGCAGACCCGTTGACTAAGCCTCTTCCACGAGCAAAACATGATCAGCACCAAGACTCCATGGGTGTTAGAATCATTACAATGTAATCTAGATTATTGACTCTAGTGCAAGTGGGAGACTGAAGGAAATATGCCCTAGAGGCAATAATAAAGTTGTTATTTATATTTCCTTATATCATGATAAATGTTTATTATTCATGCTAGAATTGTATTAACCGGAAACTTGATACATGTTTGAATACATAGACAAAACAAAGTGTCCCTAGTATGCCTCTACTTAACTAGCTCGTTGATCAAAGATGGTTTAGTTTCATGACCATAGACATGTGTTGTCATTTGATGAGCGGGATCACATCATTAGGAGAATGATGTGATGGACGAGACCCATCCGATAGCTTAGCATTATGATCGTTAAGTTTTATTGCTATTGCTTTCTTCATGACTTATACATGTTCCTCTGACTATGAGATTATGCAACTCCCGAATATCGGAGGAACACCTTGTGTGCTATAAAATGTCACAACGTAACTGGGTGATTATAAAGATGCTCTACAGGTGTCTCCAAAGGTGTCTGTTGGGTTGGCATAGATCGAGATTAGGATTTGTCACTCCGAGTATCGGAGAGGTATCTCTGGGCCCTCTCGGTAATGCTCATCACTATAAGCCTTGCAAGCAATGTGACTAATGAGTTAGTTACGGGATGATGCATTACGGAACGAGTAAAGAGACTTGCCGGTAACGAGATTGAACTAGGTATGAAGATACCGACGATCGAATCTCGGGCAAGTAACACACCGATGACAAAGGGAGTATTATGAGTTATGTGTTTTGGTGATCGAAGTTTGTTCGGCGTCCCGGATGAGATCACGGACAAGACGAGGAGTCTCGAAATGGTCGAGAGGTAAAGATTGATATATTGGAAGGTTACATTCAGGCACCGGAATTGTTTCGGACATTTTTCGGAGTACCGGGAGGTTACCGGAACCTCCCGGGGGACTATTGGGCCTTCATGGGCCCTAGTGGAGAGAGGAGGCCGGCGGCCAGGTGGTGGCGCGCACCCCTCCCCCCAAGTCCAAACCGAATTGGACTAGGGGTGGGGGCGCGGCCCCCCTTTCCTTCTTCTCCTCCACCTCTTTCCCCTTCCCCCCTTCTCCGAAAAGGAAAGGGGAATCCTACTAGGACTGGGAGTCCTAGTAGGACTCCCCCCTTGGCGCGCCCCCTCTAGGCCGGCCGCCTCCTCCCCCCTCCTTTATATACGGGGGCGAGGGCACCCCAAAGACACACCAAGATTTCTCTTAGCCGTGTGCGGTGCCCCCCTCCACAGTTTACTCCTCCGGTCATAGCGTCGTAGTGCTTAGGCGAAGCCCTACGCGGATCACATCACCAACACCGTCGCCACGCCGTCGTGCTGACGGAACTCTCCCTCGACCCTCTACTGGATCAAGAGTTCGAGGGATGTCATTGAGCTGAACGTGTGCTGAACACGGAGGTGCCGTGCGTTCGGTACTTGGATCGGTTGAATCGTGAAGACGTTCGACTACATCAACTGCGTTAACATAACGCTTCCGCTTTCAGTCTATGAGGGTACGTGGACACACTCTCCCCCTCTCGTTGCTATGCATCTCCTAGATAGATCTTGCGTGAGCGTAGAATTTTTTTGAAATTGCATGCTACGTCCCCAACAAATGCATTATGGGCTTATAGAACTGCTTATAAAAACCCTATGGGTATGTCTCCATATAAAATGGTTTATGGAAAGGCTTGTCACTTACCTCTTGAACTAGAATATAAAGCTTATTTGGCAATTAAAGAGCTCAACTATGATTTCAAACTTGCTGGTGAGAAGAGGTTATTTGACATAAGCTCGCTTGATGAATGGAGAACCCAAGCCTATGAGAATGCCAAGTTGTTTAAAGAAAAGGTTAAAAGATGGCATGACAAAAGGATACAAAAGCGTGAGTTTAATATAGGTGATCATGTTTTGCTATACAACTCTCGTTTAAGATTTTTTGCAGGAAAGCTTCTCTCTAAATGGGAAGGTCCTTACATTATCGAGGAGGTCTATCGTTCCAGTGCCATAAAAATCAACAACGCCGAAGGCACAAATCCGAAGGTGGTAAACGGTCAAAGAATCAAACATTATATCTCAGGTACTCCCATAAATGTAGAGACCAATATAATTGATACCGTAACACCGGAGGAGTACATAAGGAACACTTTCCAGAATGTTTCAGACTCCGAAAAGGAATAGGTATGTGGTACGGTAAGTAAACCGACTCCAAAACGTTTCCAATGATAATTTTTCTCCGTTTTGGAATATTTAAAAAATTAGGAAAATTAAAAGTAGTCCGAAAGAGACACGAGGCGACCACAAGGGTGGAGGGCGCACCCAGGACACGAGGTGACCACAAGGGTGGAGGGCGCGCCCTACCCCCCTGGGCGCGCCCCCCGACCTTGTGGCCACCTCTTGTGCCCTCCGGACTCCGTTTTCTTGCACAATACTTCTTTTGGTCGGTAAAAATTCATTATATAATCTCCCGAAGATTTTGACCACCGTACCATGGCAATATCTCCTGTTCTTGTTTCGAGCTGTTTTTCTGACAGATCCAAATTGCCATGACGTCTCCAAGCGCCCCCAAGGACAAGTTTTTCGAGAAGGTCGTCAACCCTTATTTCGCAGAGGTGCCGCAACACCCTCAAACCATTGAGATGTGTGAGGGGGTGCTGCACATCCGCGATGTTGAGGGGCCTAAGAAGACCGGAAGCGTGGAGACAAGGCTTCAAGCAGTGGAGCAGCAAGTCTTCAAGTGCCAAGGGATGGTGGAACGCGGACTCAACGCCAACCACATGATGATCGCTGAATTTACTAATGGTCACAAGCTGGATGCCGAGAACATTGGGGAGGCCATCTTCAAGCTTCATGAGAAAATCGAGCATCTCCAAGCCCAGATCTATGACCTGCAGAACCAAAACTGTGAGTATGAATATAGATTTAAGAGGATGAGTTTGGCTGCAGATTTGAGGATCGCGGAGACTCATTCATCTTTTTACGATGGTGAACCTATGCCTTGGAAGACGGAGGATAAAATTTCGTCATCAACAACTCCATCATCACCGCCTCCGAAGAAAGAGACATAAATACATGGGTATGGGCACTCCCCTTGGCAACTGCCAAGCTTGGAGGAGGTGCCCCGATATCGTATCACTATCACACCTTTACTTTTATCGTTTTTCTTAGTTCGACCCTTTTGGTTATATCTTGATCTAGTAGAATAAAGTTTTAGTATGATCTAGCTTTGAGTTTTGTTTTGATCTCTATCTATGTAATCGAGTCCGTGAGTTATATAATAAAGAGTAGTTTTGAGTTGAGGGCTTTGTTTTCTTGCTATGATCTTGTGGGAATAAAATAATAAAAAGAAATAAAAAGATCATATATTGATCTTATGGAGAGTAATGACTTCACATGTAAAGAGTATGATGAATAAAATTTGTTGGGAGTTGACAAACATAGTTTTGGTCATTGTTGCAATTAATAGGAAGTAATAAAGAAAGAGAGGTTTCACATATAAATATACTATCTTGGACATCTTTTGTAATTGTGAGCACTCATCAAAATATGACATGCTAAAAAGTTGATGTTGGACAAGGAAGACAACATAATGGGTTATGTTTTCTTATATCCGAATAGAAGTTATATTGTCATGGATCCTCCAACATGTTGAGCTTGTTTTTCCCTCTCATGCTAGCCAAATTCTTTGCACCAAGTAGAGATACTACTTGTGCTTCCAAATATCCCTAAACCTAGTTTTGCCATGAGAGTCCACCATACCTACCTATGGATTGAGTAAGGTCCTTCAAGTAAGTTGTCATCAGTGCAAGCAATAAAAATTGCTTTCTAAATATGTATGATCTATTAGTGTGAAGAAAATAAGCTTTATACGAACTTGTGATATGGAAGAAATAAAAGCGACGGGCTGCATAATAAAGTTCTTTATCACAAGCGGCAATATAAAGTGACGTTCTTTTGCATTAAGATTTTGTGCATCCAACCATAAAAGCGCATGACAACCTCTGCTTCCCTCCGCGAAGGGCCTATCTTTTACTTTTATCTTCTACCCTTATACAAGAGTCATGGTGATCTTCACCTTTCCTTTTTACACTTTTTCCTTTTGGCAAGCACTATGTGTTGGAGAAAGATCCAGATATATGTATCCACTCGGATGTAGGTCATCATAAAGTATTATTGTTGACATTACCCTTGAGGTAAAAGGTTGGGAGGCGAAACTATAAGCCCCTATCTTTCTCTGTGTCCAACTGAAGCTTTGAACCCATAAGTATCGCGTGAGTGTTAGCAATTGTGAAAGACTAAATGATAGTTGAGTATGTGGACTTGCTGAAAAGCTCTTAAATTGACTCTTTCCGATGTTATGATAAATTGCAATTGCTTCAATGACTGAGATCATAGTTTGTTAGTTTTCAATGAAGTTTTTGATTCATGCTTTACCTTGTGAATGAATTGTTACTTTAGCATAAGAAATTATATGACAATATATGTTGTTGTTCTAAAGATGATCATGATGCCCTCATGTCCGTATTTTATTTTATCGACACCTCTATCTCTAAACATGTGGACATATTTTTCGATATCGGCTTTCGCTTGAGGACAAGCGAGGTCTAAGCTTGGGGGAGTTGATACGTCCATTTTGCATCAAGCTTTTATATCAATATTTATTGCATTATGGGCTGTTATTACACGTTATGGCATAATACTTATGCCTTTTCTCTCTTATTTTACAAGGTTTACATGAAGAGGGAGAATGCCGCCAGCTGGAATTCTGGGCTGGAAAAGGAGCAAATATTAGAGACTTATTCTGCACAACTCCAAAAGTCCTGAAACTTCACGGAGAGTCATTTTGGATTTAATAAAAAATATTGGGCGAAGAAAGTACCAGAGGGGGGCCACCTGCCATCCACAAGGGTGGAGGGCGCGCCCCCCGTCCTTGTGGGCCACCTGGCAGGCCCCCGACGCCCATCTTCTGCTATATGGTGTGTTTTGACCTGGGAAAAATTAGAAGGAAGCTTTCGGGACGAAGCGCCGCTGTCTCGAGGTGGAACCTGGGCAGAACCAATCTAGGGCTCCGGCGGAGCTGTTCTGCCGGGGAAACATCCCTCCGGGAGGGGGAAATCATCACCATCGTCATCACCACCGATCCTCTCATCGAGAGGGGGTCAATCTCCATCAACATCTTCACCAGCACCATCTCCTCTCAAACCCTAGTTCATCTCTTGTATCCGATCTTTGTCTCAAAACCTCAGATTGGTACCTGTGGGTTGCTAGTAGTGTTGATTACTCCTTGTAGTTGATGCTAGTTGGTTTATTCGGTGGAAGATCATTTGTTCAGATCCTTAATGATAATTAATACTCCTCTGATTATGAACATGAATATGCTTTGTGAGTAGTTATGTTTGTTCCTGAGGACATGGGAGAAGTCTTGTTATAAGTAATCATGTGAATTTGGTATTCGTTCGATATTTTGATGAGATGTATGTTGTCTTTCCTCTAGTGGTGTTATGTGAACGTCGACTACATGACACTTCACCATGATTTGGGCCTAGGAGAAGGCATTGGGAAGTAATAAGTAGATGATGGGTTGCTAGAGTGACAGAAGCTTAAACCCTAGTTTATGCGTTGCTTCGTAAGGGGCTGATTTGGATCCATATGTTTCATCCTATGGTTAGATTTATCTTAATTCTTCTTTCGTAGTTGCGGATGCTTGCGAGAGGGGTTAGTCATTAGTGGGAGGCTTGTCCAAGGAAGGGCAGCACCCAAGCACCGGTCCACCCACATATCAAATTATCAAAGTAACGAACGTGAATCATATGAGCATGATGAAAACTAACTTGACAACAATTCCCATGTGTCCTCAGGAGCGCTTTGCTTTATATAAGAGTTCGTCCAGGCTTGTCCTTTGCTACAAAAAGGATTGGGCCACCTTGCTGCACCTTGTTTACTTTTGTTACTTATTACCCGTTACGAATTATCTTATCACACAACTATCTGTTACCGATAATTTCAGTGCTTGCAGAGAATACCTTGTTGAAAACCGCTTGTCATTTCCTTCTGCTCCTCGTTGGGTTCGACACTCTTACTTATCGAAAGGACTACGATAGATCCCCTATACTTGTCGGTCATCAATGATGTAGAGGGTTAAACTCAAGCAATATGATGAAAACCCCATCTTTTTATCCTTGATGGCAACAATACAATACATGCCTCGCTATCCCTACTATGTCACTGGGTGAGGACAACGCAAGATTGAACCCAAAACTAAGCACCTCTCCCATTGCAAGAAAAACCAATCTAGTTGGCCAAACCAAACCGATAGTTCGAAGAGAAATACAAAGATAACAAGGAGAATATTGTATTGAAGATCAAAGAGAGAGAAGAAGCCATCTAGCTACTAGCTATGGACCCGTAGGTCTGTGGTAAACTACTCACGCATCATCGGTAGGGCAATAAGGTTGATGTAGAGGCCCCAAGATGGGATCTCACGGGAACAGAGGCTTTCGGCGGCGGAAAAGTATTTTCGTGGATGCTTCTGATGTTGGGGGAATATTTGGGAATTTATAGTGCAAAGATTAGGGTTGGGGGACTCCCGAGGGGTCCACAAGCCAGGGGGCGCCCCCCTAGGGTGCGCCCTGAGGGCTTGTGGACTCCTCGTGAGTCTTCTGACCCCTTCCCCAAGTCTTCTGGGTGTCTTCTGGTCCAAGAAAAATCATCGTGAAAAGGTTGATGTAGAGGCCCTCCGTGATCGAATCCCCCTCCGGCAGATCGCCGGAAAAGGCCCCAAGATGGGATCTCACGGGAACAGAGGCTTGCGGTGGCGGAAAAGTATTTTGGTGGACGCTTCTGGTGGTTTGGGAATATTTGGGAATTTATAGAGCAAGAATTGGGGTTAGGAGACCCCCGAGGGGCCCACAAGCCCTCAGGGCGCCCCCTAGGGGCGCGCCTGGCAGGCTTGTGGCCTCCTCGGCCATCGTCTGACCCCCTCTCCAAGCTCCGTGGATGTCTTCTGGTCCAAGAAAAATCATCGTAAAGTTTTATTCCGTTTGGACTCCATTTGATATTCCTTTTCTGTAAAACTCAAAAACAAGGAAAAACAGAAACTGGCACTGGGCTTTGAGTTAATAAGTTAGTCCCAAAAATAATATAAAATAGCATATTAATGCATATAAAACATCCAAAATAGATAATATAATAGCATGGAACAATAAAAAATTATAGATACGTTGGAGACGTATCAAGCATCCCAAAGCTTAATTCCCGCTCGTCCTCGAGTAGGTAAATGATAAAACAAAATTTTTGATGTGGAATGCTACTATCGGTGTCAAAACCAGCGGATCTCGGGTAGGGGGTCCCGAACTGTGCGTCTAAGGTCGATGGTAATAGGAGACGGGGGACACGATGTTTACCCAGGTTCGGGCCCTCTCTATGGAGGTAATACCCTATGTCCTGCTTGACTGATCTTGATGAATATGAGTATTACAAGAGTTGATCTACCACGAGATTGTAATGGCTAAAACCCTAGAAGTCTAGCCTGTCTGATTATGATTGCCCCTACGGACTTAAACCCTCCGGTTTATATAGAAATCGGAGGGGGCTAGGGTTGTACAAAGTCGGTTACAGAGAAAGGAATCTTCATATCCAAACGCCAAGCTTGTCGTCCACGCCAAGGAGAGTCCCATCCGGACAAGGGAGAGAGTCTTCTGTCTTGTATCTTCATGGCCCATCAGTCCGGCCCACGTTACGTAGCCTGGACGCCCGAGGACCCCTTAATCAAGGACTCCCTCAGTAGCCCCTGAACCAGGCTTCAATGACGATGTGTCCGGCGCGCAGATTGTCTTCGGCATTGCAAGGCGGGTTCCTCCTCCGAATACTCCAGAACAGACTTCGAGCACAGAAAGCGTGTCCGGCTCTGCAAAACAAGTACCACACACAACCGCAGAGAGTATAATATTTCACGAGTCCCATCTGCTGACAACTTTTTGTAACGCGACACCACGTTCCTGCACGGTCACTATTTCGGACCGTTTTCTTTTTAGCCTCCCGCTCCACGTTTCGAGAAGCGGTTTTATTGGCATGTCTTGTCGAAGCAGAGATCATGTCCCCTTATTACGGGATTCTCATCGATACGGGCGTGGGTAATCCAACCATGCGGTCTGCACGGCCCTTGGGAATAGGCGAGTTTTAAGGCGAGTGGGGAGGCGCTTGATATTCACTGCCTTTATAAGGAGATAAGGATTCACCCCTTTCACCCATGCCTTCTCTTTTTCTCATCCTTTCCAACCTCGAGTTCCAGCACCCAAGGTTCAATTTATTCGTTCCGAGCCTCCTAGCCATGTCCGGACCCAACCTTCAAGGACGGTGGGTAGCCTCCTCCGTCACAGAGGAGGATATCGCGAAGCTCCGGGCGGCAAAATACCTGACCGCGGAAATCCCCCACAGGCTCCCTGCTCAAGGGCAGGTCATTCCTACCCCCAGATCCGGCAAGAGGGTCGTATTCATCTCTCACTTCCTCCGAGGGCTAGGGTTCACTCTCCATCCCTTCGTCCACGGACTCATGTTCTGTTACGGGCTAGATTTTCATGATCTAGCTCCGGACTCCTTTCTTCACATCTCGGCGTTCATCGTCATGTGCGAGGCCTTTCTCCGTATTCCCCCACACTTCGGCTTATGGCTCAAGACCTTTAGTATGAAGCCGAAGGTAGTCGATGGGAAGCAGGCAGAGTGCGGCAGTGCAATGGTGAGCAAACTCACCCACACGCCTTGGCCAAAAGGCTCTTTCACGGAAACCTCCAACCTATGGCAACGGGAGTGGTTTTACATCACTGAACCCCGTGGTACCAAGTGGGCAGCTACACC
The DNA here is from genome assembly GCA_011799875.1 of Thinopyrum elongatum. NCBI lineage: Eukaryota > Viridiplantae > Streptophyta > Magnoliopsida > Poales > Poaceae > Thinopyrum > Thinopyrum elongatum. Next base: position 405,346,567 of record CM022299.1, on the reverse strand, counting down.
TGCGTTCCGGCCTGGCCCTCCATTACGGCTCGCATCATGGATTAATAAGGGGCTGGACTGGGGATCAATGGACGAAGTGCAGACGCTACAAAGCCACATCCGGAGCCTCCTCGAGAAGGACACCAGCCTCATCGACGTAATCCAGGTAATGCTAGTCCGCCGGGTCCTGCCGTGCCAGCGACGGCCCCTCCGCATGTGGGAGTTCAATCCGGAAGGACCACGGACTCTTCGGCACTTCTTTGGCACGACGCACGAAGGAATGTGGAAGTTATTCTTCGGGACCCGAAAACAGTGGCCGGATACTACCGAGGACATCGTCCTCGACTGCAACCATCCGGATACCTCGGTAGGCCCTCGACTCCTGAACACAACTTAGTTAAACATCTCGTAACAATATACTGAGAAAACCATCTTCGACCAGGGCTGGATCAAGAAGGCGGAAAGAATTAGGTGTTCGGCCCCTCTTCCCGAAGACTCAGCAGATCCTGTGTTAACAAGGATGCTGGCTCCGGCGCCATACCAAGTGTCGGCGAAGGGGGACAAAGAGGAGAGCAAGAAGGCCAAAGGTGACCTCTATTCTAAAGGTACACCAGACAATATGTCTGGGGAGATTGGAACTCCCTCTTCCGAAGACAAAAGAGAAGGAGAAACTGACATCCCCTCTCCCGATGGGAAGAAGAGGGCCGCCTCCGAAGATTTGGAAGCAAAGGCTCCTAAGCGAGGGAAGATGTCCCTGTCAGGTGGCTCGGGTTCATAAGACGACGTTGCCGCGCAGTTCCTCCGTAAGGACAAGCCTTCAGCCAAATCGTAAGTGAACAGGGGCGTCCGAAACATATCACATTGCTTTCCGGTTACCAGGGTAACATTTAAAATATATGTTTGCAGTCCGGCACGCAGTCTTCCTCAACAATCCTCCTCCTCGGGGGATCTTCTTCCGGAGATGATGGAAAGCGAGACGCCTCCACAGACCTTCTCGCCTGACAGGGCAGATGACTCCGAGGTGTCGTCCCGGAGGATCTCTCCCGACCAACAAGCGGTGCGAGGGACAATGAAAACTATGCCCGAAGGTGATACTTCGGCCGTCCAGAGTCTGGGGCATGCGGACCCTATGGGGACCAATAATAAAGGGCCCAGACTATCCGGTTTACAGCCGGGGACGACTCTAGAGCCGGGTAAACATATTCTTTCGAAGGGAGTCCATACTCCTGCGGCCGCTCCCAGGGATCCGGGGGCGCCGGATACAATGACGGGCATGCTGCAACATCGTCCGTTTCAGAGGAACATCGTACCTTAATGGGTACGGTAGTTGAGAGGATTCTGTCCGCGAAAAGCGGATTGAATGAATCCTTCATGAGCCTGCTAAGAGGCTTCGAGGTATGCAATGTAATATCTTTAATTGCACTTCTTCGTGCAAAATGCACATGTGTATAGGTAGTAGCCCCTGAGACTCTGGTTGCCGTCCGAAGGGAGGCGATCAAAGGATCAAAAAAGATGTTCCCAGGAAATAATCTGATGAATTGGAACACAGGCTGTTTGATCCATGACGATTGCCCAAGCTACAGAGGTTGCAAGGCTGAAGCAGAAACTTGATGTGGCGGATGACGACCTCACACTTATTAACAGGCGGCTCGACAAGGCGCAAGGTATGTTTTTGGGGCAGTTAGTATATGATAATATGAGCATGACGCTGAAAATTGTATACTGAGATATGCATAACTGCAGATAATGCTGCCGCAGTTATGGCCCGATGGGCTGAGCTTGCCCGAGCCAAGGAGCAAGCCATGATGAGTGAGGCGGCTGCCAAGAAGGCAGCTGCTGAGTTAAAGGCCGAACAGGCTGCTCAGCGCGAGTGCGAGGAGAGAATATCTACCATGACGCGCGAGCTAAAGGATGCCAATGTTCGATGCGAATTCCTCGAGAAGGATAACAAAGCCAGAACGGTCCAACTTGGCAAGGCCTTACAAGAGGCGAGAGAAGCACGGTCCGAGTCTAGAGCGGCTCGGGAAGAAATCCGGCAAGCCGGGGAGATAGCAGCCGGTAAGCCTTTCTTATTACAGACTAAATTCGGCGATCCGAAGTATGCCCCCCTTAATCAAATGTGGAGTTCTCCAGACGCATTCTTGGACTTGCCGAAGAGTGTCTCCGATGCGGCGCAGTTTTTCCAAGCGCAAGAAGGACGTGCAACGGAGAAGCTTTTCTGGTCGCAATTCAGCATGCCGAAGCGTCCGCTGTTGCTGAACGAACAGATGGCCCAGTGGGCCGAGCTCCACAAGACATCCGGATCTACCATGAAGGACATCATGGTCCGGCTGTGGCCGACTGAGCCAATTCCGAATAGTTATTTCGGTTTGGTGCAGCGACTTGTTGATGCGGTGCCGCGTATCGACGCTGTTAAGCGGTCAATGTGCATTGAAGGTGCACGGATGGCCTTTGCCCGCGTCAAGGCGTACTGGGCGAAGATGAAGGCCACTGATATTGCAGCGAAGAGTCCACCCGAGGGCCAGGACCATCACATGCCAGAGCATTATTTTGAGGACGTCCTAGAGGGTGCCCGCTTGATAGAGGGTCAGTGCTCGAAAGATATGATGTTCGAGTGAATATATCAAGTTTGTAAAAACAATATTATGATATATTAGGGCCATATTTTTATACTTTTGCCTGAAAGTATTGGTTCCTCCTGTGCGGCCGTTCTTCATATAATCTGAAAGTTTGCCAGTCATCGGCTTCAGCCCCCTCGCATATAATGCGGGGGTGTTCGGAAAAGCACTTGATCACTCTTGACCCAACGTCTTGGTCCATGAAGGAGGTGTCAATGCGGCGAACTAGGCAATCGGACTATAGGGCTTTAACACTTTCACTTAGCCATAGGAGTTTGACGGCGGGTCTATGATATAGCCCCTGGTATGTACGCGTTTACCCGAATACGGTGCGTTACATAGGTGACCAAAAAAATGGTCCTTCGTGTAATACGGAGAGAATCGCGAAGGATTCTGATGAGTTATCGAGTGGTTGACCAGCTCTCGCCGCATCATGACAGTCAGTTTTCGGCTTTCTCTACTGAGGTGCTCATCCGGATGAACCAGGACACAATCGCAGTAGTTCTCCCTTTACTACCCTAGCCGATATAGCGGAACGTAAGGTAGTAAGCACAGGAGCCGGGCAACCCACCTATTGACCAAAGACATGATTCGGAGCTGATGCATATAAGGCCAAACTCGTGACGCCAAAGTGTGCTGAAAAGCTGTTCGAACTTGTCGGCAACTCATGTGTTGCCGTATCGAGCCCCTGGCAATTTTTGCCGAGGTGCGTTCGTGAAACAACCGAAGAAGCAAAATTCAGTACGTAGAAAAAGCGAATACTGAATACGGGTTATGTTCACTGGAATTTGATTGATACGTTAAACGCAATTCTACAGATTATAACGCCCCTACCCGGGCTATTTAACATGCCGGGGGCCGAGTGCTGAGGAAAAAGGCACTTTACAGGTTTAAAAATAAAGAGTGCGGTCTTACAAAAATCATTAGGACCTCCTGTCGCACGTCTGCGCTGCCTTGCCTCGGTGAAAGGGCTCCTTAGTAGGAATAGCCTTTGGTTATTTATACAAAGCCGAACTTTAGAAAGAGTCCGTAAGATGACCAGGCTTGAAATCACCTGTTGTAAAGGATAAAAAATAGTTAGGAAAAGTAAAAAGACTATGAGGGTGCGGACCGCATTGTAGGCCTGTCCGTACTGTGCCTCCGCCGATGACCATGGTATTTTAGGTGCATAATTATATATGCGCGGTATAAACTTCGCGGCTATATGGGGCGGACGACGGAGGCCGAACTGCTAATCCAGCTTTGAGATTAATTGGTCCTGTTTAGTAGAGACCGGCGGCTTGACGGCCGATGAGATACGCGGCTTGATAAGGCCGCTTTGTACTTCGGCTGCAGCAGCCATAGTACGCTCCTCTGTACGGAGGGAGCATTCCGTATTTCCGTTTACAGTGATGACGCCGCGTGGACCGGGCATCTTAAGATTGAAATGGGCGTAATGTGGGACCGCATTAAAACGAGTAAAAGCAGTACGCCCGAGTAGTGTGTGGTAGTTGCTGCGGAACGGTACAATATCGAAGGTCAAGCCTTCGCTTCTAAAGTTGTTCGGCGAGCCGAAAATGACTTCCAATGTAATTGATCCCGTGCAGCAAGCTTCTACGCCGGACACGGCTCCTTTGAAGGTAGCTGTGGTGGGCTTGATTCGTGAAGGATCAATGCCCATTTTGCGGATAGTGTCTTGGTAGAGTAGATTAAGACTACTGCCGCTGTCCATAAGGACTTTAGTGAGATGGAACCCATCGATAATTGGATCGAGGATCAGAGCTGCCGAACTTTCATGACGGATACTGGCTGGGTGGTCCTTGCGATCAAAAGTGATCGGGCAGGCCGCCCATTGGCTTAATTTTGGGGTGCCTGGCTCTATGGCATTGGCGTCCTGTAGTGCGCGCTTGCGCTCCTCTATAGGGATGTGTGTCACGTATATCATGTTGACTGTTTTTACTTCGGGGGGAAATTGCTTCTGACCCCCGGTGTTCGGTTGGCGAGTCTCTTCGTCGTTGCTGTCGCTGGGCGGCCCCTTCCCCTTGTGTTCGGCGTTAAGCTTGCCGGCTTGTTGAAGACCCAACAGCTTCTGTTGGTGTGATTGGCTGGTTTATCGGGGGTGCCATGAATCTGGCAGGGCCGATCCAGTATCTTGTCTAAATTGGATGGTCCGTCTCTGTTTGCCTTGAATGGCTTTTTCCATTGACCGGTTTTGGAGCCGTTGAATCCGGCGTTTACCGTCGTGTCTTGCGTTCCTTCATTATTATTTCGACGCTTGTGTTTATTGCGTCGTGGCTTGCCGTTGTCGTCTCGAACTTCGGAAGTGCCCGGATCACTGGTGGTGTTGCTTCTACGAGCGAGCCAGCTATCTTCTCCCGTGCAAAAGCGGGTCATCAGAGCGGTAAGGGCTACCATGGATTTTGGTTTTTCTTGACCGAGGTGGCGGCAAGCCATTCGTCTCGAACGCTATTTTTAAAGGCCACGAGTGCTTCGGCGTCCGGACAATCGACAATTTGGTTCTTTTTAATTAGGAACCTAGTCCAGAGCTTCCTGGCTGACTCCCCGGGCTGCTGGATGATGTGACTTAGGTCGTCGGCATCTGGAGGCCGGACATATGTACCTTGAAAGTTATCGTGGAAGGCGTCTTCCTAGTCTTCCCAGCTTACAATGGAGTTCTCTGGGAGGCTGTTTAGCCAGTGCCGCGCTGGTCCCTTTAATTTTAGTGGGAGGTATTTGATGGCATGGAGGTGATCACCGCGGGCCATGTGGATATGGAGAAGGAAATCTTCAATCCATACTGCGGGATCTGTTGTTCCATCGTATGATTCGATATTCATGGGTTTAAACCCTTCCGGGAATTCGTGTTCCATTACCTCATCAGTGAAGCAGAGGGGATGTGCGGCGCCTCTATATCGGGCCAAGTCGCGATGTAGTGCGGATGTAGTCCGTCTGCGATTTTCGGCCCGGACGTGGTTATGCTCGGTACATCTGGCTTGATAGCCGTCGTCGCACGCCAGGGCATGCCTCCGCGATCCGTAGATCGATCTGGACTGACCTGCTCTGTTCTCCAGGTTTTGCCGAAGGTCATATGTGTATTCCCGAGCTGTGGTATCTTTGCCTTTACGATGAGGTAGTATGGGCAGGTGTTTGGCTTGGGTTGCCGCTTTGTCCCGGCCACGTGGTGGTCGGTCAGCCGCATTACGTGTTGATGGCATGGGCTCAAATGCCTCGTCGTCGAATTGGGGTAGCAATTTACGCTTCGGGTAACTTTTAATGGGGCGCTCGAGTCTGTATTCCTCGGCTGCCAGGACATCAGTCCATCTATCATTGAGCAGATCTTGATCAGCTTGAAGTTGTTGTTGTTTCTTTTTCAGGCTCCTCGCAGTGGCTATTAGCCAGCGCTTAAAGCGCTCCTGCTCGACGGGTTCCTCAAGCACGATAAAGTCTTCGTCGCCGAGGCTCACCTCATCTTCGGAGAGTGGAAGATAGTTGCTGTCCTCCGAGTCTTTGTTTATGGCCTGTTCATCAGGGCTAACTTGCCCATCTTCCCTACCGTCCTGTTCAGAAGTCGGCTCGGCGGGATCTTCTTTGTCTTCGGCATCGTCCGGAGTATTGTTTTCTCTTGTGCCGGTATTGCTGTCTTTTCCACGGCATGATTTAGAGCGGTGCCGCTGACGTCGGCGCTTTGGCTGTGCCTCAGGAGGTTTATTCTCGACTGGATCTTTCTCGTTATCGCCGTTATTCTCTTTGAGAGTATCCACCATGTACACGTCATACAAGGAGGTGGCTGTCTAGCGCCCAGTAAACGGCGGGTTTTGGGCCTGCTCCTCTCCGGCATCGTCGTCCATACCGTCGATGTCTTCAGAGTCGTAATCGAGCATGCCGGTTAAGTCTTCGACAGTGGCAATGAAGTGGGCGGTGGGTGGGAAGCAAAATTCTCCGTCATCAGCCTCCAGTTCAAACCGGATATAATTCGGCTGTGAGTCCCCCGCTAAGGAGAGGGTTTTTAATGAGTTTAGCACATCACCCAAAGGTGAGTGTCGGAAGATGTCCGCGGAGCTGAACTCGACGATCGGCGCCCGATCGAGCTCGATGGGCGCGGACGTACGCGGTTCGGAACCTGTGGCCGGAGACGAATCCGAGGTTCCGGTGACACAGATCTCGTTCGAAGTTGGGTCTGTGTGCGGCTCCAACGCCGCTGAGTCTGCGGCTTCCGTGGCGGGGTTGAGCTTCCCGTCCTCGGATGGCGCAATCTGCTCCGGATCTAGGGCCAGGGCAGTTACAGGCGCTATCTCCCGGGTATGGTCCGATGACAGATTTAGGTCATGTTCATCGCGGTGGCAGGGAGCGGCTGCCATGGGCTCGAATCCGTCGAAGATCAAGTCTCCGCGGATATCGGCAACGTAGTTCAAGCTTCCAAACCTGACCTGATGGCCAGGGGCGTAGCTGTCGATCTGCTCTAGATGGCCAAGCGAGTTGGCCCGCAGTACAAAGCCGCCGAATATGAAGATCTGGCTGGGGAGAAAGACCTCCCTCCAGGCCGCATCATTGTGGATGATTGATGGAGCCATCGAGTCTTCTAGCGACGACACAGCGGAACTCTCAATGAAAGCACCAATGTCGGTGTCAAAACCGGCGGATCTCGTGTAGGGGGTCCCGAACTGTGCGTCTAAGGTCGATGGTAACAGGAGACGAGGGACATGATGTTTACCCAGGTTCGAGCCCTCTCTATGGAGGTAATACCCTACGTCCTGCTTGACTGATCTTGATGAATATGAGTATTACAAGAGTTGATCTACCACGAGATCATAATGGCTAAAACCCTAGAAGTCTAGCCTGTCTGATTATGATTACCCCTACGGACTTAAACCCTCCGGTTTATATAGACACCGGAGGGGGCTAGGGTTGTACAAAGTCGGTTACAGAGAAAGGAATCTTCATATCCAAATGCCAAGCTTGTCGTCCACGCCAAGGAGAGTCCCATCCGGACACGGGAGAGAGTCTTCTGTCTTGTATCTTCATGGCCCATCAGTCCGGCCCACGTTACGTAGCCTGGACGCCCGAGGACCCCTTAATCCAGGACTCCCTCAGCTACCTAACATATTCATCAATGTAATCTTCTTTATTGTGGCATGAATATTCAGATCCATAAGATTCAAAACAAAAGTTTAATATTGACATAAAAACAATAATACTTCAAGCATACTAATAAAGCAATCATGTCTTCTCAAAATAACATGGCCAAAGAAAGTTATCCCTACAAAATCATATAGACTGGCTATGCTCCATCTTCATCACACAAAGTATTTCATCATGCACAACCCCGATGACAAGTCAAGCAATTGTTTCATACTTTTGGTGTTCTCAAACTTTTTCAACTTTCACGCAATACTTGAGCGTGAGCCATGGATATAGCACTATGGGTGGAATAGAATATGGTGGTTGTGGAGAAGACAAAAAGAGGAGAAAGTCTCACATCAACTAGGAAAATTAACAGGCTATGGAGATGCCCATCAATTGATATCAATGCAAGTGAGTAGGGATTGCCATGCAACGGATGCACTAGAGCTGTAAGTGTATGAAAGCTCAAAAAGAAACTAAGTGGGTGTGCATCCAACTTGCTTGCTCACGAAGACCTAGGGAAATTTGAGGAAGCCCATCATTGGAATATACAAGCCAAGTTCTATAATGAAAAATTCCCACTAGTATATGAAAGTGACAAAATAGGAAACTCTCTATCATGAAGATCATGGTGCTACTTTGAAGCACAAGTGTGGAAAAAGGATTGTAACATTGTCCCTTCTCTCTTTTCTCTCATTTTTTTCTTTCTCTCTTTTTTGTTTGGGCTTCTTTGGCCTCTTCTATTTTTTGTAAAGTCCGGAGACTCATCCCAATTTGTGAGGGAATCATAGCTTCCATCATCCTTTTCTCACATGGGACAATGCTCTAATAATGATGATCATCACAGTTTTATTTACTTACAACTCAAAAATTACAACTCGATACTAGAACAAGATATGACTCTATATGAATGCCTCCGGCGGTGTACCGGGATGTGTTATGATCAAGAGTGACATGTATAAAAAATATGAACAGTGGCCTTGCCACAAATACTATGCCAACTACATGATCATGCAAAGCAATATGACAATGATGGTGCGTGTCATAATAAACGAAACGGTAGAAGTTGCATGGCAATATATATCGAAATGGCTATGGAAATGCCATAATAGGTAGGTATGGTGGCTGTATTGAGGAAGGGTATATGGTGGGTTTAATGCACCGGCGAAAGTTGCGCGGTACTAGAGAGGCTAGCAATGGTGGAAGCGTGAGAGTGCGTATAATCCATGGACTCAACATTAGTCATAAAGAACTCACATACTTATTGCAAAAATTTATTAGCTATCGAAAAAAGTACTACACACATGCTCCTAGGGGGATAGATTGGTAGGAAAAGACCATCGCTCGTCCCCGACCGCCACTCATAAGGAAGACAATAAAAAAATAAATCATGCTCCGACTTCATCACATAACGGTTCACCATACGTGCATGCTACAGGAATCACAAGCTTTAACACAAGTATTTCTACCAATCCACAATTACTCACTAGCATGACTCTAATATCACCATCTTTATATCTCAAAACAAATGCAAGGAATCAAACTTCTCATCTAGTCAATGCTCTTTATATGAAAGTTTTTATTATATCCCTCTTGGATGCCCATCATATTAGGACTAAATTCATAACCTAAGAAAATTATCATGCTTTTTAAGATTCTCAAAATAATATAAGTGAAGCATGAGAGTTCAACAATTTCTATAAAATAAAGCCACCGCCGTGCTCTAAAAAGATATAAGTGAAGCACTAGAGCAAACTGCCTAGCTCAAAAGATATAAGTGAAGCACATAGAGTATTCTAATAAATTCACGATTAATGTGTGTCCCTCTCAAAAGGTGTGTACAGCAAGGATGATTGTGGCAAACTAAAAAGCAAAGACTCATATCATACAAGACGCTCCAAGCAAAACACATATCATGTGGTGAATAAAAATATAGCCTCAAGTAAATTTACCGATGGATTGAAGACAAAAGAGGGGATGCCATCCGGGGCATCCCCAAGCTTAGATGCTTGGTTTTCCTTGAATATTACCTTGGGGTGCCTTTGGCATCCCCAAGCTTAGGCTCTTGCCACTCCTTATTCCGTTGTCCATCAAATCTTTACCCAAAACTTGAAAATTTCACAACACAAAACTCAACAGAAAACGCATAAGATCTATTAGTATAATAAAATAAATCACCACTTTTGGTACTGTTGTGAACTCATTCTTTATTTATATCAGTGTTATATCTACTGTATTCCAACTTCTCCATGGTTCATACCCCCCGATACTACCCATAGATTCATCAAAATAAGCAAACAACACATAGAAAACAGAATCTGTCAAAAACAGAACAGTCTGTAGTAATCTGGAAACTTCGTATACTTCTGTAACTCCAAAAATTCTAAAAAATTAGGAAAATCTGGGAAATTTGTATATAAATCTTGTATAAAACATTCAGATCAAAAGCACGTTCCTGTGATTTTTAAAAATTCTGGCAATGAGCGCAAAAGTTTCTATTTTTCAGCAAGATCAAATCAACTATCACCGTAGACCATCCCAAAGGTCTTACTTGGCTCAAACACTAATTAAAACACCAAAACACAATTACTACAGAGGTAATAATGTGTATTTATTGAAAAACAGAACCAAAAACAAAAAATAAAAAAATAAAATTGGGTTGCCTCCCAACAAACGTCATTGTTTAACGCCCCTAGCTAGGCATAAAACATAGATCTAGGTATTGTCATCTTTGGTATGCAACTCTTTTCCTAGTCAAATCTTCCAAAACTTTTCTTAATAAATCTCTCTTTTATTTCCTTTCCCTCCTAGTAGGTGAACTCAATTCATGGAAAGGGCTTTGATTAGTGATTCTAACATTCATAATTCTGTATTCAGGGTCATCCCCATAAATATCCTCATATAAGATATGTATCTCATTCTTAATGGGTTATTTAGACATCTCCTCCATCCATGCATCATTAAATCCTACATAAATTCCCGTAGTTACCCAATCAAATTTATCATAAGTGTCAAGGTAGAGGGCTTGAGCAATTTCTGCATAGGGAACTCTTCTCCTAAGATTGTTACTCTAAGAATGGTAATCTCTAGATTCTAGACTACGCAAAGTTTCTTTATCATGGAGAAATTCTTCAACTGGAGGGTGCTCAATACTTTTATTATAGAAAACAAAAATTTCCCTAGCTTATTTTATTATGAAATCAAACTCTCGCATAAGGATAATAGTTGCAATCTTTTTAGCCTTAGGATGAAGTATATTGGGAAGTTCATAAAATATCTTTTGCAAAGCGGGATGAATATGCACAAATTTTCTTTCTAGTTTTGCGACAAGCATAGCAATAGCATCTGCATAGCAATTTGTGCCAAGAAGAATAGATCCCTTATTAATTGGCATGACTCCCGTACAATCAAAGAATTCTTGAATAACACTTTTCCCAATAATATTACTATCTCCCACATGAAAAGTTTTTGCCTTAAGATTAGGGGGAGTTTCAGTTTCATGATCTAAAGAACAAGATCCAAATTTTTCCTCAAGATTAATAGCAAGATCCTTGGAATTTTCAACGATAACCTCCCCAGATTCAGACATGGCGGCAAGAAACCAATCTAGCACACAAGCAAACGAAAAACAAACGAAAAGACGAACGAAAGAAGGGCGAATAAAAAGGCAAATATTTTTGTATTTTCTGAAAATGTTTTAGAAGTGGGGGAGAGGAAAACAAGAGGCAAATGGCAAATAATGTAATGCAAGAGATGAGAGTTTATGATGGGTACTTGGTAGGCTTGATGTAGAACCTTCCCGGCAACGGCGCCAGAAATTCTTCCTGCTACTTCTTGAGCTTGAGTTGATTTTTCCCTTGAAGAGGAAAGGGTGATGTAGCAAAGTAGAGATAAGTATTTCCCTCAGTTAAGAACCAAGGTATCAATCCAGTAGGACGCACAAGCAAGTCTTCAATCTATGCACCTGCACAAACTAACAAACACTTGCACTCAACGCGAAAAAGGAGTTGTCAATCCCTTCACGGTCTCGAACAAGAGTGAGATCTAATAGAGATAGGTATAAAAGATAAATAAAAAGGCAAACTAAAATAAATCTAAATAAATTGCAGCAAGGTATTTTTGGGTTTTTTGGTTTATAGATCTGAAAATATATGATGGAAAATAGACTCGGGGGCCATAGGTTTCACTAGAGGCTTCTCTCTTCAAGATAACATACGGTGGGTGAACAAATTACTGTTGAGCAATTGATAGAAAAGCGCAAAGTTATGATGATATCTAAGGCAAGGATCATGAATATAGGCATCACGTCCGTGACAAGTAGACCGACTCCTACCTGCATCTACTACTATTACTCCACACATCGACTGCTATCCAGCATGCATCTAGAGTATTAAGTTCATAAGAAAGGAGTAATGCCTTAAGTAAGATGACATGATGTAGAGGGATAAACTCAAGCAATATGATGAAAACCCCATCTTTTTATCCTTGATGGCAACAATACAATACGTGCCTCGCTATCCCTACTATGTCACTGGGTGAGGACACCGCAAGATTGAACCCAAAACTAAGCACCTCTCCCATTGCAAGAAAAACCAATCTAGTTGGCCAAACCAAACCGATAGTTCAAAGAGAAATATAAAGATATCTTAATCATGCATAAAATAGTTCAGAGAAGACTCAAATAATATTCATAGATAATCTGATCATAAATCCACAATTCATTGGATCTCAACAAACACACCGCAAAAAAGTATTACATCGAATAGATCTCCAAGAACATCGAGGAGAACATTGTATTGAAGATCAAAGAGAGAGAAGAAGCCATCTAGCTACTTGCTATGGACCTGTTGGGGATGTAGAGGCCCTCCGTGATCGAATCCCCCTCCAGCAGATCACCGGAAAAGGCCCCAAGATGGGATCTCACGGGAACAGAGGCTTGTGGAGGCGGAAAAGTATTTTGGTGGACGCTTCTAGTGGTTTGGGAATATTTGGGAATTTATAAAGCAAGAATTAGGGTTAGGAGACCCCCGAGGGGCCCACAAGCCCTCAGGGCACTCCCCCCAGGGGCGCACCTGGCAGGCTTGTGGCCTCCTCGGCCATCGTCTGACCCCCTCTCCAAGCTCCGTGGATGTCTTTTGGTCCAAGAAAAATCATCGTAAAGTTTTATTCCATTTGGACTCCGTTTGATATTCCTTTTCTGTAAAACTCAAAAACAAGGAAAAGCAGAAACTGGCACTGGGCTCTGAGTTAATAAGTTAGTCCAAAAAATAATATAAAATAGCATATTAATGCATATAAAACATCCAAACATATAATATAATAGCATGGAACAATTAAAAATTATAGATACGTTGGAGACGTAAAAAGTCAACGTGTGTTCTGATACCATCTTGTAGCGACCCGACCAGGTAAGAGTCGAAGTCTCTGTGCTTACCGTGCTAGTCCCTGGATCGACTTGCTAGCACACACAGTACTCGATGAAATAACAGAAATAACACACATCTCTTTATTACATCGATAGTCCAGGAGCAATACATTTATTACAAAATAGGGCATAGTGCCAAATAAAACAAATACTGTGGAAGCAAAGTAGTAAATGAGTCCAACTCCACGAGCAAAGGTTGAGTGTAGAACATCGACCTATCGCACCTTAATCCTCGTCGGATATATCTGCAACATGATAAGTTGCAGCCATATAGGTCAGTACATTGAATGTACCGGCAAGTCACATCATGAGTAAATGAACCTATTTGTACTTGCAATTTGGCTGGTGGAAAGCTCTAAGTTTAGTTTTGCATAAAGCTAGTTTTTCCCTATTGCAAAAGATGTCATTCTACTACTACAAAATAGCATAGGATGAGTTAGCAAACAAAACTCAATCCATTCCCAAAGTTTCATTTAAACCCAACTGATTTAATTAATGGTGATGAGATCTCCCGGCATTTCCACTACTAGATGCTCAAGTTGTCCGTAACCGAGGACACGGCTAATCGATTAGGTTGACACTCTGCAAAGGTTGCGCACTTTTCCCCACAAGACTCGACCACCTCTATGATCGGAAGATCGAGACATAGTCTTTCGAAAGTGTTCCCCCTTAACCCACGGATAGGCCGATACACCTACCATAATCTACATCTGCTAGCCCATCCCGGAAGAGGTCACACTAACTACTCAACTAAGCCAGAGCCCATATTGGCTTGTGGCTGCACACGTAAGCTTCTACACATGAAAATATGTTTGATCCCTTTGATCCTGAGCGGATGGACCACTAGTGGTGCACCACCATGGATTTCCCATGCATGCCCCACTGTACTTCGCCACCATTCAAACCAATTTCCGCCCAGGTAGTTCATTTAAAAGTGTTGGTCCTGATTACTATTTTTCACTCAAGTCTCGCCATGAACACTTCCCAATCCACGTCTACATTAGCGAGGCAAAAATAAACTTACATGGTGGTGACAAAGTTGTAAGGGTCAGACCTACCTCAATGAACTACTGGGTGTAAAGCATAGCCATCCAGCATAAAACTCCTACCATGCAATCCTACCTCAAAGGACTAAGTGCATATATAAAACATAGGTAATTGAAAGAATGGTCAAATGTGAACTTGCCTTGGTACTGCTGGTTGAATTCTAGAGATTGATAATATTCTGCTTCGCACTTCGAACAATCTATCGCAAAGTAGATAGACAAACATAAGCAAACATTCCGAAGAACCAAAATAACATGCAAGGCAGAAAGGCTCAGAAAAAACCAAATGAACATACAACACACTTAACTATCACAAAAATATTCTAAGTGCAAAACAACATATGACATTGGTTCAAAATGTGAGGCGAACTATAGTGCATATAAGGCATACGAGTAAAACTATCATGGACAGATCCTAAGTGTGTGAAAATATTGTGAGATTGGTCCAAGTCATAGGGTTAGGCTACGGTGACAAAATGCAAAAAGAATCAACTAAGTCGGAGCTACGGTTTGGGAGATATGGCCAGTTGAAGTTTGAATTCAAATCTGAATAAATTTCAAATTTGAATCTGACAAAAGTTTGCAAAAATGATATCACTGGATAGATCTAAACAATACGAAGAATTTGCCGCTGGTTCCATCGAGTTTGGATCTACGGTTAAAAAGTTGTGGCATTTCTAAGTTCAGGGACTAAACTGCTAATTACATGGACTAAACGGTGAAACAGAAAACAAATTAACACTGCAAACAGGCCCTTGGCCACGTGGCGGCTTGCGGGTGGCTGAGCAGCGTCCGCTGCGGGACTTATACGGTGAACGACCACTAAACAGGAAAAACAGCTACCGCGGCTAAATAAAAAGAAAACCGGAGACCGATTTCACTAAAACCGCATAGTGTAATAAAAACTGCGGTTAACCGATTCAAACTAAAAAAAACTAACAGAACAGGGGGGGCGAGTGGCTCACAGCGGGCGATGGCGTCGGCGTCGGTGAAGGGCAGGGGACGGCGGCGCTGGCATCGGGCGGCGGACGGGCGGCGGTTGCGGTGGTCCTCGGCGGCGGGGAAGAAGACGAATGGGACCGGCGCGTCGAGGGTTGTCCAGTGGTGGAGGCGGCGTGCGTCAGGGTGGCCGGGACGAACGGAGCGAAGGGCGGCGGCCCTGTGTTCCGACGAGGGCGCGGGTCGTCGGGGCGGCGTCTCCGGCGAGTCTAGGGGCAAAAGGAAAGTGTCAACAAGATGCGCCTCAACGAGTTAAGAAGATTGACAGGAAAGTTGGTGGCCGGGGTGACCTACTGGCGACGGAAACGACGGCGAGATGCTCCAGCTCCAGCAAGATCCAAAGCGGCAGGGCGTTGGCCATGAGTGGCGAGAGGACGAGCGAATTGGCAGAACGGAGAGAGGGTGTCTAGGGGCTTATATAGAAGCGAGCAGAGGGCTCGGGAGCGGAGGATAAGCCTCATCCACGAGGATGCAGCGGGCGGTTGCGGCGGGCGCACACGGCTGCTTATCCGCGGGGCGAGCGGGAGGTTGGGGACGAGCTGAGGAGTGGGGCCCACCTGGCAGCGGGAAACGGGAGGCGAGCGAAAGAGAGGCGAGGGCGGGCAAGCAAGGTGGAGGCCTTCAGCGCTGGGACTGGGCCTTGGGCCGGTTTTGGCCAGCGGCTGGCTGGTGTGTGTGCGCGCGCGTGTGAGTGTGCGTGCGTTTTTTTTACAGAGAAGATTTTGGAGCCCAAAACAAAACCAAATGAATTAAGAAAAATACCAGAATAATTTCTAAAATCATTATATAATATATAGAGCATAGTGAACATTAATTCCAGCTCATATAATTTTAAAAATATTTTCCTAATGCATTTAATGCACTTTTGGCAAATAAAAATAAATACCAATAAACTCTAAAAACTCCAACTAATATTCAAATGAAATTTCCAACTCTTTTTATAATTTGAGGAAGTCATCTTATCCCCTCTCATTTGTTTTCTTGAGTGGAAAATATTATTTGAATATTTCAAAAACTCCAAAATGCAATAAAATATGATATGCAATGAATGATTCTACTAACATCCAAATTTAATAAAAATTGGGATGTTACACTACCATAAAAGAATGGACCAAAGGGACCAAAGGAGGAGTCCCTGTGACTCCTCCAAAGCAAAAGACGACGTTCCATACGAGCGCGCCCGCTCGTATGAGCGGTGGTCGTATGAGGTGCCAACGCCGGTGCCTCGTCCACTACTGATGGAAATATGCCCTAGAGGCAATAATAAAGTTGTTATTATTATATTTCCTTATTCATGATAAAGGTTTATTATTCATGCTAGAATTGTATTGATCGGAAACTTAAATACATGTGTGGATACATAAACAAATACCGTGTCCCTAGTAAGCCTCTACTAGACTAGCTCGTTGATCAAAGATGGTTAAGGTTTCTTAACCATAGACATGTGCTGTCACTTGATAACGTGATCACATCATTAGAAGAATGATGTGATGCACAAGACCCATCCGTTAGCTTAGCATATGATCGTTCAGTTTGTTGCTATTGCTTTCTTAATGTCAAATACATATTCCTTCGACTATGAGATCATGCAACTCCTGGATATCGGAGGAATACCTTGTGTGCTATCAAACGTCACAACGTAACTGGGTGATCATAAAGATGCTCTACAGGTATCTCCAAAGGTGTTTGTTGAGTTGGCATGGATCGAGATTAGGATTTGTCACTCCATGTATCGGAGAGGTATCTCTGGGCCCTCTAGGTAATACACATCACAAGAAGCTTGCAAGCAAAGTGACTAAGGAGGTAGGTACGAGATGATGTATTACAGAACGAGTAAAGAGACTTGTCGGTAACGAGATTGAACTAGGTATGAAGATACCGATGATCGAATCTCGGGCAAGTAACATACCGATAGACAAAGGGAATTACGTATGTTGTCATAAGGTTCGACCGATAAAGATCTTCGTAAAATATGTAGGAACCAATATGGGCATCCAGGTTCCGCTATTGGTTATTGACCGGAGAGGTGTCTCGATCATGTCTACATAGTTCTGGAACCCGTAGGGTCCGCACGCTTAACGTTCATTGACGATAGTGTTATATGAGGTATGTGATTTGGTGACCGAATGTTGTTCGGAGTCCCGGATGAGATCACGGACATGACGAGGAGCTCCGGAATGGTCCAGAGGTAAAGATTGATATATAGGACGATACTATTTGGACACCGAAAGAGTTACGGGAGGTATCGGGTAGTCATCGGATCACCGGAAGGGGTTCCGGAAACCCCGGGAGGTTTATGGGCCATATGGGCCAAAGATGGGGGAACACACCAGCCCACAAGGGGCTGGCACGCCGCTCCTAAGGCTGCAGCCCTTGGGGAGAGAAGGAAAGGGGGGAGTCGGCCTCCCCCTTCCTTCCCTCTCCTCCCCTTTCCTTCCCCCCTTGTGCAAACAAGGTAAGGGGGCCGCCACAGGGCAGGAGCCCAAGGGGGCTGGCGGCCACCCTTGGGGCGCCTCCTGGCTGCCTCCCCTCCCCCCACCTATATATATATGAGGGAGGGGGCGCCACACATAACCACGACAATCTCTTAGCCGTGTGCGGCGCCCCTCTCCACAGTTTCGTCTCTCGGTCATATCTTCGGAGTGCTTAGGCGAAGCCCTGCGGAGATAGCATCACCACCACCATCACCACGCCGTCGTGCTGCCGGAACTCATCTACTACTTCACCCGTCTTGCTGGATCAAGAAGGCGAGGACGTCACCGAGCTGAACGTGTGCTGAACGCGGATGTGCCGTACATTCGGTACTTGATCGGTTGGATCGCAAAGAAGTTTGACTACATCAACCGCGTTAATAAATGCTTTCGCTTACGGTCTACGAGGGTATGTAGACACACTCTCCCCTCTCGTTGCTACGCATCTCCATGGATAGATCTTGCGTGTGCGTAGGAAATTTTTGTTTTCCATGCAACGTTCCCCAACAGTGGTATGAGAGCCAGGTTTATGCGTAGATGATATGCACAAGTAGAACACAAAGGAGTTGTGGGCGGTGATGGTCATACTGCTTACCACCAACTCTTATTTTGATTCGGCAGTATCATGGGATGAAGCGGCCCGGGCCAACCTTACATGTCCACGCACATGAGACCGGTTGCACCGACTGACATGCAACTTGTTTTGCATAAAGGTGGCTGGCGGGTGTCTGTTTCTCCTACTTTAGTTGAATCGAATTTGACTACGGCCGGTCCTTGAAGAAGGTTAAAACAACAAACTTGATAATCACCATTGTGGTTTTTGAGTAGTTAAGAACTGTTCTTGCTAGAAGCCCGTAGCAGCCACGTAAAACTTGCAACAACAAAGTAGAGGACGTCTAACTTGTTTTTGCAGGGCATGTTGTGATGTGATATGGTCAAGACGTGAGATGATCATGTTTTGTAATATCGACAGCCGGCGGGAGCCTTAGGGTTGTCTCTTAATTATTGTATGAAATGCAAGCACCACATAATTGCTTTACTTTATCGCTATGCGTTAGCAATAGTTGTAGAAGCAATAGTTGGCGAGACGACCATGACACAACGATGAAGATCAAGGTGTCAAGCTGGTGACGATGGAGATCATGACGATGCTTTGGAGATGGAGATCAAAAGCACAAGATGATGATGGCCATATCATGCCACATATATTGATTGCATGTGATGTTTATCCTTTATGCATCTTATTTTGCTTAGAACGGCGATAGCATTATAAGATGATCCCTTCACTAAATTTCAAGATAAAAGTGTTCTCCCCGAGTATGCACCATTGCCAAAGTTCATCGTTTCAAAGCACCTCGTGATGATCGGGTGTGATAGACTCTACGTTCACATACAACGGGTGTAAGACAGTTTTGCACATGCAGAATACTTGGGTTAAACTTGATGAGCCTAGCATGTACAGACATGGTCTCGGAACACTGGAGACCGAAAGGGCGAACGTGCGTCATATAGTAGATATGATCAACATAGAGATGTTCACCATTGATGACTACCCCATCTCACGTGATGATCGGACATGGGTTAGTTGATTTGGATCATGTACCACTTAGATAACTTGAGGGATGTTTATTTAAGTGGGAGTTCATTAGTAATTTGATTAATTGAACTTAATTTATCATGAACTTAGTCTTAATAGTTTTGCATATCTATGTTGTAGATCAACGGCCCGTGCTACTGTTCCCCTGAATTTTAATGCGTTCCTAGAGAAAGCTAAGTTGAAAGATGATGATAGCAAATACACGGACTGGGTCCGTAACTTGAGGATTATCCTCATTGTTGCATAGAAGAATTATGTCCTTGATGCACCACTAGGTGACAGACCTGGTGCAAGAGCAAATGCAGATGTTATGAACGTCTGGCAAGCTCGATCTGATGACTACTCAATAGTTCAGTGTGCCATGCTTTATGGCTTAGAACCGGGACTTCAAAAACGTTTTGAACATCACGGAGCATATGAGATGTTCCAAGAGCTGAAGTTGATATTTCAAGCTAATGCCCGGGTTGAGAGATATGAAGTCTCCAACAAGTTCTATAGCTGCAAGATGGAGGAGAACAGTTCTGTCAGTGAACACATACTAAAAAATGTCTGGGTATCATAACCACTTGACTCAGCTAGGGATTGATCTTCCGGTTGAGAGTGTTATTGACAGAGTTCTTTAGTCACTGCCACCAAGCTACAAAGGCTTCATGATGAACTATAATATGCAAGGGATGATGAAAACGATTCCTGAGCTCTTCGCAATGCTTAAGGCTGTGGAGGTAGAAACCAAGAAGGAGCATCAAGTGTTGATGGTTAACAAGACCACTAGTTTCAAGAAAAAGGGCAAGGGAAAGAAAGGGAACTTCAAGAAGAATGGCAAGCAAGCTGCCTCTCCCGTAAAGAAACCCAAAGCTGGATCCAAGCCTGAAACTGAGTGCTTCTACTGCAAAGGGAATGGTCACTGGAAACGGAACTATCCCAAATACTTGGCAGATAGGAAGGATGGCAAAGTGAACAAAGGTATATTTGATATACATGTTATTGATGTGTACCTTACTAATGCTCGTAGTAGCACCTGGGTATTTGATACTGGTTCGGTTGCTCATATTTGTAACTCGAAACAGGAGCTGCGGAATAAACGAGTATTTGCTAAGGACGAGGTGACGATGCACATCCAAGGTCGATGTGATCGCCGTTGGCACGCTACCTCTATGTCTACCTTCGGGATTAGTTTTAGACCTCAATAATTGTTATTTGGTGCCAGCGTTGAGCATGAACATTATATCTGGATCTTGTTTATTGCGAGACGGTTATTCATTTAAGTCAGAGAGTAATGGTTGTTCTATTTATATGAGTAATATCTTTTATGGGCATGCACCTTTGATGAATGGTCTATTCTTGTTGAATCTCGATCGTAGTGATACACATATTCATAATATTGATGCCAAAAGATGCAAAGTTGATAATGATAGTGCAACATATTTGTGGCACTGCCGTTTAGGTCATATTGGTGTAAAGCGCATGAAGTAACTCCATGCGGATGGACTTTTGGAATCACTTCATTTGATACTTGCGAACCATGCCTCATGGGCAAGATGACTAAAACTCCGTTCTCCGGAACAATGGAGCGAGCTAATGACTTATTGGAAATAATACATATCGATGTATGCGGTCCGATGAGTGTTGAAGCATGCGGCGGGTATCGTTATTTTCTGACCTTCACAGATGATTTGAGTAGGTATGGATATATCTACTTAATGAAACACAAGTCTGAAACATTTGAAAAGTTCAAAGAATTTCAGAGTGAAGTGGATAATCATCGTAACAAGAAAATAAAGTTTCTACGATCTGATCGCGGAGGCGAATATTTGAGTTACGATTTTGGCCTTCATTTAAAACAATGTGGAATTGTTTCACAACTCACGCCACCTGGAACACCACAGCGTAATGGTGTGTCCGAACGTCGTAATCGTACTTTATTAGATATGGTGCGTTCTATGATGTCTCTTACCGATTTACCACTATCATTTTGGGGTTATGCATTAGAGACATCCGCATTCACGTTAAATAGGGCACCGTCTAAATCCGTTGAGACGACACCGTATGAACTATGGTTTGGCAAGAAACCTAAGCTGTCGTTTCTTAAAGTTTGGGGATGCGACACTTATGTCAAAAGGCTTCAGCCTGATAAGCTCGAACCCAAATCGGAGAAGTGCGTCTTCATAGGATACCCTAAGGAAACTATTGGGTACTCCTTCTACCACAGATCCGAAGGCAAGATATTTGTTGCAAAGAATGGGTCCTTTCTAGAGAAGGAGTTTCTCTCGAAAGAAGTGAGTGGGAGGAAAGTAGAACTTGTTGAGGTAATTGTATCTTCTCTCGAATTGGAAAGCAGCACATCAGAGAAAACCGTTCCCGTGATGCCTACACCAACTGGAGAGGAAGCTAATGATAATGATCATGAAACTTCGGATCAAGTTACTACTGGACCTCGTAGGTCGAACAGAGCACGTTCCGCACCAGAGTGGTATGGTAATCCTGTCATGGAAGTCATGTAATTAGACCATGGCAAACCTATGAATTATGAAGAAGCTATGATGAGCCCAGATTCTGATAAATGGCTTGGGCCATGAAATCTGAGATAGGATCCATGTATGAGAACAAAGTATGGACTTTGGTGGACTTGCCCGATGATCGGCAAGCCATAGAGAATAAATGGATCTTTAAGAAGAAGACGGACGCTGATGGTAATGTCACTATCTACAAATCTTGACTTGTCGCAAAAGGTTTTCGACAAGTTCAAGGGGTTGACTACGATGAGACTTCCTCACCCGTAGCAATGCTTAAGTCTGTCCGAATCATGTTAGCAATTGCCGCATTTTATAATTATGAGATCTGGCAAATGGACGTCAAAACTGCATTCCTTAATGGATTTCTTAAAGAAGAGTTGTATATGATGCAACCAGAAGGTTTTGTCCTAAAGGTGCTAACAAAGTGTGCAAGCTCCAGCGATCCATCTATGGACTGGTGCAAGCATCTCGGAGTTGGAATATACCCTTTGATGAGGTGATCAAAGCATATGGTTTTATACAGACTTACGATGAAGCCTGTATTTACAAGAAAGTGAGTGGGAGCTCTGTAGCATTTCTGATATTATATGTGGATGACATATTGTTGATTGGAAATGATATAGAATTTCTGGATAGCAAAAAAGGATACTTGAATAAGAATTTTTCAATGAAAGACCTCGGTGAAGCTGCTTATATATTGGGCATCAAGATCTATAGGGATAGATCGAGACGCTTAATAGGACTTTCACAAAGCACATACCTTGACAAAGTTTTGAAGAAGTTCAAAATGGATCAGTCAAAGAAAGGGTTCTTGCCTGTGTTACAAGGTGTGAAATTGAGTCAGACTCAAAGCCCGACCACTGCAGAAGATAGAGAGAAAATGAAAGTCATTCCCTATGCCTCAGCCATAGGTTCTATCATGTATGCTATGATGTGTACCAGGCATGATGTGTGCTTTGCCATAAGTTTGGTAGGGAGGTACCAAAGTAATCCAGGAGTGGATCATTGGACAGCGGCCAAGAACATCCTAAAGTACCTAAAAAGGACCAAGGATATGTTTCTCGTTTATGGAGCTGACGAAGAGCTCGGCGTAAATGGTTAGGTTGATGCTAGCTTCGACACAGATCCGGATGACTCTAAGTCACAAACCGGATACGTATTTATATTGAATGGTGGCACTGTCAGTTGGTGCAGTTCCAAGCAGAGCGTCGTGGCGGGATCTACGTGTGAAGCGGAGTACATAGCTGCTTCGAAAGCAGCACATGAAGGAGTCTGGATGAAGGAGTTTATATCCGATCTGGGTGTAATACCCAGTGCATCGGGTCCAATGAAAATCTTTTGTGACAACACTGGAGCGATTGTCTTAGCAAAGGAAGCCAGGTTTAACAAGAGAACCAAACACATCAAGAGACGCTTCAACTCCATTCGTGAAAAGGTCAAGGATGGAGACATAGAAGTTTGCAAAATATATACGAATCTAAATGTAGCAGACTCGTTGACTAAGCCTTTTCCGCGAGCAAAACATGATCAACACCAAGACTCCATGGGTGTTAGATTCATTACAATGTAATCTAGATTATTGACTCTAGTGCAAGTGGGAGACTGATGGAAATATGCCCTAGAGGCAATAATAAAGTTGTTATTATTATATTTCCTTATTCATGATAAAGGTTTATTATTCATGCTAGAATTGTATTGATCGGAAACTTAAATACATGTGTGGATACATAAATAAATACCGTGTCCCTAGTAAGCCTCTACTAGACTAGCTCGTTGATCAAAGATGGTTAAGGTTTCCTAACCATAGACATGTGTTGTCACTTGATAACGGGATCACATCATTAGGAGAATGATGTGATGGACAATACCCATCCGTTAGCTTAGCATATGATCGTTCAGTTTGTTGCTATTGCTTTCTTAATGTCAAATACATATTCCTTCGACTATGAGATCATGCAACTCCCGGATACCAGAGGAATACCTTGTGTGCTATCAAACGTCACAACGTAACTGGGTGATCATAAAGATGCTCTACATGTATCTCCGAAGGTGTTTGTTGAGTTGGCATGGATCGAGATTAGGATTTGTCACTCCGTGTATCGGAGAGGTACCTCTGGGCCCTCTCGGTAATACACATCATAAGAAGCTTGCAAGCAAAGTGACTAAGGAGTAAGTTACGAGATGATGTATTACGGAACGAGTAAAGAGACTTGCCGGTAACAAGATTGAACTAGGTATGAAGATACCACGATCAAATCTCGGGCAAGTAACATACCGATAGACAAAGGGAATTACGTATATTGTCATAAGGTTCGACCGATAAAGATCTTCGTAGAATATGTAGGAACCAATATGGGCATCTAGGTTCCGCTATTGGTTATTGACCGGAGAGGCGTCTCGGTCATGTCTACATAGCTCTCGAACCCGTAGGGTCCGCACGCTTAACGTTCGTTGACGATATAATGTTATATGAGTTATGTGATTTGGTGACCGAATGTTGTTCGAAGTCCCGGATGAGATCACGAACATGCCGAGGAGCTCCGAAATTGTCTGGAGGTAAAGATTGATATATAGGACGATACTATTTGGACACCGGAAGAGTTTTGGGAGGTACCGGGTAGTCATCGGATCACTGGAAGGGGTTCCGGGAACCCCCGGGAGGTTAATGGGCCATATGGGCCAAAGGGGGGAACACACCAGCCCACAAGGGGCTGGCGCGCCCCTTCTAAGGCCGCAGCCCTTGGGGAGAGAAGGAAAGGGGGGAGTCGGCCTCCCCCTTCCTTCCCTCTCCTCCCCTTTCCTTCCCCCTTGTGCAAACAAGGTAGGGGGCGCCATAGGGCAGGAGCCCAAGGGGGCCGGCGGCCACCCTTGGGGCGCCTCCTGGCTGCCTCCCCCCCCAACTTTTATATATATATATATACACACACATATATATATATATGAGGGAGGGGGCGCCACACATAACCACGATAATCTCTTAGCCGTGTGCGGCGCCCCTCTCCACAGTTTCATCCATCGGTCATATTTTCGGAGTGCTTTGGCGAAGCCCTGCGGAGATAGCATCACCACCACCGTCACCATGCTGTCGTGCTGCCGGAACTCATCTACTACTTCGCCCGTCTTGCTGGATTAAGAAGGCGAGGACGTTACCGAGCTGAACGTGTGCTGAACGCGAAGGTGTCGTATGTTCGGTACTTGATCGGTTGGATCGCGAAGAAGTTCGACTACATCAACCGCGTTAATAAACACTACCGCTTACGGTCTACGAGGGTACGTAGACACACTCTCCCCTCTCGTTGCTATGCATCTCCATGGATAGATCTTGCGTGTGCGTCGAAATTTTTTGTTTTCCATGCAACGTTCCCCAACAGGAGCAGGATGGGGAGGAGGACGAGGATTGGTTGTCAAAGCCTGCTCTGGCCGCCGATGAGCGGATGGTGTAGGAGGATAGGTATTTGTTCGTCGTAAAGCTTGTGATTGAAGCCGACGACATTTTAGGGGTTATCATGGAGCCGAAGGATGAGTGGTCGTTCGTAGTTATGTAATTGGAGTTGTCATGTACTAAAATCTGGTTTGTTTATCGCTATGTACTGAAGTTTGTTATGTTTATCGTTGATTGTCCAATCTTGTCGATCCGAGATGGGTCTGCTAACTTATGTACCGAAATTTGTTTTGTTTATCGTTGATTCTTCCAATGTTGTGGATCTGAGATGTGTATGCAACCTTATGTACTAAAATTTTCAGTTTATAATTTTTTTGACAAGCTAATGCACATAAAAGGCCCCAGGTAAAAGGATTTCAATTTTTAAGGATTTTTATCATTTTCTATAATTTCTTTGTGATTGTTGTTGAAAATGCATGGATGACTAATTATATAAAGTTGTTGGGAATTTGAGTGTGCACGGCCTACATTCCTAATGTGGAAGGTAAAAATGATTTTCCAGACTTTATAGGGACAAACTAAAAAAATGTGAACAAAGTTAAAAAAATCGCGAATTAGGAAAAAGTTCATGTATTTTAAAAAAGTTCACAATTTCAAAAAAAAGTTCATTGATTTGAGAAAAAAATTCAAAAATTTGAATAAGGTTCATCGATTTGAAAAAAAGTCCATCGATTTTCAAAAAAAGTTCACAAATTCAAAAAAGAGTTCATCGATTTGAAAAAAAGTTCATCAATGTTCAAGAAGTTCATCGATTTTCAAAAGGAGTTCACAAATTTGAATAAAAGCTCATCAATTTTGAAAAAAGTTCATCGATTTTCAAAAAAAGTTTACAAATTCCGAAAAGGGTTCATTGATTTGAACATAAGTTCATCGATTTCAAGAAGTTCATCGATTTTCAAAAAGAGTTCACAAATTCAAACAAAAGTTCATCAATTTAAAAAACAATCATCTATTTGGAATGAAGTCACGGATTTTTGAAAAGTTCACGAAATTAAGAAAAAGGAAAAGGAAGAAAGAAAACAAAAGAAAAGAGAAAAAAGAAAAAAGAAAAAGAAGAGATAGAAGAAAATTCAAGAAAGGGAGAAGGAACCACAATAGGTGAGGTGACCCCGGATGGTCATGTCCTTTTATCGAGTACTACGAGATCGCAGGTTCGAGTCACCGCGAACTCACCTGCCCACGCGTATTTTTGCACTTTTAACAGGAAAAAAATACCTAAAATGGGCCGGCCCAGATTGGCGGGGCGGTGTGCGCCCGTTTGCATTTAACACATTAGCAGGCGCCATTTAGAAACCGCGGGGACAATTTCTTGCATTAAACGAGAGTCCGTTGGAAGTCTCGCGTCGAAGTTTTCGTTACTGGATTGATCCATAGTCGCCGCGAACGAACCAAGCGCGACTAGCCACCGCAACCGTGCACCGTTCGTGTTAACTAAAGGTACGCGACTTACTTGATGCAACTCGAGATGGTTTTCTCCATTTGTTTCTCTTTTCTTTCTTTTCTCCGTTTTTCCCTTTTTCTTCTCCGTTTTTTCCTTTTTATTCTCCATTTTTATTTTCATTTTATTTGTTTTTCCTTTGTTTATTTTTGTTTTTCATTCTACATACTTATATAAATGATCAACAATTTTTTAAATATTTGTTCAAAATTTCTCAAATACTTGCTCAACATATTTTTTTTCAAATACTTGTTCAACATTTTTATACACATGATCAACATTTTTTTTCAAATACTTGTTCAACATTTTTAAAATACTTGTTCAATATTTTTCAAATACTTTTTCGACATTTCTTATATACAGGATCAACATTTTTCAAATACTTGTTCAACAGTTTTATATACATGATCAATATTTTTTCAAATGTTTTTTTGAGGTTTTTTATTTTAAAGTATAAACAAAAGTAGAAAAATAAAAGTAAAAAAGAAAACAGAAAACTTAAAAAAAAGGTAAAAAGAGGATGTGGCCTCCTACGCTCGTGGGCTGGCCCAGCACGCTCGCCCTTCAGCGAGAGTTTCCTCTCGGCTCGCGTCAAGCGAGAAATAGGGGCACCCTTTAGGAATTGCGATGGGAGCTTGGGAGCTCCTATGCGACGCTCTCTGCGTCAAAGAGCCGACGCTTCGCACAGAGCGCGGCTCACCTGGGCCGCCCCATATTGGAGTGGCAATTCGCGAGGTGGAGAAAACGGCAAAAACTCGAGCGCTACACATGGGAATCGAACTCTAGACTTCGCAGTAATGTGCGTGTTGTACTAGCCGCTCCAACAAACAAGCTTCTATGATGGATAAGCAACGGAGAGTTCAAATAAGCAAACAACATCGACAAAATCTAAATCGAACAAAGGACCTGCTGCCCGTGAACCAAAATTCGCTAGCCACTGTAACTCCTAGAAATTTGTACGTAAAGTAGCAACCCGGTGCATATGAACTATAAATCGAATAGATTTAATGAAATTTTGAAAGTTGAAACACAAAAGTTTTCAAATTTGGGAACAAAATTTTTCATAACACAAACATTTGATTACAACGTGAACATGTTTTGAGTTTCTCAAACATTTCTTTAAGAAAAGGGAAAATGGAAAATGAAACAGTTTTTGAAATTACAAACAATCATTTAAAAAATAGAAATATTTTCTGAAAAGTAGGAACAACATTCAAAATGCGAACATTTTTAGAAATTATGAACAAATTATTCAAAATGCAATCATTTTTCAAAAATTCCCTAAAAATTGTTTGATTTTGCGATCAAAATTTGAAAACCTGAACAATTACTGAATATGTGAACAAATTTGGAAAAGCTAGAATATTTTTTGAAATTACCAAACATTTACTGAATTTGTGAGTTTTTCTTGAAAACAATAACATTTTTCAGAATTATGAACAAATATTTTCAAAATGCGAACATTTTGTGAAACTACGAACAATTTTTGCAAAATGTGATATTTTAAAAAAAAGTCCCAAACATTCTTCGAATTTTCAAACAAAATTTGAGAAAACGAACATTTTTAGAAATTGTGAACAAATTTCGAAATGCTAGATTTTTTTAAAAAATCCTAATCATTTTTTGAACTTTTGAACAAAATTTGAAAATGCAAACATTTTTAAAATTCACCGCCCATTTTCTGAATTTGTGAACAAAATTTCAAAAACATGAATAGTTTATGAAATTGGAGAACAAAATTTTGAAACTGGAACATTTTTTGAAACTCCTAAAAAAAAGAAACGTGAACATTTTTTAAATTTGTGAACAATTTTTGAAAATGGAGACATATTTAAAAATACTGAATATTTTTTCAAAAGCTGTGAAAAATTTGAAAAAAACATTGTGAACAATTTTAGAAAACCAGGACATTTTGTGAAATTCGCGAACATTTTTGGATAATACAAACATTTTTTGAATTTATGAACAATTTTTGAAAATAGTACCATCTTTTGAAATTTTGAACTTTTTAATAGCACAAACATTTTTTAAAAATTTGGAACAATTTTAGAAACATGAACTTAAAAAAGGGAATATTAACTTATAAAATACAAAAAGAAAAAGGAAAACAAACTAAAAAAGAAAAGAAAAAAAGAAACAGAAACAGAAACAGAAAAATGAAAAACGAAAAAAAAGAAACAGAAAAACCGGTTAAAAACAAAAAAAACTGGTTTAGGGAACCTTCTAGAAGTTTCCTAAAACCAAAAAAAACCCTGCCAGAAACGTGGAGAAGGTTCGCAAAACCAGAATCGCTGAAGGGATTAAACGGGCCGGCCCAAGCCGATCTCCCGCTTGATATCCCTGTGCGAATGGTCGACAACTCGCCGCATAATGCGGCGAATAGACAAAGTGCCTTTCTGCTCCCGAGCTCAAATGAGCTTAGTGAACAGTAAAACCAAAAAAAAAAATCAAAAATTCCCAAATTTTTTTTGGGAGAAACTTTGACAAAAGTTCTAAGTGCTTGCAAAAATTCGTCACATAATCACATTCCTGTAAGGAGTGGCAAAAAAAAATTCGATGCTCCAAAATGCTTTTGAAAAAGCATTTTCAGAGTACCGATTTTTTTTCCACGCCTTCTAGGAATGTGATTTCGTGACGAATTTTTGCAAGCACTTAAAACTTTTGTCAATGTTTCTCCCAAAAAAAATTTGGAATTTTTTTAAAAAAATTTGATTTTGTTTTGATTTTACTGTTCATCCAAGCTCATTTGAGCTCGGGTGCAGAAACTCCGCGTCCGGCGAATAGGGTTTTCCCTTCTGTTCGGCACCTGAACAGTTCCTAGTGCAGACTACAGCGCCGCCGTTGGGCCGGCCCGTGAAGGCGCAGTCCAGCTAACCAATAACGCCAAAACCGCAAATAAGTGCATCCTCTAAGTAGAACTCGCAACGATGCATTCTTCCCCAAGCTATTCTAACCACTAGAGCCATTCAACAATTGTGATTGATGATAGCGCCAATAATATAAGAACAGGTGTAGTCGCGCTATTTATTTGCATAATACAGTCTATTCGATCACTTAGATTTTGGAATTAGTTGAAAAAAATCATGAATTTGAAAAAGTACCTCAATATTTTTTTTTAAATTCATCATTTTTTAAGAAAAGTTCATAAACTTAAAAAAGCTCACCGATTTTGAAAAAAGTTCATGAAAAAATCAAAAAAGTTCAATGATTTCGGAAAAGTTGACAAATTTTAAAAAAGATCATCAAATTTGAGGAAAAGTTCATCAATTTGCAAAAAGTTCAATGAATTTTAAAAAAAGTTCATCAAATTTTAAAAATGTTCATCAAAATAGAAAAATTCCACAATTTGAAAAAAGTTTATTGATTTCAAAAATTAGTTCATCAATTCTGAAAAAAGTTCATCAAATTTTAAAAAAATATCTAATTTTAAAAGTTCATCAATCTAAAAAAAGGTTCATGAATTTAAAAAACCCACATTGAATAAAACAAAAGAGAAGAAACAGAAAATGATAAGAAAAATGAAAAGAACAAGCCGAACTAAAAAACGGAATAAAAGAAAGAAGCGAAGTATTTCCACTAGTGGGGTGATGGCATGGTGGTTAGAGCGGAGTGCTCGCAACGAAGGGGTCTCGAGGTTCGAAGCCCCGTTCACGCACATTTTTTACGTCTCTTAAAACAGGAAAAAGAATAGAAATGGTCCGGCCCAGCTTGGAGGGCATCAGGCGCCCGTTTGCAAAATGCATACTAACGGGGCGCCTAAACCGCCAAATAGGATATGTCTAGTGAAACGGGAGCTCCTATTGGGCACTTTAGGCACCCGAACTCCTCCCTGTCCTCAGTTGGGTCGGCCCACGAAATGCGCAGAGCAACGAACACATAGCGCTGAAAAAGCCGCAAAAAAATAGCTATCTACAGGTTTCGAACTCAGGTCCTTCCATTCATGCACAATTTTGATAACCACTGGAGCTAATTGCTTCTGGTGATTCGTCATAGCGCATTTACGTAATAACAATGTTATCGCGCCATATATTGCACAAATCTGTCTATTGTACAACCATTTTAAGAATTATTTACAAAAAATCATGATTTGAATTTTTTTGTATTTTGAAAATAGTTCATATTTTGGAAAAAATATTGTCAAGTTAAAAGTTCATCGATTTTCAAAAAAGTTCATCAAATTTGATAAATTGTCCATGGATTTTGAAAAAAAAAACTTCCAGTTCAAAAAAGTTCATCGAATTTAAAAACTGTTCATCAAATTTGAAAGAATTCACCAAAATTGAAAATAATTTCATCAATTTTCAAATAGAATTCAACGAAATTTGAAATGTTAATGGATTTTCGCAAAAAGTCTACAAAATTGAAAAGAGTTTCCTCATTTTGAAAATTGTATCGGATTTGAAAAAAAGTTCATCAATTTAGAGAAAAAAATTCAGCAATTTGAAGAAAAAAATCATGAATGAAACAAAAGTTCATTGAACCAGGAAGAAGAAACAAAGAAAAAAGGAAATGGAAAAAAACAGAAAGAAGGAAAGAAGAAAAAAGATGATAGTATTCACGTGAGCTGTGGTGGTGGGGTCATTAGTGCGTAGTGCTTCAAACAGGAGGTCACCGGTTCGAGCCCAGTGAGGCTATGTTTTTTGGAAGAAAAAAACAGAAACATAACGGACAGTGTCCAACTACAACGCGACAAGGAACTGCTTCAGGCACTGTTTTGCAAAAAACAATAATAACCAAGGAGCCCCTAAGTGGCACGTGAGGCGCCCCCAGTCGCGGCAGCGTGCACCCCTCAGCACCCCCGCGTGCCCTGCTAGCCCGGGCAATGTGCGGGGCGGGGCTCTCCTTGTTTTTCTTGTTTCATTTTTTTTGTTTTTGTGTTATTCTATGTTAAATAAATTCATGATTACAGCAAGTTCTGTTTTTTTTAAAAACTGCAAATTGTTAAAAA
The DNA here is from genome assembly GCA_011799875.1 of Thinopyrum elongatum. Lineage (NCBI taxonomy): Eukaryota > Viridiplantae > Streptophyta > Magnoliopsida > Poales > Poaceae > Thinopyrum > Thinopyrum elongatum. Next base: position 405,314,991 of record CM022299.1, on the reverse strand, counting down.
CAGTTCTTAAATTTAAAAAATGTTCAAGATTTAAAAAGAATGAACTTTTTTAATTTTAATGATTTTTTAATTTTATTAAAAAATAGGATCATTTTTTAATACTGATGAACAATTTTTTGTATTTGATGAACAAATTTTGAATTCAATAAAAAAATTTAAACTTGATGAACAAAAATTGTATTCAAGAACATTTTTATTTTGAAAAACAATGAACACATTTTTAATTCAAGGAACAAATTTTGAATTTGATGAACATATTTTGGAAACTCTAAGCAAAAATAGAATTTGATGAACATATTTTTTTGTTCAATGATTTTTTTTTGAATTTGATGAACAGTTTTTCAATCCGATGAACAAAAAAATGAATTTGATGAACATTAATTAAATTGTTAAACATTTTTTTACATGGTTGAACATTTTTTGATTTTGATGAACTGAATCTGAGAAGAAATATCGCAAAAAAAGAAAAAAAGTAAAGATGAAAAAAAAACGAAAAATGAAAAAGAAATAAAAAATGAAAGGAAAAAATAAAATGAATAAAAATAAAAAAAGAAAAAGAAGAAAACAAAAGAAAAACGAAAAAGACAAAGACAAAAAGAAAAACTGATAGAGAAAACATAAAAAACAAAAAAGCAGAACGGTGGGGAATAAACTGCATAATATGCCGGCCCATACAAACGGAGCTCAGGGGATGCACGCTATGTCGCTAGCGCGTGATCCGCGGGCCAAACAGGAGCTGCCTAATAACTGGCGCTCGAAACGCCAAATAGGATCTGCCGCGTCCGCCGAAGAGGCCTTTTCGAAAGAAAAATCTCAGACCAAGAAAAAGGGAGCAACTAGTTGACGAGCGTTTCTTCGGGAGCTTTACAACGATCAACGCCACTTGGCGCGCTCTCAGCCGCCCGTACATGTGTCGCGCTCTGGGCGTTCCGTCCGGATTTTGTTTTTTTCCCATGCATTTTCAGCTTTTTAAACAGTTTTTTCAACGTTTTGGTTTTCCATCGGTCTTCCTTAGCTTTTGGATAAAAAAAATTGCGCAAAAATACCCGTTTTCTTTTTTTTTCGCGAGAGTCACCGCCGTGCCTCTCGGAAACGGAAAAAAACACGTTTTCTGTTTTTTCCTTCCGCGAGAGGCACGATTTTGCTTCCGTGAGAGGCACGGCCGTGCCTCTCGGAAACTGAAAAAAACACGTTTTCTGTTTTTTTTTCGCGAGAGTCACGGTTTTGCTTCCGCGAGAGGCATGGTTGTGCTTTCGCGAGAGTCACGGCCGTGCCTCATGGAAACGAAAAAAAACGCATTTTCAGTTTTTTTTCTTTCGCAAGAGGCAAGGTTTTGCTTCTGCGAGAGGCATGGTTGTGCTTTCGCGAGAGGCACGGTCATGCCTCCTCGGAAACGAAAAAACCCTGCATTTTCTCTTCCTTTTTTTCTTCCGCGAGAGGCACGGTTTTGCTTCGACGAGAGGCACGGTTGTGATTTCACGATAGGCATGGGCGTGCCTCTTTCGGAAAGGGAAAAAACCCGTGCTCCCGGTTCGGTTTTTTCGTCCGGTTTTTTTATAAAAAAAAGTTCGTCAAAACCTGTCAACATGGGATCTAGTTTTGAAGATCTCGACGCGAAGAATCCAACGGTGAAAATGGTTCGAGATTTGGACGCACGGTTTAAGAGATAAAACGTTTTGAATAAATGGATCTACGAAAAAAAAGAAAACTTGCCGGTTGCGACAAGTGGCGCACATGCAGCGCGCCACTTGTCGTAACCTGGAAGATGGGAGTGATCTTTGCAATGAGTACCCTTTAGTTAGTGATTTCGCAAGAAAAAATGACCATTTTTAACCCGACATGGAGGGCCACAAGGCCCATACGATTAACAGGCCGAAACATCTATTGTTTGCCCTTCTCAATTTTCTTCTTCCTGCAAATAGAGAGCGAAATGCAAAATGAAAAACAAAAAGAGAGCGAAATTACTAGAACAAGATTTGGCATCGTTAAGTCGTCATGATCTTCTTCCGCCTAGAAGTTGTAGCAATTTCCGCCTTTGCCTTTTGAAGGCAAGATGAACGAATCACCGCATCAAATGCTTTACTAAATTTACTTGATTATTGCAGCGCAAGCAGATTTCACTGTACGTGTATGTCATCCACTCATCTTCTGCTGATCCATTGTGAATGTTATCTATAACAGTGATCAAGGGATGTGTCATCTAACGTCTCTTGTTTCAGTTCGCAAAAAAAAAAAACCTTTTCTTGTTTCACTTCCAGCATTGCTGTAGGATAAGTTTTTTTTTAAGAGCATGACCCCGGCATCGGGTGATGCATACAGTCATTTTATTAATTATTCATAAAGACATTACAAAGTAATACATCAATAAGTCTGAAGTCGTCATCTTTACAATATCTGTCGCTACTTCTATCCACTGGATGAAGGGTGCAGATTGTCTGACCTGAATACCCAGACCTCCCACCAAAGTCTAACGTCTAAAACTGGAGGCCCCAACCAAGCCGAAATGTCGGGTCTAAGTCACTCACCGGTCCGGCACACTCTCAGTGTGCACCACATGCGCACGCTGCCGAGGCCGTCACCACCGTCTTCCATCGATCCATCTTCAGAGTAGGTACTGACGCATCCACCTTGCTGGGCCTGCCGTTGATGCCATCATGGTGCCAGACGATGCCACCTCCCTACGCGCGTCCATCATGACACATCCGTTGCCGAGACCCTGCTGCGCCACGCCGCCGAGACTCCACATCGTCGATGTGTCACCTGAAACGCTCCACCGCAGAAGCTGCTCACTGGTCCCTCGAGCCAATGCACACCTCCAAGAATGACGCCCCCGAGGGGGAATGACACAAGAGCGCCGCCGTCGTCCGATCGACTGATCTAGGGTTTCCCCCGGAGGTAGCAGATAGAAGAGTGGAGCTTCTTCACGGTGATGCCTTTAGGAAGGGAACGACACAGAAGAGTGCCGCCATTGCCAGCCTTGGCAACTAGCCGAGAGCAAGGTTTTCACCCGGATCTGCTCGAGAAACCTTCATCTAGCAACGTGTGCACGGGCCGCGACCGATCTCTGCCGCCGCGTAGCGCGTAGGCTGTACCGGCTAGATAATATCTGACCCTAGGCGATAGTACGCATGCTGCCGACCTGTCCACCAGGCCATCCACGCCACTGCCGCCATTCGAAGCCAGATGGGGCGCCACTGCCGACCGCAGCCACCGCCGCCGCCCGAATAGGGCCAGCCACCGCGCACGCAGCCAACGCCGCCGCTCGTGACCTTGCCGCCCACCGTGCCTGCAGCCGCCGCCGCCACCCAAGGCAGGTCCGGCCACCATGCCGCCGCCTGCCGCAACCATCACTGCCACGCCTCAAAGACTGGATCAGCTGCGCCTCCACACGTTTAGGGACCCCACACCACCCCTAAGACGCGGAAAAGAGGGAGACCTCCGCTACTGCCTTCGACCCCTGGGCTTAGCTCGGTGGCGTGCTCCGGTGGCGGCAAAGGGAGGGGAGGAGGGAGTTCGCTACCCCGGCGGCCAGGATTTGGGCGTCGCCCGGGGTACCCTAGCGGGGGCGGCGGTTCTATGTTTCTTGTTGTTGTTGTTGTTGTTGTTGTTGTTGTTGTTGTTGTTGTTGGGGGTTGCGGTTCTATGTTTCTTCTTCTTTTTCTTTTCTATGGATCAAGTGTCATATAGATGCTCGTTACATCCTAGCGAAAAAGTTGTTATTTAGATGTTTATGATTTGTTTTCTACTGCCAGTTTAGCTTTAACTTTTCAAGCCATGCGTTTCAGATGCATATAGAGGAGTAGGAGAGGTAAAATTTTGTGTTTTGACCCTTTTGGTCAGGTTTAGCCAGATCTGACCCCAGTTGAAACTTTTTTCGTGATCTGACCTTTTTTCCTACCGCCAGGGACGACAGCGGTAGGCTTGAACATGCTACCGCCGTGGGCACCGGCGGTAGCCCACTTATCCACGTCAGCCTCGCCAAACGGCTGTCGTCTCCTGCTGTCGACCCTACCGCCAAAGTCCCTGGCGGTAGGTGTTGAACCGGTATAAGCCCGCGGGGGCCGGCTCATGGGGCCCACCCACGAACCCAGCCCCCATCTTCTTCTCCCCAGCCGCGCGGCGCCACAAGAACAGAGAGGAGAAGCCCTCTCTCATCCCCTCCACTCCCCCCATCCGATCTTCTTCGTTTGTCCACCGTTTTTGCGGATCGAGATGGCTCCGAAACGAGAAAAGTAAGCTCTCTCAATCCCTCCAATTCGTTTTAGTTAAGAAGCTTTCGATTCGACGCATTATTTGGCACAAGATGAACCCGACTTCATCTAGTAGATTTTGATTTTTGTTGTTTTTAGGTTTGTTTAGTTAGGAGTAATATGATGTTTGATGTAGTTGAATATGATAGAGCCTATTTTATATAGTTGATGAACCCTAGTTCATGTTAATATTTTTTTGAATTATTTATTAATGTTTGATGTGGTTAAATATGTTTGAATATGATTGATGCGGTGATGTGGTTGAAGTTGAATATGATAGAGCCTATTTTATATAGTTGATGAACCCTAGTTCATGTTATTTTTTTGAATTATTTATTGATGTTTGATGTGGTTAAATATGTTTAAATATGATTGATGCGGTGATGTGGTTGAATATGATTGATTGATGTTTGATTTGTTAACTAGTTTGAAGATGAACCTAATTTGAAGGTGAACCTAGTTAATGTTTATAGTATTTTTTTACAATTGTTGAATATGATATGATTGATGTTAGTTGAATGGTTGAATATGATTGGTTAATGTGATATGATGGATTGAAGTGATTGATTAACTAGTTTGAAGATGAACCCTAGTTCATTTTCATAGTATTTTTTTACATTTGTTGAATATGATATGATTGATGTTAGTTGAACGCTTTACTATGATATGATTATATGTTGATAACAAAATGTTGTTGTTTCAGGAGGCCCCCTTGGTTCGATGATCGGCACTAATTACACTCTGCTTGACCCGGCATTCGACAACGGTCATCGCGCCCGTTACATCGAGAACGGAGTGGTAAATAACACTGATCAACGTCTTGCATCAAAATTTTGCGTTCCCAAAAGTTTTTACTAACTATTTTCGTGTGCACATTGACAGATGCTTCCGCCATTACGTATGAGGGGCCACACCAAGGTCTCTGAGATGAAGTACGACAACCGCTACGAGCCGTATTACAGGAGAGCCGGGCTGTTGGGTTTCGTGCTCCAGTTCAAGCGTACGCCGCCGACGCTTGTCCACACGGCTCTCACAATGTTGGTGGACCGTTGACGGCCCGAGACGCACTCTTTCCATCTCCCATGTTGTGAGATGACGGTGACGCTCGAGGACTTCACCATGATCAAGGCCCTACCGATCAAGGGCCATGCTCTCATTGGGCGCGTGGATAGGAAGAACTGGCCGGACTGGGTTACCACCCTCATCGGTGACTGCCCTGCCATCAAGAGTAACAGAACGTCCGGTGTACCACTGGCCTGGCTCCTAACCCATCGGGCTGAATGCCCGCAAGATGCGGATCCGAGGACCGTGGAGCAGCGAGGGCCTACCTATGGTTTCTTCTCACAGAGGTGCTCTTTCCAGACTACTCGGGGGACAACGCCCTATGGATGTACCTGGACCTCCTCGTCGACTGGGATGCAGGCTACAACTGGGGGTCTGCCGGCCTCGCGTACCTCTACCGTTCGGTAAGACATCATATATCTCACGTATGTGTGTGCTTCTTTAAATTCTGTCATCTGATCATCAATTGTTGTTTGTAGCTGGACGACGCAACGCAGAGGACCGAGAAAATGTATGGGATGTGTGGGTGTGTCTGGGCCCTCTCGATTTGGAGTTGGAGCGGCTACCGGTTGGTCGTCCTGAGAAACTGCAATGGACAGAGTGGACGGAGTATGGCAAAGATGGCAACACTGCTCGATGCCCTACCGTCGCCTACTCTTGGGACGCGGTTAAAGTCTTCTCAGGCAAGGGCAATGCGTTGTACAAGGCCTTCACCAACGAGCTGGACAACCTGACATCTTTTCAGGTATACCAACGAGCGAGCTAGTTTTTAATGTAGTCATTTTCACGGTTGCTAAACAGTCTTTATATAGGTTAACTGGTGGCCGTACCACGGTAGAGCTTGGGGGCTCGAGCTGAACGAGATGTGCGACCAGGACCGCCTTCTCTTCCGGTGCATTGTCCCGCTGATATGCGTGTACGCCGTCGAATGGCACCTACCACAGCGCGTGGCCACGCAATTTGGTGTATTGCAGCACACACCGCCGGCAAGGCCCCACAACACCGGCGGTTACGACCTTCACAGGTATGGAGTGCCATCTCTTTTACCGTGCTTTCGTTAAGTTTGACGTTCTTATGGTCTTTTGTGTTTTCTTGTTTGTTATGGCCCTATGCAGGAAGAGCAGACAGTATTCTCAGTCGATAGTGGACTGGGCCGAAGAGCACAAGTCTTTTGTGACAATGTGGGATGAGAGGACGTTCCGCAAAGACCAGGAGAGGTCAGGCATTTGCTGGAATGTGTATGAGAAGCACATGAATTGGTTTGACGATGGCATCAAGTTTCGTCTGCGTCTGAGGCCACGGTGGACGGAAGCGGACATGGCATCACTGGAGGAGGCGCCAGACTCTGAGGATGAAGCATACAAGAGAAACCTCAGAGATATGCAAGGTGATTTCAGGGAGTATGCACCCCTGATGAACAGAGTGGTAAGTTTTGTTGAAATGCATTCGAGCCGACAGTTGGATGATGCTGACATGGTCATTCTCGCTAACTTATTAATGATCCTTGCATTTGCAGGCCGCGGAGCTGAACAGAAACATTTTCAATGGCTCGAATGCGCTAAGTTCTGACCCCGGAACCCTGGAGGATGGCAGCAAGCTGAGGGAAGCGATGAAGGTAACTTTAAGCCTCATAGCATTCTATTCGAGCAATCACAAATTTGATCCATGCCATGTTCTTACTTATTTGCAACTCTAAACCTGATCCAATCCATGCAATAACTTTTTGCAGAAGATCATGAACCGTTGCCGCAGGCTAGCGAGCATGCTTGGGTGCGCTGCCTCGGTTGACCACGTGCATGTTCCTCCTCCTGGTGGGTCGACACGTACCCTAGCTTCATCAAGCCACGCCGGCGGAGGTTCCTCGAGCCATGCCGCCTCGTCGTCTCGCCTTGTTCACGAGACCGAAGAAGAAGAGGATGAGGGGGAAGAGGAAGAAGAGTGAGAAGAGGAAGGAGGTGACGATGAAGAAGGTGATGAGGAGGAGTACGACGACGATGACGGACCTCCACCGACTCAGCCAACCCAGGCGAAGAGGGTATCTCATCTGCACCAGGATGTTTTGAGCTCATCACCGTTTCAGAAACCGGTTCCTCGTCGTCGCCCGAAGAAGCCGGACGAGGGCCGCTCGAAGAGAAACGAGGAGCGTGCCGCCAAGAGGGGGAGGGGAAGTAACTAGTGATGTTGAACTTGCTAAGTTAAAGTAGTTGTGTTATGTTGAACTACTCGGTGTTGTGTTGAACTGCTCAGTGTCGTGTTATTGCTACCTATGTTACTAGTTGAACCTATTTGATATGTTGAACTTACTGGATATATCGATTTGCTATCTATAATGTGTGAGGTCATCATATTTTCATATGCAAACACTTTTTGCTGTTGTGTTTATCTGTCAGTGTTTAATTCAAATGGTCAAGTTATTGTAAAAAAAAGTCAGAGAGGAGCCTACCGCCAGCGGCGGTAGGTATTCATAGCTTACCGCCAGGTACCCTGGTGGTAGCCTGTGTAAACCTACCGCACGAAACCCCCCATTTTCAGTCATAGAAACAGTCTCGCTTTCTGTCACAGAACTCTGCTGTGCACGCAGGCGCCCCACACCCTACCGCCACCCCCGGCGGCGGTAGCTTTAGCCACCCTACCGCCGTCTGTTGCAGCGGTAGGGCAGTTAGGACACGTCAGCCCAGTAACGGCTGGTTGACCGGGGCTGCCGTCAACCTACCGCCGGCGGCCATGGCGGTAGCCTGTTTAATCCTACGGCCATGGGCCCTGGCGGTAGGAGAAGGGTCAGATCATGTAAACTTTTGCAACTGGGGGCAGATCCGGCTAAACGTAACCAAAAGGATCAAAACACAAAATTTTGCCAGTAGGAGACGGTTGTGTTACTTCTCCTGCAGGCTGCTTCCATGACACCACTATAGTCAAGACTCAACGGTTAAAAGGTTTTAATGTACTGTATTTGAGTGTCTGTTTGGCCTGCAAAGTTTTATGGGGTGGGTTGGTGTAACGATGAAATAACTCCGTCCTAAAACATAATATAAGATGTTTTTAAGATTAGTTTAGTCTATAAAAGATCTTATATTTTGAGACAGAGATAATATTATGTTGGCAGTTCCGACTTTTGATGTACTCCTAGTACATAATATTCCCAGCGTCTAAAGGTGCAGAATATATAGAAGAAATGTAGAAATCGACCAGCTAAATTCACGTGCGTCCATATAATCTGGACCAAATTTTCTGGAGAACCTTTTCCAGGATCCCACGGCGCACTATATTAATCTATGCATTTTCTGGCTGGACAAAACGCCAAAGATAGACCAGGGTCAGGAGGAACTGATACGCAAGGACAAACTAGTTTAGTTGCAACTTGTTTCCAGCCGCCAACTTGTTACTGCTACTAAAAGTAGTAAACCATCATTTAGGCATGTGGGTACAAAGAACATGAAAATTCTAGCTTTACTCCTGCCGAGTTTTAGATCACTTTTTTTTTTGAAACGGAGGCAAAGATTGCCTCGTCTATTAATTAAACAGAAGAGAATTGCCCAGTTAATTACGGAAAACCGGGCAAAAACCGAAACAACATGGGCCAAGCCCACTACCATAGACTGAAACACACAGGGCAAAGCCCACCCTAATCGACGACAAGTCGACCTGCGGCCAGACAACGCAGCTCCGACTCTGACGGAGAACTCAGAAGAACAAAACCAGGCACGGCTGGCGCCACGGAAGATCGCCGAACAGACCACCTGCTGCCAGTCATCGTACACCACAGGGCCCCGCCGCCGCAACTTCGACTCCACAGCAACAAGCAAACCGAGGCAAAACCGAGGACACGTCGGAGAAGAGCCGACTAACGCAACCATTGCCGCGTCGCCGACATCGCTCCCACCATCATCGTTGCCACAGAAGTCTGGTCGCCACAGTGATTCTCTCGGGGACGCCGCCCCGACATCCACCGCTCCGTCGCGCCCAGCGCAATCAACCGGCACCGCCTTCCGGGGCCGCCGCCCCGACATACCACCGCTCCCCTCGAGCAGCAACGCCGCACAACTCAGCTGCCCGCAGCCCACGCTGCTCAGGGCAACCGCTCGCAGACCACGAACGTCGCACCACATCCGGGGCCGCCGCCCCGACGTAAAGTCAGACCGCCCCCTTTGGGGCGCATCGACCGAGCCGACACCCCTACCGCCTAAGCGGGACAAGGATGCCACCCAACCAATGTCGAGATAGAGCCCCACCTCATAGAGCTGCCACTCACATTGTTCCCGAGATCGCCATCTCGATGCACAATCAGAAACCACCCGGAGCCGCCGCCCCGACGTCCACTGTCCCCGACGATGAAGAGATCCGTGCAAACTGCAACATGCTGACTCTCCAAGGCGATGCCTCAAAGAAGGAAACGACGTAGCCGCCGTCATCGCCCGCTTCGACCATCCGAAGCTAGGGATTTCTCCCGGAGAGTCGTGTAATGGAGCTCCACGGCAACACCTTCAAGAAGGGGAACGACACCATGGCCATGGCGCCGTTGTTGCCGGCACCGACCCAAGGTCAGTGCTGGACTTTCGCTCGGAGCTCCTCCACACCTCCGAATCCGAGCAGATCCAAAGCACTGCACAGCACACAATCCCCATGGTCGACGTCCACCAGCTCCACCTCGTCGTGCAGCTGCTGCCGCACCTCGCAACCGCGCCGGCAACCACAGCAGCACCTCATGCCGTGAGTGACCTGCCAGCGCACAACCACTGCAACGGCCCCACCCGCCAAGCACAACGTTTGGATCTGACGGGAGAATGGACGGCAAGCCAGGCAGCCCCGTCGCCAATGACGGCTGACCGGAGGTCAGCATCCACGGACGCGAAGGGAGGAGGCGAAGGGAGGGACGGGACACCACCCAAACGGAAGCCGGAGCAGCCTGGATGCCGCCGGTCCGATCCGCCCCCCCAGAGCTCGATCTGGAGCACGAGGCCCAGATCCGCGACGGCCGCGCTGGGGGGACCCCCAGCCATCGCCGCACCTAGCCGGAGCCACCGCCGAGCATCGCCACCCCAGCCATGGCTCCACACCGCCCCTAGGACCAGCACCACACGGCCCGGGCTCGCCTCCAAACACCGCGGCACGAGCAGGAAGTGCCCCGCCGCCGCCGTCCGCCGCGCAGGCTTCGCCTGGCGACCTCCTCCGGCGGCGGCGAGGTGGCCGGCGGATCTGGTGGGGCGAGCTATGGTGGGGAAAGGGGCCGCCCGTGCCGCCCGAGAGAGGCGACGCGGGGGCGTTTTTTTTTTTTTTTGAGTTGGATCACTTTGATGGCATGGCCTTTTACACTTCCACATTTGGTCTCCACGGACTTCAGTTCATCCGGGGGAGGTATCATTCGCCGGTGCATAATGACTACAATCCACTACTAGTAGAGATGTACTAACAATTTCAACTCCCTCTGCGATGGTGAGTCAGTTTCGAAGTAAAGTGCAACCTCCCTTTTGGCATGGTTTCCTCAAATCCTCTTGCTGAAGAAGACAATTCAGCCCGCGTGTTTCAGTGTTCTTCCCTCTTCAGCGCGGTCGTTGGAAAGCAGGAGGAGGAACTAGGAAGCCGCATATCATGAAATATTCGTACCATACCTACCTAGTTTAGTAAGAGTTTGACGAAAGTAAAAGGAGATTCTTAACTTCATCGTTAGCATGTGCAGTTCATCTTCTCCTTGGAAACTGTAATATACGTATCTAGCTAGCTTTTTTATTGATGAGGTTATGATACAGGCTCTGAAACTTGATCAGACCTCACGTGCCAAGAGAACCGTGATGAAACAAAACCCAGAACGAGGATCTAGTAACTTATAAACACGTAATGCTTTTTTTCGAAATGCCATCTTAGCTTTTGCATGTGCCCAAGTGCATCACATGAACATTTCCCTGTCAGTGAAATGTGTTGCGGTGGGCAGCGTGGCGCCCATGCGATGCGCACACCTTCTTTTGTTGGTCTAGTGTTGCGTGACGAGCGTGGTAGCTGAAAATGGCTCTAGTTTGTACGAGAGGACACGAGAGAAGAAACTGGGCGTCCTTTTCTTTCGGATCGCCAGCTCCTCCTCCCGCCAAGTCCGAAGAATATGCAGCGCCATGGTAAACAACGACTTTACGTCGCACGAGAGGTCAAATAAGCGATGCTGGAGAGGTACAATGATTGACTCAGGAGGGTGTAGCAAACGTTTCTTGTCCACATGCATGTAGATGGTGCGCACTACGACGGCGATCGATGGTCGTCAAGTTGACACCCTGTTTGTGTTTCTCTGTGCCACTCACGCAACAGAAACGCTGTCTGACGGTGGTGTTCCTGAAGCTAGGATAGACACTCGATCAGCGCGTCAGTGCGTCACCTATGCTACGCGTCGTCCACCGTGCATGGGTCGGGCCGTGGCATCTCGACCACGACTGGATTCAACTGGGGGTCAGTTGGAGTCTTGGAGATATGTGCTTCACGTCACCGAAGCACCTTTTTGTTGGAAGAAGAACCACCGGCGGTTCCACTTCATGGCTGGAGACACTGAAGCACATTGATGGCTCTGCCAACTGCACGCCGTTGCTCTGATGCCTCGGCCGCATAACTCTGCAGCGTCCTCTTGCGGATGCGCACGCACGCACGCAGCGGCGCACGCTAGTTCAGGTCGCATGTATACTAGAGATTGGGAACTTGGGGAGGTTCACCACGCGTTAAAAGGGAAGATCTGACGGGGCCGTATCCACCACCACCATCGACGGTGACATGTCGCCGTTCGTTCGTCAGTCGTGGCGTCGGCTGTGCGGTGCACAGGACGGGACAGGCTACGCCTGCCTCTGTAAACCACTTCCCCGGAAGGGACGCCGCGCGCCGTGCGCGCGATACAACTTACTCCACGGCCACGGCGATTTTGTAGTGGCGGTCACTGCCACCTTTACGACTCGCCACGACCACGGCCGGCCACGTACGTGTACGTGCCCACCAGCTCAGCTCAGTTGATCTGAGCCGTAGCTCAGTGGCTGTGCTTGGCGGTGGCCAGCCCGCCCGGGTTCAATTCCCAGTGGGGACGAATTCTGGGTGTCTCACCCGAAGTACTGTTCATAGAAACAGTACTCGGTGGTACTATTCACAGGAACAGTATTCGCTAATAAGAAGCCTCTCTCCGCGCCTGTGAGCCCCATGACGACATAGAAATCCTGTACCGGGCGCTTTGGATATAGGTTGTAGGTCCCCATGACGACATAGAAATCCTGTACCGGGCGTTTTGGATATAGGTTGTAGGTCTAGTTTAGGCTCTCAGCAGGGTGTGTGAGTGCGGTGTGCGTGCGTGTGGTGTGCGTTGTCTGTGCGTCTGAACAGATGCTACTACTTGTATCCCCTAAGGAGGCAGAAAAAAAAGTTGATCTGGTTTACTTTCTTTTTTTTCTTTTGAGTGGACGATCTGGTTTAGTTGAACTTTGTTAGATTCTAAATATATCATCAAATTTTAATAAACATTGTTCGGCTTGCATGTCTGTTTGAATTATCCGTTTGAGCTAACGCGGACATTTGATGCACGCGGTTGGATGGCCGTCTCCTCTACCGCTGTGTGCTGTCACATCCAAACGCGTGTGTGATGTGTCAATTTTGAATTTTTTTTTGAGAATCATGTGTCAATTTTGATGAACTGCGTTGGATTTGCCCAGACACGCCCGTGAATGGGCCGTTGTACATGGAGAAAACCTCGCCAGATTCCGAGCACTGCTCCGGCGCGAGGCGCAAAGTAGCTTTCCCTCAAAAATAAAAAGTTTTTCCGCCTAATACTGTTATCTGGGGGTTTCTAATGTCGCTGTAGAACAGCAAGCAGGCTCTGAAAAAGGCGACGGCGAGTTTTGCTCCTACTTAATCGCTACAGTAACCCGCTGGAACTTTGAAAGCCACCTTTCGTCAAAACTCAAGTGAAAGCCACCTCTGGCTGCGGACGGGGCTAAAACGCTCGAGGTGGAAGGCACCTTTCTTCGCAGAATCGGTATGCAAGTTCTTTTCATGGAATCAAGAGTTAGAATTGTGCTGGGATCTGCAATAACTCTTGTCATTTTCTAACGATTCTTTTTGCCAAACGTTCTCTAACAGTTCTATCTCTTTTACTTGGTTGTCACGCTACGAGTTCCGAGTATAGTTAGGGCATTTCTAACCGGTTCCATAAAACTTAAGGGAGTAAATACCTTAGTGGAGTAAATATACTTCACTAAATTTCACTGGACCTAGCCGATCCCCTATAGTTAGCAGAGTAAAATTAAATTGGCATAAATTCAATTAAATTTTAACCAAAAGATGATGCATTTAAACATAAAGTTCAACATAGAAAGTTCTTGTAACCGAAAATTAAACATAAATTTAAACAAGGACTAAACCTAAACTAAATTCAGCCGAAGTGGAGGTCGAGCCAGTCCTTCCGGGTGAGGCTACCCTTGGTGCGAGCTGGGTCCGGGCCGGTGCCGTCGTCGTTGGGGAAGACGCTCCGCCACTCCTCGACGTCGATCTCGTCCTCGCCGCCCACTTCGTCGCCCTCGTTGCCGCCCTCCTCGTTTTCGCCGCCCTCGTCGTCGGAGATGACGATAACTTCGACGCCATTGACGGCAAATATCGTCCGCTCCGCCTCCACGAGCTCCGGGTACTGCCGGCGGAGCTCATCCATGTAGGCCTCGCCGGCGGCCTCGGCCTCGAGGCTCCCTCGCCTCTCGGTCCTCCCGCGCCATCCGAGCGCTCACCACCCCCGGCTCCAGAGAGACGAGGTGGACTGAAGCCGTCCTGAAGGGGAAGTTGAGCCTCGCGTCGTGGCCGTGGAACCAGACCTGCCACCGGTCGTATTCCATGGCTGCGAGCTTGGCCGTGTGGAACGAGCAGACCCACTTCCGCTTGTGGGTCTCGCGGTCGGTGATTTCTTCAATCCACGCCCCCCACGACCGCTGCCGGACGCCGAGGTAGATCCTCATCGGCGGCCGCTGCGGAGGGAGCTCCGGGAATTCCTCAAACCGAAGGAGGGGCGCGGTGATGTCTACTACGCAACATTTATTCTTGTAGACTCGTGTTGGGCCTCCAAGCGCGGAGTTTTGTAGGACAGTAGCAAATTTCCCTCAAGTGGATGACCTAAGATTTATCAATCCGTGGGAGGCGTAGGATGAAGATGGTCTCTCTTAAACAACCCTGCAACCAAATACAAAGAGTCTCTTGTGTCCCCAACACACCCAATACAAAGGTAAATTGTATAGGTGCACTAGTTCGGCAAAGAGATGGTGATACAAGTGTAATATGAATAGTAGATATAGGTTTTTGTAATCTGAAAATATAAAAACAGTAAGGTAACTAGTAACAAAAGTGAGCAAAAACGGTATGGCAATGCTTGAAAACAAGGCCTAGGGTTCATACTTTTTCTAGTGTAAAGTCTCTCAACAATGAAAATATAATTGGATCATATAACAATCCCTCAACGTGCAACAAAGAATCACTCCAAAGTTTCTATCGGAGAACGTAGGACGAAAATGTGCATCAACCCCTATGCATAGATTACCCCAATGTCACCTCGGGAATCCACGAGTTGAGTGTCAAAACATACATCAAGTGAATTCAATATAATACCCAATTGTCACCACGGGTATCCATATGCAAGACATACATCAAGTGTTCTCAAATACAATATTCAATCCAACATAACGAAACCTCAAAGAGCAAGACTCAATTCATCACAAGAAGGTAGAGAGGGAAGAACACCATAAGATCCAAATATATTAACAAAGCTCACGGTACATCAAGATCGTGCCAAATCAAGAACACGAGAGAGAGAGAGAGAGAGAGATCAAACACATAGCTACTGGTACATACCCTCAGCTCCGAGGGTGAACTACTCCCTCCTCATCATGGTGGCCGCCGGGATGATGAAGATGGCCTCCGGTGATGGTTTCCCCCTCCGGCAGGGTGCCGAAACGGGCTCCCGATTGAGTTTTCGTGGATGAGGCTTGCGACGGCGGAACTTTCGATCTAGGGTTCTTTTCGGAGGTTACTGTATATATAGGGGTATTTGGCGTTGGAATCAAGTCAGGGGTTGCCCAAGGGCCCCACAAGCTCGGGAGGTGCGCCCCCAGGCTTGTGGCCTCCTCGGTCACCTCCTAGTCCAGCTCTGGTGCTCTTCTGGTCCATAAATGATCGCCGTAAATTTTTAGCCCATTCCGAGAACTTTTATTTCTGCACAAAAAAAAGACACCACTGTAGTTCTGATGAAAACAGCGTCAGTCCGGGTTAGTTCTAATCAAATCATACCAAAAACATATAAAATTGTTGTAAACATGACATGAATACTTCATAAATTATAGATACGTTGGAGACGTATCAGCATCCCCAAGCTTAATTCCTGCTCGTCCTCGAGTAGGTAAATGATAAAAGAAATAGTTTATGAAGTGTGAATGCTAGCATAGTGCATAAATTTGACCAATGAGAGTTCCAAACACTTTTTCTAGCATCATTATATATCATAAACAGTAGCTCATCTCATAAAACTTCTCATGATCAAGTAGCAAACTATTCACATGTTAAAGTATAGACCATAAACTTTCTTGCAAACTAACAAACTATGTTCTCAGTCATCAAAGAATTGCAATTCATCTTATTTTCGGGAAGGGTCTATGTAAGAGCTTTGATTTAGCAAATTCCACATACTCAACTATCATATAGTCTTCCATGATTGCTGACACTCAAAGCATATTTTTAGAACAAATAGCATCCATTGAACACAGAGAAAGATATGGGCTTAATTCACCTCCCAACTTATTTATCATATAGATAATTATCAACAATAATAATTCATGATCAAATATATTTGAATGGCCATATATGCTTGGATCTTTCCCCACCACATGATACTTGCCAACTAGAGAATAATTGAGGTTGAAATAAGAAGGAATACTACTGACTCTTGCATAAAAGTAAAAGATAGACCCTTCGCAGAGGGAAGCAAGGATTTGCAGAGGTGCCAGAGCTCGAAGCTTTTAAAACAGATATGAATATAATTTTGAGAGGTATGCTTTCATTATCAACGTAATGACCGAGAGTTCCCAATATCTTCCATGCTAGACACATTATAGGTGGTTCCCAAACAGAAAAGTAAAGTTTTTACTCCCCCTCCACCAACAAACACAAGCCATGGCGAGCCGAATCCTCGGGTGCCCTCCATACCAACAACGATCCCGGGGAGTTTTGTTCCATTATTATATTTTGATTTTGATTTTGATCATAGGACTGGGCATCCCAGTTACCAGCCACTTTCTCGTGAATGACAAGCGAATAAACACTCATCGTGGGAATAACCCACCAAGCATGGAAGATACTGACCGTCCCGTGTCGCTTCATGAGTGATTTGGGCATACAAAACAAATTATTATTTGAAGATTTAGAGTTTGGCACATGCAAATTTACTTGGAACGGCAGGTAAATAACACATATAGGTAGGTATGGTGGACTCATATGGAATAACTTTGGATTTAAGGAAGTGGATGCAAAAGCAGTATTCCCGCTTAGTACAGGTGAAGGCTAGCAAAAGATCCTAAGCAAGCACCACATGTTGGAGGATCCATAACAATATAACTTCTATAGAAATATACCCAAACATAACTCATTACGTTGTCTTCCTTGTCCAACTTCAACTAATTTGCTCAAGTTTGAAAATAATTAATGGGGCTCACAATCATAGAAGATGTCCAAGATAGTATATTTATATGTGAAACCTCTCTTCCTTCAATATTGTTTCATGAATTGTTCAAGTGACCAATGTTGTGTTTGCTAACTTTCAATAAATTTTACCACCTATACTTCTTATATGTGAAGTCATTACTCCCCATAGGATAATCATATGAAACATATATAATTTCAGATTTATGATATTCAATTCATTCAACCATTTACTCATAGGATATAAGTGAAGCACGAGAGTAAATGACAAACTACTCCAAAAAGATATAAGTGAAGATCAATGAGTAGTCAAATAATTAAGTAGCTATGTGAAGACTCTCTCTCATTAAAAAAAATTAGATCTTAAGTATTTTATTCAAACAGCAAGCAAAACAAAATAAAATGACATTCCAAGGATAGCACATATCATGCGAAGAAGCAAAAACTTAGGCTCAATCAAAACTGACCGATCATTGTTGAAGAAGAAAGGTGGGATGTCAACCGGGGCATCCCCAAGCTTAGATGCTTGAGACTTCTTGAAATATTAACTAGGGATGCCTTGGGCATCCCCAAGCTTGAGCTCTTGTGACTCCTTAATTCCTCTCATATCACGGTTTCCCTAATTTTTAAAAACTTCATCCACACAAAACTCAACAAGAACTCGTGAGATAAGTTAGTATAAATCAATGCAAAACCTTACCATTCTCTACTGTAGAAAATCACTAAAATTATAATTTGACATTGCATACTAAATGCCTCTGCATATTTAATACTCCTATCCTCAAATAGAATCATTAAACAAGCAAACATATGCAAACATAACAACAATCTGTCTAAACAGGGCAGTCTGTAAAGAGTGCAATAATATTCATACTTCCCTAACTCCAAAAATTCTGAAGAATTACCACACTATACAAAATTTGTTATATCTCACCGTGTAAAAATTTCAAGATTTTATCATCTTCTGAATATTCACAAATTTTCAAAACATAACAACAAACTTTCTGTTTTCAAACAGCAACATACAGACCTGCAAAATAAGCATGGTAAAGGCTATACTTGACATTTTTATTGAAATAAAAGATGCAAAACATTATTATAAATAATAGAAAGCAAATTCCTAATAAAATAAAATGACGCTCCAAGAAAAACTCATATCATGTGACGAATAAAAATATAGCTCCAAGTGAGGTTGCCGATAATGTTGAAGACGAAAGAGGGGATGCCTTCCAGGGCATACCCAAGCTTAGTTGCTTGGGTCTTCCTTGAATATTACTTTGGGGTGCCTTGGGCATCCCCAAGCTTAGGTTCTTGCCACTCTTCATTCTTCTCATATCGATATCTCACCCAAACCTTGAAAACTTCAATCACACAAAACTTAACGGAACTTCCTGAGATGGGTTAGTATAGTAAAACACATCATTCTCTAGGGTACTGTCAAAGACAAGATTCATAATTATTTCCACATAATGCCTACTGTACTCTATAATTTTCAAAATTTATATTAAGCAATATAAGCCATAGAAACCATAAAACAAGCAAACTATGCATTGCAAACATAATCTAACAAAAACAGAACAGTCTGTAAAGATCTGAATAATGACTATACTTCTGTAACTCCAAAACTTCTGAACAATCAGGACAACGAAGTAAATTTGTATATCAATCAGCCGTAAAAAATGCAGAATTTTTTAACACTCCAGTGAATTATAAAAATTCCTGTACTGGATGCCAAAGTTTCTGCTTTTGCACAGAATCAAGTCAAACATCATCCACACTATCCCAAAGGCTTTACTTGGCACTTTATTGAAACAAAAGCTATAAAACATGATTACTACAGTAGCTTAATCATGTGAACACACAAAACAGTAGGTATAAGTATTGGGTTGTCTCCCAAGAAGCGCTTTTCTTTAATGTCTTTTTAGCTTGGCATGATGATTTCAATTATGCTCACATAAGAATACTAATTGAGACATGCAAGAGAGCATCATGAATCACATGGAAAGAACATTTAAGTCTAACCCACTTCCTATACATAGGGATTTTGTGAGCAAAAAATTTATGGGAGCAAGAATCAACTAGCATAGAAAGGCAAAACAAGCAAAACTTCAAGATTTTCAACACATAGAGAGGAAACTTGACATTAGTGAGATATGTTGAAGCATATGTTCCTCTCTCATAATAATTTTTATTAGCATCATGAATAAATTCAACAATATAACTATCACATAAAGCATTCTTTTCATGATCCACAAGCATAGAAATTTTATTACTCTCCACATAAGCAAATTTATTCTCATCAATAATAGTGGGAGCAAATTCAATGAAATAACTATCATATGACACTTGATTCACATAATCAATTTGAGCATTAAAATCTTGATGAAAAGTTTCATGGATATCATTACTCTTTATAGCATACATATCATCACAATAATCATCATATATAGCAACTTTTTTATCATAGTCAATTGAAACCTCTTCCAAAATAGTGGATTCATCATCAAATAAAGTCACGGCCTCTCTAAATCCACTTTCATAATTATTACAATAAGATTTAACACCCTCCAAAATAGTGGGATCATTATTACCTAGAGTTGACACTCTTCCAAACCCACTTTCATCAATATAATCATCATAAATAGGAGGCATGCTTTCATCATAGTAAATTTGCTCATCAAAACTTGGGGGACTAAAAATATCATCTTCATCAAACATAGCATCCCCAAGCTTATGGCTTTGCATATCATTAGCATCATGGATATTCAAAGAATTCATACCAACAACATTGCAATCATGCTCATCATTCAAAGATTTTATGCCAAATATTTTATTAAATTCTTCTTCTATCCATTGAGCACAATTTTCCCTTCCATCATTTTGACGAAAGACATTATAAAGATGAATAATATAAGGCAACCTCAATTCTATTTTTTTTGTAGTTTTCTTTAT
Organism: Thinopyrum elongatum; assembly: GCA_011799875.1. Lineage (NCBI taxonomy): Eukaryota > Viridiplantae > Streptophyta > Magnoliopsida > Poales > Poaceae > Thinopyrum > Thinopyrum elongatum. The sequence continues at coordinate 405,295,048 of CM022299.1, read as the reverse complement.
AAACCAAACTAGTGATAAAATAAGAAACTAAAATATTCAATTGTAAGATATAAAGATATACCTTCAAGCATTCACCTCCCCGGCAACGGCGCCAGAAAAGAGCTTGATGTCTACTACGCAACCTTTCTTCTTGTCGACTCGTGTTGGGCCTCCAAGTGCAGAGTTTTGTAGGACAGTAGCAAATTTCCCTCAAGTGGATGATCTAAGGTTTATCAATCCGTGGGAGGCGTAGGATGAAGATGCTATCTCTCAAACAACCCTGCAACCAAATACAAAGAGTCTCTTTTGTCCCCAACACACCCAATACAATGGTAAATTGTATAGGTGCACTAGTTCGGCGAAGAGATGGTGATACAAGTGTAATATGGATAATAGATATAAGTTTTTGTAATATGAAAATATAAAAACAGTAAGGTAACTAGTAACAAAAGTGAGCTAAAATGGTATTGCAATGCTTGAAAAAAAGGCCTAGGGTTCATACTTTCACTAGTGCAAAGTCTCTCAACAATGAAAACATAATTGGATCATATAACAATCCCTCAACGTGCAACAAAGAATCACTCCAAAGTTTCTATCAGAGAACATAGGACGAAAACGTGAATCAACCCCTATGCATAGATTACCCCCAATGTCACCTCGGGAATCCGCGAGTTGAGTGCCAAAACATACATCAAGTGAATAATTGTCACCACGGGTATCCATATGCAAGACATACATCAAGTGTTCTCAAATCCAATATTCAATCCAACATAACGAAACCTCAAAGAGCAAGATTCAACTCATCAGAAGAAGGTAGAGAGGGAAGAACACCATAAGATCCAAATATATTAACAGAGCTCGCGGTACAGCAAGATCGTGCCAAATCAAGAACATGAGAGAGAGAGAGAGAGATCAAACACATAGCTACTGGTACATACCGTCAGCCCCGAGGGTGAACTACTCCCTCCTCATCATGGTGGTCGCCGAGATGATGAAGATGGCCTTCGGTGATGGTTTCCCTCTCTGGCAGGGTGCCGGAATGGGCTCCCGATTGAGTTTTCGTGGATACAGAGGCTTGCGACGGCGGAAGTTTTGATCTAGGGTTTTTTCGAAGGTTACTGTATATATAGGGGTATTTGGCGTTGGAATCAAGTCAGTGGGTACCCGAGGGCCCCACAAGCTCGAGAAGCGCGCCCTAGGAGGGTGGGTGTGCCCCTAGGCTTGTGGCCTCCTCGGTCACCTCCTGGTCCAGCTCCGGTGCTCCGTGGGTCTCTTCTAGTCCATAAATGATCACCGTAAATTTTCAGCCCATTCCGAGAACTTTTATTTCTACACAAAAAATGACACCACGGTAGTTCTGCTGAAAACAACGTCAGTCCAGGTTAGTTCTAATCAAATCATACCAAAATCATATAAAATTGTTGTAAACATGGCACGAATACTTCATATATTATAGATACGTTGGAGACGTATCACGCAGCGGCGGGCGGATCGGCCGAGCGGCGGTGGTTCGAGGAAGCAGCCGCGGACGACGACCCGCGGGCATGGCGGCGCGGATCCACACTGCGGATCAACAGAGGGGACCAGCAGCCACCGCGTTCGGCCATCGGGAGGAGAGGGGTGGCGGATCGGGACGGGGGACACGCGAGCGATAGGGCGAGGGATAGAAGAGGAGGCGGAGGAGAGGAAGAGAGAGTGGGGAAACTTTACTCAGCCGCCGCGAGCCGGAGTAAATATAAGGAGAAGAATGGGGATGTTGTAAATATTTTACTCCACTAACCGTTATAAGGGATCGACTAGGTGCCGTTTAGAGAAAAAAGGTCAAATTTGCTCCCTTACGGTCGGATAAGGGATCGGTTAGAAATGCCCTTAACCAACTAGCGATGCAGGTGACGAGAAGAAAAACAAGTGAATGTGCTAGCATTCATGCACTCCACGTCTTCTTCAGTTTAAAGTGCTAAGAGCATCTACAACCGCAATACCCAAAAGCTGGCCTCCAAACGTTCAAAGACGTGTCTGGACGCGTCTGTGGACAGTGATCGGACACCACACCAAAAACGTCCTCCACAACCATAAAACGTAAACTTCATACCCCAAATCCATAATACACATGCAAATAAAAACCTACGTACTACGTACATAAGTAAAACTACTCATCGTCGGAGATCTCGATGATCTACGTGCCCAGCGCCGGGTAGACGGGCTAGTGCAGAAACTCCTGCACCTGCGGAGGCTCCGACACCTCCTTCCCTTCCGCCTCCGCCTCTAGTTCAGCAAACAGCGCCTCCGTTTCCATCTGTTCTTGCCGGATGAACTATCGGTTGGCCTCGACGTAGGCCTGATCCTCGATGGGCTCGAGGATGGCAGTCTACTCCACCATCTCCATCGCTTGGGCGACCTTGTTCTTCGCCTTCACGTCCGCCATGGCGAAGCCCGTGATAGCCTGCAAGTGCACAGGGTTTAGTTGTAGTCTTTTCAAAGTAAGAGTATCGATCCCACAGGGAGCACAAGAATTAGGCTTTTGCCCCTTGTAAAGAATTATTTAGCTTTGTGCCTGCAGATAACTGTACACTTGAAATAGAGTGAGGGTGAATTTAAATAAGGATTGAGCAAAAATGGTGATGTGTAACTAAATAGCATGAAAATAAAATAAAGGCAAGGACAGTAAAGAACGGTGAAACTACATAATTAATAATGCATTCTCAGGGAATCTGGAATTCCCATTGGTATGTTTCTAGTACTACTATGCAAAAGCATAGCATGGAATGGATACTTGAGCCACTGGTGATGATTACACTGGGCGGAGCCGGTACAGAACACGTTCCACTCATGGTAGACTTCGTGCCATGCACGACACCGTCATAGCCTCTAATGCGTCTCCAACGTATCTATAATTTTTTATTATTCCATGCTATTATAGTATCAATCTTGGATGTTTTATATACACTTACAAGCAATTATATATATCATTTTTTGGGACTAACCTATTAACTTAGTGCCCAGTGCTAGTAGCTATTTTTTGCCTGTTTTTGGTTTTCAAAATATCAGTACCAAACGAAGTCCAAATGCCACAAAACCTTTTGGAGATTTTTTTCTGGACATAAGAGACCCTGGAAGCATCGGGAGGGGACGAGAAGATGGAGCAGTGACCCACGAGGCACCAGGGCACGCCCAGGGGGTAGGGCGCGCCCTGGTGGCTCGGGGGGGCACGTAGCTCCGTTTGACCTAACTCCACCTCTATGAAATCTCTAAAATCGGGAAACCAACAGAGGAGTCCACGAAATACTTTTTCCGCTGCCGCAAGTTCCTGTTCTCGAGAGATCCTATCTGGAGGCCTTCTTCGGCACTCTGCTGGAGGGGGATTTGATCACGGAGGGGCTCTACATCAACCTTGCTGCCCTTCTGATGATGCGTGAGTAGTTTACCATAGACCTACGGGTCCATAGTTAGTAGCTAGATGGCTTCTTCTCTCTATTTGATCTTCAATACAATGTTCTCCTTGATGTTCTTGGAGTTCTATCAGATGTAATCACTTTTTGCGGTGTGTTTGTTGGGATCCGATGAATTGTGAGTTTATGATCAGATTATCCAGGAATATTATTTGAGTTTTCTCTGAACTCTTTTATGCATGATTGCTATAGCTTCGTAGTTCTCTCCGATCTATTGATTTGGTTTGGCCAACTAGATTGATTTATCTTGCAATGGGAGAGGTGCTTTGTAATGAGTTCGATCTTGCGGTGCTCAATCCCAGTGACAGAAAGGGACATGACATGTATTGTATCGTTGCTATTAAGGATAAAAAGATGGGGGTTTATTCATGCATGAGTTTACTTTGTCTACATCATGTCATCTTGCCTAAGGCGTTGCTCCGTTCTTTATGAACTTAATACTCTAGATACATGCTGGATATCGGTCGATGGGTGGAATAATAGTAGTAGATGCAGAATCGTTTTGGTCTACTTGTCTCGGACGTGATGCCTATATACATGGTCATTGCCTTGGATATCGTCATGATTATTTGCTTTTCTATCAATTGCCCAACAGTAATTTGTTTACCCACTGTATGCTATTTTCAAGAGAGAAGCCTCTAGTCAAAACTATGCCCCCCGAGTCTACCTTTATCATATATTAAAAATCCTAAAAATACCTTGCTGCAATTTTACTTTATTTATTTTATTTTGTATTTTTTGTTCGGTCTATCTATCTATCACCATACAATTTAATCTCGCAATTAACCGCCAAGGGACTGACAACTCCTTGTTAGCGTTGGGTGCAAGGATTTGTTATTTTGTGTGCAGGTGCTGTTAATGAGTTGTTGTGTGATTCTTCTACTGGATTGATAACCTTGGTTTCATAACTGAGGGAAATACTTATCTCTACTATACTACATCATCCCCTCCTCTTCGGGGAAATCCCAACGCAGCTCAGAAGTAGCAGGAAGAATTTCTGGCATCGTTGCCGGGGAGACATCATCAACATCTATCAAGTACCTACGCATAAACTTTCATCTACTTGCATTTATTTTATTTGCCTTTGCCTCTCGTTTTCATCTCCCCCACTTCTAATTTTTTTTACAAAAATTACAAAAAAAAACCTTTGGCTTTTTCCGTGTTTTCTTGTTTGTTTGCTTGAAGTTGCTATCATGGTTGATTTTGGCATGGCGAAAAGTGAGGATGGTAAAACTCCTAAAATTTAAATTTCTACCAATCTTGATGCTAAAACTTTTGTGTTGGGACAAGGGAATGTTATAGGAAAAAGTGTTATCCAAGAATTCTTCAATTACATTGCAACCTTGGCTTGTGATGATGCTCCTATACTTAAAAGAACCAAACATTATGCCGAAGCTATTTCTGCACTTGTTCTTAAACTTGATAGAAGATTTATCCATACCCATCCTACTTAGCAAAGATTGTTTTATGAGTTGTCGGTTATAAAAAACCCTAGAGCTAAGAAGATAGCTACCCTTGTCCTCATGAAAGAACTTGATTACATAGTACGAGAAGATAAAGAGATCGTTGATTTTTACGATATAAACCGTGAAAAACCAGTGATAGATGAGATTTTATATAATAGTGATTACTTGTTGAGATATTTATTTCGCGATGAGCACACTTTTGATGAGAATACCAAAAAGGAGGTCCCTCAACATAATCCAACAAGTTTTCAATGGTATTAATAAACAGTATTCTTGGATTGTAAAAGGGAATCAAGAGGGATTCGAAGATGGTCAACTTAGTAATGCTAAAATACCCATGGATGATGTGTTTCATATTATCTTTGAAAAGCCTCCTGATGGGAACACATCCTTAGAAAAGAAAAAGAAAGATGACAATAATTGGAACTATGCATCATGCCTAGCTAGGGGCATAAAACAATAGCGCTAGTTGGGAGGCAACCAAATAGTTATCTTATTTTTCGTGTTTATTTTTGATACGTCTCCAACATATCTATAATTTTTGCCTGTTCCATGCTGTTATATTATCATTCTTGGATATTTTACAATCATTTTATAGCAACTTTATATCATTTTTTTGGACTAACCTATTGACATAGTGCCCAGTGCCAGTTCCTGTTTTTTCCTTGTTTTTTACTTCACAGAAAATCAATACCAAACGGAGTCCAAATGCAGTGAAACTTTTTGGAGATTTTTTATGGACCAGAAGGAACAACTTGGGCTGAAGAAGTACCAGAGGGGTGCCCCGAGGGGGGCACAACACACCTGGGCGCGCCTGGGGGCCCAGGCGCGCCCTGGTGGGTTGTGCCCACCTCGGTGGCCTCCCGCACCGCCTCTTTGCTCTATAAATACCCCGAAAATCCAAAAACCCTAGGGGAGTCAACGAAACACAATTCCAGCCACCGCAAGTTCCAGAAACATCAGATCCAATCTAGACACCATCACGGAGGGGTTCATCATCCTCATTGGTGCCTCTCCGATGATGCGTGAGTAGTTCATGGTAGACCTTCGGGTCCGTAGTTAGTAGCTAGATGGCTTCCTCTCTCTCTTTTGATTCTCAATACAATGGTCTCTTGGAGATCTATTTGATGTAACTCTTTTTTGCGGTGTGTTTGTTGGGATCCGATGAACTTTGAGTTTATGATCAGATCTATTTTATCCATGAAAGTTATTTGAGTCTTCTTTTGATCTCTTATATGCATGATTACTTATAGCCTCGTATTTCTTCTTCGAATCTTTGGTTTAGTTAGGCCAACTAGATCGATTTTTCTTGCCATGGGAAGAGGTGATTTGTGATGGGTTCGATCTTACGGTGCTCAATCCCAATGACAGAAGGGGACATGACACATATGTATCATTGCTATTAAGGATAACAAGATGGGGTCTATTCCTACATGAATAGATCTTGTCTACATCATGTCATTGTTCTTATTGCATTACTCCATTTCTCCATGAACTTAATACACTAGATGCATGCTGGATAGCAGTCGATGTGTGGAGTAATAGTAGTAGATGCAGGCAGGAGTCGGTCTACTAATCTTGGACGTGATGCCTATATAATGATCATTGCCTGGATATTGTCATAATTATTTGAAGTTCTATCAATTGCCCAACAGTAATTTGTTTACCCACCGTATGCTATTTTTCTCGAGAGAAGCCACTAGTGAAATCTACGACCCCCGGGTCTATTCTTCTTCATATTTGCTTTCCGACCTATTATTTGCCGCTTTTATTTTCAGATCTATTATACCAAAAACCCAAAAATACCTTGTTGCACTTTTTTGCTATTTATCTTATTTCGCGTTTTATCGAGATCTATTTATCCAATCTATCATAATTTTTATCCCGTAAACGTGCGAATTTCTGGCACCGTTACCCGTAGAGGGATTGACAACCTCTCCTAATCGTCGGGTTGCAAGTATTTGTTATTTGTGTGCATGTACCGTTTACATAGTATTGCTTGGTTCTCCTACTGGATTGATACCTTGGTTTCATAACTGAGGGAAATACCTACCGTAGCTGTACTACATCATCCCTTCCTCTTTGGGGAAATACCGACGTAGTTCAAGCGACATCAAAAGAAATTTCTGGTGCCGTTGCTAGGGAGACATCATCAACATCTATCAGGTTCCTAATCACAAATCTCATCTCCTTGCAATTTACATTATTTGCCATTTGCCTCTTGTTTTCATCTCCCCTACTTCACAAAAATATACCGTTTTATTCGCCCTGTTTTTCGTTCGCCGTTTTCTCGTCAGATCTGTTTTTGTGTGCAATCTTGTTTGCGTAGTCACGATGACTCAAGAGAACACCAAGTTGTGTGATTTTTCCAATGCCAATAATAATGATTTTATTAGCACTCCGATTGCTCCTCCCGCCACTAGTGCGGAATCTTGTGATATTAACGCCGCTTTGTTGAATCTTGTTATGAAAGATCAGTTTTTCGGTACTCCTAATGAGGATGCCGTGTCCCATCTAAACACATTCGTAGAATTATGCGATATGCAAAAGAAAAAGGATGTGGACAATGATATTGTGAAGTTGAAATTATTTCCGTTTTCTTTGCGAGATCGTGCAAAAAATTGGTTTTCTTCTTTGCCTCTCAATAGTATCGATTCTTGGGATAAATGCAAAGATGCTTTCATTACTAAGTATTTTCCGCCCGCGAAAATTATTTCCCTTAGAACTCAAATCATGAATTTTAAGCAACTTGAGCATGAACATGTTGCACAATCTTGGGAAAGAATGAGATTGATGCTAAGAAATTGTCCTACACATGGTTTAAATCTTTGGATGATCATACAAATTTTTTATGCGGGATTGAATTTTGTTTCTAGAAATCTTTTACATTCCGCCGCGGGTGGTACTTTTATGGAAATTACTTTGGGTGAAGCTACTAAATTGCTTGATAATATTATGGCAAAGTATTCACAATGGCATACCGAAAGAGCTCCTACCAGTAAAAAAGTCAATTCGGTTGAAGAAATAAATTCTTTGAGTGAAAAACTTGATGCTCTTATGAAGTTGGTTTCTAGTAAAAATGTTCCTATTGTTCTTAATGATGTGCCTTTGTCTACTTTGATTGAGAAAAATAGTGATGCCGTAGATGTGAATTTTCTCTCTCGAAACAATTTCAATAACAATGCTTATAGAAGTAATTTTAATCCTAGGCCTTTTCCTGGAAATTCCTCTAATAATTATGGTAATTCCTATGGTAATCCTTCTTATAATAATAATAGGAACACCTCTGATCTTGAGAATAATATTAAATAATTTATCAATGCTCAAAAGGTTTTCAATACTACGATAGAAGAAAAGTTGAATAACATTGATGATATGTCTAGAAGCATTGATAGAATTTCTTGTAACACCCCTGTGTAATAAAGCATTGTGCTCTTAAGTTAAACATGCCAAGTAATCTTCATTTCCAATGCTTAATCACAGTGGTAAAATCTTTCAATTCAAATTCTTCTCTGATAACAATTCAAATCCAAAGTGAAATATGAAGTTGCTCAAAAGTTGCTGGAAAAATGTTCACCTTCTAGCAAATTTTCCAAAACAATTTGTTGTTAAGGAAAACAACATCACCATCAACTCAAAATGGGCCTAAGCATTTAAAACAGTGCCAAAACAGCACTATTAATGCCATTTCCATTTTTGAAAATTCCAAATGGAATCAAAACTTGTCCAAACCTTTTGTGGCACAGCACAATATTCCATAGTATTTGTTTTGGCCAGGCACACATTTTTGCTAAGACATTTGGTGGCTATTCTATTTGCAAAAGCCTACTGCTAAAATAAAACAGAAAACAAAAATGGAAAAGGCCTAAACTGGACAGGGCCTAAGTGCACAGTGCACTCAGCCCAGCCCAGCGGCCTCTTTCTCCCTCCTCCCCTCTCTCTCCATCGCCGTGTCAGCTCGCCCGTGGCTGGGCGCGCGAGCGCCGGCGAAATGGCGACACGACGATGCCACCGACGCCCACCGACATGAGAGGATAAGGCCGAGGCCTCGTCCATTCCCCCTGGACGCCTCGCCACTCTTCCCCCTCCCTCCATCGCTCTCTCCCTCGTTTCCCCATCTCACCCGAGCGCCACCATGGCCTCGCCGCCGTAGAACGCGCGGCCACAGCCACCACCTAGCCTCACCGCCGTGTCCCTCGTCTCCGCCGACATCGTCTGCTTCGTCCTCATCCACGAGCGCAAGCCGGGGAGCACCGCAGGCCACCGATCGAGCCGCCCCCTTCCGCCTCGGTCGCCGGCGATCTTCCTCCTCTACGGCGACTCCTGCTACTACTAAGCCTATCACCGTCCTCCGTGTGACGCTCGGTGAGCACCTCATCCTTCTCCCTCTCTCTGGATGCTCCTGCATGTCCCCTAGCTACCTTTTCCCCGAGCACCCGAATGCAGCGCCGTGGAGCTCGTCGCCGGCGAGTCTCCGGTGACCTTTTGGTCACGGGCTAGTGCCCAACGTGCTCGCCGCATCGCGTAGAACCTCCCCAGCCTCTCCGTTTGCACACTAGCTCGCCGTAGCACCATTTCCCTCGAGCTCCCGTACGCGCCGCCGCCTTCGCTCGTCACCGGCGTCGTTTCCGGCCAAGTCCGGCGATGCCACCACCACCACTCGACGCGCCGTCGAGTGGCCGTTCGAACGCGACCAGCCCCGACCAATTTGGTGGCCTGTAGACGAAATCCGCCGCGCGCCCGTGCCTCCGCCGCGTTCTGTCGTCGCCAGCGTTGAGCCGCCGGCGGCCGCCGTTGTGGCTGGCCGGGCCCCACCTCTGCGCCACTGCCAGTGGGCCCCGCGGGGCCTGTTGACTGGGTTGACCCAGTCAACGCGCTGACATGGCAGTACAGTGCCACTGACGAGCGGGCCTCACCGCTTAAATAACTAATTAAAATGTTTTTATAATTAAAAGTAATTAGTTTAGCTAATCAGCCACTGACATGTGGGGCCCAGTAGCTAATTAACCTCAGGTTAGTTTAAAATAAGCTCTGTTAAGTAACAGAGGCTGACAGGTGGGACCCACTGGTCAGGTTTGACCTGGTCAGCCGCCCTACGGACTGTTGATGTCGCTATGACATCATGCTGACGCAATAAACCTTTTCTGTTAATTTAAAATAGTTTCAGAAAATGATTTAATCTTTGAAAATTCGTAGAATTTAAACCGTAGCTCGGATCGAAAAACTTTATATATGAAAGTTGCTCAGAACGACGAGACAAAGCCGACCATGCTATCTGTTTCCGTGTCGAGACCCTCTATGGAGGTGAACCCGCAACTTTTAGCCTGTTTCCGGTAGATGAATAGTGCATATATACCGGTTAATAATCCAACTTTAATCCTAAAATAACTAAAATGGTTTAGACATGCTTTTAGGCAACCCTGCACTGCCCGTTAGCATAGCATGCTCTGTGTTGCATATGTTTGCTGTGTATTTATCTATTTCCTCCCCCTCTTCTCTCTCGGTAGACCCCGACACCGACGTAGTCCCCGAGGCCGACGCAGCTCCGGAGTTCGACTACACTGTTGATGACCCTTCTCTTGCCGCAGAGCTTCCAGGCAAGCACCCCCCCCTTTGAACATACCGATATCGCCTATTCTTTCTCTCTTATGCTTGCATTAGAAATTGCTGCTGCTGCTGTTCATCCTATTTCTGATGCATAGCCTATTTTTGTAACTGCTATTGATACCTACCTGCTTATCCTAAACTGCTTAGAATAGGTTGGTTAGTGCTCCACCAGAGACCCCACTTCGTCCCAGTTGCCCCACTGGATTATCAGATGACTCGATCAATGTGATCGACAACTAGGCCCCGGCACCGCACATCCCCCCCTTAGTTGTACGACACTGCAGCGTTACTATCGAGTGCCGAGGGTGATACCTCATTTAGCACTTCTGATGTTAACCTTGTAGAGTAGCTATTCGGTCGTGGTCATCGAGGGTGATTCCTCCTTCACCACTCCCGTTAACGACGTTGTCGTGCAAACACCTCAAGTGTGAACCCAGCCGAGGGTGATTCCTCCGAGTTCACCTTGACGATTACATCGAGTAGGAATCCAACGAGGGTGATACCTCAGATTCCCCTAATGTTATGGACACACAGATACTTGGACTTTACAACTGTTACTTGGAAAGTCGGGTCGACCCTGAGGGATACCCGAGCGAACATAAGATGCGAGTGATGTGGAGACGGGTTGACCTGGAGGGTGCCCGTGAGATAATTACGAGGCGTGGCCAAGCATTCTTAGCCCTTGCCGCAAGTCCTCGAGATGGGGTGACGGGGTCACAACGATCATGAGTCTCTGCTCGTTACCACCAACCCCCAATACACTAACAATTTGGATATTTGATCCGAGTGGGCCTCTGGCCCGATAGCACTAACCATCACGTGAGATAAGTTATGGGCACTCTGCGTCGTATGCATCAGCCGAAGCTTAATGGACGTCAGCGACTGAGTGGCGCGCGCCAGGCTGGACCGCGTTAAGCAACCGCCTTGATAGTGTGGGTTGCTAGGTCTACTCACGGCCGCCCTCGCAACGTGCAGGAGCGCCCGGGGCAATGGCCCAAGACCCCTGGGTGCATAGGGTTAGTCCGGCGTGCTGACCTCTCTGTTAAGCCTAGGTCGGGTTGCGGCGCATCGTTTGGCCGAGGCCGGGCATGACCCAGGAAAGTGTGTCCGGCCGGAGTTAATCGAGCGTGGTGGGTAAGTTGGTGCACCCCTGCAGGGAAGAAAACATCTATGCATAGCCGGATCCTCGGTAACGGACGCTCGGAGTTGTATCCCGATCGATACAACTAGAACTGGATACTTGTGATGAGATATGGATATTAGGGCTCTGGGATTGCTTTCTCGCAGGGAGTCGAGAAAGGATCTCTGGCCGAGGTTGATACTTGGATATTAGGGCTCTGGGATTGCTTTCTCGCAGGAAGTCGAGAAAGTATCTCTGGCCGAGGTTGATACCTAATGCTACTACTACTTTTTACTGTGCCAATCTACACTCTTCTAATGCTGCAAGACCGCTGAAGATGCTAGTCTTTGATAGGACTAGGCCTTCTCTCTATTCTGGCATTTCTGCAGCCCAGTTCACATATACAGCCTTTCTTTGATAATGTTACATGTGTAGTGTAGATCCATGCTTGCTGAGTACTTCGGATGAGTACTCACGGTTGCTTTGCTTCCTCTTTTTCCCCATATCCATTTGATGCAACCAGATGACGGAGCCCCTGAGACAGTTGCCCCTATCGACGACTGCTACTACTACCCCGAGGGTGGTTACTACTACGAGTTAGCTGACGACCAGGAGTAGGTTCGGAGGGTCCCAGGCAGGAGGCCTGCGCCCTTTGGATCGTAGTGTTTTCTTTTGCCTCGCCTTCTTAAAGGCTTATCAGTTTCTCTTTTATATCTGTACTCAGATATCTAATGCTTCCGCTGATGCTTGTTGACATCAAGCTTATGTATTCGAGCCCTCGAGGCCCTGGCTTGTAATATAATGCTTGTATGCCTTTATTTATGTTTTAGAGTTGTGTTGTGATATCTTCAAGTGAGTCCTTAGGCCTGATCGTGTGCATTTGCGTGTATGGTTAGTGCACGATTGAGCCGGGGGCATCACAGGTTGGTATCAAAGCCGACTGCCTGTAGGAACAGCCTTTCCAACTCCTTGGCCGAAGTTGAGTCTAGTCATCCAAAACTAATTTACTAACCTTGGCAGTGTGGCTTACGGGCCCACGTCGCCAATTGGGTGATATTAGGATCTTTTATTCCTCGTCTATACTCTGGGACTCTGATCTCTCTTCTATTTGGGTTAAGTGATTTTGCTAACTCTAGGATCTCGTGTTCGCATCCACCCGGAGATTTTCCATGCCTCTCTTGAATTCGGAGCCCGAATCTACTTCGCACAGTTCACGGACCACAGGATCCTTTTATCGAGGGCACCCTGCGTCATCCCTTGCAGATTCCTCGCTCCAGCAGTTTTCTCTGACGTTGATGTAGCCTTTGCTATGTCTCGTTGTGTACTTCCTTACCGCGTGCCTGTGCGCCGCCTAGCATGCCTAGCTTTTAAATTTGCGTCGTTATGCTGTCCGCATTTACCCGACTCTGTGTATGGATCTATACGTCTTAATTGACTACTGTTAAGTATCTATTACACTACTTAATTATTGTCGTGTTACATCATGCTTGTCGCTAAACACTCGCAATTGCTTTTACTAAACTACCCCTGTTGAAACTTAGCAGGATGGTTAGACCAGGTGGTCGTGGTCGTGCCCCTGAACACCCACCACCGCCAGATTATATGGCAGCTATGATGCAACAATTCGAGCTCAACCGTTAGTTCATGACTGGGATTATGGCTCAGTTCCCGCATCTGAACAACCAGAACCAGAACCCTACTTCAATAACTCTGTCGGAATTTGTGCGTCTTAACCCCACTCAGTTCCGCAACTCTGATAAGCCACTGGATGCTGATGACTGGATTCACGACATCACTCATGAGATGGAGTCTGCAAATGTCTCCCCTGCCAACTTTGTCACCTTCACGTCCTTTTTCTTAAAGGGTCCCGCTGCTCAATGGTGGGACACACACAAGCATACACTACATGCTGGAACAGCCGTTACTTGGCTTGAGTTCCAGGATTTTTTTCGTGCCCGATATATTCCTCAGGGAATCATGGACCGGATGAAAACCCAGTTCTACAACCTCACTCAGGGCAACAAGACTGTTGAAGCCTATCAGCGGGAATTCCTTGACCTATCCCGCTATGCTGAAGAAGAAATCGCCACAGATGCTTGTAGACAAGAGAAGTTCCTTAATGGACTCCACCCAGACATCGATCTTGCACTTGCTGCTCAAGACTTCACCGACTTTGCTACTCTTGTGAACAAGGCTATTCTGGTTGAGACTGCTCAAATGAAGCATAAGGAGTCACAGAAGCGCTATCGTGATGTTGGCTCATCATCGAGCTCAGCACAGAGGCACCGTATCTGGATTCCCCACAGCATGTATCGTCCAACTGCACCTGCACCAAGGCCGTACCATGCTGCACCACGTCTGCCTCCTCCACCACCGAGGCAGCCTCTTCGAGCTGCACCGTCCCGAGCTCCTGCTCCCAATCCCAATGATGGGCTGTGTTACAAGTGTGGCAAACCAGGTCACCTTGCCAGGAATTGCTACCAGAGTCAGAAGCAACTGGCTCCGCCTCCCAGTGCCCGTGGCATCAATCAACCCCGCAACAACAACGTCGGGCCTTCTTATGGTCGTGGACAGAATTACCATGTCAATATGGCTGAAGCTCAGGATCAACCTGAAACTATGATGGGTACTCTCTTTGTTAATTCAGTACCAGCATCTGTTTTATTTGATTCAGGAGCATCGCATTCATTCATGTCAGAACATTTTGCACTCATGCATGACATTAAATGTGAAACACTACACCATCCATTAGTGGTAAAAACTCCCGCTGGTCAATGCCGAACTTCCATGTTCAGTCCCGAACTCACTATTGAGATTCACAGGTTGAAGTTTCAGGCATTTCCCATTATCCTGAAATCTTCCAAAATTGATCTTATTCTGGGAATGGATTGGTTGAAGGCTCATTACGCCTCAATCAATTGTGCCACTAAGGTTGTACACCTCATGCACCCATCAGATGAGCTAGTGAATTACCATGCTCGTATCACTCAAAATGCCGAGGCCCTAATATACGCTCTAAATGCGTTAAATGCTTCTCCGCGTGCGGGGATCGAAAACATTCTAGTCGTTCGTGACTTCCAGGATGTTTTTCCAGAAGAACTTCTAGGAATACCTCCTGTTAGAGCTGTCGAGTTTGCCATTGACTTGAAGCCAGGCACAACTCCCATTGCGAAGCGTCCTTATAAGATGCCACCTCATGAACTTCTAGAGCTTAAGGAGGAAATCGACAAATCACTCCGCAAAGGCTTTATCCGTCCAACTTCCTCTGCCTGGGGAGCACCTTCTCTCTTTGTCAAGAAGAAAGATGGTACGAATAGGTTGGTTCAAGATTACCGTCCTATCAACCGGGCAACCATTCAGAATAAATATCCGCTTCCTCGGATCAATGATCTGTATGATCAACTTGCTGGATCATCGGTGTTTTCTAAACTCGACTTGAGGTTGGGTTATCACCAGATCCGTGTTCGCGAAGAGGATATTCCCAAGACTGCATTTGTTACTCGCTATGGCTCTTATGAATATACTGTCATGTCATTTGGCTTAACAAATGCTCCAGCTACGTTCTCCCGCTTGATGAATTATATCTTCATGGATTACCTCGACAAGTTCGGCGTGGTTTATCTGGATGATATTCTGGTATATTCGAAGAATAAGGAAGATCACGCTGAACACCTTCGTCTTGTTCTGGAAAGGCTTCGTGAACACCAGTTGTATGCCTAATACTCCAAATGTGAATTCTGGCTTTCTGAAGTAACCTACCTTGGACATGTGATTTCCAAGGATGGAATTGCTGTTAACCCGGAGTGGGTTCAGGCTATTCTGGACTGGACTCCTCTGAAGAACGTCAAGCAAGTGAGAAGTTTTCTCGGCCTGGCAAGCTACTGCCGTCGATTTATCGAGAACTTTTCCAAGATTGCCAAGCCCCTGACTAACCTTCTTCACAAAGGCGTTAAGTTTTAGTGGACAGACAAATGTCAGGAAGGTTTCCAGACCCTCAAGGACAAGCTGACTTCTACTCCAGTGCCAATAATTGTTATTTAGTACCAGCTTTGAGCATGAACATTGTATCTGGATCTCGCTTAATGCGAGATGGCTACTCATTTAAATCTGAGAATAATGGTTGTTCTATTTATATGAGAGATATGTTTTATGGTCATGCCCCGCTGGTGAATGGTTTATTTTTATTGAATCTCGAACATGATGTTACACATGTTTATAATGTGAATGCCAAGAAATGCAAGGTTGATAACGATAGTCCCACATACTTGTGGTACTGCCGCCTTGGTCATATCGGTGTTAAACGCATGAAGAAACTCCATGCAGATGGACTTTTGGAGTCTCTTGATTATGAATCATTTGACAGATGCGAACCATGCCTCTTGGGCAAGATGACCAAGACTCCGTTCTCCGGAACAATGGAGCGAGCAACCAACTTATTGGAGATCATACATACTGATGTGTGTGGTCCAATGAGTGTTGAGGCTCGCGGTGGTTATCGTTATGTTCTCACCCTCACCGATGATTTGAGTAGATATGGGTATGTCTACTTGATGAAGCATAAGTCTGAGACCTTTGAAAAGTTCAAGGAATTTCAGAGTGAGGTTGAGAATCAACGTGACAAGAAAATAAAGTTCTTACGATCAGATCATGGAGGAGAATATTTGAGTCATGAATTTGGCACGCACTTAAGGAAATGTGGAATTGTTTCATAACTCACGCCGCCTGGAACACCTCAGCGTAATGGTGTGTCCGAACGTCGTAATCGCACTCTATTGGATATGGTGTGATCTATGATGTCTCTTACCGATTTACCGCTATCCTTTTGGGGTTATGCTTTAGAGACTGCCGCATTCACTTTAAATAGGGCACCGTCAAAATCCGTTGAGACGACACCGTATGAATTATGGTTTGGGAAGAAACCTAAGCTGTCGTTTCTGAAAGTTTGGGGATGCGATGCTTATGTGAAGAAACTTCAACCAGAGAAGCTCGAACCCAAGTCGGAAAAATGCGTATTCATAGGATACCCTAAGGAAACTATTGGGTATACCTTCTACCTAAGATCCGAGGGCAAGATCTTTGTTGCCAGGAATGGATCCTTTCTAGAGAAAGAGTTTCTCTCGAAAGAAGTAAGTGGGAGGAAAGTGGAGCTTGATGAGATGACCCTCGAACCGGAGAGTAGCGCAGCACAGGAAAATGTTTCTGTGGAGCCTACACCGGCTAGAGAGGAAGTTATTGATAATGATCATGATCAAGCTACCACTGAACTTCGAAGGTCCACGAAGACACGTTCCGCACCAGAGTGGTATGGCAATCCTGTCCTGGAAATCATGTTGTTAGACAACAGTGAACCTTCGAACTATGAAGAAGCGATGGCGGGCCCGGATTCCGACAAATGGCTTGAAGCCATGAAATCCGAGATAGGATCCATGTATGAAAACGAAGTATTGACTTTGACTGACTTGCCCGATGATCGGCAAGCCATAGAAAATAAATGGATCTTTAAGAAGAAGACTGACGCGGATGGTAATGTGACCATCTATAAGGCTCGGCTTGTCGCTAAGGGTTATCGACAAGTTCAAGGGGTTGACTACGATGAGACTTTCTCACCCGTAGCGAAGCTGAAATCCGTCAGAATCATGTTAGCAATTGCCGCATACTATGATTATGAGATATGGCAAATGGACGTCAAAACGGCATTCCTTAATGGTTTTCTTAAGGAAGAGTTGTATATGATACAACCGGAAGGTTTTGTCGACCCTGAGAATGCTGACAAGGTATGCAAGCTCCAGCGCTCAATCTATGGGCTGGTGCAAGCATCTCGGAGTTGGAACATTCGCTTTGACGAGATGATCAAAGCGTTTGGGTTCACACAGACTTATGGAGAAGCCTGTGTTTACAAGAAAGTGAGTGGGAGCTCTGTAGCATTTCTAATATTATATGTGGATGACATACTGCTGATGGGAAATGATATAGAATTCTTGGAAAGTATAAAGGCCTACTTGAATAAGTGTTTTTCAATGAAGGACCTTGGAGAAGCTGCTTATATATTAGGCATCAAGATCTATAGAGATAGATCGAGACGCCTCATAGGTCTTTCGCAAAGCACATACCTTGATAAGATATTGAAGAAGTTCAATATGGATCAGTCCAAGAAGGGGTTCTTGCCTGTATTGCAAGGTGTGAAATTGAGCTCGGCTCAATGCCCGACCACGGCAAAAGATATAGAAGAGATGAGTGTCATCCCCTATGCCTCAGCCATAGGGTCTATTATGTATGCCATGTTGTGTACCAGACCTGATGTAAACCTTGCTGTAAGTTTGGTAGGTAGGTACCAAAGTAATCCCGGCAAGGAACACTGGATAGCGGTCAAGAACATCCTGAAGTACCTGAAAAGGACTAAGGATATGTTTCTCGTATATGGAGGTGACGAAGAGCTCGTCGTAAAGGGTTACGTCGACGCTAGCTTCGACACAGATCCGGATGACTCCAAGTCACAAACCGGATACGTGTATATTTTGAATGGTGGAGCGGTAAGCTGGTGCAGTTGCAAGCAAAGCGTCGTGGCGGGTTCTACATGCGAAGCGGAGTACATAGCAGCCTCGGAGGCAGCACACGAAGCAGTATGGATGAAGGAGTTCATCACCGACCTAGGAGTCATTCCAAATGCGTCGGGTCCAATGGCTCTCTTCTGTGACAACTCTGGAGCTATTGCCCTTGCCAAGGAGCCCAGGTTTCACAAAAGGACCAGGCATATCAAGCGTCGCTTCAACTCCATACGTGAACATGTTCAAGATGGAGACATAGATATTTGTAAAGTGCACACGGATTTGAATGTAGCAGATCCGTTGACTAAACCTCTTTCACGAGCAAAACATGATCAACACCAGTACTCTATGGGTGTTCGATTCATCACAATGTAACTAGATTATTGACTCTAGTGCAAGTGGGAGACTGTTGGAAATATGCCCTAGAGGCAATAATAAAATGGTTATTATTATATTTCCTTGTTCATGATAATTGTCTGTTATTCATGCTATAATTGTGTTATCCGGAAATCGTAATACATGTGTGAATACATAGACCACAACATGTCCCTAGTAAGCCTCTAGTTGACTAGCTCGTTGATTAATAGATGGTTACGGTTTCCTGACCATGGACATTGGATGTCATTGATAACGGGATCACATCATTAGGAGAATGATGTGATGGACAAGACCCAATCCTAAGCCTAGCACTAGATCGTGTAGTTCGTTTGCTAAAGCTTTTCCAATGTCAAGTAACTTTTCCTTAGACCATGAGATTGTGCAACTCCCGGATACCGTAGGAGTGCTTTGGGTGCACCAAACGTCACAACGTAACTGGGTGGCTATAAAGGTGCACTACGGGTATCTCCGAAAGTATCTGTTGGGTTGGCACGAATCGAGACTGGGATTTGTCACTCCATGTAACGGAGAGGTACCTCTGGGCCCACTCGGTAGGACATCATCATAATGAGCTCAATGTTATCAAGGAGTTGTTCACGGGATGATGTGTTACGGAAACGAGTAAAGAGACTTGCCGGTAACGAGATTGAACAAGGTATCGAGATACCGACGATCGAATCTCGGGCAAGTATCGTACCGATAGACAAAGGGAATTGCGTACGGGATTGATTGAATCCTCGACATCGTGGTTCATCCGATGAGATCATCGAGGAGCATGTGGGAGCCAACATGGGTATCCAGATCCCGCTGTTGGTTATTGACCGGAGAGTCGTCTCGGTCATGTCTGCGTGTCTCCCGAACCCGTAGGGTCTACACACTTAAGGTTCGGTGACGCTAGGGTTATAGAGATATTAGTATGCGGTAACCCGAAGGTTGTTCGGAGTCTCGGATGAGAGCCTGGACGTCACGAGGAGTTCCGGAATGGTCCGGAGGTAAAGATTTATATATGGGAAGTCCTATTTTGGCCACCGGAAAATGTTCGGGATTTTTCGGTATTGTACCGAGAAGGTTCTAGAAGGTTCCGGAGTGGGGCCCACCTGCATGGGGGGACCCACATGAACGTGGGTAGTGGGGGCAAGGCCCCACACCCCTAGTCAAGGCGCACCAAGATTCCCCCTTAGAAGGAATAAGATCATATCCCGAAGGGATAAGATCAAGATCCCTAAAAAAGGGGGATAACAATCGGTGGGGAAGGGAAAGGATGGGATTTCTTTCCTTCCACCTTTGCCAACGCCCCAATGGACTTGGAGGGCAAGAAACCAGCCCCCTCCACCCCTATATATAGTGGGGAGGTGCATGGGAGAAACAGCTCAGCCCCTGGCGCCTCCCTCTCCCTCCCGTGACACCTCTTCCTCCTCCAGTAGCGCTTGGCGAAGCCCTGCTGAAATCCCGCTGCTTCCACCACCACACCGTCGTGCTGCTGGATCTCCATCAACCTCTCCTCCCCCCTTGCTGGATCAAGAAGGAGGAGACGTCCCTGCTCCGTACGTGTGTTGAACGCGGAGGTGCCGTCCGTTCGGCGCTCGGTCATCGGTGATTTGGATCACGACGAGTACGACTCCATCAACCCCGTTCTCTTGAACGCTTCCGCTCGCGATCTACAAGGGTATGTAGATACACTCCCCTCTCACTCGTTGCTAGATGACTCCATAGATTGATCTTGGTGATGCGTAGAAAATTTTAAAATTCTGCTACGTTCCCCAACAGTGGCATCATGAGCTAGGTCTATGCGTAGTATCTTGCACGAGTAGAACACAAAGTAGTTGTGGGCATCGATTTGTCAATCTTCTTGCCGTTACTAGTCTTATCTTGATTCGGCAGCACTGTGGGATGAAGCGGCCCGGACCGACCTTACACGTACGCTTACGTGAGACAGGTTCCACCGACTGACATGCACTAGTTGCATAAGGTGGCTAGCGGGTGTCTGTCTCTCCCACTTTAGTCGGATCGGATTCGATGAACAGGGTCCTTATGAAGGGTAAATAGAAATTGGCATATCACATTGTGGTTTTGGCGTAGGTAAGAAACGTTCTTGCTAGAAACCTATAGCAGCCACGTAAAAAACTTGCAACAACAATTAGAGGACGTCTAACTTGTTTTTGCAGCAAGTGCTTTGTGATGTGATATGGCCAAAGGATGTGATGAATGATATATGTGATGTATGAGATGATCATGTTCTTGTAATAGGAATCACGACTTGCATGTCGATGAGTATGACAACCGGCAGGAGCCATAGGAGTTGTCTTAATTTATTATATGACCTGCGTGTCATTGAAATTCGCCATGTAATTACTTTACTTTATTGCTAACCGTTAGCCGTAGTAGTAGAAGTAATAGTTGGCGAGACAACTTCATGAAGACACGATGATGGAGATCATGATGATGGAGATCATGGTGTCATGCCGGTGACGATGATGATCATGGAGCACCGAAGATGGAGATCAAAAGGAGCAAAGTGATAATGGCCATATCATGTCACTATTTTGATTGCATGAGATGTTTATCATGTTTTTGCATCTTATTTGCTTAGAACGACGGTAGCATATATAAGATGATCCCTTACTAAAATTTCAAGAAAGTGTTCCCCCTAACTGTGCACCGTTGCGAAGGTTCGTTGTTTCGAAGCACTACGTGTTGATCGGGTGTGATAGATTCTAACGTTCGAATACAACGGGTGTAAGCCAGATTTACACAGCAATACACTTAGGTTGACTTGACGAGCCTAGCATGTACAGACATGGCCTCGGAACACAAGAGACCGAAAGGTCGAGCATGAGTCGTATAGAAGATACGATCAACATGGGGATGTTTACCGTTGATGACTAGTCCGTCTCACGTGATGATCGGACACGGCCTAGTCGATTCGGATCATGTAATCACTTAGATGACGAGAGGGATGTCTATCTGAGTGGGAGTTCATTACATAATTTGATTAGATGAACTTAATTGTCATGAACTTAGTCTAAATGTTACATATCTATCTTGTAGATCAAATGGCCAACGCTAATGTTACCCTCAACTTCAACGCGTTCCTAGAGAAAAACAGGCTGAAAGACGATGGTAGCAACTATGCGGACTGGGTCCGTAACCTGAGGATTATCCTCATAGCTGCCAAGAAATCATATGTCCTTGAAGCACCGTTAGGTGACCCACCTGCTCTCCCAGCACTGCCAGACGATTTGAACGTTTGGCAGACACGCACCGATGATTACTCCTTCGTTCAGTGCGGCATGCTCTTCAGCTTAGAACCGGGGCTCCAAAAGCGTTTTGAGCATCACGGAGCATATGAGATGTTCGAAGAGCTGAAAATGGTTTTCCAAGCTCATGCCCGGATCGAGAGATATGAAGTCTCCGATAAGTTCTACAGCTGTAAGATGGAGGAAAATAGTTCTGTCAGCGAGCACATACTCAAAATGTCTGGGTTGCACAGCCGCTTGTCTCAGCTGGGAGTTAATCTCCCGGATGACGCGGTCGTTGACAGAATCCTTCAGTCGCTTCCACCTAGCTACAAGAGCTTCGTGATGAACTTCAACATGCAGGGGATGGAAAAGACCATTCCTGAGGTATATGCGATGCTGAAGTCAGCGGAGGCAGAGATCAGAAAGGAACATCAAGTGTTGATGGTGAAAAAAACCACTAAGTTCAAGAAGGGCAAGGGTAAGAAGAACTTCAAGAAGGACGGCAAGGGAGTTGCCGCGCCCGGTAAGCCAGCTGCCGGGAAGAAGTCGAAGAATGGACCCAAGCCTGAGACTGAGTGCTTTTATTGCAAGGGAAACGGTCACTGGAAGCGAAACTGCCCCAAGTACTTGGCGGACAAGAAGGCCGGCAATACCAAAGGTATATATGATATACATGTAATTGATGTGTACCTTACCAGCACTCGTAGTAGTTCCTGGGTATTTGATACCGGTGCGGTTGCTCATATTTGTAACTCAAAGCAGGAACTGCGGAATCAGCGTAGACTGGCAAAGGACGAGGTGACGATGCGCGTCGGGAATGGTTCCAAGGTCGATGTGATCGCCGTCGGCACGCTACCTCTGCATCTACCTACTGGATTAGTTTTAAACCTCAATAATTGTTATTTAGTACCAGCTTTGAGCATGAACATTGTATCTGGATCTCGCTTAATGCGAGATGGCTACTCATTTAAATCTGAGAATAATGGTTGTTCTATTTATATGAGAGATATGTTTTATGGTCATGCCCCGCTGGTGAATGGTTTATTTTTATTGAATCTCGAACGTGATGTTACACATGTTTATAATGTGAATGCCAAGAAATGCAAGGTTGATAACAATAGTCCCACATACTTGTGGCACTGCCGCCTTGGTCATATCGGTGTTAAACGCATGAAGAAACTCCATGCAGATGGACTTTTGGAGTCTCTTGATTATGAATCATTTGACAGATGCGAACCATGCCTCTTGGGCAAGATGACCAAGACTCCGTTCTCCGGAACAATGGAGCGAGCAACCAACTTATTGGAGATCATACATACTGATGTGTGTGGTCCAATGAGTGTTGAGGCTCGCGGTGGTTATCGTTATGTTCTCACCCTCACCGATGATTTGAGTAGATATGGGTATGTCTACTTGATGAAGCACAAGTCTGAGACCTTTGAAAAGTTCAAGGAATTTCAGAATGAGGTTGAGAATCAACGTGACAAGAAAATAAAGTTCTTACGATCAGATCGTGGAGGAGAATATTTGAGTCATGAATTTGGCACGCACTTAAGGAAATGTGGAATTGTTTCACAACTCACGCCGCCTGGAACACCTCAGCGTAACGGTGTGTCCGAACGTCGTAATCGCACTCTATTGGATATGGTGCGATCTATGATGTCTCTTACTGATCTACCGCTATCTTTTTGGGGTTATGCTTTAGAGACTGCCGCATTCACTTTAAATAGGGCACCGTCAAAATCCGTTGAGACGACACCGTATGAATTATGGTTTGGGAAGAAACCTAAGCTGTCGTTTCTGAAAGTTTGCGGATGCGATGCTTATGTGAAGAAACTTCAACCAGAGAAGCTCGAACCCAAGTCGGAAAAATGCGTATTCATAGGATACCCTAAGGGAACTATTGGGTATACCTTCTACCTAAGATCCGAGGGCAAGATCTTTGTTGCCAGGAATGGATCCTTTCTAGAGAAAGAGTTTCTCTCGAAAGAAGTAAGTGGGAGGAAAGTGGAGCTTGATGAGATGACCCTCGAACCGGAGAGTAGCGCAGCACAGGAAAATGTTTCTGTGGAGCCTGCACCGGCTAGAGAGGAAGTTAATGATAATGATCATGATCAAGCTACCACTGAACTTCGAAGGTCCACAAGGACACGTTCCGCACCAGAGTGGTACGGCAATCCTGTCCTGGAAATCATGTTGTTAGACAACAGTGAACCTTCGAACTATGAAGAAGCGATGGCGGGCCCGGATTCCGACAAATGGCTTGAAGCCATGAAATCCGAGATAGGATCCATGTATGAAAACGAAGTATGGACTTTGACTGACTTGCCCGATGATCGGCAAGCCATAGAAAATAAATAGATCTTTAAGAAGAAGACTGACGCGGATGGTAATGTGACCATCTATAAGGCTCGGCTTGTCGCTAAGGGTTATCGACAAGTTCAAGGGGTTGACTACGATGAGACTTTCTCACCCGTAGCGAAGCTGAAATCCGTCAGAATCATGTTAGCAATTGCCGCATACTATGATTATGAGATATGGCAAATGGACGTCAAAACGGCATTCCTTAATGGTTTTCTTAAGGAAGAGTTGTATATGATACAACCGGAAGGTTTTGTCGACCCTGAGAATGCTGACAAGGTATGCAAGCTCCAGCGCTCAATCTATGGGCTGGTGCAAGCATCTCAGAGTTGGAACATTCGCTTTGACGAGATGATCAAAGCGTTTGGGTTCACACAGACTTATGGAGAAGCCTGTGTTTACAAGAAAGTGAGTGGGAGCTCTGTAGCATTTCTCATATTATATGTGGATGACATACTGCTGATGGCAAATGATATAGAATTCTTGGAAAGTATAAAGGCCTACTTGAATAAGTGTTTTTCAATGAAGGAACTTGGAGAAGCTGCTTATATATTAGGCATCAAGATCTATAGAGATAGATCGAGACGCCTCATAGGTCTTTCGCAAAGCACATACCTTGATAAGATATTGAAGAAGTTCAATATGGATCAGTCCAAGAAGGGTTCTTGCCTGTATTGCAAGGTGTGAAATTGAGCTCGGCTCAATGCCCGACCACGGCAAAAGATATAGAAGAGATGAGTGTCATCCCCTATGCCTCAGCCATAGGGTCTATTATGTATGCCATGCTGTGTACCAGACCTGATGTAAACCTTGCTGTAAGTTTGGTAGGTAGGTACCAAAGTAATCCCGGCAAGGAACACTGGACAGCGGTCAAGAACATCCTGAAGTACCTGAAAAGGACTAAGGATATGTTTCTCGTATATGGAGGTGACGAAGAGCTCGTCGTAAAGGGTTACGTCGACGCTAGCTTCGACACAGATCCGGATGACTCCAAGTCACAAACCGGATACGTGTATATTTTGAATGGTGGAGCGGTAAGCTGGTGCAGTTGCAAGCAAAGCGTCGTGGCGGGTTCTACATGCGAAGCGGAGTACATAGCAGCCTCGGAGGCAGCACACGAAGCAGTATGGATGAAGGAGTTCATCACCGACCTAGGAGTCATTCCAAATGCGTCGGGTACAATGGCTCTCTTCTGTGACAACACTGGAGCTATTGCCCTTGCCAAGGAGCCCAGGTTTCACAAAAGGACCAGGCATATCAAGCGTCGCTTCAACTCCATACGTGAACATGTTCAAGATGGAGACATAGATATTTGTAAAGTGCACACGGATTTGAATGTAGCAGATCCGTTGACTAAACCTCTTTCACGAGCAAAACATGATCAACACCAGTACTCTATGGGTGTTCGATTCATCACAATGTAACTAGATTATTGACTCTAGTGCAAGTGGGAGACTGTTGGAAATATGCCCTAGAGGCAATAATAAAATGGTTATTATTATATTTCCTTGTTCATGATAATTGTCTGTTATTCATGCTATAATTGTGTTATCCGGAAATCGTAATACATGTGTGAATACATAGACCACAACATGTCCCTAGTAAGCCTCTAGTTGACTAGCTTGTTGATCAATAGATGGTTACGGTTTCCTGACCATGGACATTGGATGTCATTGATAACGGGATCACATCATTAGGAGAATGATGTGATGGACAAGACCCAATCCTAAGCCTAGCACTAGATCGTGTAGTTCGTTTGCTAAAGCTTTTCCAATGTCAAGTAACTTTTCCTTAGACCATGAGATTGTGCAACTCCCGGATACCGTAGGAGTGCTTTGGGTGCACCAAACGTCACAACGTAACTGGGTGGCTATAAAGGTGCACTACGGGTATCTCCGAAAGTATCTGTTGTGTTGGCACGAATCGAGACTGGGATTTGTCACTCCATGTAACGGAGAGGTACCTCTGGGCCCACTCGGTAGGACATCATCATAATGAGCTCAATGTGATCAAGGAGTTGTTCACGGGATGATGTGTTACGGAAACGAGTAAAGAGACTTGCCGGTAACGAGATTGAACAAGGTATCGAGATACCGACGATCGAATCTCGGGCAAGTATCGTACCGATAGACAAAGGGAGTTGCGTACGGGATTGATTGAATCCTCGACATCGTGGTTCATCCGATGAGATCATCGAGGAGCATGTGGGAGCCAACATGGGTATCCAGATCCCGCTGTTGGTTATTGACCGGAGAGTCGTCTCGGTCATGTCTGCGTGTCTCCCGAACCCGTAGGGTCTACACACTTAAGGTTCGGTGACGCTAGGGTTGTAGAGATATTAGTATGCGGTAACCCGAAAGTTGTTCGGAGTCCCGGATGAGATCCCGGACGTCACGAGGAGTTCCGGAATGGTCCGGAGGTAAAGAATTGTATATAGGAAGTCCAGTTTCGGCCACCGGGAAGGTTTCGGGGGTAATCGGTATTGTACCGGGACCACCGGAAGGGTCCCGGGGGTCCACCGGGTGGGGCCACCTATCCCGGAGGGCCCCATGGGCTGAAGTGGGAAGGGAACCAGCCCCTGGTGGGCTGGTGCGCCCCCTATGGGCCTCCCCTGCGCCTAGGGTTGGGAACCCTAGGGGTGGGGGGTGTTGGAAATATGCCCTAGAGGCAATAATAAAATGGTTATTATTATATTTCCTTGTTCATGATAATTGTCTGTTATTCATGCTATAATTGTGTTATCCGGAAATCGTAATACATGTGTGAATACATAGACCACAACATGTCCCTAGTAAGCCTCTAGTTGACTAGCTCGTTGATCAATAGATGGTTACGGTTTCCTGACCATGGACATTGGATGTCATTGATAACGGGATCACATCATTAGGAGAATGATGTGATGGACAAGACCCAATCCTAAGCCTAGCACTAGATCGTGTAGTTCGTTTGCTAAAGCTTTTCCAATGTCAAGTAACTTTTCCTTAGACCATGAGATTGTGCAACTCCCGGATACCGTAGGAGTGCTTTGGGTGCACCAAACGTCACAACGTAACTGGGTGGCTATAAAGGTGCACTACGGGTATCTTCGAAAGTATCTGTTGGGTTGGCACGAATCGAGACTGGGATTTGTCACTCCATGTAACGGAGAGGTACCTCTGGGCCCACTCGGTAGGACATCATCATAATGAGCTCAATGTGATCAAGGAGTTGTTCACGGGATGATGTGTTACGGAAACGAGTAAAGAGACTTGCCGGTAACGAGATTGAACAAGGTATCGAGATACCGACGATCGAATCTCGGGCAAGTATCGTACCGATAGACAAAGGGAATTGCGTACGGGATTGATTGAATCCTCGACATCGTGGTTCATCCGATGAGATCATCGAGGAGCATGTGGGAGCCAACATGGGTATCCAGATCCCGCTGTTGGTTATTGACCGGAGAGTCGTCTCGGTCATGTCTGCGTGTCTCCCGAACCCGTAGGGTCTACACACTTAAGGTTCGGTGACGCAAGGGTTATAGAGATATTAGTATGCGGTAACCCGAAGGTTGTTCGGAGTCTCGGATGAGATCCTGGACGTCACGAGGAGTTCCGGAATGGTCCGGAGGTAAAGATTTATATATGGGAAGTCCTATTTTGGCCACCGGAAAATGTTCGGGATTTTTTGGTATTGTACCGAGAAGGTTCTAGAAGGTTCCGGAGTGGGGCCCACCTGCATGGGGGGACCCACATGAACGTGGGTAGTGGGGGAAAGGCCCCACACCCCTAGTCAAGGCGCACCAAGATTCCCCCTTAGAAGGAATAAGATCATATCCCGAAGGGATAAAATCAAGATCCCTAAAAAAGGGGGATAACAATCGGTGGGGAAGGGAAAGGATGGGATTTCTTTCCTTCCACCTTTGCCAACGCCCCAATGGACTTGGAGGGCAAGAAACCAGCCCCCTCCACCCCTATATATAGTGGGGAGGTGCATGGGAGAAACAGCACAGCCCCTGGCGCCTCCCTCTCCCTCCCGTGACACCTCTTCCTCCTCCAGTAGCGCTTGGCGAAGCCCTGCTGAAATCCCGCTGCTTCCACCACCACACCGTCGTGCTGCTGGATCTCCATCAACCTCTCCTCCCCCCTTGCTGGATCAAGAAGGAGGAGACGTCTCTGCTCCGTACGTGTGTTGAACGCGGAGGTGCCGTCCGTTCGGCGCTCGGTCATCGGTGATTTGGATCACGACGAGTACGACTCCATCAACCCCGTTCTCTTGAACGCTTCCGCTCGCGATCTACAAGGGTATGTAGATACACTCCCCTCTCACTCGTTGCTAGATGACTCCATAGATTGATCTTGGTGATGCGTAGAAAATTTTAAAATTCTGCTACGTTCCCCAACACCCAAGGCCAAGTCGAGCAAGTCAATCAAGTGCTTGAAGACATGCTTCGGGCTTGTGCTATTTCTTTCGGTAAGAAGTGGGAAGAATCTCTTCCTTATGCGGAATTCTCATATAACAACAACTATCAAGCCAGCTTGAAAATGCCCCCTTCGAAGTACTTTATGGATGTAAGTGTCGAACCCCTCTGAATTGGTCAGAAACTGGGGAACGACCACTTGTGGGTCCTGATATTATCCAACACGCCGAAGAGCAAGTCTGTATTGTCCGAGAAAATCTCAAGGCGGCTCAGGACCGCCAGAAGAGCAACTATGATCGCAAACGATGGGGTTTGACTTATCAACCTGGTGATCAAGCTTACCTGCGTGTCACTCCTATGAAGGGCACTCACCACTTCAGAATTAAGGGCAAGCTAGCTCCACGCTACATTGGTCCCTTCCGCATTATTGCAAGACGTGGTCAGGTGGCATATAAACTGGAGTTGCCGCCGCAATTCTCTCATATCCACGACATCTTCCATGTGTCGCAACTTCGTCGTTGCTTCAAGGAATCTCCACACCGCGCAGTGGATCATGAGATGCTCGAATTGCAAGATGATCTTTCTTATAAGGAGCATCCGATCCGCATTCTCGATCACGCTGAACGTCGGACCCGCCAGAAGACGACCAAGTTCCTGAAAGTGCAGTGGTCTAATCATACTGAAGATGAAGCCACTTGGGAACGCGAGGATCATCTTCGGGAGGAATACCCCGACCTTTTTCCTTCTACCTCCTGAATTCTCAGGACGAGAATTTCTTTTAGAGGAGGAGAATTGTAACACCCCTGTGTAATAAAGCACTGTGCTCTTAAGTTAAACATGCCAAGTCAACTTCATTTGTAATGCTTAATCACAGTGGTAAAATCTTTCAATTCAAATTCTTCTCTGAAAACAATTCAAATCCAAAGTGAAATATGAAGTTGCTCAAAAAGTTGCTGGAAAAATGTTCACCTTCTAGCAAATTTTCCAAAACAATTTGTTGTTAAGGAAAACAACATCACCATCAACTCAAAATGGGCCTAAGCATTTAAAACAGTGCCAAAACAGCACTATTAATGCCTTTTCCATTTTTGAAAATTCCAAATGGAATCAAAACTTGTCCAAACTTTTTGTGGCAGAGCACAATATTCCATAGTATTTGTTTTGGCCAGGCACACATTTTTTCTAAGACATTTGGTGGCTATTCTATTTGCAAAAGCCTGCTGTTAAAATAAAACAGAAAACAAAAATGGAAAAGGCCTAAACTGGACTGGGCCTAAGTGCACAGTGCACTCAGCCCAGCCCAGCGGCCTCTTTCTCCCTCCTCCCCTCTCTCTCCATCGCCGTGTCAGCTTGCCCGTGGCTGCGTGCGCGAGCGCCGGCGAAACGGCAACACGACGACGCCACCGACGCCCACCGACGCGAGAGGATAAGGCCGAGGCCTCGTCCATTCCCCCTGGACGCTTCGCCACTCTTCCCCCTCCCTCCATCGCTCTTTCTCTCGTTTCCCCATCTCACCCGAGCGCCACCATGGCCTCGCCGCCGTAGAACGCGTGGCCACAGCCACCACCTCGCCTCACCGCCGTGTCCCTCGTCTCCGCCGACGTCGTCTGCTTTGTCCCCGTCCACGAGCGCAAGCCAGGGACCACCGCAGGCCGCGGATCGAGCCGCCCCCTTCCGCCTCGGTCGCCGGCGATCTTCCTCCTCTCCGGCAACTCCTGCTGCTACTAAGCCTATCACCGGCCTCCATGTGCCGCTCGGTGAGCACCTCATCCTTCTCCCTCTCTCTGGATGCTCCTGCATGTCCCCTAGCTACCTTTTCCCCGAGCACCCGAACGCAGCGCCGTGGAGCTCGTCGCCGGTGAGTCTCCGGTGACCTTTTGGTCATGGGCTAGTGCCCAACGTGGTTGCCGCATCGCGTAGAACCTCCCCAGCCTCTCCGTTTGCTCGCTAGCTCGCCGTAGCACCATTTCCCTCGAGCTCCCGTATGCGCCGCCGCCTCCGCTCGTCGCCGGTGTCGTTTCCGGCCAAGTCCGGCGATGCCACCACCACCACTCGACGCGTCGTCGAGTGGCCGTTCGAACGCGAATGGCCCCGACCAATTTGGTGGCCTGTAGATGAAATCCGCCTCGCGCCCGTGCCTCCGCCGCGTTCTGGCGTCGTCGGCGTTGAGCCGCCGGCCGCCGCCGCTGTGGCTGGCCGGGCCCCACCTATGGGCCCCTGCCAGTGGGCCCCGCGGGTCCCGTTGACTGGGTTGACCCAGTCAACGCGCTGACATGGCAGTACAGTGCCACTGACGAGCAGGCCCCACCGCTTAAATAACTAAGTAAAATGTTTTTATAATTAAAAGTAATTAGTTTAGCTAATCAGCCACTGACATGTAGGGCCCAGTAGCTAATTAACCTCAGGTTAGTTTAAAATATGCTCTGTTAAGTAACAGAGGCTGACAGGTGGGACCCACTAGTCAGGTTTGACCTGGTCAGTCGCCCTGCTGACTGCTGATGTCGTTGTGACGTCATGCTGACGCAATAAACCTTTTCTGTTAATTTAAAATAATTCCAGAAAATGATTTAATCTTTGAAAATTCGTAGAATTTAAACCGTAGCTCGGATCGAAAAACTTTATACATGAAAGTTACTCAGAACGACGAGACGAAGCCGACCGTGCTATCCGTTTTCGTGTCGGGACCCTCTACGGAGGTGAACCCGCAACTTTTAGCCTGTTTCCGGTAGATGAATAGTGCATATATACCGGTTAATAAATCCAACTTTAATCCTAAAATAACTAAAATGGTTTAGACATGCTTTTAGGCAACCCTGAACTGCCCGTTAGCATAGCATGCTCTGTGTTGCATATGTTTGCTGTGTATTTATCTATTTCCTCCCCCTCTTCTCTCTCGGTAGACCCCGACACCGACGTAGTCTCCGAGGACGACGCAGCTCCGGAGTTCGACTGCACTGTTGACGACCCTTCTCTTGCCGCAGGGCTTCCAGGCAAGCACCCCCCCTTTGAACATACCGATATCGCCTATTCTTTCTCTCTTATGCTTGCATTAGAAATTGCTGCTGCTGCTGTTCATCCTATTTCTGATGCATAGCCTGTTTTTGTAACTGCTGTTGATACCTACCTGCTTATCCTAAACTGCTTAGAATAGGCTGGTTAGTTCTCCACCAGAGACCCCACTTTGTCCCAGTTGCCCCGCTGGATTATCGGATGACTCGATCAACGTGATCGACAACCAGGCCCCGGCACCGCACATCACCCCCCTTAGTTGTACGACACTACAGTGTTACTATCGAGTGCCGAGGGTGATACCTCATTTAGCACTTCTGATGTTAACCCTGTAGAGTAGCTATTCGGTCACGGTCATCGAGGGTGATTCCTCCTTCACCACTCCCGTTAACGACGCTGTCGTGCAAACACCTCAAGTGCGAACCCAGCCGAGGGTGATTCCTCCGAGTTGACCTTGACGGATACATCGAGTAGGAATCCAACGAGGGTGATACCTCAGGTTCCCCTAATGTTATGGACACACGGATACTTGGACTTTACAACTGTTACTTGGAAAGTCGGGCCGACCCTGAGGGGTACCCGAGCGAACATAAGATGCGAGTGATGTGGAGACGGGTTGACCTGGAGGGTGCCCGTGAGATAATTATGAGGCGTGGCCGGGCATTCTTAGCCCTTGCCACAAGTCCTCGAGACGGGGCGACAGGGTCACATCGATCGTGAGTCTCTGCTCGTTACCGCAAACCCCCAATACACTCACGATTTGGATATTTGATCCGAGTGGGCCTCTGGCCCGATAGCACTAACCATCACGTGGGATAAGTTATGGGCACTCTGCGTCGTATGCATCAGCCGAAGCTTAATGGACATCAGCGACTGAGCGGCGCGCGCCGGGTTGGACCGCGTTAAGCAACCGCCTTGATAGTGTGGGTTGCTAGGTCTGCTCACGGCCGCCCTCGCAACGTGCAGGAGCGCCCGGGGCGATGGCCAAGACCCCTGGGTGCATAGGGTTAGTCCGGCGTGCTGACCTCTCTGTTAAGCCTAGGTCGGGTTGCGGCGTATCGTTTGGCCGAGGCCGGGCATGACCCAGGAAAGTGTGTCCGGCCGGAGTTAATCGAGCGTGGTGGGTAAGTTGGTGCACCCCTGCAGGGAAGAAAACATCTATGCATAGCTGGATCCTCGGTAACGGACGCTCGAAGCTGTATCCCGATCGATACAACTAGAACTAGATACTTATGATGAGATATGGATATTAGGGCTCTGGGATTGCTTTCTTGCAGGGAGTCGAGAAAGGATCTCTGGCCGAGGTTGATACCTAATGCTACTACTACTTTTTACTGTGCTAATCTACACTCTTCTAATGCTGCAAGACCGCTGAAGATGCTAGTCTTCGATAGGACTAGGCCTTCTCTCTATTCTGGCATTTCTGCAGCCCAGTCCACATATACAGCCTTTCTTTGATAATGTTTTTTTTACCTTGTTTCCTCGGGGTAGTAGTAGCAGCCTTTCTTTGATAATGTTGCATGTGTAGTGTAGATCCTTGCTTGTTGAGTACTTCAGATGAGTACTCATGGTTGCTTTGCTTCCTCTTTTTCCCCATATCCGTTTGATGCAACCAGATGACGAAGCCCCTGAGACAGCTGCCCCTGTCGACAACTGCTACTACTACCCCGAGGGTGGTTACTACTACGAGTTGGCTGACGACCAGTAGTAGGTTTAGAGGGTCCCAGGCAGGAGGCCTGCGCCTTTTCGATCGTAGTGTTTTCTTTTGCCTTGCCTTCTTAAAGGCTTATCTGTTTCTCTTTTATATCTGTACTCAAATATCTAACGCTTCCGCTGATGCTTGTTGACATCAAGCTTATGTATTCGAGCCCTCGAGGCCCTGGCTTGTAATATAATGCATGTATGCCTTTATTTATGTTTTAGAGTTGTGTTGTGATATCTTCAAGTGAGTCCTTAGGCTTGATCGTGTGCGTTTGCATGTTTGGTTAGTGCACGATTGAACCAAGGGCATCACATTTCTCACGATGTAGAAAATCTCAAGTTGAATTTTTTTGTGCCTAAGGTTGAGGAATCAATTAAAGCTTTATATGTTTCTATGGATGAAAGTAAGAAAAGAGCCGCTATGCTTAGAGCTAAAAGAGAATTTTTAGAAAAAGCGTTTTCTAGTGATTGCCTTCACAAAAATCATGAAGATCTTAAAATGATTGGTGTTTCTTCTATTGATTCATTGTTTAGTAAAATTAAGGTTGATGATAAAGGGACTAAAGAAGAGTCAACTTTAGCTAGAAGGCGTCCCGATAATTTGGAGGGTGAAAATCTTTTTGAAAAAATTTGAAAAAAGTGGGTTTGGAGAGGTCAAAACATTAACTAGTGATATGCCCACTCTTTTGGATTACAAAGACTTTAATTATGATAATTGCTCTTTGATTGATTGTATTTCTTTGTTGAAATCCATGATTAATTCACCCCATGCCTATGAACAAAATAAAGCTTTTACTAAACATATCGTAGATGCCATGATGAAGGCTTTGGAAGAAAAGTTGGAATTAGAGATCTCAATTCCTAGGAAATTGCATGATGAATGGGAACCTACTATCAAAGTAAAGATTAAAAATTATGAGTGTTTTGCTTTATGTGACTTGGGTGCTAGTGTTTCCACAATTCCGAAATCTTTATGTGATGTGCTTGGTCTTACCAATATTGAAGAGTGTTCTTTAAACTTGCACTTGGCGGATTCTACTATTAAAAAGCCTACGGGAAGAATTAATGATGTTCTTATTATTGCAAATAGGAATTATGTGCCCATAGATTTTATTGTTCTTGATATTGATTGCTATCCGTCTTGTCCAATTATACTTGGTAGATCGTTTTTACGAACTATTGGTGTCGTGATCGATATGAAAGAGGGCAATATTAAATTTCAATTTCCACTAAGGAAGGGTATGGAACACTTCCCTAGAACAAGAATTAAGCCTCCATATGAATCAATCATGAGGGCATCCTATGGATCTAGATACAAAGATGACAATACTTAGATCTATGCTTTATGCCTAGTTAGGGGCATAAAACTATAGCGCTTGTTGGGAGGCAACCCAATGAATAAAATTTATTTTTGCCTTTTTATTTCTGTTCTTGAGTTTTTGCACAATTATGCCTCTGTTATGATTGTGTTTTTTATGTTTTAATTAGTGTTTGTGCCAAGTAAATCCTTTGGGATAGCTTTGGTGATAGTTGATTTGATCTTGTTGAAAAATAGAAACTTTTGCGTCCAGTAAAATAATTGTCTAAAATCACATAAGCGAGGAAAAATTCTTAATGTTTTACACAAGATCTATATACAAATTTCCTATGTTTTCCTAATTTTTCAGAATTTTTGGAGTTACATAAGTATGAGAACAATTCGCATCTTTACAGACTGTTCTGTTTTTGACAGATTCTGTTTTCTTTGCATTGTGTGCTTATTTTGATGAATCTATGGTTTGTATCGGGGGGTATAAGCCATAGTAAACTTAGAATACAGTAGATATAATGCAATAAAAAAAATTTAATGGGTTTTCTACAGTACTTAAAGTAAAGATTGGTTTTCTTATACTAACGGATCTCACGAAGGTTTTGTTGAGTTTTGTGTGATTGAAGTTTTCAAGTTTTGGGTGAGATCACGATGGATGAAGGAATAAGGAGTAAGAAGAGCCTAAGCTTGGGGATGCCCCATGGAACCCCAAGCCATTATCCAAAGAGAAACAAGCAACTAATCTTGGGGATGCCCCCGAGTGGCATCCCCTCTTTCTTCTAACGACCATCAGTATTTTACTTGGAGCTATATTTTTATTCGTCACATATCATGAGTTTTGCTTGGAGCGTCTTGTGTTATATGAGTCTTTGCTTGTTTTGCTTTTTAGTTTGTGTCATCTATCCTTGCTGAACACACCTATTTAGGAGAGCCAAAATTACGCTATGATTTGTTAGAATTGCTCTATGTGCTTCACTTAATTTTTTTTGAGCTATGGAATTGCTCTAGTGCTTCACTTATATCTCTTTGAGCACGGTGTGCTTTAATATTTTTGAAGAAATGCTCTCATGCTTCACTTAGATTTATTTGAGAGTTAGTAATTTTGAAGAAATTCTCTCATGCTTAACTTATATTATTTTGAGAGAAGAAAATTTTATGCTCATGTTCTTCACTTAGATTTGTTGGAGCTATCAAAAGCAACAAATGAAATTAGTCCCAAAGTGATAGATATTCAAGAGGGATATAATAAAAACTTTCATGAAGATCATTGGACAAAATAAACTTGATTCTTTGTAATAGTTTTGCGATATGATGATATAATATGTGAGTCATGTTGATGAGTAATTATGCTTTAGTAAGAATATTGGTGTTAAGGTTTGTGATTCCCTATGCAAGCACGCATGTCAATAGTTATGCAATGAAATTATATCCTACTTGTGGTGCATTATTCGGTGTTAGTTATGCTTAATGCTCGCTTATGTGATTTTTCGTTTCTTGGTTGGATGCTTCTCAATCTTTTGCTAGCCTTCACTTGTACTAAGTATGATTACTACTTGTGCATCCAAAACCCTTTAACCCAGTTTTGCCATATGAGTCCATTATAGCTACCTATATACGGTATTTTCGTGCCGTTCTAAGCAAATTTGAATGTGCCATCTCTAATTTTCAAAATAATTTCCCTTTTGTGTGCTCGTACCGCTCATGAAATGGTAGGGGGTGCCTGATAATTTTCCATGCTAGATGTGTTATTCTCAAGATGAGTGTTTATTCACGTGTCATTGCACGAGAGTACGACAAAGGTATTAGGGATGCCCAGTCCCGAAATGAAAAATGAATTTACTTTATGTTGTCAAATAATAAATTCCTTGGAAAGTGTTGGTATGGACGGCACCCATGAATACGGCTAGCCGTGGAATGTGAAAGTATGGTGGAAAAAGGAATAAACTTTATTTTCTGTTTGGGAACCGCCTATGATATATCTAGCATGGAAAGTATTGGGAACTACTCGATCGTTTTCGTTGACAGGAAAAGCATGCCACCCAAAATGTTTGATCTCTTTATTTTTCGATTTGAGCTCTGGCACCTCTACAAATCCCTACTTCCCTCTGCTAAGGGCCTTTCTATTTACTTTATGCAATTTTTATTTTTATTTGAGTCTCCATCTTCTCTTATAAAGCACCAACTAAGGGGCACATGATCATACTTGAGCATTGGGTATAGCTAATATGCAAGTGTGTTTCAAGAATGGATCAATGATTGAGCATAATGGGCTAGGGATAACTTGCTTTAGTGTTGATATTTTGAAAGACTTGGTTGCTTGTTGATATGCTTGAGTATTGCAATCTTCATGTCAAAACTAGACTATTGCTTTGAATCGTATAAAAGTCCAAATGTCCATGCTACAAAAGAAAAGAATATGTGATGAACATGTTAGGCAGCATTCCACATCAAAAATTCTGTTTTTATCATTTACCTACTCGAGGATGAGTAGGAATTAAGCTTGGGGATGCTGATACATCTCCAACGTATCTATAATTTTTGCTTGTTCCATGCTGTTATATTATCATTCTTAGATATTTTATAATCATTTTATAGCAACTTTATATCATTTTTTGGGACTAACCTATTGACATAGTGGCCAGTGCCAGTTCCTGTTTTTTCCTTGTTTTTTACTTCACAGAAAATCAATACCAAACGGAGTCCAAACACAACGAAACTTTTTGGAGATTTTTTATGGACCAGAAGGAACAACTTGGGCCGAAGAAGTACCAGAGGGGTGCCCCGAGGGGGGCACAACCCACCTGGGCGCGCCTGGGGGTCCAGGCATTCCCTGGTGGTTTGTGCCCACCTCGGTGGCCTCCCGCACTGCCTCTTTGCTCTATAAATACCCCGAAAATCCAAAAACCCTAGGGGAGTCGACGAAACATAATTCCATCCGCCGCAAGTTCCAGAAATACCAGATCCAATCTAGACACCATCACGGAGGGGTTCATCATCCTCATTGGTGCCATAGTTAGTAGCTAGATGGCTTCCTCTCTCTCTTTTGATTCATAATACAATGGTCTCTTGGAGGTCTATTTGATGTAACTCTTTTTTGCGGTGTGTCTGTTGGGATCCGATGAACTTTGAGTTTATGATCATATCTATTTTATCCATGAAAGTTATTTGAGTCTTCTTTTGATCTCTTATATGCATGATTACTTATAGCCTCGTATTTCTTCTTCGAATCTTTGGTGTAGTTAGGCCAACTAGATCGATTTTTCATGCCATGGGAAGAGGTGCTTTGTGATGGGTTCGATCTTACGGTGCTCAATCCCAGTGACAGAAGGGAACATGACACGTATGTATCATTGCTATTAAGGATAACAAGATGGGGTCTATTCCTACATGAATAGATCTTGTCTACATCATGTCATCGTTCTTATTGCATTACTCCGTTTCTCCATGAACTTAATACACTAGATGCATGCTGGATAGCGGTCGATGTGTGGAGTAATAGTAGTAGATGCAGGCAGGAGTCGGTCTACTAATCTTGGACGTGATGCCTATATAATGATCATTGCCTGGATATCGTCATAATTATTTGAAGTTCTATCAATTGCCCAACAGTAATTTGTTTACCCACCGTATGCTATTTTTCTCGAGAGAAGCCACTAGTGAAATCTACGGGCCCCGGGTCTATTCTTCTTCATATTTGCTTTCCGATCTATTATTTACCGCTTTTATTTTCAGATCTATTATACCAAAAACCCAAAAATACCTTGCTGCACTTTTTTGCTATTTATTTTATTTCACGTCTTATCGAGATCTATTTATCCAATCTATCATAATTTTTATCCCGTCAACGTGCGAATTTCTGGCACCGTTACCCTTAGAGGGATTGACAACCTCTCCTAATCGTCGGGTTGCAAGTATTTGTTATTTGTGTGCATGTACCATTTACATAGTGTTGCTTGGTTCTCCTACTGGATTGATACCTTGGTTTCATAACTGAGGGAAATACCTATCGTTGTTGTACTGCATCATCCCTTCCTCTTTGGGGAAATACCGACGTAGTTCAAGCGACATCAATTTTTCTGTTTTCTTGTGTGCACACAATTATGCTACTGTTATGGTTGTGTTTTTGTGTTTTAATTATGCAACTATCATCCCAATGACAAGTAAAGCCATTGGGATGATTTGGATGATAGTTGCTTTGATTCTGTGCAAAAATAGAAACATTTGCATCGAGTAGCAGAATTGTTAAAACTTTCTAGAGCGTGATAAAATTCTGATTTTTTACACATGATTGATATACAAATTTCCCACGTTTTCCTAATTTTTCAAAAAAATTGTATTTACATAAGTATGGTCAATGTTCAGATTACTACAAACTGTTCTATTTTTGACAGATTCTGTTTTAGTTGCATTGTTTGCTTGTTTTGATGAATCTATGGATTGTATCGGGGGGTATAAGCCATGGTAAAGTTAGAATATAGTAGGTATAATGCAATAATAAAATATGAATGGGTTTGCAATAGTACTTAAGGTAGTGATTTGCTTTATTATACTAACGGATCTCACGAAGGTTTTGTTGAGTTTTGTGTGATTGAAGTTTTCAAGTTTTGGGTGAGATCACAATGGATGAAGGACTAAGGAGTGACAAGAGGCTAAGTGATACGTCTCCATCGTATCTACTTTTCCAAACTCTTTTGCCCTTGTTTTGGACTCTAATTTGCATGATTTGAATGGAAATAACCCGGACTAACGCTGTTTTCAGCAGAACTGCCTTGGTGTTATTTTTGTGCAGAAATAAAAGTTCTCGGAGTGACCTGGAAATTTATGAAGAATATTTTTGGAATAAATAAAAAATACTGGCAAAAGAATCAACCAGAGGGGACCCACCAGGAGACCACAAGGGTGGGGGCGCGCCCTACCCCCCTGGGCGCGCCCCCTGGCTTGTGGGTCCCCTGGACCTCCACCGACCTCAACTCCAACTCTATATATTCACGTTCGGGGAGAAAAAAATCAGAGAGAAGGATTCATCATGTTTTATGAGATGGAGCCGCCGCCGCCTCCTGTTCTTCATCGGGAGGGCTGATCTGGAGTCCGTTCGGGGCTCCGGAGAGGGGGATTTGTCGCCATCATCATCACCAACCTTCCTCCATCACCAATTTCATGATGCTCACCATCGTGCGTGAGTAATTCCATCATAGGCTTGCTGGACGGTGATGGGTTGGATGAGATTTATCATGTAATCGAGTTAGTTTTGTTAGGGTTTGATCCCTAGTATCCACTATGTTCTGAGATTGATGTCGCTATGACTTTGCTATGCTTAATGCTTGTCACTAGGGCCCGAGTGCCATGATTTCAGATCTGAACCTACTATGTTTTCATGAATATATATGTGTTCTTGATCCTATCTTGCAAGTTGTAGACACCTATTACGTGTTATGATCCGCATACCCCAAGGTGACAATAATTGGGATTCTTTCCGGTGATTACCGTAGTTTGAGGAGTTCATGTATTCACTAAGTGCTAATGCTTTGGTCCGGTTCTCTATTAAAAGGAGGCCTTAATATCCCTTAGTTTCCATTAGGACCCCGCTGCCACGGGAGGGTAGGACAAAAGATGGCATGCAAGTTTTTTTTCCTTAAGCACGGATGACTATATTCGGAATACATGCCTACATTACATTGATGAATTGGAGCTAGTTCTGTGTCACCCTAGGTTATAACTGTTGCATGATGAATGCCATCTGACATAATTATCCATCATTGATCCATTGCCTACGAGCTTTTCACATATTGATCGTTGCTACGTTACTTTCCCGTTGCCACTGTTACAATTGCTACAAAACTGCTACTGTTACTTTTACCATCGTTACCGTTACTTCCATACTACTTTGCTACTAAATACTTTGCTGCAGATATTAAGTCTTTCAGGTGTGGTTGAATTGACAACTCAGCTGCTAATACTCGGGAATATTCTTTGGCTCCCCTTGTGCCGAATCAATAAATTTGGGTTGAATACTCTACCCTCGAAAACTGTTGCGATCCCCTTGTGGGTTATCAAGACCTTTTTCTGGCGCCGTTGCAGGGGAGCATAGCTCTATTCTCTGAGTCACTTGGGATTTATATCTGTTGATCACTATGAAGAATTTGAAAGATACCAAAACCAAGATCCATCCCTCTACTACGATGGGATGTAAGGAACTGCCATCCAGCTGTAACACCCCATGTAATTAACAACAGTGATCACCCCTAGTTAATGCCATGTCAGCAAGCTTCAATTAAATTCAAAGTGGAAAATAAAAGTTGTTCAAAACAGAAACTAAAATGTTCATTAAATAACCAATATTCCAGAGACAATTCTAAAATTGTAACCAACATTTAATAAATAAATTAAGTGATTCTAACAGTGCCAAAACAATAATATTTAATCCCATTTAGTTTTATAAAATTGCAAATGAAATGATATGAACTCAAAACCATTTTATGGCATTAGTAGATGTTGCACTGGAGTTTTGTGGCTAGTTCACATATTTTACAAAACTAGATATGAGGCCACACATTTTAGAAAAACAGAAAACAAAAGGAAACAGAAACAGAAAATAAGAGAAAATAGAAAAGGCCTAAAGCTCTACTGTGCACTTAGGCCTGTTGCTACAGCGCGGCCCAGCCCACTCCGCAGCTCTTCCCCCACCTCGCACTGCTCATGCTGCCCTGCTGTCGAACACCCCGCCCGCGCCCGCGCGCGCGCACCCGGCCCCCCCTCGCTCGCCGCTCGACAGCGCGCTCCCGCGCCCGCCGGTGGATAAGAGCAACTCCCCGCTCCCCCTGGCGAACCCTAGCCACCATTCCCCCCCCTCCCTCCCTCTCTGTTTCGGTTCGGGTGGATGCCCGAGCACCACCCTCGCCGCCGTTCGCCGTAGTCGTGGCCACCGCCAACCGTTCGCCTCGCTGACACGTCCAACAACACCGCCGTGGTCCTCTGCTTCGACTACGCTGCCGGATCGAGCCCGGGAGCCCCTCGCGATGCCGCATTCTTCCTCGCCTCCGCCTCAGCCACCGCATCAACCTTGCCGTCGATCTACGCCACCGGTCCACCCCGAGCCCACTGCCCAGTCCCCCACGCTCCCCCGGTGAGCTCCTGCGCATGACGCACCCTCCCCTGCCTCCTCTAGCCATCCCTAGTTGCTGCTCCGCCGAGGCCGAGCCCCTGCCTCCGCCATTGCTCATCGCCGGCGTCGATCCGGCGACCAAATGGCCTCGCAACCGAGTCCGTTGAGCTCGCCGCGTCGCGTAGACCTCGCCTAGCCCCTCGCATCACTCGCTAGCGCATTGCCTCGCCAATCCCGCAGCTCACCCAAACGCCATCGCCGCCGATGTGGACGTGCCGCTCATTTTCGGTCACGCCAGCTCTGGCCATTAGCATAGATCGACGCGGCTCGGGCTCAGCTTTTGAACGCAAGAAGAATCGCCCGAAATGGTGCACCCTAGACAAATCCCGAGCTCGCCGGAGCTCGACGGCGCGTCCGGCGCACTCCGGTGGCCGGTGCCGACGTGGCTGCCACCTGGCGTCGCGGGTCCCACCGCTCAGTCACTGCCCCTGGGCCCCCCAGGCCCCGTTGACCCCAGTCAACGCTGACTGGGCTGGCCCGTGTCTATGACATGTGGGTCCCGCCAAATAAACTAATTTAAATAAATAATTAAATTGTTAATTAGTTAATTTAGTTAGTTAGTATACTAATCTCTCACTGACAGTAGGCTCCACACACTAATTAATCCTATTTAGTTATATTAACTCTGTTTAAACTAACCAGAGGCTGACATGTGGGTCCCACTGGACTCACCTGTCAGGTTTGACTCTGGTCAACCGACCAGTTGACCTGCTGACATCACTATGATGTCATGCTTGCGTCATCATTTACTATTCTGGATAATTTGAATTTAAATAAATAATTAAATTCAGAAAATGATTAAATCTTTAGAAAATCATACAAAATAATCCGTAACTCCGATGAAAATAATTTATATATGAAAGTTGCTCAGAATTTCGATACGAGTATGAATACGCCCTCCATATTCCTGTCAGATGCCCCTAGCTAGATGAACATGGAACTTTTTTGCCTGATTTCAATAAATGAATAGTGCTCAACTTTAATTAAATAAATCCAAATAAATTTCTAAATTAACTAAATCATTTAGTTAGGCAGTAGAACACCCCCGCATATCATTTAGTCATGTCATACATATTGTTTGCATTTTTGCCATGAATTTACTGTTTCTTCCCCCCTCCTTCTCTCTTGATAGACGCTGAGACCGACGCCGTTGCAGCTGAGTACGACTACGCTACAGACGAGCAGCCCGTTGACGACCCCTCTTTCTTGCCAGAGCAACCAGGGAAGCCCCCCCCCCCTGAGCATCCCGATATCGCCCATTCCATTTCTCCTGCTTGCATTAGATTTTGCTACTGTTAATGTTTGCTCCTATTCTGATGCATAGCCTGCTTTTGTAACCTGTTTATTGTTACCTTACCTGCCTATGTTAAACTGCTTAATATAGGTTGGTAGTGAACCATCAGTGACCCCCACCACCTTACCCTTGATGCCCCTGCTTGCTCATCGACGACTCGATCAATGTGATCGTCGACCAGAGACCGACACATCACCTCACCCCCCCTTAGTTGTACGACTCTGCATAGTTACTATCGAGTGCCGAGGGTGATACCTCGTAACACACTCCTGATGAATACTCTGCAGTGTAGCTATTCGGTCGTGGTCATCGAGGGTGATTCCTCCTTCTCCACTTCCGATACGACTCTGTCGTGCAACCCCTCAGTGTGAACCTCGAGGGTGATGCCTCATACGTTCACCCTGATGATTTCATCAAGTGGAATTCACCGAGGGTGATTCCTCGGGGTTTCCCC
Source organism: Thinopyrum elongatum (assembly GCA_011799875.1). NCBI lineage: Eukaryota > Viridiplantae > Streptophyta > Magnoliopsida > Poales > Poaceae > Thinopyrum > Thinopyrum elongatum. Next base: position 405,251,576 of record CM022299.1, on the reverse strand, counting down.
CTTGATGCTATGACCACACGGTTACTTTGACCTTTGTTACAGGCGGGTCGACCCTGATGGGTACCCGCAGGGGATCTATGATGTCGGGTGTGCCGGAAGGGCACTCGAGTGTGATATTGTGGCGGAGCTTCAGAAACTCTGATCGTCTCCGTGTGTTACTAAATCAGCCTATTGGATTTGGGTATTTGATTTGAGTGGGTCGACGTGCCCTATACGCACTACCACCATGCGGGATTATGGTTTATGGGGCCCTCTACGTCGTACGTTTCTCCCGAAAGCTCTTCAGAAGTCACGGTTCACCGTGCGGGCTGATTGTCGGGATTGGGCTGGATACTTCACTGACGAGTTCAGTGTCGCGCCTGCACCCCGGCCAGTCTTGCAACGCGCAAGGTGCCTAGGGCGATGGCCCAATACATCTGGGTGCATAGGTTAGTCCGGCGTGCTGACCTCTCTGCTGAGCCTAGGTAGGGCGCTGCTTCGTGTTGATCTCCCAAGGACGGGCATTACCCAGCAAGTGTGTCCGGCCAGAGGTGATCGAGCGTGTTGGGTAACAGTAGTGCACCCCTACAGGGATGAATAATCTATCGATAGCCGGTCCTACGGTAAAGGACGCTCAGTTTGTTTATCCCGATCTACTACTTGAACTGGATACTTGTTTACTTAATGGAAGCTTCGGGATCGCTTTCTCGCTGGGAGTCGAGGAAGGATCTCTAGGCTTGCTTCAACATGCTTCCTTAATAAAATGCTATTCTACTCTCTTCTATTGCTGCAAGATGGTGGCTTCATGAAGATGTTTGAAGATGCTAGTCTTCGATAGGACTAGGCCTTCTCTCTATTCTGGCATTTCTGGAACCCAGTCCACATATACAGCCTTTCCCCTTTGATAATGTTGCATATGTAGTGTAGATCCTTGCTTGCTAAGTACTTCGGACGAGTACTCATGGTTGCTTTGTTACTTCTTTTTCCCCATACCCCACTTTGATGATACATCAGACGATGGAGCCCCGGAGCCAGATGCCACCACAGGTGCTTACTACCAGGAGGGACCAGACGACACGTACTACTGGATCGAGCTAGCCGACCAGGAGTAGGATCGGAGACTCCCAGGCAGGAGGCCTACGCCTTTCGATCTAGAGTCGTTGTTTGTGCTAGCCTTCTTAAGGCAAAACTTGTCTAACTATGTTTGTACTCAGATATTATTTGTATGACTGACTTATGTATTCGGATCTTCGTGATCCCTGGTTTGTAATATTGTGGATCTCCGTTTATTTGTGTTAGAGTTGTGTTGTGATATCTTCCCGTGAGTCCCTGTGCTTGATCGTGCATGTTTGCGTGTATGATTAGTGCATGATTGAGTCGGGGGCGTCACACCAGCTCCGCACTTGATTCACCTTTTGTTTTGAGTAAGCTTGCGACACCACCACCTGCTATTGATTCCGATATGTCGCATGTTATCATGCCACTAGGTGAATTTCTTGATGAACAACTTGCTAGGGTTAGAGAGAATGAAATTACTGAAACTGATGAAATTATTGAAACTGAACACTTTGAGACACCTGCTAGACCTAGCTCTCCTAGATATGAATTGCCTGATATACCTGAGGGTTATGTTATGGATGGAGAGGTAGCTAGGGACTTTCTTGCTTGTAAGGATAGAGATGATCTTAAGAAATTATTATGCAAGTGGAAAGAAAAATCTTTGAATGCTAGAATGCAATATGACCCTAAGTTGATCTATGGTTATCCTATGATGTTTGAGTAGATCCGTTTTGTCCTATGGGTTAATCGTGATCTTGGTTGGTATGATTGTATATTTTATTTATGGTGCTGTCCTACGGTGCCCTTCGTCTCGCGCAAATGTGAGGGGCCCCCGCTGTAGGGTGTTGCAATATGTTCATGATTCGCTTATGGTGGGTTGCGAGAGTGACAGAAGCTTAAACCCGAGTAAGTGGGTTATTGCGTATGGGAGTAAAGAGGACTTGATACTTAATGCTATGGCTGGGTTTCACGATGTAACACCCCCTTGTAATAAGCACTGCGACACTCTGCTAAGTATGCCAAGTCATCTCCATTTGCAGTGCCTAATCACTTTGGTTAAGTATTCAATTCAAATACTATTCTAAAAATCAACTCAAATTCAAAAGTGAAATATGAAGTTGCTCAAACACTGTTGAAAAAATGTTCAACAAATAGCAAATAATCCAGAAGCACATATAAAAACATAATCACTAGTAAGTGAGTTAGCTAAATGACTCTAACAACATGAAACAGCACCAAAACAGAATTATTGAATCCATTTATAATAATATCAAATTCAAATAAAATCCTACTTTGCCCAAACAAGTTTTTGGTAAAAGGTAATAATGCACTGTAATATTTGGGCCAAGTATCATATTTTACAAAAGTGCAAAAGTGGCCTAAACAATTACCTAAACAGAAAAGAAATAAAGAAACAGAAAACAGAAAATAGAAAAATAAAACGAGGCACTGTACACTGGGCCTAAGTGCACAGTGCCCCGAATCCGGCCCACTTGGCCCAACTCCCTCTCTCTCCTTCGTCGTGTCGCCACCGCCGTGGCTGCGCACGCGCGCCGGTCGAATGGCGACACGGCGACGGCCGTGACAGCCATCGACAACCAAGGGGATAAGCTCCCCCTCGTCCACTCCCCCTGGACCTCCTCGCTCACTCTCCCCTCGCCCGACTCGCTTCTCTCCTTCCCCTTCCTCCTCCAGATCCGCATCCGTGCACCATCGCAGCCACTCGCCGACGTTCACACGTCCATCGTCGCCCTCGTGCCTCGCTACCGTGTCCTACGCCTTCGTCATCATCGGCCACGTCGTCCTCTTCCTCGAACGGGAGCCGGGGAGCACCGCAAGCAGTGGATCGAGCCGCCCCTCTTCTTCCTAGACTCCGGTGATCTCCGGCGCCCCGTACGCCTCTGCAGCTCCAAAACTGTCAAGGGCCACCGTGCGTGCCGCTAGGTGAGCATGCCTCCCTCCTCTGTCCTCTAGGTTCTCTAGATCGCGCCGTAGTAGCTCGTCGTCAGACCCGAGCTCTGGTCGCCGCAGTTCGCTTAGCCGCCATGGCCATGGCCTCTGTCGTGCTCGTCTGAGCATGGCATCGTGCTCCTGCTGTCTCCAGGAGTCAAACGCGCCCGCGCACGCGCTCTCCCATACTCCCTAGAGCTGGATTCGTCAAAGCCCGAACTCTGGTGCTGCTTTTGCTCGACGCCGGCGACGATTCCGGCCGGTTCCGACGAAACCACCACCACCACTAGACGCGGCATTGGATGCTCGTTCGAACCAGCCCAACCCCGCGTCGAATAACCCCCTGTAGAGCATTTCCGGCCAAGTCCGGCGATCGGCCGCCACGATTTTGGTCGCCGAAGCAACTCCGGCGACGCCGCCCACGTGGCACAGGCGGGACCCACCCCTGAGACACTGACAGTGGGCCCCGTGGGTCCCAATTGACTGGGTTGACCCATTCAACTGCTGACTGGGCGCCCACTGTGCCACTGACACGCAGGCCCCACCGCCCTTTTAATTAATTAAAACATTTTATAAATAAAAATAAATAAATTAAGTTAATTAGTCTATGACATGTGGGGCCAGTTGCCTAATTAACTCTATTTAGTTTAAGTTTAAACTCTGTTAACCAACAGAGGCTGACATGTGGGGCCCACATGTTAGGTTTGACTCTGGTCAGCTCTGCTGACTGCTGACATCACTTCTACGCAATGCTGACATCATATTTCCTTTTCTGTTAAATAAAAATAATTCTAGAAAATTATTTAAATCTTTAAAAATTCATAACTTTTAAACCGTAGCTCAGATCGAAAAACTTTAAACATGAAAGTTGATCAGAACGACGAGACGAACCTGATCGTGTCATCTGTTTCGATGCCGGAACCCCCTACGTATGAGAACCCATAACTTTCGGTCTGTATCCGGTATATGAATAGTGCATAATCACCGGATAATAAATCCTGCGTTAATCCTAAAATGACTTAGGTGCATCTTTAGTCAACCCTGCACTGCATCCTAGGCATGGCATGCCCTGTATTGCATTGTTTGCTGTGTATTTATATGTTTCTTCCCCCTCTTCTCTCTCGGTAGACCCCGACGTCAACGTAGCTCCTGAGACCGACGCAGCTCCAGTGGTTGACTACGCTCCTGACGATCAGACCCTTGCCGCCGAGCAACCAGGCAAGCACCCCCTTTTTGAGCATTCCGATAACGCCTACTCATCTCTCTCTTATGCTTGCATTAGAAGTTGCTGCTGCTACTGTTATCCTATATCTGTTGCATAGCCTGTTTAATTGTAACCTGCTGTTGATACCTACCTGTTATCCTAAACTATTTAGTATAGGCTGGGTAGAGACCTATCAGAGACCCCACTTTATCCCGACTGCCCCGATGGATTCTCAGAAGACCTGATCAACGGGATCGAAGACCAGGCCCCGGCACCGCACATCACTTCCCCCTTAGTTGCTCGACACTACTGGGTTACTATCGAGTGCCGAGGGTGATACCTCGTCAACACTTCTGATGATAACCTTGTAGGTTAGTTAATCGGTCGTGGTCAGCGAGGGTGATTCCTCCTACACCACCCCCGATAACGACGTCATCATGCAACTTCTCAAGTGTGGACCTCGAGGGTGATTCCTCCTTCGTTCACCTTGACGATAACATCAGGTGGAATTCCATCGAGGGTGATTGCTCAGGGTTCCCCTTGGTGTTAGACACACGATTACTATGGTTACTATGACTTTGCACTGAACTGTGTTACTAAAGACGGGTCGGCCCTGAGGGGTACCCGCGTGAGCTTAATTGCGAGAGATGTGGAGTCGGGTGGACCTGGATGGTGCCCGAGAGTTGAACACGAGGCGTGGCCGGGCATTCTTAGCCCTTGCTGCAAGTCCTCAAGACGGGGCGATGGGGTCACATCTTTCGTGAGTCTCTGCTCGTTATCGCACTACCAACACACTAACGGTTTGGATATTTGATCCGAGGGGCCTCTGGCCTGATAGCACTAACCATCACGTGGGCATAGTATGGTCGTTCTGCGTCGTATACATCAGCCGAAGCTTATTTGACGTCAGTAAGGAGCAGCGCACGCCGAGTTGGACTAGGAACGCAACCGCGCTTGTATAAGGGGTTGCTAGGTCTGCTCTCGGTGGCCTCGTAACGTGGAGGAGTTCCCGGGGCGATGGCCCAAGACCCCTGGGGGCATAGGTTTAGTCCGGTGTGCTGACCTCTCTTCTAAGCCTAGGTCGGGTTGTGGCGTGTCGTTTGGCCGAGGCCGGGCATGACCCAGAAAAGTGTGTCTGGCCTGCAGGGAAGAACTAATCTATCGATAGCCTATCCTACGGTAACGGACACTCGGAGTTGTATCCCGATCGGTACAACTAGAACTGGTGACTCGAGATGATACTGGATAGTATGGCTCTGGGATTGCTTTCTCGCAGGGAGTCGAGAAAGGATCTCTGGCCGAGGTTGATGACACTACTACTACTTTACATTATGTTACTCTGCACTCTTCTAATGCTGCAAGACTGATGAAGATGCTAGTCTTCGATAGGACTAGGCCTTCCTCTCTATTCTGGCATTTCTGGAGCCCAGTCCACATATACAGCTTTCCTTTGAAAATGTTACATAAGTAGTGTAGATCCTTGCTTGCTGAGTACTTCGGATGAGTACTCACGTTTGCTTTGCTTTCTTTTTCTCCCCTTATCCATTTGTCGCAACTAGAGGACAGAGCCCCTGTGCCAGCTGCCCCTGCCGACGGCTACTACTACTACTACTACCCTCCCGGCGAGTACTACTACGAGGAGCCGTCCGACGACCAGGAGTAGGTTCGGAGGATCCTAGGCAGGAGGCCTACGCCTTTCGATCGTAGTATTTTATTTTGCCCCGCCTTTCTAAAGGCCTATCTATAACTCTGTTATATCTGTACCCAGATATCTGATGCTTCTGCTGACACTTGTATGCCATCGAGCTATGTATTCGAGCCCTCGAGGCCCCTGGCTTGTAATATAAAGCTTGTATGACTTTATTTATGTTTTAGAGTTGTGTTGTGATATCTTCAAGTGAGTCCTTAGGCTTGATCGTGTGCATTTGCGTGTATGATTAGTGCACGATTAAGCCGGGGGCGTCACACACGACCTTAATGATCTTTAGTAGTTGCGGATGCTTGCTAGGGGTCCAATCATAAGTACATATGATCCAAGTAGAGAAAGTATGTTAGCTCATGCCTCTCCCTCATATAAAATTACAAGAATGATTACCGGTACTTGTTATCGATTGCCTAGGGACAAATGACTTTCTTGTTGACAAAAGCTATCCACTTTTATTACCTTGCAATTTATTCGTAGTTTTATTCTCGCAAAGTACTCGTAGTTTTATTCTTGCAAAATAGTTTCATACTTGTTCTAGGTAAAGCAAACGTCAAATGTGCGTAGAGTTGTATCGGTGGTCGATAGAACTTGAGGGAATATTTGTTCTACCTTTAGCTCCTCGTTGGGTGGTTAGTCACATAGAAAACCGTTATTTGTAGAATGCTCTTTTGCTTCACCTATATTTGTTAGAGCATGATCTTTTATAGAAAGAATTAAACTCTCATGCTTCACTTATATCTATTTAGAGAGTCAACAGGAATCGGTCATTTGCATGGTTAGTCATAAAGTCCTACATAAAACTTGTGGATCACTGAATATGATATGTTTGATTCCTTGCAATAGTTTTGCAATATAGAGATGATAATATGTGGGAGGTACTAGTAAATGGTTGTGGTTAGTAAGAATATTGGTGTTAAGGTTTGTGATTCCCGAAGCATGCACGTATAGTCTCTCGTTATGCTATGAAGTTGGAGCATGATTTATTATTGATTGTCTTCCTTATGAGTGGCGGTCGGGGATGAGCGATGGTATTTTCCTACCAATCTATCCCCCTAGGGGCATGCGTAGTAGTACTTTGTTCGAGGGCTAATAAACTTTTGCAATAAGTATATGAGTTCTTTATGACTAATGTGAGTCCATGGATTTTACGCACTCTTACCTTTTCGCAATCTGCTAGCCTCTACGGTACCGTGCATTACCCTTTCTCACCTCGAGATGTGGTGCAAACTTCGCAGCTGCATCGAAACCCCGTGATATGATACACTCTATCACACATAAGCCTTATTATATCTTCATCAAAACAGCCACCATACCTACCTATTATGGCCTTTCCATAGCCATTCTAAGATATATTGCCATGCAACTTCCACCGCTTCCGTTTTGATGACTTGAGCATTCATTGTCATATTGCTTTGCATGATATTTTCATGGCTTGTCTGTTTTTTGATATCGTTGTTATGCTAGATCATTGCACATCCTGGTACTGCCAGAGGCATTCATATAGAGTCATACTTTGTTCTAGGTATCGAGTTGTAATTTTTATTTCTTTTGAGTTATAAGTAAATAGAAGTGTGATGATCATCATTATTCATTATTAGATCATGTCCCAGTGAGGAAAGGATGATGGAGACTATGATTCCCCCACAAGTCGGTATGAGACTCCGGACAATGAGAGAAAAAAAAAGAAAAAAAAGGAAAAACAAAAAAAAGAAAAAAAGAGAGAAGGGGCATTGCTACTATCTTTTACCACACTTGTGCTTCAAAGTAGCACCATGTTTTTCATATAGAGAGTCTCCTATGTAGTCACTTTCATATACTAGTGGGAATTTTTCATTATAGAACTTGGCTTGTATATTCCGATGATGGGCTTCCTCAAATGCCCGAGGTCTTCATGAGCAAGCAAGTTGGATGCACACCCACTTAGTTTTCATATTGAGCTTTCATACACTTATAGCTCTTAGTGCATCCATTTCATGGCAATCCCTACTCCTCGCATTGATATTAATTGGTGGGCATCTCCATAGCCCGTTGGTTAGCCACGTCGATGTGAGACTTTCTTACTTTTTTGTCTTCTCAATATTTACCCCTATCATCATACTCTATTCCATCCATAGTGCTATATCCATGGCTTGCGCTCATGTATTGCGTGAGAGTTGAAAAAGCTGAAGCGCGTTAAAAAGTATGAACCAATTGCTCGGCTTGTCATCGGGGTTGTGCATCATAAATACTTTGTGTTAAGAAGACAGAGCATGACAAGATTATATGATTTTGTAGGGATAGCTTTCTTTAGCGTTGATATTTTGAAAGACACGATTGTTTGTTGGGATGCCTGAGTATTAATGTCTTTATGTCAAATTATATACTATTGCTTTGAATCACTTATGTCTTAATATTCATGCCATGATTAGATATATGATCAAGTTTATGCTAGGTAGCATTCCACATCAAAAATTATCTTAATTCATACTCCAAATTTTGGCATTTGGTATCCTAAGAGGTCATCTTTTGATCTTGTTGGCTACTCAGATTCGGACTATGCTGGTGACAAGGTTGATAGAAAGTCCACTTCGGGTACTTGTCAATTTCTTGGTAGATCTCTTGTGTCTTGGTCCTCCAAGAAACAAAACTCGGTATCCTTATCCCCTATACTTGTGGGTTATCAATGTATCGTCGGCTTTGTTAATATAGTTGGATCATATGGTGTTTTCCCCTCACTATCTTGTTGTGATGAATTGAGTTTTCCCTTTGAGATTTCGTTTTATCGGATTGCATACTTTTATGGATTTGAGAGCACTTGATATATGTCTTGCATATGAATACCCATGGTGACAATGGGGTATTATATTGATTCACTTGAGATATGTTTTGGCACTCAACTTGCGGATTCCCGAGGTGACATTGTGAAAGCACAAGTGCTCCCTGGGTGATTTTGGTAATTAATGTCAACATATCTCTTGTTGGACTAATACTTTTATCTAGTATATTTCAGATAAGTTCAACAGTGGAGTGGCAGGACAAGAGGATGTGGAACCCCTTCAAGATGCTAAGGACACATATTGGCTCAAGCTCAAGACTCTACTCTTTTCATTTTAGTGATCCAAGATCACATTGAGTCCATAGGAAAGCCAATACTATTAAAAGGGGATGAGGTGTTGCTTAATGGCTTGCTTGCTAAAAGTGCTTAGTGATATGCTCCTAAAGCCCTCAACACTTTCTCATTTCCAAATATGTCCTAAACCTAAAGTCAAACTCGGCCCCACCAATTTGATCTATCCGGCGCCACCGAGTTCACTTGACATAGCCACTGCCAGAAACCCTAATCAGTTCGGTCTCACCGATGGGATCTCGGTCTCACCGAGATGGGCTTGCAAACTCTCTGTTGCCTACTGCAATTATTTCGGTCTCACCGAAATAGGTAGTCGGCCCCATCGAGTTTGCTTGGCCAACTCTCTGTTTGCTTATTACTAAAATCGGTCTCACCGAGTTTGTGTAATCGGTCAAACCGAGATGAGGTTTTACCCTAACCCTAGCACATCGGTCCCACCGAGTTGATCATATCGGTCCCACCGAAAATCCTAACGTTCACATTTTAAACTAAATCGGTCTGACCGAGTTTCACTATTCGGTCCCACCGAGTTTGGTAAATTGTGTGTAACGGTTAGATTTTGTGTGGAGGATATATATATACCCCTCCACCCTTCCTCCATTCATGAGGAAAGCCATCAGAACATGCCTACACTTCCAGCATTCATTTTCTGAGAGAGAACCACCTACTCATGTGTTGAGACCAAGATATTTCAATCCAACCACAAGAATCTTGATCTCTAGCCTTCCCCAAGTTGCTTTCCACTCAAATCATCTTTCCACCATATACAAATCTGTGAGAGAGAGTTGAGTGTTGGGGAGACCATCATTTGAAGCACAAGAGCAAGGAGTTCATCATCAACACACCATCTATTACCTTTTGGAGAGTGGTGTCTCCTAGATTGGTTAGGTGTCACTTGGGAGCCTCCGTCAAGATTGTGGAGTTGAACCAAGGAGTTTGTAAGGGCAAGGAGATCGCCTACTTCGTGAAGATCTACCCTAGTGAGGCAAGTCCTTCGTGGGCGATGGCCATGGTGGGATAGACAAGGTTGCTTCTTCGTGGACCCTTCGTGGGTGGAGCCCTCCGTGGACTCGTGCAACCGTTACCCTTCGTGGGTTGAAGTCTCCATCAACGTGGACGTACGATAGCACCACCTATAGGAACCACGCCAAAAATCTCCGTGTCTCCAATTGCGTTTGCACACTCCAATCCCATCCCTTTACATTCTTGCAAGTTGCATGCTTTACTTTCCGCTGCTCATATACTCTTACCATGCTTGCTTAATATGTATTATGAATGTTTAAACTCGTGCTAAAACTCCACCTTAACTTGAAGAACTTAAAAATTGCCACCTTTATTTGTTGAGGGTCTAATCCCCCCCCCTCTAGACACCTCTTCTCGATCCTTTCAATTGGTATCAGAGCATTGGTCTCCATTGCTTTGGTTTAATCACCATTGGAGGAAGATGGATGAGTCTACGATGGGGAGTTTTAGACGTAGAGTGCCTATGCTTGATGGGGAGTTCTTTCATGCTTGGAAAAATGAGATGCTTGAGATTTTCAATGAATATCATTATAACAAGTACATTACTAGCCCGTGTGCACTCCTTGTTGACCCCTTGCATCCTACCCATGATGAGTCTATTGACATGATCCGCAATCTTAGAACTATCAATCTTATCATTAGAGGACTGCCTAGAAATTTGATTGTTTGCTTGCCTGCTCTTGATTGTGCTTATACTATATGGAGATTTCTTGAGGAACAATTTCCAAACTACTCCTTGAAAAACTTAGATGATATTCTTCATAAGTCCATTGCCTTAAATAAGATGAGCCCTAACGATCCTAAGTTTGGTGATTGTCTATGTGAGCTTCGTGACCTTATGCGTGCCAAAGGAGATGTTGGAATCATTAGCAATATCATTTCCGAAGTCATTAGAATTCATAAAGATGCACATTGTCATGGTCATAAAACTAATGAATCACTCTCTCTAGGTAATGATCAATCACAAGACGATGTTGAACATGGATACTATGATAAGGATGATGATAGTGACTTTGATCTTGATGAGTCTATGAGACACTTTGGTCTTATGGCTAATCTTCACGGCTACATGGCTGGAGGAAAGGAATGGGTTCTTGATAGTGGATGTACCGATCACATGACCAGAGACAAGGATATGTTTCGTGAGCTTGCTGAAAACGACGGCCCTCGAAAGTATGTCACTTTTGGTGATAACTCAAAGGGTAAGGTGGTTGGCCTTGGTAAGGTGGCCATCTCACATGATAGCTCCATCCAAAATGTTATGCTCATTGAATCTCTTGGATACAATTTACTTTCCGTATCTAGACTAGCCGATTTCGGTTTCAACGTCCTATTTACTGAAGTAGATTGCCAAGTGTTTCGAAGAGATAATCATAATATGGTCTTTACCGGTATACATAGAGGTGATCTATACATTGTTGATTTCACTAAAAAGGCTCAACCTAGAACTTGCTTAATTGCTAAATCTTCTAAAGGTTGGTTATGGCATAGAAGGTTAGGTCATGTGGGCATGCGAAATCTTGATAAGCTTATTAAAGGTGATCATATCCTTGGTGTTAAAGATGTTATATTTGACAAGGATAGACTTTGTAGTGCTTGTCAAGCAGGAAAACAGGTTGGAGGAAGTCATCCCGTGAAAAACAACATGACCACGAGAAGACCGCTCGAGCTACTTCATATGGATCTTTTTGGTCCCAATGCCTACAAGAGTCTCGGTGGTAACTCGTTCGGTTTAGTCATTGTCGATGATTTTTCAAGATTTACGTGGGTGTTCTTTCTTGATGATAAATTGCAGGTCCAAAAGATCTTCAAGAACATCGCTAGGAAGGCCCAAAATCAATTTGAAGTGAAGATCAAGAAGGTTCGCAGCGACAACGGAACGGAGTTCAAGAACGCAAATGTGGACACCTTTCTTGACGAAGAAGGGATTTCACATGAGTTCTCAGCTACATACACGCCTCAACAAAATGGAGTTGTTGAGAGGAAGAACCGGACTCTTATTGAGATGGCGAGAACGATACTTGATGAGTACAAGACGCCAAAACACTTTTGGGCGGAAGCGGTTGAGACAGCCTGTCATGCCACAAATCGATTGTATCTTCACAAGCTTCTCGGCAAGACGGCATACGAGCTTCTCATCGGTAACAAACCCCAAGTTGGATACTTTCGAGTATTCGGCTCAAAGTGCTATATTCTTGATAAGCATCATCGTTCGAAATTTGCTCCTAAATCTCATGAAGGTTTCCTACTCGGTTATGGCTCAAACTCTCACACTTACCGTGTCTACAACAACTTCACCCGAAAGGTTGAAGAGACGGTAGATGTGAAGTTTGATGAATCTAACGGCTCGCAAGTAAAGCAATTGCCAATTGATGTAGGAGACAAAGACCCTTCGGAAGCAATCCAAGACTTGTCTATTGGCAAGATTCGTCCAATGGAGGTGAAGGAGAGTACCTCGTCCGTCCAAGTGGAAGCTTCTACCTCACGACAAGGTGAACCACGAGTTAACTCGGAAGCATCCACAAGTGGGACACGCCAAGATGATGAAAACGAGGATGTACACCAAGATGAACCTCATCAACCTCCTTCTCCACCGCCACAAGAGAACAACAACACCAACAACGAAGAAGGCCAAGAGGAAGAACAAGATGATGAAGAAGATGTTCCACCCCGACCCAAACAAAAGCTCTCATGAGTTAGAGCAAGAGTCTCAAGAGATCATCCCGTCGAACAAATCTTTGATGATATTCAAACCGGGAGAATCACTCGCTCTAAAACTCGTTTGGCTAATTTTTGTGAACACTATTCATTCATCTCTAGCATTGAACCTATGAAGGTTGAAGAAGCGCTTGATGATCTGGACTGGGTGAACGCTATGCATGAAGAGCTACACAATTTCGAGAGGAACCAAGTGTGGACGTTGATTGAAAAGCCCGATGAGAAGCACAATGTCATTGGTACCAAATGGGTGTTTCGGAATAAGCAAGATGAAGATGGACAAGTTGTACGCAACAAGGCCCGTCTCGTCGCTCAAGGCTACACTCAAGTCGAAGGTATGGACTATGGTGAGACATATGCCCCCGTTGCTAGACTTGAGTCCATACGCATCTTACTTGCTTATGCCAATCATCATGATATCACATTATATCAAATGGACATTAAAAGTGCTTTTCTAAATGGTGAAATTAAGGAGGAAGTTTATGTTAAACAACCTCCCGGCTTTGTTAATCCTAAGAAACCCAACCATGTTTACAAACTTCACAAAGCTCTTTATGGTCTTAAACAAGCTCCTAGAGCGTGGTATAAATGCTTGACTAAATTCCTTATTGAAAAAGGCTTTGAGATTGGAAAAATCGATTCTACTCTTTTTACTAAAAGAGTTAATGGTGAATTATTTGTGTGCCAAATTTATGTGGATGATATCATATTTGGTTCGACTAACCCTCATTTTAGTGAAAAGTTTGGAAGGCTAATGTCGGAGAAGTTTGAGATGTCTATGATGAGTGAACTCAAGTTCTTTCTTGGTTTGCAAATCAAGCAAACTAAGGAGGGTACCTTTGTTTCCCAAACAAAGTATACCAAGGACCTATTCAAGAAGTTCAACATGCAAGAAAGCAAAGGTATGAATACACCCATGCCTACTAGTGGACATCTTGACTTGACTAAGGATGGCAAACCGGTTGACCAAAAGGTTTACCGCTCTATGATTGGTTCATTGTTATATCTATGTGCCTCCCGTCCCGATATTATGCTAAGTGTGTGCATGTGTGCACGATATCAAGCGGCCCCCAAAGAATGTCATCTTAAGGCTGTGAAAAGGATAGTGAGATACTTAATTCACACACCAAACTTTGGCATTTGGTATCCTAAGAGGTCTTCTTTTGATCTTGTTGGCTACTCAGATTCGGACTATGCCGGAGACAAGGTTGATAGAAAGTCCACTTCGGGTACTTGTCAATTTCTTGGTAGATCTCTTGTGTCTTGGTCCTCCAAGAAACAAAACTCGGTATCCTTATCCCCTATACTTGTGGGTTATCAATGTATCGTCAGCTTTGTTAATATAGTTGGATCATATGGTGTTTTCCCCTCTCTATCTTGTTGTGATGAATTGAGTTTTCCCTTTGAGATTTCGTTTTATCGGATTGCATACTTTTATGGATTTGAGAGCACTTGATATATGTCTTGCATATGAATACCCATGGTGACAATGGGGTATTATATTGATTCACTTGAGATATGTTTTGGCACTCAACTTGCGGATTCCCGAGGTGACATTGTGAAAGCACAAGTGCTCCCTGGGTGATTTTGGTAATTAATGTCAACATATCTCTTGTTGGACTAATACTTTTATCTAGTATATTTCAGATAAGTTCAACAGTGGAGTGGCAGGACAAGAGGATGTGGAACCCCTTCAAGATGCTAAGGACACATATTGGCTCAAGCTCAAGACTCTACTCTTTTCATTTTAGTGATCCAAGATCACATTGAGACCATAGGAAAGCCAATACTATTAAAAGGGGATGAGGTGTTGCTTAATGGCTTGCTTGCTCAAAGTGCTTAGTGATATGCTCCTAAAGCCCTCAACCACTTTCTCATTTCCAAATATGTCCTAAACCTAAAGTCAAACTCGGCCCCACCGATTTGATCTATCCGGCGCCACCGAGTTCACTTGACATAGCCACTGCCAGAAACCCTAATCAGTTCGGTCTCACCGATGGGATCTCGGTCTCACCGAGATGGGCTTGCAAACTCTCTGTTGCCTACTGCAATTATTTCAGTCTCACTGAAATAGGTAGTCGGCCCCACCGAGTTTGCTTGGCCAACTCTCTGTTTGCTTATTACTAAAATCGGTCTCACCGAGTTTGTGTAATCGGTCAAACTGAGATGAGGTTTTACCCTAACCCTAGCACATCGGTCCCACCGAGTTGATCATATCGGTCCCACCGAAAATCCTAATGTTCACATTTTGAACTAAATCGGTCTGACCGAGTTTCACTATTCGGTCCCACCGAGTTTGGTAAATTGTGTGTAATGGTTAGATTTTGTGTGGAGGCTATATATACCCCTCCACCCTTCCTCCATTTGTGAGGAAAGCCATCAGAACGTGCCTACACTTCCAGCATTCATTTTCTGAGAGAGAACCACCTACTCATGTGTTGAGACCAAGATATTCCAATCCAACCACAAGAATCTTGATCTCTAGCCTTCCCCAAGTTGCTTTCCACTCAAATCATCTTTCCACCATATCCAAATCTGTGAGAGAGAGTTGAGTGTTGGGGAGACTATCATTTGAAGCACAAGAGCAAGGAGTTCATCATCAACACACCATCTATTACCTTTTGGAGAGTGGTGTCTCCTAGATTGGTTAGGTGTCACTTGGGAGCCTCTGTCAAGATTGTGGAGTTGAACCAAGGAGTTTGTAAGGGCAAGGAGATCGCCTACTTCGTTAAAATCTACCCTAGTGAGGCAAGTCCTTCGTGGGCGATGGCCATGGTGGGATAGACAAGGTTGCTTCTTCATGGACCCTTCGTGGGTGGAGCCCTCCGTGGACTCGCGCAACCGTTACCCTTCGTGGGTTGAAGTCTCCATCAACGTGGACGTACGATAGCACCACCTATCGGAACCACGCCAAAAATCTCCGTGTCTCCAATTGCGTTTGCACACTCCAATCCCATCCCTTTACATTCTTGCAAGTTGCATGCTTTACTTTCCGCTGCTCATATACTCTTACCATGCTTGCTTGATATGTATTGTGAATGTTTAAACTTGTGCTAAAACTCCACCTTAACTTGAACAACTTAAAAATTGCCACCTTTATTTGTTGAGGGTCTAATCCTTCCCCTCTAGACACCTCTTCTCGATCCTTTCACATTGGGGTAGTCTATGCATAGGGGTTGATGCACGTTCTCGTCTTTTGTTTCTCCGGTAGAAATCTTGGGGCACTCTTTGAGGTTCTTTGTGTTGGATCGAGTATTATGAATCTGAAATTGTTTGATGCGTATCGTATAATTAACTCATGGATACTTGTGGTGACATTGGAGTATCTAGGTGACATTAGAGTTGGTTGATGCGTATCATATGGTGTTATTTTAGTACGAACTCTTGGATAGATCGAACGGAAAGAATAACCTTGTGTTATTTTAGTACGAACTCTTGAATAGATCAAACGGAAAGAATAACTTTAAGGTGGTTTCGTACCCTACAAACAATTTCTTCTTATGTTCTCCGCTAGATATGAACTTTGGAGTGATTCTTCATCGCACCTTGAGGGATGGTTATATGATCCAATTAGATTAGCATTATTGAGAGATTGCACTAGCAAAAGTATGGACCCTAGGCCTCATTTTCAAGCATTGCAATACCGTTTGTGCTCCGTTTTATCAATTGCTACCTTGTCGTTTTTTATTGTTCCTATTACAAAAACCAATATCTACTATCATTACTACGCTTTTATTACCATCTCTTCGCCGAACTAGTGCACCTATACAAATTACCATTGTATTTGGTGTGTTGGGGACACAAGAGACTCTTTGTTATTTGGTTGCAGGGTTGTTTGAGAGAGACCATCTTCATCCTACACCTCCCACGGATTGATAAACCTTAGGTCATCCACTTGAGGGAAAATTGCTACTGTCCTACAAAACTCTGTGCTTGGAGGCCCAACACGAGTCTACAAGAATAAAGTTGAGTAGTAGACATCAGGGTACTTGTCAAGACAAGATTCAAAAATTTTCTCACATGATTCCTACTGTACCCTATCATTTCTACAATTTATATTGAGCAATATAAGCCATAGAGATTATAAAACAAGCAAACTATGCATCGAAAAGAGAATCTATCAAAAACTAAACAGTATGTAAAGATCTGAATTATGGTCATACTTTTGTTACTCCAAAAATTCTGAAACATTAGGACAACGTTGTAAATTTGTATATCAATCATATGTAAAATATTCAGATTTTTTTGATGCTCCAGTGGTTTTCAACAATTCTGTTACTGGATGCAAAAGTTTCTATTTTTGCACAGAATCAAATCAACAATCAACCATGCTATCCCAAAGGCTTTACTTGGCACTTTATTGAAAAAAAAGCTATAAAACATAATTACTATAGTAGCTTAATCATGTGAACACACAAAAACAGTAGGTAGAAATATTGGGTTGTCTCCCAACAAGCGCTTTTCTTTAATGCCTTTTTAGCTAGGCATGATGATTTGAATGATACTCGATAAAAGTAAAGAATTGAAACATAACGGGAGCATCATGAAGCATATGACTAGAACATTTAAGTCTAACCCACTTCCTATGCATAGGGATTTTGTGAGCAAACAATTTATGGGAACAAGAATCAACTAGCATAGGAAGGCAAAACAAGCAAAACTTCAAGATTTTCAACACATAGAGAGGAAACTTGATATTATTGCAATACCTACAAGCATATGTTCCCCTCTCATAGTAATTTTCAGTAGCACCATGAATGAATTCAACAATATAATTATCGCATAAAGCATTCTTTTCATGATCCACAAGCATAGAAATTTTATTACTCTCCACGTAAGCAAATTTCTTCTTATTCATAATAGTGGGAGCAAACTCAACAAAATAACTATCATGAGATACTTGATCAATTTGAAAATTAAAATCATGATGACAAGTTTCATGGTTATCGTTATTCTTTATAGCATACATGTCATCACAATAGTCATCATAGATAGAAACTTTGTTCTCATAATCAATTGGAACCTCTTGTAAAATAGTGGATTCATCACTAAATAAAGTCATGACCTCTCCAAATCCACTTTTATCAATATTGTGAAAAGATTCAACACCCTCCAAAATAGTGGGATCATTAACTAGAGTTGACACTCTTCCAAACCCACTTTCATCAACATAATCATCATAAATAGGAGGCATGCTATCATCATAATAAATTTGTTCATCAGAACTTGGGGGATAAAAAATATCATCTTCATCAAACATAGCATCCCCAAGCTTATGGCTTTGCATATCATTAGCATCATGGATATTCAAAGAATTCATACCAACAGCATTGCAATCATGCTCATCATTCAAAGATTTTATGCCAAATATTTTATTGAATTCTTCTTCTATCAATTGAGCACAATTTTCCTTTCCATCATTTTCACGAAAGACATTGTAAAGATGAATAATATGAGGAAACCTCAATTCCATTTTTTTGTAGTTTTCTTTTATAAACCAAACTAGTGATAAAACAAGAAACTGAAAGATTCAATTGCAAGATCTAAAGATATACCTTCAAGCACTCACCTCCCCGGCAGCGGCGCTAGAAAAGAGCTCGATGTCTACTACGCAACCTTCTTCTTGTAGACTCTTGTTGGGCCTTCAAGCGCAGAGTTTTGTAGGACAGTAGCAATTTTCCCTCAAGTGGATGACCTAAGGTTAATCAATTCGTGGGAGGCGTAGGATGAAGATGGTCTCTCTCAAACAACCCTGCAACCAAATAACAAAGAGTCTCTTGTGTCCCCAACACACCCAATACAATGGTAAATTGTATAGGTGCACTAGTTTGGCGAAGAGATGGTGATACAAGTGTAATATGGATAGTAGATATAGGTTATTGTAATCTTAAAATATAAAAACAGCAAGGTAGCAAGTAGTAAAAGTGAGAAAAAACGGTATTGCAATGCTTGAAAACAAGGCCTAGGGTTCATACTTTCACTAGTGCAAATTCTCTCAACAATGATAATATAATTGGATCATATAAAAACCCTCAACGCGCAACAAAGAATCACTCCAAAGTTTCTATCGGAGAACGTAGGATGAAAACGTGCATCAACCCCTATGCATAGATTACCCCAATGTCACCTCGACAATCCGCGAGTTGAGTGCCAAAACATACATCAAGTGAATCAATATAATACACCATTGTCACCACGGGTATCCATATGCAAGACATACATCAAGTGTTCTCAAATCCAATATTCAATCCAACATAACGAAACCTCAAAGAGCAAGACTCAATTCATCACAAGAAGGTAGAGGGGGAAGAACACCATAAGATCCAAATATATTAACAAAGCTCGCGGTACATCAAGATCGTGCCAAATCAAGAACACGAGAGAGAGGGATCAAACACATAGCTAGTGTTACATACCCTCAGCCCCGAGGGTGAACTCCTCCCTCCTCATCATGGTGGCTGCCGGGATGATGAAGATGGCCTCCGGTGATGATTTCCCCCTCCGGCAGGGTGCCAGAACGGTCTCCCAATTGGTTTTTCGTGGCTACAGGGCTTGCGGCGGCGGAACTTCCGATCTAGGGTTCTTTTTGGGGGTTTTGGTATTTATAGGAATTTTTGGCGTTGGTCTCACGTCAAGGGGGTGCCCGAGGGGCCCACAAGCTCGGAGGGTGCACCCTAGGGGGTGGGCGCCCCCCAGTCTTGTGGCTCCCTCATCCACTTCCTGGCCCAGCTCCGATGCTTCGGGGGTCTCTTTTGGTCCATAAAAAATCACCGTAAATTTTCAGCCCATTCCGAGAACTTTTATTTCTGCACAAAAAAGACACCACGGTAGTTCTGCTGAAAACAGCGTTAGTCCGGGTTAGTTCTAATCAAATCATACCAAAACCATATAAATTGTTGTAAACATGGCATGAATACTTCATAAATTATAGATACGTTGGAGACATCTCAGTGCTCACCAGGGCTACCGTGACCGCTGGGTCTGCCTCGGCGATGTCCGGCGAGATGACATTGGCTCTCGCCAGGGCTGCCATCACGGCCCCCAGGCATGCCCCGGCGACGTCCGGCTCTGCGCCCTCCTCCATCTGGGACATAAGCCTGCACCTCGTGCGGTGGCCGCCACTGCCGTAGTTGTCCTTGCATCATCGCGGTTCCTACTCCGCCGCCCACACCATCCGCCACACTCTGCGTCGAGCCAGCAGTATCGCCCGCTAGGGATCCCTGTCTGGTTTTAGGACGACCCTGGCAAACCTGGTGGCTTGCTCGTACCATGTTTCTTGTTTCCTCTGACCGTCGTCGGGAGAGACGGCGGCATGGCCGTTGACCGCCAAGTTGACCATCGCGCCGCCAGCCTCGATTCCGCCATCGCCCAACTCCATCCTATCGTCGGCCATTGGGGTTATGCCGGTATGTGTGGGTAACTAGCTAGCAAGGGGATCAGTAGTTAGTCGACGCCACCGGCCTTTGTTGTGGTTATTTATAGCTAGCAGCTGGCTAGGGGATTGAGGATTTTACAATTTACCCCTGCAGCTGTGCGGAAAGTCTTCGCTGGAGTGCTGGAAGACTAAGTGGAGCACACAATTCCCAGCACACAACCGTATGATGTGTCACGTGCTATCACACACATGTTAACATAAGGACACGTATGTGTATCTTACAAATCATCACACACGAGTACTCGCACCACGCATCGTGTGCGATGCTCCTAGCCATCGCAAACAACTCATATCACACACATCTTATTACGCCGAATCGTTTGTGTTATTTTTTATCATCGCAAACTGTTCACCCGAGTGACCTGTTTGCCTGGTATCACATGCATATTGTCACTTGTAAACGTTTGTGTTATTTTTTATCATCGCAAACAGTTCATCCGAGTTGCCTGTTTGCCGCGTATCACACACATCTTGTTAAGTTGAACCATTTCTGTTGTCTTGATTCATCGCAAACAGTTCATTCGAGTGAACTGTATGCCGTATGTCGCACACACCTTGATCTGCCTGACCGTTTCTCTTGTGTTGCCTAATCACAAACAGTTCATCCGGGTGAACTGTATGCAGTATATCGCACATACCTTCATGTGGATGACCGTTTTTGTTGTTAAGCTCATCGCAAATAGTTCATTCAAGTGAACTGTATGCCACGCATCGCACACGCAACTATAATCTAAATCATGTTTGATGTCTCCGCAACCGCAAACGTTTCATATCATTTTTGACGGTTTTATTACAACACCGTTTGCGGTTAATGCATCACACAGAGTTTCGTCGAAGGGTCTCTGATTGTAGTGTCGCGTTAGCAGCATCCTGCAATAGTGGTAGCAGTAACAGTAACAGATTTGTAGTGATTGTAACAGCAGCAACAACAACAGTAGTAACTTAGCAAAGACAATATGAGCAAAGCGTATGCATTGGATCAGTGCTAGATATTTGTGTTGGATGACATTCGTCATGTAACAGTCACAGCCTAAGTGATACACAATAACTCATCAATTCAATATAGGCATGTATTCCGTATAGAGTCATACATATTTATAATAAGAACTTGCATGACATCTTTTGTCCTACCCTCCCATGGCAGCGGGGTCCATAAGGAAATCTAAGGATATTAAGGCCTCCTTTTAATAGAGAAACGGAACAAAGCATTAACACATAGTGAATACATGAAGTCCCCGAATTATAGTCATCCCCGGAGAGTATCCCAATTATTTCACCTTGGGGTTTACGGATCGAAACAATAACAAGTGCATATAACTAGCAGATAAGATCAGGAACTCAAATATATTGATGATAACATAGAGGGTTCAGATATGAAATCATGGCACTCGGGCCCTAATGACAAGCATTAAGCATACCAAAGTCATAGCAACATCAATCTCAGAACATAGTAGATAATAGGGATCAAGCCCTAACAAATTGACTCGGTTACATGACAAATCTCATCCAACTCAATCACCGTCCAGCAAGCCTACGAAGGAATTACACACTCCCGATGGTGAGCATCATGGAATTATTGATGAAGAAGGGTTGATGATGATGACGGCGACGAATCCCCCTCTCCGGAGCCCCGAACAGACTCCAGATTAGCCCTCTCGATGAAGAATAGGAGGTGGTGGCGGCTTCGTATCGTAAAACACGATGAAAATTTATGTCTGATTTTTTTTCTCTGTGAGATGGTACTTATGGACTTGGAGGTAGGGCAAATGGAGCGCCGAGGGGCCCACAACACGCCACCTGAGCTTGTGGCTCTGTGTGGCCCCCTCTAGTAGATCTTTTCGCCAGTATTTTTATATATTCCAGAAAAATGCTCTGTAAATTTTTAGCACAATCTGAGAAATTTTATTTTTGCACAAAAATAACACCATGGTAGTTCTGCTGAAGACAACGTCAGTCTGGGTTAGTTTCATTCAAATCATGCAAATTAGAGTCCCAAACAAGAAAAGGTGTTTGTAAGAGTAGATACATTTGGAACATATCACTTATCTTGTTAGATTGTTGACTCCTACTACTTCAATTAAACCTTGGTTCTTAACTGAGGGAAATAGTTTCTGATGTTGTGCTACATCACCCTTCCTCTGTGGGGAAATCCAACAACTCCTACGGGAGTAGCAGAAGAATTTCTAGCACCGTTGTCAGGGAGTCTGCATCTACCAAATAAGGTGCCTTCACACAAACCCTTTATTTGCTTGTTTTATTTTCTTCTCTAGTTGCCTTTTGGTTTTTATTTGCTTTCTTCTTTGCTTCCCAAAAATTTCTAAAATACCAAAAAATCTTGTGTTTCTATTTGTGCTTCTGTTGCCACTATGTCTACTCCTGAAAATACCAAGGTTTGAGATTTTTCTAGCACTAATAACAATGATTCTATTAGTACCCCTATTGCTCCTCCTGCCACTAGTGCAGAGTCTTTGTGGCACCCCGGCTCAGAGAAACCCGAACACCCCGTATTCCAGCCCAGAGATCAAGTCTTCTGGAATACGGCACTGCTTGACATAGAACAAATCAACTCTTATTACAAAGGATAATGCTACAAGGGTCTGATGTTACAACTGATCACATCAGCACGGCGACACTACGCCTGCTAAGGTAGCTCTATGCTAGCAGCAGAACAACTCGTAGCAGCGGAATACTTCTAGCAGCGGAACAACGACGAAGGTGGTGAACTCCACTCCGCAGGGACTCTGGCTAGGACACGATCTAGCTCGCACGCTCGGTAACCTCGACAAGCAATCAATCAATCACGACATCACCTGCAATCTGGCATGACACGCCAAGTCAGTACATTGAATGTACTTGCAAGCTCACAACAACCAAAAGCATCAAGGCAAGACAACAACATAGCATTAACAGGTTAAGCTATTAACAACTACTATGATGTGAAAGCAATAACTAAGCATGATATGATACTACTAAAATTACTATTGAACCATCATCTCAGGAACCATCTCACTCTTGGCTATCTGGCCAAGCAATAAACCACCTTGATCACCTCGTGATCAATACCTCGACATGATCACCTCGTGAACACACCACAAACTGAATGATCATCCTCAAGATCATCCCAATATCCTCATCATCATCCTGCCAAACTGTACTTCTCAAATATATCAACATATAAATCACCTATAAGTCATTCCGTCATGTGAGTGTTGATCGAACGGTGTGACCTAGTACGAACTTGTGCCCATGACCGAGGATGCGGCTATCGATAGATTAAACACACTTTGCAGAGGTTAGCACACTGTACCCACATCACAGAACCCATGGCCTCGTACTCCCATTCGGGTGGACCAACGGCGTTCCGACAAAACCAATCTACTGCCATGACACTCTCCCGGCCACTCCGACCAACTCCCCTTTGGGATCAGTCCTGGGTGGCCCCGATGCCACCTCGTGACATCCAACGGCCACCGTCGTGGCAAAACAAAAACGTTCCAAACAGGGACAAGAGCACTCAAACAACCCGGGCACACAAGGTTATTGCCGCCTACCGGGCCAGGGTAGCGCGCGCACCTAACTTTCCCTAGTTGGAGGCACCGGCGAGAGGCATAACAATAGACCGCATTAGGGCCTTCCCACAGAGGCAAATGTGGTTGCACTGGAAAAGCCCGGTTCGGTGGCACCTGACCAAAGAAATGACGGAATTTATCCCCAAGATAGATCTGCGATAACTCATACTCCGATATCATCTATCAACCTGTAATCCAAGTCATAGCAATACCCAACTAATAATCCAGAGAATAATATAGTCATAACCTAATACTCCGAGGGTAGCATAATAACCAAGGTCATGATGATTCCAAGTACCATGATACTACTAATCCAATAATAACAGTAAGATAGCTAACCATAGATCAATATGATAGCATCAAATCCAAACCATACTCCAAAGCATAATATCAAATACCATCATGAAAATAATCATAATAGCCACTAATAATCCAATGGCAACATGTCATCCTCATCTGGAAGCATTAGTCCTAGGAATCCAAGCATCATCATGGCAATAATCAAGATCAACACAACTCCAAGAAATGCCATGAACAACTCACATGTAGCTAAAGCAATATTTTAAACAAGTTCAAATAATTTAAACCATGGCATTGCATTGCAATCATGCAAATGGAGTGTGTGGCTTGCCTGGGGCGGAGGGATTCATGGGGAAGAAGTGCGAGAAGCTCGCGGAAAGAATCGCCGGAAAAACGTTCTCTCTCTCGGAGGGGCTGAATAAGGGCAAGGGCATAATGGTCATTTTCAGAATGTGACAACATCATGAAAATGATACCAACGTAACAGACTCGATGAGACGAAGAAGTGGGCTTTGGAATCACCTGAATCGGAGTTGTGAGCAAAAAGTTGTGGCCATTCGTTCGTTAGGCAGAAAAACTAACAGAATCTGTGCTTTTCTGCTTTTAACCGATGAACGTTTGCAAAATAGAGGGTTCGGCCGGTGGCTGGAAAAGAGAAAACGCCTTTTCAGAAATACGCCTTCAGATCAGTGAAAACGTATTTTGGTCTAAAGAAACACAAAAGTACGCTTTCTGACCTGGCAAACGTATTTCGGTGGATTACGTCTCCACTTAAATGACGTGGCGAGGAGGGGTCAACGGCGGAGGGGCTGACTAGCGGGGCCCGTGCTGAGGTGGGGCCCGCCTGGCTGGTCGTCGTCTTCAACTTCCATCGGCGCCCGACGGAGCAGAGGGAGGGGCGCGGCGCCGGCGGCCGTCCCGACGCCACTGGCCACCTCCGGCGACGCTCCAGCCACCGGAGTGATCAGGGAGAAGAGCCGCACCCGCCTGGAGGGGTCTTTCCCGCCGAGAAGCAGCAAAGGGAGCAGGGCTCCGACTCCAGGGGCGGACGGCGAAGATGGAGTCGGGGCTATGGTGGACCCGGCAACGAATGGAGAAGTGGGGGAGATGCGCCGGTGCCCGGGTGGTCTACTGGTGGTGAAAGAAGGAGGGGAGGAGGCTCGGCTCGAGTGAATTTAGCCGGAGGACCGAGGCGGCCACGGCGGTAATGGAGGAGCAGGAGGGGCACTTGGGCGCGGGGAAGGGGTCAGGGGGCTGGAGGAGGTGTGGTGAAGCTACTGGATGGGTCGGAGGGGCTGGAGCATGGCTTATATAGCCAAGGGAGGAGGTGCTGCGCGGACGTCGCCGTGGTGTTGGTGTACAAAGTATTGGGCCATTAGTACCCCGTACTTGTGCACGGGCAGTTGTAGCCATACTCGCGGCAAGGCTTGTCGGGGAACAATTCGAGGTTGACTCAAGCTATCGAAGAAACACTCAAGACAAAGATCTGAGGATCAGCAGATAAGAAGAGCTGGAATCCAAAAGCTAGCTTCCCCGGCAAGATCTTGCCGGGGGGCCTGCGAGGCCCGGCAAGATTCGGCGCCCGGCAAGGTTCGGCGTCCGGCAAGGTTCGGCGCCCGGTAAGGTTCGGCGCCCGGCAAGATTCTGCTGCTGTGCCAACGCTTCGGCACAGCAACAAGCCCGACATTCTGGGTCCTTCTCTGGATGCGTGGCAACGCGCCAGTGGAGGAGAGCTTAAGCGGTGCTGATGGGATGGCCCCTTTTTCCATCCCCAAGAAAGTGAGGACACCTCAACGGACACCTCACGGTGCATTAAATGCGTTCATCCTAATCCGTCAGTGGTTAGGTATGATAACCCTGTAGCTACTTTACACCTCAATGTATGTACATTTTGCCACTGTGGTGACCCCTTTGAGCATATAAAAGGAGGCCCAAGGCAACTGCTACAGGGGAGGAGGATCTTCTGGCCCATTCTGCATGCGTAGCTGCTCTTTGAACATACTATTCATTGCAAGCGCTCCTGGAGCCTGGGCTCAAGAACACTCATAATAAAACAAAGCAGGAGTAGGGTTTTATGCTGATCAGCGGCCCGAACCTGGGTAAAATCGCCTCGCGTCGATTGTTGGTTCTGCTCTTTGTGCATACCTCTCTCCCTGTCGAATCGTGAAGGGGTCCCTTGGGGTCCCATAGGTGTCGCACGCCGACATCTTTGGCGCGCTAGGTAGGGGGATTGAGGGTTGTGCGAACCTGATCCAGTGATCGGCGCCTTAGTTTCTTCATCATCTTCACCATCATGCCACCCAAGAAGAAGAGTGCCGCAACGGCGCAACCATCTACATCCATTTTGCCTGTGCCCTCGCGTACGGGCGACGGTGTAGATGCAGAAGGAAGAGGATTAGAGCCTCCACGGCGTTCCGGTGATCCAAGCCAGGCGAGCGGCGTCGTTCACAGCGGCAGCGGCAATCCACATGCCGCTGGATCTAGAGATGGAGCTGTGCTACCTACGGGCGGCGCAACAAATTCCAGAGATCGGAGGACGCCTTCTAGGGCGCCCCCATGAAAAGGCTTCTGCGCATTGATCCCAAGGTGCGCAGGCCCAACATGCACGTCAAACTGCCGGCGGAAGTGGCGCGCGGCCGCGTGATCGTGACGGTGCACCTTCTAACATTGTTAGGAGTCAGAGCACCTCACGTACATCGCATCTGTCGCCGCCGCCTACGCCAGCGGAAGCTTTGGCGCGTGCACAGTTGCTCCTCGATTTTCCTCCTGTCCCGGAGAAGATGGAGGAGTGGCGAGCTACTATTCAGAGCCTCATTGGCTTCGCCAATAAAGATGGGCCGCAGGAGGCAGGGCCCTCGCAGCGGCGGTCCATCGATCCGGCGCGAGCCGATGTGGAGAAAACCGGAGGTGGTGCGACCACGATGCACTCCCCTCCACGACACCAGCGACGGTCGACAACCCGGCGGGCTGATGGCCGTGATGATGATTCCATGGCGTCGTCCGATCCGCGGATGCGCCGCGACCAGCGTCAAGTTCTCCAGGAACGGAGCAAGGAAGACGCTCGAACTACCATCGAGCGGCGACGGGAAGCGTGCTATCAATCTGATAAGCGCGCAGGGCCCGCTGTCGATGAGCCTGCGCCAGGGGACGCAGGCAACTTACCTTACGAGGTAGGTACTCCAGCGTTTACCCGTGAGCTGCGGCAAGTCAAGTGGCCCAATTCCCAAACCTTCAAGCCAGAAGTCCCGGAGAAATATGACGGCAAGACTCACCCCTCAGAGTTCTTGAGCATTTACACCATCACGGTGCAGGATGCCGCGGGCCGAGACGACAAGATACTTGCCAACTACTTCCCGTTGGTGCTCAAACCCAACGTCAGGTCGTGGTTGATGCATTTGCCGGAGAATTCTATTTCTTCTTGGTCAGATCTGTGCCATCAGTTTGTTGGCGCCTTTGTTGGAGGCCATCAAGCTCCTGGCCAAGAGAGTGATTTGCATATCATCCCTCAGAAGGAGGGTGAATCCCTACGCAAGTTTATCCAGAGATTTAGCCGAGTGTAGTACAATATTCCTGACGTTCACCCTGCCGCTGTTGTCAGCGCGTTTCATCAGAATGTGCGTAACCGCAAAATGCGTGAAGAATTGGCGATGAACAAGGTCAGGAGTATTACCGAGCTTTACGCCTTGGCCGACAAGTGTGCTCGGGCTGAAGAAGGGAGGAAACTCCCTGGCAAGGCTGTTGGCACAGGGGGCGAATCAGAAGATGAAGATGTTGCAACCCCGTCAAGAAAGGCCGACGGCGGAACAAGAAACGTAGAGGCAAGGCCGTGCATGCTGTCGAAGAATCCGGCAACCTCGGCACCGCCAAGAAGGCCAAGGTTGATGACCCCGGCAAGGAAGTTGCCGGGTGCTTTTCCTGCCAGGCCTTGGCGGCGGCCGACAAGACGGAAAGCTCCGGCAAGCAGTATTGCAAGATCCATCGCACCAAGGGCCACGATCTCCAAAACTGCCGGCAAGTTGAGCAGCTTGTCGAAAAGCAGAGAGCTGAATATGAAAGGCGAGACAAGGAGAAGGCCCATGATGGTGCTGAGGGGTCCGGCAAGAAGCGCGATGGCCGAGGGGGTCGCCGCGGCAAGGCCAAGCAACAGAGAGAGAGGCCCGCTCGAGGCCATGACAAAGAAGAAGGTGATGATGATGAAGAGGATGATGAGTCCAGCGAGCAAGAATTTCAGAAAGCTACAGAGGCCATGTGTATCGACGGAGGTGCCTCGTTGCATTCCTCCCACCGACGACTTAAGCAGTGGGTGCGAGAGGTTAATGCAACGGAGCCCTCACTAGATGCATGTAAGCCTCTGAAGTGGTCCAACACGCCTATCATTTTCGACGCCGAGGACCACCCTGATCGCACAACCGCGGTCGGGTGCTTGCCATTGTTGGTCTCACCAACAATCCGCAACCTCAAGGTGACGAAAATGCTAGTTGACGGTGGGGCCGGGCTGAACTTAATTTCGCCAGATGTGCTCAAGAGGCTCCAGATTCCTGATGAAGATCTCAAGGAAACGGGCACGTTTCAAGGGGTCAATCCAGGAAGAACCCAGCCAAAGGGCAAGATCACGCTACCAGTGACATTTGGTAGCGAGCTTAATTACAGGACAGAAAAGATGGTGTTTGATGTCGCCAAGATCCCCATGTCATATAATGGGATCCTTGGCCGCCCAGCGCTGGCTAAGTTTATGGCGGCATCACACTACACGTATAATGTGCTGAAGATACCCGGGCCGTTGAGTGTCATCACTATCCACTCTGACAAAAAAGATGCGCTCATCTGTGCCGACCAACTTTACTGGGAAGCAGTTGCAGCACCTGTCGTCAAGGCATCTGCTCCTGCCACTGGAACTCCCGGGGGGAAGAAGAAGACCGGTAAGAATCTTGGCGCAAACTCCGGCAAGCGCACCTCCTCGGAGTGCTGCGCTTCCGTTGAGGACACACCAGAGAGTTCCACCGGCAAGAATAAGAAATCCAAGGCTGCTCCACCAGAGACCAAGAAGGTGCCTGTCGCGGAGGACGGAACGGGAGGAACTTTCACCATAAGTTCCACCCTAGATGACAAATAGGAAAGCGCGCTCATTGCCTTCCTGCAGGCGAATGTCGACGTGTTTGCATGGCAATCGTCTGACATCCCCGGTGTTCCCAGAAAGGTAATTGAGCACCACCTTGCTGTCTGTCCTCACGCGCGGCCCGTCAAGCAGAGAGTCAGGAAGCAAGCCTTGGAGCGGCAAGAATTCATTGCCGAAGAAATCAGGAAGCTTGAAGCGGCACGATTGGTCAGAGGAGTGCTCCACCCAACATGGTTGGCTAATCCGGTTGTAGTGCGCAAAGCAAATGGGAAATGGAGGCTGTGTATTGATTATACAGACATCAATAAAGCCTATCCAAAAGATCCTTTTCCCTTGCCGCGCATCGACCAGATTGTGGACTCCACCGCTGGATGTGACCTACTATCATTCCTTGATGCCTACTCAGGGTATCATCAGATTTTCATGGCAAAAGAAGATGAAGAAAAGACCGCATTTATCACCCCATGTGGTACGTATTGTTTTATACGAATGCCTTTCGGGTTGAAAAGTGTTGGTTCTACATTTGCCAGAGCGGTCCAAATTGGTTTTGAGCCTCAACTCCATATAAATATGGAGGCATACATGGATGATATAGTGGTCAAAACCAAGGACAAAGCAACGCTCATACAAGATCTAGAAGAAACATTTGCAAACTTGCGCAAGATCAATTTAAAGCTCAATCCTGAGAAATGCGTGTTTGGTGTTCCTTCCGGCAAGCTTCTCGGGTTCTTTGTATCTCACCGAGGGATCGAAGCGAACCCCGACAAGATCAAAGCTATTGAGCAGATTGAATCACCAAGACGCGTCAAGGATGTGCGTCGTCTTGCCGGTTGTGTTGCTGCCCTAAGTAGGTTTATTTCCAAATCTGCTGAGCGCGCCCTGCCCTTTTTCAAAATTTTGAAGAAGGCAGGTCCAATGAAATGGACTCCGGAAGAGGAGGCTGCGCTGCAAGATTTGAAGAAATACCTTTCTTCTCCGCCGACACTAGTCGCGCCTAAACCACAAGAACCGTTGCTGCTGTATCTGGCAGCGACAAATCAAGTGGTTAGTGCTGCGTTAGTGGCGTAGAGAGAAGCTGATGAGGAGGCAACACCAGCGGCAGGACCGTCAAGCGACGCGGCAGGATCTTCCCCGGCAGGGGTTGATCCCGGCAAGACAGGATCTGCGCAGTCAGAAGGACCAATGCAAAAGAAAAAGGTGGTGCAACGCCCAGTTTATTTTGTTAGCTCTCTTTTGCAAGGAGCTAGGTCAAGATACTCTGGTGTGCAGAAGTTGCTCTTCGGCCTCCTTATGGCCTCGAGGAAGCTGCGCCATTATTTTCAAGCACATGAAATCACTGTCGTCACTCGCTTTCCGTTGCAACGGATTTTGCGAAATCCAGAAGCAACCGGCAGGATCGTGGAGTGGGCGTTGGAGTTGTCGAGCTTTGGTCTTAAATTTGAAAGCACTTCGACAATTCAGAGCAGAGCCTTGGCAGAGTTCATTGTGGAATGGACCCCAACGCCAGACGAAGAAGTTCAAGAAACGACTCTCCCCGGCAAGGAAATTGATCAAGAATGGGTTATGTACTTTGACGGGGCTTTCTCGCTGCAAGGCGCCGGTGCTGGCGTGCTGCTTGTCGCACCCACCGGAGAGCACCTCAAGTATATAATCCAGATGCATTTTCCCCGGGAAAGTTCGACAAACAACACTGCGGAGTACGAGGGGCTGCTTGCCGGTCTCAGGATCGCGGCAGACCTTGGTATCAAGAAGCTCGTCATCAGAGGCGATTCGCAGCTTGTTGTCAGGCAAGTTAACAAGAATTATCAGAGTCCATTGATGCAAGCTTACGTGGATGAAGTGAGGAAAATGGAAGAGCTCTTTGACGGTCTGCAAATGAAGCACATTCCTCGTGCTGAAAACAGTATTGTCGATGACCTGTCAAAGTGCGCTGCCCTCAAGTTGCATGTGGAACCAGGAACTTTTGTGCTCCATTTGACTCAACCATCTGTGGCGCCATCAATGCGACAAGAAAAGAGAAGAAAGTTGAATTCTGGACAGTACTTTC
This sequence comes from Thinopyrum elongatum, assembly GCA_011799875.1. NCBI lineage: Eukaryota > Viridiplantae > Streptophyta > Magnoliopsida > Poales > Poaceae > Thinopyrum > Thinopyrum elongatum. Next base: position 405,220,365 of record CM022299.1, on the reverse strand, counting down.
CGGCAGAGCTCCCTGGAGCCGCCGGCAAGGAACTTGCCGGGATCAGCGACAAGTTTGCCGGGAAACAACAGGCTCCGGCGGAACTTCACGCTTTCGCTGTCGAGACAAATGTTCCCCTGGCGGAAGAGATGCCTTTAGTCCTAGCTGTCGAGCCCCAGGCTCCAGCATGGGCACAGCACATTGTCCATCTCCTTCAGACAGGAGAACTCCCTGAGGAACAGGAAGAGGCGGAAAAAGTAGCCCGTCGGTCTGTTATGTACAAGTTCGTCGATGACGTCCTGTACAGAAAGAGACCAAACGGTGTGAAATTGAAGTGCATTCCTCGGAAGGATGGACTAGAGCTGTTGGCAGAGATACATGGAGGCATATGTGGCTCTCACATAGGATCAAGAGCACTTGTCGGGAAGGCATTCCGGCAAGGTTTCTTTTGGCCCACCGCTCTCCAGGATGCAACTGCACTAGTAACCAAGTGTGAAGCGTGCCAGTTTCATTCCAAGAAATCACATCAGCCAGCTCAAGCTCTTCAGACGATACCTCTCTCCTGGCCATTTTCGGTCTGGGGGCTCGACATACTGGGCCCCTTCCCCCGTGCTACCGGGGGCTTTGAGTACTTGTACGTTGCAATCGACAAGTTCACAAAGTGGCCGGAGGTGGAAGCAGTGAGGAAGGTGACAGCACAATCAGCCGTCAAGTTCTTTAAAGGAATAGTTTGCCATTTCGGTGTGCCCAACAGGATCATCACCGACAACGGCATGCAATTCACAAGTCGCACCTTCATGCAGTACGTCCAAGACCTTGGCGGAAAAATTTGTTTTGCCTCTGTTGCTCATCCGAGAAGCAACGGCCAAGCGGAGAGGGCTAATGCTGAAGTGTTGCGCGGTCTCAGGACCAGAACCTTTGACAGGCTGAAGAAGTGCGGAAGACGCTGGATTGATGAGTTGCCGGTGGTTCTTTGGTCAATCAGAACGACACCCAATCAAGCCACCGGCCAGACACCCTTCGCGCTGGTCTACGGAGCGGAAGCAGTTCTCCCCACGGAACTCATATACGGATCACCTCGAGTGCTCGCTTATGATGAGCTTGAGCAAGAGCAACTGCGGCAAGATGACGCTGTGCTCCTTGAGGAGAATCGTCTTCAGGCTGCTGTGCGAGCTGCACGCTACCAGCAAGCTTTGCGCCGCTACCATAGCCACAAAGTTCATGCCCGAAGCCTTGAGGAAGGCGACCTTGTTCTTCGACGGATTCAGTCCGCCAAGAATTCAAACAAGTTGACGCCGAAGTGGGAAGGCCCTTATCGGGTAGTACGAGTCACCAGGCCCGGCGCTGTCCGCCTGGAGACCGAAGATGGCATTCCAGTGAGCAACTCCTGGAATATCGAGCATCTTCGCAAGTTCTACCCATAAGGCGCGGTTGCCGGGGGCCCCCAGAAACCACCTTTTTGTACAAGTCTTGCCGGCAAGGCATGTAATCCTTTGTACAAAGCCAGGCGCAGACCCTGAGCCTAGATGAATAAGTTTAAGTGTTATGCATTTCCTTATCGATTTCCATGTTCATATATATATATATGCATGCTTATCTAAGATGTTGTATGACACTTGTTCCCGGTAAGTTCTAACGAACCGCCAAGGTTCCATATCTTTATTTTCTCTTCTTTCTTTTTCTCAAAAGACAGAAGGATTCCTCGCATGCACGTTTGCCGGGGGGGAAGGAAGATATGAGTATCGGTCGGCGACGTTCAGAATTGACACCTTACCGGAGGAAGAACGGCGACAGAAAGCTAAGTTCTAAAACTTAAAGCAAGTTTTCTTTTGTTACGAAGTTATTTCCCTTGGACGATTTCGACTTTTGTATGGAAAACTTGCATGCGAAGGAACCCTTGTCGTGATCGGTTGCGCCCTTATTTTGTTTCGAGTCCGCTCAACAATTTAGGTGGCTGCACTGAGAACGCCAAGGTGCCTTGCCGGTCGCTACACCTCCAGCAGGCTGCTGAAGTCCCGCACCCAGCGCTCGCGGCAGGTTGCGCGCCGATAAGTTTTCAGTAAGCGTAGGGTATACTCCGTACATAAAGGAATCAAGCAAGGGAAATAGCATGCACATACCCAAATATACACAAGTTATATTACATCAATAAGTTGCCGCAGTTCTAACACAAGACTTAATTGTCTTTTGGCATGGAATGACAGCGACAAGGGAAAATGAGGCAGCTAATCCCTGCGTCAGCCCTCGATCCTCTTGATTGAATCCACCTTCTCGAGGATGGGCGCGACAAGCTCCTCAAGTGCCCTGAGATCTGCGTCCTTCGGCAAGTGGTCGAGCACGTTGGTGAGATCAATGCCAGGGTTATTATATACCACCTTGACGAGTACCTTGCGGAGGACGGCCCGGCAAAGTTTGCGGGATTCATTGGCCAGTTGGGTCGCTCGGTTGGACTGTAGCTGCTTCAAAGCGTCAACGATGCTTTCGAAGAACATGGTCAACCTGGCGCTCGACGATATCCTCTCTTCGGTGGAATACCTGAAGTTTTGCAGGCTATCCTGCCCCATGGTTGACAACTGTGCAGTGAGCCTCTCCGCGGCGTCAACAAGGCGATCAGTCCAGATTTTCACTCCCTTCTCATAGTCAATTTGGGCGGCAGCAGCGCTCTTAAGCAAGTTCCTTTCTTCCTGAAGATCTCTGCTTAGGGCCTTCTCGCGGGCCCTGCCGTCCTTGAGGGACTTCTCCAGCGTGGTCAGCTTTAGCTTCAGATCGGCAATGGCATCATTGGCTGAAGTGAGCTTCTTGGTCTTGTCGGACATGGCAACTTGCATCTTCGCCAGGCTGTGGAGAGTTTTCTCCCTATCCCCTTTGAGCGTCGAGAGCTCCTTGCCGTGTTCTTCAAGATCCACCTCCAGCTTCTTCACTTTGTCGCTCAGCTCGTTCTTGGCGGCCTCTGCAGCCTCGGCAACATCGACGGCCTCCTTGAGCTTGCCGGCGTGATCTACAGTTAGAGCTTCGAGCGCCTCCCTGTGCTTCTGCTCCAGCTCCTGGATCCGCTGCGCGACAAGCTTGTCGATTTCCTCATCTTTGCTGCGAAGTTTGGCGGCGAGCGCCTCCTCACGCACGACAAGATCTTCCTCGTGAGCGTTAAGTGCAATGCGACGCTCCGTCAGGAGAGCATCTTCGGCGGCAATTCTTTGTGCAGCTTCTTCGTGCGCTTTCTCCAAGTCAGATCGTTTCAAGAGGATTTCTGTCCAGTTTTGGCTCACTTGTTCCCGGTTGGTAGTCAACTCTTGAAGGGCCTCGGCGTACCAGACTTGCATTTGCTCGACGCGCTTCTGAAAATCTGCTTCGGCTGCCTCGACAACTGCCATTCTGGAATCTACTTTCTCTTTCCGAGCACGATGGAGTGCTTGGAGCTTGCGAAATTTTTTGCCTATGACCTGGAGGAGCTGATCCTCTTCAGATTTGCCACTGCTGGCGCTTGGATCATCAACAATCTTGAGCCCGGCGGCGGCGATGATTTCTTCATCAAAGACTTCCCCTCTAGTCGATGTTTCAATGTTTGCCGTGCCCGGCAAGTTGATGAATAAGTTGTCGCCGACCTTGAGATATTTGCTTGATGAAGGGGCTTCGGACGTCGATGGTTGATCCTCGACGTTCATCTCGCCGGTGGCTGGGGGCTCTGTGGCCGATGTAGCGCCTGGCGCTCCTGCGGCAGGAATGTCGTCAGTGCGGTCATCAGTTTCCTCGCCGGCCCTCTCGGCAGATTCCTTGGCGGCTTCCTCGGCAACAGTTCCGCCGACCTCGACGGTGGCATCTTTGGCGGCTTCGCTAGCGGCAATCCTGTCTGCTTCGGCGGCGGCGGCCCTGGCGGTCTCCTCGATGACAACGTCGACGTCCATGTATTCCATCACAGGGAACTCTGGAAGACGAAGGAAGGAAACCGAATAAGATCAAGATTAAAGTCCAAGAAGACAAAAAGAAAGAAAGATAAAGAAAAGGAAAACAAACGCTCCAAGGCAAACAGTTACCTGCATCAAGGTGTTGAGAGGTGGCCTCGCCCCTCCCGGCAATGTTGGTTGCCGGGGAAATGTTGCTGGTATCCATGTATACCGGCTCTTCCTCAATCAGGATAGTCTCGTCAATGGTAACTCTTGCCGGGGATGCGCTTGTGGGCGGCGCGGTTGACGGAGGCGTCACGACAGGGGCGGTTTCCACCTCCCCCTGTTGTTGTTCTTCTCCTGCAAAGCCCAAAGATGTCAGCGGCAAGGGTAAGAATCTCAGCGCCTGCCAGCGGGAAACGAGTGGAGAACTCACGCTGGGGGCTGCGTTGAGGGCTGAGCTCCGGGCTGACGACGACAATTTCCGGCGCGCTCGTAGAGCCAGCCGGGGGCTTGTCGCCCGTGGAAGTTCTCGACCTCTTCGCCGCCCTTTCCGCCAAAGTTTCTGCATCACTGCGGAGACGAGACAAAACAAGATTATGAGATTGCTCTGAAATTTGAAAGATAAAGGCTATGACAGGATACTTACTCTTCCTCTTCTGGCTCCGGGCTAAAGCCGGAGATGTCGAAATCAACCTCCGTTGCAGTGTCCGTGTGAGGAGGCAGTGGAGGGGTCCTGGGTCGTTTGGCTGTGGCAGGCGCAGGGGGTTGGCGTGATTCCGCCACCTCAGCCTCCGGTGCGGTTGCGTGGGACGCTCCTGCCCCTTCAGTAGTTGCCGCAGGTGCGGGCCTCGCACGCCGCGCAGGTTGCTGACGAACCCCTTGCCGCGGCGCAGCCTTGCCGGCCGCCTTCTTGCTGGGAACTTCACTGCTCGAAGAAGGTTGGCTTGCCGGGATGCCAGAAGCAGCTTTTCGAAGGACGCGCTTGGCTTTCTTCGGAGCTGGGGGCTCCTCCTGCGGCTCTTCTTCGGCTACGTCCTCGTCGGATGAGCCCTCGGCGGCCACGCTGCTCGGTTCCCCGGCAGCCTCAGCCTCCCCGGCAAGACTTTCTTCCACCACAACCTCCGCGTCACTGGTTTCCCATTCTGTGAAACCAACGCTGCCGGCCTCCGCAGCAAGATTCGCTTCCTCCACCCTGGAGGCAATATACGCCACTTCTTCGTCAGTGGTGGCGCGAATGAGGCCCGTCTCTTCTCGGATGGCTTTCTCCGACAAGTTGTCGAAGAACTTTTGTGCTTCCTCCTCGGTTGGCTCGGCCGAAGTCGCGTCAAGGCCATGGGCGTTGAACATTGCCATGAAGGCAATGATCGACCCCAGCGCGGAGTTGTTGCACAAAGGAACAATTCTTGCCGGCAGCCGATGTTTGTCATCGCGCTGGAAAAGCTTATGGCGAAGAGCGCCGAGCTGCATGGTCGTCAGATTGTTGTTCAATCCCGGGCGCAGCCTCATGATATCTGTCGCGTTCCGGTACTCCCAGGCTGGTCTTCCCCTGCTCTGTAGGGGGGCGATGCGGTGGCGGAGGAAATCGAAGCCGATCATCTCCATTGTGAGCCCGGCAGCTTTCAGGCGAAGGATTCTGGTGGTGGCGATTGTGAGCCTCTCGTCCTCCGCGGCGAGATCGCTCCAGTCGCTGCCGCGGACCACCTTCTGCTGTCGGGGCGAATAGAACGGATGAGGATCTTCTTCCTTGATCCAGCACCATTCAGACCGCCATTCGTCCCACTTCTCGCGTTGAACTCCATCCGGATATATCTCCTTATTCCAAGCCCGTGGAATCCAGGCGATGGAACCGGAAAGGGCCTCTCCCTTTTGGATGCGAGGAATAAAATAATGGCGGAAAAGGGCGGTGTTGGGAACTACTCCGACAAAATTTTCGCAAAGATGAGCGAAGATGGACATGCACATTACGGCGTTCGGCGTGAAATCAAGAAGGCGGAAGCCGTATGTGTACATAATATCATTGAAGAAATCAGAGAATGGAGGACAGAGTCCGCAATAGAAATAAGCGGTGAAGAAACGATATCTGTCAGGGGCACTCTTGGAACAAGAACCTGGAATCACGCGCGTTGCGGGATGAGCTTGTGTCCCCTTCGCCCACATACACTGGTATCGGTTCTTCAAAGCCCTCGCATCGAGCGTTGGAGCGAAGACGACGAACTTCTTTCGCATCTTCACCAGCTCGCTCTCCGGGACATCGGCCTTCGTCTCCTTGCTCTTGTCTTTGGCCTTGCTAGCCTTGGGCGGCATGGCGATTGCGAGGGCGGAGACCGAGGATCGAGCAGGTGCGGAAGCGAAGAGCGGATGGGGAGAAGTCTGGATCTGAGCTCGGGAGGGGAAGATAATGGCGGAATCCAGATTGAGAAGAAGAAGGGGGTAAATAGGCTGCGCCTCTGCGGTTTCCCTTTTTATGGGGAAGGGGCGAGGCCGCTCCATTTACTCCCCAATGAAAATACACCTCTGCAGGCATGTTGCAGTTGCAGCCTTTCAGCGCACGCTTCCCACGTCGCGCATTTAGCGCGCGTAGTGGGGGGCACAGTAAGCGGGATATTTACGAGCAGTTAATTCCCTACCATGTGTGCCCGTGCACTGTTTGGGCCTAGCCCAACAACGCCTCGCACTCGTGTGTGGCCTAGGCCCGGGGGCTCCTGTCGGTGTACTAAGTATTGGGCCATTAGTACCCCGTACTTGTGCACGGGCAGTTGTAGCCATACTCGCGGCAAGGCTTGTCGGGGAACAATTCAAGGTTGACTCAAGCTATTGAAGAAACACTCAAGACAAAGATCTGAGGATCAGCAGATAAGAAGAGCTGGAATCTGAAAGCCAGCTTCCCCGGCAAGATCTTGCCGGGGGGGGGGGGGGGGCGCCTGCGAGGCCCGGCAAGATTCGGCGCCCGGCAAGGTTCGGCGCCCGGCAAGATTCTGCTACTGTGCCAACGCTTCGGCACAGCAACAAGCCCGACATTCTGGGTCCTTCTCTAGATGTGTGGCAACGCGCTAGTGGATGAGAGCTTAAGCGGTGCTGATGGGATGGCCCCTTTTTCCATCCCCAAGAAAGTGAGGACACCACAACGGACACCTCACGGTGCATTAAATGCGTTCGTCCTAATCCGTCAGTGGTTAGGTATGATAACCCTGTAGCTACTTTACACCTCAATGTATGTTCATTTTGCCACTGTGGTGACCCCTTTGAGCATATAAAAGGAGGCCCAAGGCAACTGCTACAGGGGAGGAGGATCTTCTGGCCCATTCTGCATGCGTAGCTGCTCTTTGAACATACTGTTCATTGCAAGCGCTCCTGGAGCCTGGGCTCAAGAACACTCATAATAAAACAAAGCAGGAGTAGGGTTTTACGCTGATCAGCGGCCCGAACCTGGGTAAAATCGCCTCGCGTTGATTGTTGGTTCTGCTCTTTGTGCATACCTCTCTCCCTGCCGAATCGTGAAGGGGTCCCTTGGGGTCCCATAGGTGTCGCACGCCGACACGTGGACGCATGGCCGGAGCCGCGGACGCGTGGGCATGCTCGCGAGCTCGGCGGTAGGCGACGGGAGCGTAACAGGGGAGGTCACGGGGCAGTGGACAGAGCCAGGAAGCACGGGGAGGAAGAGACGAGCGCGAACAGAGACGGTCGGGGCACGGTGCTCCCGTGGGCGCGCGGCGGCGAGCGCCGACGAGGAAGCTGCCGGAGGGGGAACAGGGTCATAGAGCGTCGTGAGGTAGCAGGGAGTCAGGTCGGCAACCACGGACGCGCGGAGGATCGCCGGAGAGAGGGTCCCGAAGCAAAACGACGTTCTGGACGCGGCCACAGCGAGCAGAGCGCGTGCGTAGGCAAAATCCAACGCGGCCACCATGCGACATGTCACGGGGTGGACATGAGGGGATGGAAAACCTTGTCTGGTGGCTAGTCCTTGCTCCCCAAGGTAGCCCAAAAGTGAAATATCAAGAGAAGGAGTCAAGGAGAGGTGTGAGGCTTCGATGAAAGTTTGTTGTAGCAAACTTGGCTTCACACCTGTGATCAGCAGAGAAGAGCTAAGGGCCAAACTGGATGTCTGGGGTGATTAGGTTAGGCAGGACTATGATCCTGTTAAGTTTTAGGAGAAATGGACCAATATAAATCATGGTTGCTTTGTAACAGCAGAATTGGTCCAGAATCAAGATGTGGATGATGCACTCACATGGATTGGTCACTTGATCTGAAATTTGGCAAGGCCTGATGATTTGGACATATAATGATGCTGTAAAAATTTCATACCAAATGGACTTGCCAAAATGGTACTTGTTTCACAGACATCCTCTCTGTCCAGAAACTTGGAATAATTTTGTAGAGAAAATGGCTTGTTGAAATGATCCCAAATTTGGTGGAGAGAAGTGATATTGGTAGGAGCATGATCTGGTAATTTCTCAGAATTAATGGAGCAATATAAAATATACTTGCTTCACAACCTGAAAATATTAACAGAATCAAAGATTTGTTCCTGTGCTCACATAGGTCAAGGGATGGAGCTGAAAATTGGAGGAGGGTGATGATATGAGCACATAAAGAGGCTTGCAAAATTTCAACTCATTTGGATACTCCTAGCTAGTACTTCCTTCACAATGATTTCTGTCTGACAGAAACTTTAAAAAATTACTGAGGAAGATTCACTAGGCAAATGGAGCTGAATTTTGGCATGAGGCAATTATTTGGATGTAAAAACGTGCCCCAAAAGTTTGGGAGCAATCAAAAATGGATATGTGGCACTTCCTTCACAGAAGACCACACTGAACAGATGAGCTCAAATCTAAACGATCTAGGCCTTTTATTTTAATACAGTATGATCGAGGATGCTCTCATACACGCTTAGGTTTTCTATGTTACTACATAGCGTCCACAATTAATGGGTCATGGCCAGAAATAATTCTGGTTAAGTTATGGACAGTGGCTAAGGATAGGCATTACTACTTGATTATTTGATCAATCGCCACATTTTGGTTAACCCAAAACGAATAAGATCCGTGCATCCATCGTAAACCTGTTACACGCGCACATGCGGGAACCTCCGGTCGCTTTTGCACAGTTACTTGTACAATTTGATCCTAACCAATTGCATGCGAGAGAACCCTCGACGAGTAAACTCTTTTCCGGCCACAACTTTTGTGTGCCGTCGCTCACGCATCAGGACAATTTCGCCTAATCCTCGTCCAAGTCGCAAAGTTAATTCGCGCACGTACGCACGCTCAGATCCGGTGGTACAACATCATTTCGTCAGCAGACGGGCAGTTCAGCATCAGCAGTCGCGTCACACATGCATCTCGTATCGATCTACGGCACCACCTCCAAAACCGCCGCGCGCGCCCCACGTCGTCGATCGGTCCCCTCCTCTCTCTCCCCCCGTCGTCGAGCGCCTCGCACCTTCTATATAAACCACCATGCGCGCGCCCGATCCAAGCACAACTGACCCGGCGCACGTACAAACAGGGCAGGGGCGCACTCGTCCCCTCCGCATAACCCACACACACTCGCTCCGTCTTCGTCTTGGCCTTGTTGCTCTGCCCCGCCGCTAACACAACCCATAATTAGGCGAGAGAGGAGATCAGCCACACACCAAGCAGGAGCACGCCCGACTGGATCGCGCGCGCACCTCTGGTATCCCTCTCTCGATCGCTGTCCCGTCCCATTGGCGACTCACTCTGCTTCGCTCCCAAGGCGTCCGGATCTGGGCACGTAGTGACAACACAGTGACATGGGTATGGCGTCCGGCGACGACGACCGCCACGTGATGCACCAGGGCGGCGGCGTGAACCTGTCGGCGCGGCGCCCCTTCTCGGAGGCGCTGCGGTCGGGCCTCGCCGAGACCTTCTTCCCCGACGACCCGTTCCGCGGGTTCGGCGCGCTGCCGCCCAAGGCGCGGGCGTGGGGCGCGCTCAAGTACTTCGTGCCGGCGCTGGAGTGGGTGCCCCAGTACGGCATCGACAAGTTCAAGTTCGACCTCCTCGCCGGCATCACCATCGCCAGCCTCGCCATCCCGCAGGGCATCAGCTACGCGCGCCTCGCCAACCTCCCGCCCATCATCGGCCTCTGTACGTTGTTCTCGGATCGCTCGTCACGCACGGCCGGAGACGGTTGAGATTTGTTGGACGTATACGGTTCACGTCGCGGGTTGCATGCGCGCCGATTATTAATTTGTGCTCGATCCATGGGTGTTTTCCAGATTCCAGCTTCGTGCCGCCGCTGTTGTACGCGGTGTTCGGGAGCTCCAACAACCTGGCGGTGGGCACGGTGGCGGCGGCGTCCCTGCTGCTGGCGTCCATCATCGAGGACGAGGTGTCGCCCGAGGACAACCCGGACCTCTACCTGCACCTCTTCTACACCTCCGCCTTCTTCACCGGCATCTTCCAGACCGCCCTAGGCGTCTTCAGGTACTCCATATGTGCTACCAAATCATCAGTCAGTCCGGCCGTTATGATGATTGGTGTTTTTAACTGACTGTGGAGAGTTTGGTTGGTGAAGATTAGGGCTGATAGTGGATTTCCTGTCGCGGTCGACGATCACGGGGTTCATGGGCGGCACGGCGATGATCATCATAATGCAGCAGCTCAAGGGGCTTCTGGGGATGAAGCACTTCACCTCCAAGACCGACCTCATCTCCGTCGTAGGCTCCATCTTCAAATACAGACACGAGGTGAGCTCACTTTCAATTCCCTCATCCCACGTAGACGTAGCACCACTGCGCACTTCTCCCTCTGCCGCCGGCCGGCACTGCACAAGGAGGACTGGTTCTTCGCCACTCCTCTATTTTCCAGGTTTTTTCTGGTCCGGTAGTTTCTGTTCCATTTTTAGCGCCCCCGTTTCGTGAATGTGCCAACTACCACAAGTAGCATGCAGCCGCACCCTAGGAACTACGAAAGGCGTGACTGCGCTTAGCATATCGCAAGGAAGTTGCCGTAACCGCCCCTGGAACTTCTCCGAGCAATAGCCCTGTATAGCAAGAAAAAAATAACTTATCCCATGTAGGAATAACTGTGAACGTATGATTTTTTTTAGTAGAAAAATAGGATAACCGCCGGCCTCTGCATCATTACGATGCACACACTCATATACTGTTTTTATTCAAGTTTAAGTAACGTACGAACAACCAAACAATAAATTTTTTTTAGGAAAACAAACAGGCAATATTAGCGTCTGCCTAGGAAGCGGCGTGCTCGTTTTGGACAGACCTACGACCATGTTCTACGCCCATTTGTGCGCATGAGAAGTCGACATGTAGCAGTGCCACGTTGTTGCTTTTGAAAGAAACGATCTCTGATGGCAACTGCACCAGCCATGGGATTCTCAACTGAACCATCTGTCTCCTCTTTGTTTTTTTGCTAGTGGAGATGGCAGAGTGCAATTCTCGGCGTATGCTTCATCTTGTTCTTGCTCTCCAGTAAGCATCTCGTAAGTGGGGATTTTACTTAGACGATACTCAAATCTAGTCAAAAGCAGTACTTCCTCCATCCCAAAATAAGTGTCTCAACTTTATACTAAGTTTAGTACAAAGTTATACTAAAGTTAAGACGCTTATTTTGAGATGAAGGGAGTATAAGCTACCCTAATCCACTGCTGATTTCCTTTTTTCTTTTAAGTGTTATGACTTTTTTTTTCTTCTGATTTGCAAAACTTCAGAAAAAGAAAATGCCACATTTATTCTGGGTGTCGGCCATTGCGCCGTTCATGGTTGTCATCATCGGAGGCGTCTTTGATTTCCTTGTCCACGGTGATGAGCACGGCATCCCAATCGTAAGTCGTCGCCCTCCATTTACCTACTTTTATATATGCTGTTAGGACCTGAAAGACAAGATCTATTTCAGTTTCTGCCTACCTAACTGCTCCATGTCTTTGCTCGCTGCGTGCAACAGGTTGGTGACCTCAAGAAAGGGATTAATCCGATCTCCATTTCACAGTTGAGGTTCGATGGCAAGCACGTAGGGATAGTTGTGAAAGCAGGGCTCTTGTCTGGGATCCTAGCGCTCGCAGTACGTTTAGTCATCACGAATTCTCCAATCTTTCCGCCGCGCCAAGCGTTTCTCGTCGACTTATATATGTATGTACATATACGTTGATCATTTTCAGGAAGGAATAGCTGTGGGACGAAGCTTGGCCATGATCAAGAACGAACAGATCGACGGTAACAAGGAGATGATCGCGTTCGGCATGATGAACATCGTCGGTTCTTTCACCTCCTGTTACCTCACCACAGGTACGTACTACTTGGGATTAAACCAGCCAGCAGCCTCTGCACTGCAGATTCTCTTCAGAGACAGAGAGCGATATGTCTTGTCTGATGAATCTGTGACTGTTGGCAATGACAAGGCTGCGTTTGTTGTACGTTCCAGGGCCCTTCTCCAAGTCGGCGGTCAACTTCGACGCCGGGTGCAAGACGCCCATGTCCAACGTGGTGATGTCGGTGTGCATATTGCTGGTGCTGCTGTTCCTGGCCCCTCTGTTCAAGTACACCCCGCTGGTGGCCCTCTCTTCCATCATCGTCGTCGCCATGATCGGGCTGATCAAGGTCAAGGAGTTCATCCGCCTCTACAGGGTCGACAAGTTCGACTTCTGCATCTGCATGGTCGCTTTCGTGGGCGTCGTCTTCTTCACCATGGTCATAGGCCTTAGCGCATCAGTAAGGATCTCGTGCTGCTTTCTACCTTGATCATCGCCATTTTTTTCACCTAGTGCCGTGGTGACCGTATTTCCCTGTACAACGTCGATCGATCGATTGATGTGCAAACGTCGCATTTGCAGGTCGGCTTGTCTGTGCTCAGGGCACTGCTGTACGTGGCTAGGCCGGCAACCGTCAAGCTCGGAAACATAACGGGGACCGAGGTCTTCCGTGACGTAAATCAGTACCCGCATGCCAAGAGCGTCCCCAACATCCTCGTCTTGCAGCTGGGCTCTCCTATATATTTCGTGAACGCGGGCTACTTGCGAGAGAGGTGAGCAGAGCACGACAATGCCTTTAGGTTTATGATCATATCGCGTAATTGAGATGTTATACTTACTACCACCGTGCATTGTAGGATTTTGAGATGGGTTGAAGACGAGGAGCACATTTGCAAGGGACACGGGCAGGACTTGGAATGCCTGGTTCTTGATCTTGGTGGTAATTAACATTTAACCCTCCCATTTCATCTATATTTCTTCGGGCGTCGTCGATCACTAACTTGACATGTCTGAACACCGCAGGCGTGACTTCAATCGACAACACCGGGATCGGGATGCTAGGAGAGGTTCACAAGGGCCTGGACCGGAAGGGGATCAGTGTAACTAAACAAAAAACCCAACACTACAAGTTACTGCTAAGTACCAACTCTGAATGTCTAGTTTTAGAATTTTGCTGATGTCGTGCTCTTGGCGATCTTCAGATAGCTCTGGCGAATCCCAGGCTGCAGGTGACGGAGAAGCTGGTGGTGTCAGGGTACATCAAGGACACCATCGGGGAGGAGAGCGTGTTCCTGACCATCACGGACGCCATCGCGTGGTGCCGGTACGGGCTGCGGAGGTTCAGAGGCAAGGAGGGATGCAGCGAAATATAGCAGCGTTTAGAAAGTGTGGATGTAGATATTGCGGTGTGGCACAAGACAGGAAGAAGAAGAAGAAGAAGATGCATAAGTAGAAGAAGATTCAGAGCTGCGATTAAAGAGGAACTATTCCGTTGCATGGATTGGGCCTTGGTGGAGATTGTGCCTGGATGGTCTCTGCATGTGCTGAAAACTGTATCAGGGAAGGATTCGGGGTAGGTTCACGGTCCTGGTAAGGGCTTGGGCCTTGGGGGAGAAAATAGTGCTCTCTTGTGTATAGACCAATTTAGATTTCTCAGAGGTTACAGCAAACCTCACAGATTTGCTTGTATGGGTTTACGTTGTAGAATTCGTAAGAAAAGACATCCATTGCTACATGAATAAATCATGCTTCCTCTGCTACAAAGTGATGGAGGAAGCCATGCATCTACGTAGTACTCCGTCTGTAAACATTACTCCCTCCGTCCCAAAATATAATAGTGTCAAAAATGATCTTATGTTTTGGGACGAACGGAGTATAAAGACGTTTTAGATCACTATTGTTTACAGAGGTAGTTCCATTTAGTTGATCGGTTCATATTTTACTGCAAGAGGAAGACTGCCAGTGTCATGGAGTTATCGTGATTCTTTGTGTGTGTGTTATGTTGCTGTTTTTTTTTTCTCTCGTTAGCTTATTTGAATCTCTTCTTTGTTCAGACGTATTTACAGCCCCTTTGCGAAAAAGAAAGAAAAACGTATCTCCGGCAATCCTATGGAGGTGCGGGATAAATAGGGCCTGACTTGAGCAAATTACGTGAACTGACACAACAGATAAACACATGACTAAGAAGCCAAGACATGCAGACGTGCAAGCTCTTTATCATTGATTGATCATAGAGTATATAAAACGGCAAGCACATGCTCAAGTTCATATATAACCAGGACAGCAGACGTTCTCAGTGGCAGGACATTCAGTCATAACAAGCTACTAGTATGAAGGAAGGATGGTATGGCATTATTTATTCTACGTAGTTATGATCATATATTCTCAGCCTGGGCTGCGGCCGAGTATTTCTTGTCCTCCAATCCAACATACCACCCTGATTCTCAGCCTGGGCTGCGGCTCTCATGCAGCTGTTTCCTCTCCAGTGCCGCTGGCCTCGCTGTGGTTGCGACCACCGGCTGCAGCTGCAAAGGCCGCACCCATGTCTGCCAAGATTCAGCAGCAAGATGATCAGTCAAAGAAACAGTTACTCTGAATTAATTTGCAGAGAGCAGATGGCCTGGCTAAGCTCACGAGTCAGTCAGGCATAGGCTCGAAGACAGGAAGGAAGGAGAACTCACCGGGGTCAGCACGCTGCTTGCAGCCCGACTTGGGGCAGCTACGGTTGAAGTCAGCTCTGCAGTCCTTGAAGGATTTCCGGATGCAGTAGTCTTCTTCAGTGGCAGTGTGCTTGCGATGGTTGTTCATGCACTTGCGGTACACGTGGCAGTGGCAGCATCGGAATTCCCCAAGGGCCCCCTGGACCAGGAGGAAGGAGATGAGCATGGCTACGACCAGGGCCTTCCCACCGCGAACCGCCATTGCGCGATCGAGCTCGCAAGTCACGCTGGGACTGGGAGAGTGCTACTGGTAGTGGGGTGGGGATCTGGATGTGTAGTGTAGGGGTGTGCAGCGGGCGCCTGAATTTATAGCCCCAGCGGCGCCGCACTGTTCATCCAGCGGAAACGAACCTTAACCCTTGCGACTCTACTCGGTTTCGCGGACTGATCGACTGCTGCGCGTCGGATTCCCGATCAACGGCAGATGGCAGCGATGCACCGCAACCGCACTACCTACCTTTGCTATTCGTTCAGGATTATTAGCCCCAAGTGTTCGTTCATCCTGCGGGACAGGGTGGGTGAGACGTCCATTCATCCTGCTCTTCTTGGCAAGGGCAGGGCGTCCATGGTTACTAGCTTTGGCACCGCCAGACAGGCATGCAACCTCTGAATGTCACAACTCACAAGCGAACGCATGAAGTGGACGCGTAACTGAAGAACAGCTCAGGAACGGCCACTTTCAGATCAGTGCACATTTTAGCAGTATCCCACGGACAGACGTATCCTAGGAGCAGAGGTGGCCGGACAAAATGTCTTGGACGCATCGATGGGTACGTACGTGATAATGTTTTGCCTAATCTAATCGAACTTGCGCGTTAGTACAAGAGATTTCCGGTTTCAGTATGGCAGTGAGCTGGTGATCATTGATGCCTTGCGTGTGGTTCATTGAAACGCCTGCAGGCAAGGTCGCGGTCGGACAATTTTGTAGGTGCAAGTTCTTTTGAGGAAAACACTGGTTCTTGTCTTGGCCGAGTGGTGTCTTCTTTGAAATCCAGTTGGTAACTGAGACCATCTCTTGTGCAAGGTCTTCTTTTTCGTTTACTGGACAGGGAGAATGCGCCAAGTTACTGCAGCCAGAACTGATTTGATCTTCTTCTTTTTCGCGCGAGGAATCGGTTTTGATTGACTTTTGGTGTTTCCTGAATTTCTTCGACCAGAAAATTGCATGGCGAAATACTTGTCATCCAAGTGTGTGATCAGTGGCTTAACAAATACTTCATTAAGTGCTCATGTTGTACTAAATCAGAGACACTTGATATGAAACGGAGGGAGCACAAAACATTGATGCATACGCATGTACACAATCCTTCTATAATTTTTTTAGTGTTTTCCGATTCAAATAATTTGTATAGGATTTTGAAGAGTTTTAATCCTGTAGAAAAGAAAAAAAACTCTATGTAGGTCATTTGATCAGCAGGAAATTTATTTGGATAGGTAAAAAAATGGCAATCTTGATTCCCTGACTATCCTTTTTTTTTAGAGAAAAGGCATAGCGCCTAATTTTATAAATAAAGCCAAACCGACGAGTCATCCAACAAACGACACAAAGTATTAGTAAGTCACCGGCATATAAGTCAAGAACAAACCGCAAGGGCCGGGTAAACAGGCACACAGGCCACCCAAAGTCTCAACAAAAACAAGGAATGTTACATCTCGGAGGAGCATACGGAGCAGGTGCTAGACATAGGTCCATGGTAGAGGCACGGGGCTTGGTGATGATCATAGAGATGACATCATGATGTATGCCTGTAACAGTGCCATGGCTATCTTATTAAAAAGAAGACTCCGCCGAAAAAATGCTCCTCCTCCGCGTCGCTCCCCGTGGGCGACACAGGCGGTGATCTAAACCTACCTCCGCCGCCAACTCTCTCTCCTCCTCACATCTTGTCGTCGCCAGAGAGGGCCTTTTTCGGTATCTTAAATCAAAGAAGGTTTTACAAAAATGCTCTACGCAGGCTTTAAAGATGGTAATGTGAGAAGCGAGAATTGATACTATGCCTTTTGATTCCGAGAATGTCCGCTTTTTTTTGTGTGAGAATGCCTGCTTGTTGCCTTACTTTGAATCATACTTGTGTTGTGTGCACGTTTTTAATTTCTTTAAATGCACTCCATTTTGTAAGTACTCCAAAATTTCTTTCTATAATTTATTCATTTTCAACATTGTATGTCCAACATTCTTGCCCCCTATAGATCTCTAAATTAATACAGTATGATTCAAGAACATACTAAAAAAACATGAGATCTTCCTTATGTCTTTTTGCTTTTTCTATGTTCTGAAAACCTGTGAATGAAAAATATCATAGTAGGAGTGCTTTCTTGTCATGAATGGGGCAATTTAACACGCATAGGGAGGGTTCTAAAAAAAAACACGCATAGGGAGGAGTATTCACTTGCACATACGAAAACAAGGACACGTGATGACAGGTGGGGCCAACAGGGTCCACCTACAAATCTCATAACCGTGGCCCACTTGTCGGCGCCTCAACATCCCTAAATTGTTTTTTAGCTGGACCTCCCAGTGGTTTTGCATAGTGGCTCCAGCTAATGAATGCCCTTCTTCTCTTTCCCTTCACAACAGAGAAGCTGATCGATCAGAAAAGGTGATCAAATCAAAGCCAGTCCGCCAAAAAACAGAACAGCTTTCCACGCGAGGTCGAGAAGCCTCTCGAACCTTCCGGATTCCCTCAAACCCTAGCTTAAACCCTAGCATTCTCGCCCAAATTGGCGCGGCGGCCTCTATGGCTGAAAAGGAGAAGGCGGCGACGGCGGAGGGGGACGAGAAGGAGGACGTGAGCGACGTCGACGACTCGCCCCTCCCGGCGTTGAGGCGTCGAGCGTCGGCGAGCGACGACGACGACGAGGAGGACGAGGGCGGCGGAGGCGGAGGCGGGGGGAGTGGTTCCTCGCCGCCGTCGAGGGTGGTCGGGTCCGATTCCGATTCCGACTCCGACGAGCTGGGCGCGGCCGAGGTGTACGGCGACGAGGGTTCTGAGGAATGCGAGGAGGTTCGCAAGGAGTTCGACGCGGGATCTGGTGGTGGTGGAGAGGCCGAGGAAGTGGCGCCGGATGAGGTGGCTGCGGCGCCGGAGGACGAGGGGAAGTACGAGGAGGAGGAGGAGGAGGCCCAGGCTGAGACGGGAGCCGAACTGAAAGAAGAGGACAAGGAGAACAAGGGGTTCGAGCCCTACGCCGTCCCGAGAACAGGTGCCTTCTACATGCACGATGATCGCTTCCAGAACAAGGAAAACCGCGGGCGCGGGCGCCAGAGGTTCGGGCCTTTCGTCTTTCACTAGCTGGTTGCTTCTTCTTCCGTTGTTCACCTGAGGCTCGGTAGTATGGCTCTCTGACAGTACAAGCTAGTCTGAAAGCATGTGCGTCGCATTTACTTCAATCAAATTTAACTCCCCCACATGAAAAATGGAGAGGTATCTTGGTGGGAGCACCTACATGCTTAGAGTGAGCCAACTGTACCACGATTGGAGATTGTATGATAAGATCGTGCATTCAAAGGAAACATCGTGTAAGTATGTAACACTGTCTAGATGGAACTTGTACAAGTACTGCTTGTTGTAAGAGCTTAAACAGACAAACTGCTACCTAACTGCATTTTGTCACTCACTGTCATTGGCTGCTTGGCACAACTTCTAGAGATTGGTAGAGTTTGAAGTTGGCTCCCTTTTCTATATTTTTTCCCATCTGCATTCAGTACAAATTTTAGCCCATAGTGTCTTCCTGATATATCAATGTTATTAATTCAGGGACTTTTTCGGTGGCCAAAAGTTATGGAATTCTAAAGATGATAGCGTATGGCTGCATGATCGGTTTAATGAGATCAATGCCCATGATGTTCAACATGACAGTGTCTGTATCACGCCTTTCCCCCTATCTATTATGTACTAGACTACTAGTATTCTTACTGACTTCGTTGATTTGCTTTGCTTTGTTTAGACAAGGAGGCCAAGAAGTCCTTTTAGAGCTTGGGCTGGTGGTAGAACGCATGATGTTAACCATGATCGGTTTGATGAGATCAATACTCATTATGTTCAACATGACAGTGTATGTTTCATGCCTTTCCCCCTATCTATTGTGTACTAGTATTCTTACTGACTTTGTTGATTTGCTTTGCTTTGTTTAGACAAGGAGGCCAAGAAGTCCTTTTAGAGCATGGGCTGGTGGTAGAACTCATGACGTTAACCGTGTTCGGTTTGATGAGATCAATACCCGTTATGTTCAACGTGACAGTGTGTGTATCACGCCTTTCCCCCTATCTATTATGTAGTGTTCTTACTGACTTCATTGATTTTCTTTGCTTTGTTTAGACAAGGAGGCCAAGAAGTCCTTTTAGAGCATGGGCTGGTGGTAGAACTCATGACGTTAACCACGGTTATCTAGAAGGAACCAAATCCACATCCTATTATCATGATTACAGAGCAGACTACAAGTATGGGAGTACCAATAACTACAATAGATTTCCAAAAGAGGCCAACATTTCCTATTACAGCGCCAAGAACTACAGAAGTGTTCCAGGAAAATCCCATTCGTACTATGATGAGCAGAACTTTTATAATGCTCGGACAAAATCTCGTATCTGTTATGTGAATGCTAAAGGTTACAACAATGCACCAAATGTTAACAGAGGGAAACCATCAAGGCCCTACCAACCTCCCTGGAAGAATACTTTCCAAACCTCTTCAGTTCAAAACAATAGGTAAAGTGTGAATCCATTCCCCCCTTCTTAGAGATTGCTAGCTGAATTCAGCATTAACTATGTTGTTGCCTATGCTTCATAGTGTTAGGAATGAGCAACTATATTCTCAGGAGGGCCAAGGGCCAGTACATATACATGTGTACAATGGGGATAAACCGAAAAGTGAGACTATACACACACACATCTAATACATCTAACACCCCCCCTCAAACTCATGGTGGATCAACAACACTGAGTTTGGAGAGAAAGAACTCATGCTGCGCTCGAGTCTGTGCCTTCGTGAAGAAGTCCGCCAGCTGTAACTCAGAGGGCACATAGTGAAGAGCGAGAACATCATCCTGCACAGCAGCACGTACAAAGTGGGCATCCACACCGATGTGCTTGGTGAGCTCATGCTTCACCGGGTCACGCGCAATACTGATAGCACCGGTACTGTCTGACAGTAAGGGAGTCGAGGTGGTAGCAGACACACCAAAATCCTCAAGTAACCACCGTAACCAGATCACCTCAGCCGTCAACATAGCCATGGCTCGTAACTCAGCCTCTGTACTCGAGCGGGAAACAACAGTCTGCTTCTTTGTCTTCCAGGCAATAAGAGAGCCACCAAGAAAGACACAGTAAGCAGACAGCGAGCGTCGATCAGAGGGATCACTAGCCCAGGTAGCATCAGAGTAGGCATGGAGCTCAAGAGAGCTGGAGCGGGGAAAGAAAAGACGCTGAGAGATCGTGCCACGAAGATATCGTAGAACACGGAGGAGATGACTATAGTGGACAGAGGTGGGGGCTGAAACAAACTGACTCAGGATGTGGACAGGATAGGAGATGTCAGGACGCGTAACAGCAAGATAGACAAGACTGCCAACGAGGTGACGATAGCGAGTGGGATTAGGAAGAGGGTCACCATCAGAGGCACGAAGCTGAACGTTGAGCTCCATAGGAGTCACAACTGTGCGCTCATCACCAAGAGCAGCGCGAGAGAGAAGATCCTGAATATATTTTTCTTGGGAGATGTAGAAGCCATCAGAGGTCGAGGAGATCTCAATCCCAAGAAAATAGCGAAGTGGACCAAGATCAGTCATGAGGAACTGGTCGCGAAGGCGAGCCTTAACAAAGGCAATGTAGTCAGAGTCGTCACCAGTGATGATCATGTCATCAACATAGAGAAGGAGAAGAGTCCGACCACGAGGAGACGTGTGAACGAACAAAGCGGGATCATGATCACTGGGTGAGAAGCCCACGGCAGTCACGACAGAGGCGAACCGCTCGAACCAGGCACGAGGGGCCTGTTTAAGACCATAGAGAGAGCGGCGAAGGCGGCAGACCATACCATCAGGAACAGAGTACGCTGGAGGTGGCTGCATATAAACCTCCTCACGCAACTCACCATTGAGAAAGACGTTCTGAACGTCAAGCTGAGAGACAGACCAATGACGAACAAAAGCGACAGCAAGGAGTGCGGACAGTGGTCATGTGGGCCACAGGAGCGAATGCCTCATCATAATCGCGTCCCTGTTCCTGCTGAAAACCACGAGCCACAAGACGAGCTTTGTAGCGCTCAAGAGAACCATCAGAGCGAGTCTTAATCTTATAGACCCACTTGCATGTGATGGGACGAACACCAGAAGGAAGGGAAACCAGATCCCACGTGCCAGAACGCTCAAGGGCAGCAAGCTCCTGGGCCATCGCAAGCTGCCATTCAGGCTGAGTCAGGGCAGCCTGGTAGGAAGTCGGCTCAGCAACAACAGAGAGGCCGTACTTGGCAGGAGAGTAGCGATCAAGAGGAGGTCGAGGTCGAGCACGGAGATTATGAACTGGTGGAGGCGTGGAAGGAGGAGAATCGGAAGTGGAAGATGTGTCAGGAGAATCATCCTCAACACGAGGGCGGCGAGTGTAGTGGAGAGGAAAAGGAGAGAGAGGCCGACGGATCGGAGAGGATGATGGAGATGAGGATGGAGGGGATTGGGGTGTCGGTGGCATGTGAGGAAGAGTGAGACGGGTCGGAGGAAAAGGAGAGACCTGAGGCACAGAGGAGGATGTATCGGGAAGAAGGAAAGAAATATCGTCCACAGAGAAACTCGAGGAGGAAGGGCGGGGGTAGTAAGAGCGAGACTCATCAAAGGTCACATCACGCGAGATGCGCAAGCGACGACCAACAGGGTCCCAACAACGATAGCCCTTGTGCTCATCACTGTAGCCAAGGAAAACACACTCAACCGACTGAGCAGTCAGTTTGGTGTGTTCTCGCGGGGCAAGCAGGACATAGCACACACATCCAAACATACGAAGAGCTGAGTAGTCAGGAGATCGACCAGTGAGACACTCCATAGGAATACCACCCTGCAGAGCAGTCGAGGGCTGAATGTTGATGAGATAGATGGATGCAGAAACAGCCTCAGCCCAAAAGTGGGGTGGTAGAGAAGCGGCAATCATCAGCGCACGAGCCGTCTCAAGCAGATGACGATGCTTAGGTTCAGCAACGCCATTCTGAGCATGAGCACCAGGACAAGAGAACTGGGCAAGAGTACCCTGTTCCGCGAGAAAACCACGCAACAGCTGGGAGATATACTCTCCAGCGGAGTCAGCACGAAAAGTGCGGATGGGCGTGGAAAACTGGGTGTGAACCATGGCAGGAAATCGTTTGTATATAGAGAGAACCTCGCTACGAGATTTCATGAAATAGAGCCAAGTGTAGCGAGAGAAATCATCAATAAACAAAACATAGTAGCGATGACCACCTTTCGAATCAAAGGGAGCAGGACCCCAGACATCAGAATGAACTAAGTCAAAAGGATGCTGAGATACAGACTCACTGGTAGGATAAGGTAACTGGGTCTGTTTGCCAAGTCTGCAACCATTACAATGTAAGGAGACATCTCCAGATACAGACCCTAATAGGCCCTGACGAACTAAAGAAGACAAGCGAGAGCCACAGATGTGACCAAGGCGATGATGCCACTGCTGGAAGGACGCAGACGAAGAGGCAGCAAGAGCATGAGAGCTGGCAGAAGTGGTGGCAGTGGAAGGAACGCAAAGCCAGTCAACCTCCCAAAGGCCCTCTGACTCACGGCGCCGGGGGCCAGCACCAACCAAAGCCTTGGTGCGACGATCCTGAATGGAGCAAGAGTCGGTATCAAGAATGACACGACAACCAGAATCAGTAAGTTGGGCAGCGGAAAAAAGATTCATGGTAAGACGAGGAACATGAGAAACACTAGGAACAGAAAAAGATGGAGTAGAAAGAATGCCACGACTAGCAACAGGAAGAGGTGTGCCATCGGCAGTGAGAACATTAAGAGGAAAATCAAGAGGTCGAAGGGAAGATAAAGCAGAAGAATCAGAGGACATATGAAAGGAAGCTCCAGAATCCAGAACCCACGAGGATGTACTTGACTGAGTAGGCTCCGGCGGGGGCGGAGTGGTGGTGGCAGTCACAGCAGCAACAGAACCCGTCGAGGAAGAACCAGAGGAAGCCAGCATGCGCTTGAGTCGCATAATATCCTGGTCAGTGAGTGACGGAGTCGAGGGAGACGCATGAGTCCCACTGGAAGAAGAGCGCCTCTAGTCACGCTGTTTCTGGCGGCAATCAGACTCTGGGTGGCCTTGCCTGGAGCAGTAGCCACAGAAAGTGTCACGGGGCGACCGGCCCTTCTCGGCATAAGGAGGGCGCCCCACCCCCCCTGAAGGTGTGGGCAGAAGTGGTGGAGCGGTGAGACGAGCAGACGACACAGGAGCTCGAGCAGCCAACACAGAGGGAACCGTAAGCAACCCAATAGAACGGAGACGGGTCTCCTCAGCACGAAGCTCAGCAAGCACCTCCGAGATAGGAACACGACCACGAGCAAGCAAGTGAGCGCGTCGAGGCTCAAACTCGGAACGGAGGCGAGATAAGAACTCATGGACACGCTGAAACTCCAAGTCGGACCTCATAGTCTGGCAGCAACGGCAAGTTCCACAAACAACTGTCCGAAGAGAGTCAAGCTGGCGCCAGATGGCAGAACTCTGTGTGTAGAACTCATCAACAGAGGAGTCACCCTGCTGAAGAGCGTGCTCCTGACGCACCACAGATAAGTAGAGCGCATCACCAGAGGGCTGATAGCGCTGACAGAGGTAAGACCACGTCGCTGCAACAGTACCGAGGCTCATGAACTCCGAAGCAAACTGAGGTAAGACACTAGCAGTGAGAACAGCAGTAGCCCGAGCATCATCATTGCACCACTGAGTGTAAGCAGACAGGGCATCCCGGTAGAGAGAAAGAGCATCGGAATAGGCTGATACCTGCTGATCATAAGCATCCACCGCAGCATCATCGAGAGCCTTGGCTGCATCCCGATCAGCCTGGGAAGCACTAGCAGCAAGAACAGGCGGCACCGGTGGCGTAGGAGCCACGGGAGCGACAGGGCAAGGCGGACAGGGGACCTTGCCAGAGAGAACGCCCCATAGGAGAAGGCCGCGCATGTGGATCCGCATGAAACCCGCAAACTCAGCATAGTTGGTGCCATCGAAGA
This sequence comes from Thinopyrum elongatum, assembly GCA_011799875.1. Lineage (NCBI taxonomy): Eukaryota > Viridiplantae > Streptophyta > Magnoliopsida > Poales > Poaceae > Thinopyrum > Thinopyrum elongatum. The sequence continues at coordinate 405,196,334 of CM022299.1, read as the reverse complement.
TCAGAGCACCGAGGAACAGCAACGTAGCCTGAAGCGGACATGAGGAGCTCTCTGTTTTTTTTTGTCAAATGCTACAGTAACTGCTACAGTATCCCCAGCCCCCGATCTGGATCGGGATCAGGCTCACCGGCCGGCGGGGCGCGGCAGAGCCAGCCGCAAGGCACCAGCAGCCGGGCGCGGCTGGGCGCAGGCCAGGCGCGCCGGGCGCAGGCCGGGCGGGACGCAGGGAGCCGGCGGCGGCCGGAGAAGGGGCCGGGCGCGGCCGGCCGCAGCGGCCGCGGGCGGTGACAGCTCGGGGCGGCGCAGGCTGGGCGTGGCCTGCGGGCGACTGCAGGCGCGGGCGCGGGCGGGGAGCAGCAGCGGCGGCGGCTGCGGCTTCGGCGCTGGGGAGGAGGAGGCACAGCCGGCGGGAGCGGCAGCTGCGGGGAGCAGCAGCAGCGGCTTCGGCCGGGCGCGGGGGATGCGCAGACGGCCGGCGGCGGCCGCGGAAGAGGCGGCCGGCGGCGGGGGAGGAGGTGGCCGGAGACGGGGGCGGAGATGGCCGGCGACGAGGTGCACGGAGCTGCGAGCGTGCGGGAGCGGGAGCGGGAGAGGAACCTAAGCAGCTGATACCATGTTAGGAATGAGCAACTATATTCTCAGGAGGGCCAAGGGCCAGTACATATACATGTGTACAATGGGGATAAACCGAAAAGTGAGACTATACACACACACATCTAATACATCTAACACATAGGACATATTCCAGATCACAGAATGAGGAGGGCTGTTCTGATACAGGTGTGGGAAAGAACTCACATCGAACTTTAAGTTTGCAGAATGAACAAGAGTTCTCGTCGAAGCAAGAACTCCCCTTCATAGAAAGAAGGAAAGCACGACCTGACATTTTAAGTAAGCTCTTCTCATCCTCAGTTCGAATGGCACATAGTTCTCTCAAATCACAATCTCGTCCCAGTTTTGGAGTGAAGGCATTTGCTCCGTCTGGTGAGCATGGAAATACTGCTGGTTCTCTTAGTATGGTAAAAGGCATGCCTAACCTTGGTTCTTATTCAACTGTATCAACATCAAATAGCCAATATTCAGAATCCAGGGATCAAGGAAGTGGTTTGAACATTGGTGGCCCCACAAAGAACGAACTTTCTACTCAGATATTTCATCAAAACATTGCCAGTACCAGCAAAGTTCAGTCTCATCCACAAAATACACTGATAAGTTCAACTGAAGATGCAGAGACCAGTCCACCTCCTGGGTCAAACAATTCTTTAGCACCGTCTGTTATAATAGTACAAAATGATAAGGCAGAAGCAGTGAGTGGCTCTTTTCCTTGTGGTGGAGGTCATGCTCTTGATGTTACAGGAGCAAAGGGCCTTACTCTTGGCACTCCACCAGTATTGCCAGGTATGTATCCTTAGTTCCCCTCAAAATAAAATAAAATAAAGGTATGTATTGTTAGTTGGGATACATATATGAATTTAATTATAAAATTGCAATCAGTAGAGCAGTTCAACCACCCCGTAAAAAAAGTAGAGCAGTCCAACCATTTAAAGTTTGTTCTCACTTGGTACAGAAACTTTCATGCAGTCATGCACTTCACAAAGGTTGGAAATGGCAACGAGATTTGATTTCAACAAGTTTTAAATATTCTAGCATGAATTTGATAACTCAAATAGTTCCTTCTTTATGATTTGGAGCTCCAGAAATGCGTACGGGCCAAGTTTCAACCGTAGCCTAGCTGCTAGAGAACTTTAGGAAATACTACTCTGTGGTCATTCCAGAATAAGGATTAGGTCTAGGTGTCATTTTATTTGCAGAGTTGTAGCCTTGCTGGTTCATACCAAATCTTGGTTGGTTTATGCTAATGTTATCCTATGTGTTATATTCTCAGTCTGCATTGTCATACTATATATATAACTCTGTACTCTTGTACGTGTCCTTTTCTTCTGAAATGTGTGCATGTTTGAGGCTCTGGTCCTGCATATTCTCTGTTACCCTAACTTTTAACTCCGTTTCCTCTGCAGTTATGAAGTTTGGTGAGCAGCATCCTAGGGGACCTGATATTCCATGCACTGGTATGGCTTTGCCAGGAATTTTGTCTCATCAACCCAGTGACAATTCTGAGCTTAATCAAATTACTTGGTATGTGGGATCCAATTTTCGTATAAATCTTTTGGAAGAAGTATTGCTTCATTTTTCTGATTGGTATCTTGATATTGAAGCTGCAAACTCCACTTAGCTAACTTCTTCATGAGTACTACAGATATTTGTGATTGGTTGTGGTGCACTCTGCAGGGTTCAAAAACTTGTTATCTTGTTAGTACTATTAGTTGGGCCAAGCTGTTTTTTTTTTAGAAAATGGAAGCTTCATTACCCCCGGCCTCTGCGCCAACTAAGGATGAATACAACCGAATTATTACAAATACAATAAAATCGGCAAAAAGAAGAAGACAAAAAGGACGCCAAGGCAGATTGCCAGACGCAATACAAGCCATAGACGAGTCATTTGGGCCAACCTATGTCTCATCTCTCAACAGTCCTACACTTGTCCATGCCATGCCATAAATGGATTTTTTTTCCTGTAGACAAATTATCAGACACACAGCCAATACTTATCCATGGCGTGCTGAAGGCCTGTCTGTGTCGGGCATGGTATCCATGGATACTGTACCTTCCTGTCATGTGCTATTACAACTGTAACTGTAGCCAGCAATTCTAGTTACATCCATTTTACTATGGTTGGATCGTGTTATCTTATTCTTTGATCTAAACCGGCATTTAATCCCTCTTTGGCTTCATTTTCCTAAAATTAGGCTGCAAACATTGTCTGGTGCTACTGGGGTTCTTGGGGCAACATATGATCCTTCTTATATTGGCAGTCATTATCCCCAACCATCAGTATTCCCAAGGTAAAATCCTAATTTCGGTGTCCTACATGCTTTCAGATATCATGTTCTCACCTTATAGGTGTATGTATAACTTCGCAACAAAGCTAGCTGGTATTTACCTAACTGCAGTTCTAGTTAAATCGGTTGCAGTCAGAGTTTAGCATCTGAACTCTGAATAATAATCACCTATAACAGTTGCAGTTGTATGTATACTCCTGGTCAGTTTTTTTTTGGCACACTTTGTGGTAAAGTTGGTGCTAAAGATTTTGGTTATCTTCAATGTAATCACAATTACAGCATGCAGATTATTAGGACACCATAATCTCAGAGCTAGTTTTTCCTATGTCTTCTTACAATGTGGAGCTCAGATTTTGTGATTACACTGAATTGAATGGCTGGCCTCGACAATTACAAGATTCTCAACTAGCCTTTCTCTGTACTGTGTTCCCGCTGCGAAAAGAGGAAGTCAGTATATGGCTTCATGGATATTGGAAATGGGATGTTGGGGGGTTTTTGCGTTTCACCACCTGTTCCATTGATTCTTGTATAGGCATCAATGTACAACACAAATTTGTGTAACTTTATACCTTGTATCTTGGTGTGTGCATTTCTTGTCTTCATTCCAGTTCTTTACAGATTCGAGGTTTTGTATCCATGTAGAGTGCCTGCCAACGGCCTGACTATTTCAAGTCAGATTGCATGTTTTACTTGTGAAACTTTCATCATGCTTACTCTCTTTTTGACAAACAAGAACTACAGTGCAGTACAAGAAAGGTGAATACCCATTCCTTTATGTTAATTTCTTCTTTTTCCCTGCAGACACCATTGTGTGACTGAAGTTCCTGTTTTGTTGAACTCCCCTGAAATACCAGGTGAAAGAAACCACTCAGTCTCATTGCATATTCTGTATTCTTTTAGTCTTGACTGATGTTTAAATGGTAATTATTCTGTAGTTATTCTATAAGTACAACTTATATTTTATCTCGAAAAAAGTCCATTTTACTACCCTGAATAAAGTGGGTGGTTCATTTTACCCCCGATCTATTTTTCTGCTTCTTTTAGACCCCAAACAAACCCAAACCGGACAAAACAACTCCCTTGGCTGGTTTGTCTCCACCCGCTGCTGATGTGGTATAGTCAACGGCGGTTTTGACCTGGGTGGGGCCCTCTTGTCAGGTGGGTCTGGTATAGAGCAGCCGCCGCCGGTTCGATCCGAAGCAAAAATTCCGCCGGTGCGTATGTACGCCTGTCTCCGCGGGGACGCCATGGCAGAAGCCAGCAAAGAGGCCACCGGCGCAGCGCCTCCACCCCTCCACGTCGTGGTGTTCCCATGGCTAGCGTTCGGCCATTTCGTCCCCTTCCTCGAGCTCTCCGAGCAGCTGGCCAGGCGCGGGCACGCCGTCACCTTCGTCTCCGCGCCGAGGAACGTCGCCAGGCTGAGGCCCGTCAGCCCCCACATCCGCCTCCTCCCCCTGCTCCTGCCGAGCGTCGACGGCCTGCCGGACGGTGCCGAGTCGACGGCCGACGTCCCGCCAGAGAAGGTGGACCTCCTCAAGGTGGCATTCGACGGCCTCGCCGGCCCTTTTGCCGGCTTTCTTGACGAGGCTTGCGCCGGCGGGGACGGTGCGACGGAGTTCGGCCAGAGGCCCGACTGGATCTTCGTCGACTTCGCACACTACTGGCTCCCGCCGATCGCTGAGCAGCACAAGGTACATGCATAGCTTTTTCCATGCATGCTTGCGTGTTGTGCAGTCATGGCGTGCCGTGCGTGCATGGCTCCCATCCATGGACATCACACATGCTCCATGCTGGCTAGCTAAGACTAAGAGCGGGTGTCATATGCGTACATGCAGGTACCGTGCGCCTTGGTCCGCATCTGCCCGGCGCCGTTCATGGCCTTCATCGGCTCCAAGACGGCGAACGACGGTGAAGGACTTGATGGCGCAGCCGCGGTGGATCCCGTTCCCGACCACCATCGCCCACCGTTTCCACGAGGCCAAGGACATGCTCCAGACGTTCCGCGCCAACGCCTCCGGCCCGTCCGACGCTTGCCGGCTCTGGCAGACGGAGCAGCGCTGCCCGCTGGTGATCTTGCACGGCAGCCGTGAGGTCGACGGCCCGCTCTGCCCCATCCTCGCCGACCTCTTCGGCAAGCCAGTCGCCCTCTGCGGCCTCCTCGCCCCATACGACGCCGCGCTCGCCGCCCAAGAAGGAGCCGACCATGTCGACGACGAGAGCGAGAGCGTGAGCCTCATGCGCTGGCTGGACGAGCAGCCGGCGAGGTCTGTGATCTACGTCGCGTTCGGGAGCGAGGCGCCGCTGACCCGCCACCACGTCCGCGAGCTCACGCTCGGGCTAGAGCTGGCGGGCGCACGGTTCCTCTGGGCGCTGCGGGGGCCGCGCTGCCCTGCTCCCCGACGGGTTCGAGGAGCGCGTGGCCGGGCGCGGCGCGGTGCGCATCGGGTGGGTGCCGCAGGTGCGCATCCTCGCGCACGGCGCGGTGGGCGCGTTCCTGACGCACGCCGGGCTGACCTCGCTCATGGAGAGCTTCCTGTTGGGCCACCCGCTCGTCATGCTGCCGCTGTTCCTCGACCAGGGCATCACGGCGCGCGGCATGGCGGCGAGGGCGGTGGAACCGGCGCCACAGAAATGGGGATTTTTTGCTTCGGATCGAACCGACGGCGGCTGCTCTATACCAGACCCACCTGACAAGAGGGCCCCACCCAGGTCAAAACCGCCATTGACTATGCCACATCAGCAGCGGGTGGAGACAAACCAGCCAGGGGGTTGTTTTGTCCGGTTTGGATTTGTTTGGGGTCTAAAAGAAGCAGAAAAATAGATCCGGGGGTAAAGTGAACCACCCACTTTATTCAGGGTAGTAAAATGGACTTTTTTCTTTTATCTCTTATCTTTTGGCGGAGGTTGTAGGTCATGAGCTTGGCCAGCGCAAGAACAAACTTCTCAGGTAAGTTCACAGATCATGGGAATTAAATAAGGTCTCTGCGTCGTGTTAATACCAAGTATATGTATTGACATCGCTTATAATTTATCAGATACTCAGAGATGAACTTCACTTGATGAACATGGTGAGTTTAGTGACAACCAAAGTGAATCCACAGGACCAGCTTTCAGTCTGTATCAGAACTACCGCATTCTGCATTGTATTGCTACAGCTGTCAATTATAGCGCACAGCTCAGTACTTTCTAAGTCCAAGCCCTGAGCTCCTTGTTTTTTCCTCCTGAAGCACTTTGTCACTGTAACAAAATACACCAGGTATGCCCACTTTTGCGGTTTCCGAGTAGATCTTGGAAAAAGATGCTGCCCTCTTCGTTATTGACAGCACTTAATTGCATTGACTTGTGAATCTAGGTTTTGTTATAGTAACACATACGCTTTGGACGATGTGTTCACTGTTTCTAGGCAATTGGCACTTTGACTACCATGGGAGGAAGTTCTCCCCTTTGCTGTTTGTACAACTGTATATTCATATTCTATTTATTTTTTTCGAAAAGGGGGGACTCCCCGGCCTCTGCATCAGAACGATGCATACGCCCAACTTTATTAAAAGGCAAATAGGTTCAACAAAGGTCTTAAAGTTATAAAGAAAGTAAAGAAAAGCTCACAAAGAGCCTAAAAAAAGTAACCAAAGCGCCACAACCGGCCGGCATAAACAAGATAAGGAAACTAATTGCCTATCCTATTACATGACCGCCATCCAAACCGGTTGAAAATATCCCGTGCTACCATCTCCCACCGGATAGATCCAGTAACCAAACGCTCCCTGGCCTCCGTCGGAGTGAGTAGCGACCACATACGGATCAATGCAGTGGCTTGGAAGATAACCTGCAAAAAATGAAAATTTGTTGTTCTGTTAAAAATCAAGTCATTTTTGCAGTTCCAGACTGCCCACAATAAAGCACATACTCCTACGCGAATGTGTCTCGCTGTTTCGGCCTCTATCCCGTTAAGCCACGTTCCAAATAACGTGTTGACAGAATTCGGAGGAGTAATATTAAAGGCTATGTGCACCGTCCGCCATAGCACTTTTGCCAGTGGGCAGTCAAGAAAAAGGTGTTTGATAGTTTCATCCCGATCACAAAAACTACACCTAGTAGGTCCTGTCCAGTTGCGCTTTGCCAGATTGTCCTTGGTTAAGATGACTTGTTTATGTACAAACCACATAAACACTTTAATTTTCAAAGGAACTTTGACTTTCCAAACATGTTTGGAACTAGGAAAGGAGCTAGAGTTGATAACATCGAGATACATCGATTTAACTGTAAACTCCCCAGTCCTAGTAAGCTTCCAGCGCAACTGATCGGGTTGTTGAGACAGCTGGATCTCCATCAGTCTACTCACTAAATGGAGCCAAGCTTCCCAACGATTACCGACTAGCGTTCTCCTGAATTGAATATTGAGGGGGATGGACTGAAATACTGTTGCAACATACGCGTCGCGTCGTTGAACAATACTATAAAGAGTCGGGTATTGAAGCGCGAGGGGTGTCTCTCCTAGCCAAGTATCCTCCCAGAAACGCGTGTTGGTGCCATTTCCGATTATAAACTTTGTCCTATTGAAAAAGGCTGATTTGACTCTCATCAGCCCTTTCCAGAAAGGCGAATCCGTTGGCCTTGCTGTCACTTGGGACAAAGTTTTGGAGTGAAGATACTTACTACGGAGAATCTGCGCCCATGTGGCCTCTGTCTGTACAGATAACTTAGACAGCCACTTGCTGAGAAGACATCTGTTCTTGACTTCAAGATTTTCAATGCCAAGACCCCCTTGGTCTTTTGGTCGACAAATAATATCCCATTTGGCGAGTCTGTATTTTCTTTTTAGTTCATCACTTTGCCAGAAAAAATGGGATCAATAGAAGTCCAGCCTTTTCCTAACTCCAACTGGAACCTCAAAAAAAGACAAAAGAAACATAGGCATACTCGTGAGAACCGAATTAATAAGAATTAATCGGCCTCCGTATGACATGAGCTTGCCCTTCCAGCAACTCAGTTTCTTCTCAAATCGATCCTCAATGCACTTCCATTCTCTGTTTGTTAGCTTACGATGGTGAATTGGTATACCTAGATACGTAAAAGGTAAAGCCCCCAATTCGCACCCAAACAATTGCCTATAAGCCTCTTGTTCCTCATTGGCTCGTCCAAAACAGAACAATTCGCTTTTATGAAAGTTAATCTTTAACCCAGTCAATTGTTCAAATAAGCATAACACTAGCTTCATATTTCTCGCTTTTGCCAAGTCATGCTCCATAAAGATGATAGTATCATTGGCGTACTGAAGGATGGACACACCTCCATCCACTAGATGAGGCACCAAGCCACCCACCTGACCAGCTTCCTTAGCCCTTCCTATTAGAATTGCCAACATATCAACTACAATGTTGAACAAAATAGGAGACATCGGATCACCTTGTCTCAGGCCCTTATGTGTCTGGAAATAATGACCTATGTCGTCATTCACTTTAATTCCAACACTCCCTTTTTGCGTGAAAGATTCTACCTGTCGTCGCCAGGCTTCATCAAAACCTTTCATACGCAAGGCCTGTTGAAGGAAAGGCCATTTGACTTTATCGTACGCTTTCTCAAAATCCACCTTGAAAACAACTCCATCTAGTTTTTTCGTGTGAATTTCGTGGAGCGTTTCATGAAGGACCACAACCCCTTCTAGGATGTTTCTGTCCGGCATGAAAGCAGTTTGGGAGTGCTGCACCACAGAATGCGCAATCTGTGTGAGCCTATTAGTCCCGACCTTGGTGAAAATTTTGAAACTAACGTTAAGAAGACAGATCGGCCTGAACTGCTCAATTCTCACAGCCTCTGTTTTCTTAGGAAGCAAGGTTATTGTTCCAAAATTCAGCTGAAATAACTGAAGCTGTCCAGAGAATAAATCATTGAACATCGGTAACAAATCCCCCTTAATAATATGCCAGCACTTTTTATAGAACTCCGCCGGAAATCCATCCGGCCCTGGAGCCTTATTATTTTTCATCTGTGAAATGGCTACAAACACCTCTTTCTCCGAAAATGGGGCAGTCAAAATATCATTCTTAGCTGCATCCAGTTGAGGAACATCCTCAATCCTAGACTCATCCAGGGATACACAATTATCCTCCGGAGGCCCAAACAACTGCTTGTAGTATTCGGTTATGTATAATTTTAGGTTTTCCTGTCCTAAAATCGTTCCTTCGTCTTGTTCAAGCTGAAAGATTCTTTTCTTTCTGTGCTTGCCATTAGCGATCATGTGAAAGAATTGAGTGTTCGCGTCCCCCTGGACAACTTTGCGAACCTTAGCCCGCAGCGCCCACTTCAATTCCTCTTCACGGAGAAGCTCTTTCAATCTCATCTCCGCCTCAAGTTTAGCAGTAAGCTCCGTAGTGTGAAGGATTGTGGACTCAGCTTTTAAATCTAGGGACCACCAACCTATTTGGTTGCAAAATTCTGCCATGAGTTGGCTAGCATCTCATTCTTCTTGAACTGCCTTGGGTTCAGCAATCACTAGGAAACAGAGAGCAGCCTTTATATACTCTTAAGTATATGTATTGTGATTTTTCATTGTTTGTTCAATCATGCGTGCGGCATGTACAAGTCTAAATTAGGTGATACGTTCGTGGGTGTAAATGTGTAATGTTGCTGCTCGATGTAATCTTGGCAGGTTTGACTGTTTAAGTAAGCAAGTCCTTGGTATAGTCCTGTCTCCTGTGCACTGCCTTGCTCCTTCTGCTGGGTCTGGTATTCCATTCTAACTACATGCTAGTATGTTTTTTCTTGTTTGTCATTTTTCCTCATGGACATGCCACTATTGATTGCTTATGACCTTGGCAGATTTCTCCCCATGATGATCCCAAGATCAAGGTGGCAGTTCTGATCCGTGAACTCTTGCTCCTGGTCAAGAGGAGTAATTTTGCTTCTGCTCTGCTCTGTTCTTATCTTCCGTAGTAATTTCCGGCTGATTTGATCGTTTTGTCAGCATGGCCTTGGTTTGATATTTCTTCTAACCAACATGGCAACTGCAAACCATATCGCTTCTGGTTATTAGTAGTAGCATGTTGACTCCTAGTTGGTGGTTAGCCATGTCTTGGTACTCTTTTGACGAAACTCAGTGTAGACTTAATTGTATGCTGCTTATAGTTGTGTTCTTATGGGCTGCTGGGACATATAGCTAGTTAAAACCCAGTCTTCTAGTCAGAGAAGAGAGTAATATGATCCATGTCCGTTGGATGATTTGGATCAATTATTCTAGTCTGATGAACATCTGGTTGCAACCACAGTCCACATAGATAGATTCCCTCTGCACAAAAAGGGCTAGGCAGAAGGACATGTCCTCTTCATCCTAGTTCAGTAGTCCATCTCCTGCTCCACATTCGGCTCCAAACACGAAAACATGATCGTGGTTAGGACATGGCAAAGGGGTCCCCTGGGCCCTGGCTGTGCACACTTGAGCTTGTGAGTTGGTCACAAGCAGCACTCTATCTGGCTATCTCTGCCGAGAGTGGTGTTCATTTACATGCCAGCAGGCAATCCGGAACACCCACCAAGCCTAGATCGCAGCTCATCTCTGGTTGCCCGCCCGCCCGCATGACTATCTGAAGCGACAGAACAATGGCTTTTCCCGTGCATATGATGGATGGACACTCTTGACAGAAAGAGCCAACCACACACTATGGTGCTCCTCTGCTTTTTCTACGATCTCGTTTCCTTAGCAAGTTTTTGGCACACGTGGTATGGGTCTCGGCCGTTGGCGAGACACACATCACGCTCACACTATTGGCCCATCATCGCACATCGTTTCGGTGAGCTAAAGCAACAAGGCGCGGCGCGCCGTACTTCTGGTGAAACGTCTCTGCATTTCATTTCGCAGCAAGCAGATAGTACTACCGGGCACCTAGAGTGCTGGCTGGGTGGCCCAGGCAAACCTGGCGAGTGGCGGAAGATACACAGATGGTGTTGGCTTCATCATAATTCAGGCATCGATCCACAACGAGGCAAGGGGCAGGCAAATGGTACACCCCGTCCCTCTCGGGCAAGCGTACGGCCTCACCTGCGCCCCCAGCCCAGCGAGCCAATAATGCCGTGCTGGTCGGGCCCACCTGCCATGCTTGTCCGTCGGGCCATTGCCTTGCAGATAGATGCACACACACACAGACATTGGCGTGCCGAGCAGGCAGCTAAATCGCGGAGGCCCACCACTAGATTCCCCGCTCACTGGATCAAAGCTGGAAGCGATTAAGATGTTGCGCATAGCCATCTGCAGATATGACGGATTAATCAACCAATCAATCCATCGGGGCTCTTGGAGCGCATTATGCTAGCTTTCGGCAAGTTGAAAGGTGACAGCACCATACAACACGAGATGGTAGTAGCACCGAGAGATTCTTCTCTCTCGAGCTAGTACTGCCGCCAAAAGATGAACGCTTGAATACTACTCCCTTCGTTCCTAGATGTCTTTTTAGAGATCTCAATATGAACTACACACAAATGTATATAGACCCCCGCAAAAAAAATGTATATAAACATATTTTAGAGTGTAGACTAACTCATTTTGCTCTGTATGTAGTCCATATTGAAATCTCTAAAAAGACTTATATTTAGTAACGGAGGGAGTAGTATATTTAGTTACGGAGGGAGTAGTAGTATATATCTGTTTTTTCATGAACGCGCGGAGGATGCAGTCACCTGGAATTAGTCTGCATTTAGCAAACGAGTTGAGCAAATCGCCATAGAATTTGTCAAATTTGCATACATATAGTGGCAATTGGCAAGAAGATTAAAAAGGTCGTACTAGCTTGCAAAGTCGTGGCCTACAACCAAGAGACGCACTGTGGCATGCGTCAATGAAGGTGACATGAGGCCGTTTTATATCCTCCGTCTCTCAGTCCGTCGCCTTGTTTAAAGCTTTGTGTGTCCTCTCGTCGGCTCAAGGGCAAGGCGGGTATGGTTTTATATGGTAATCGTCGCCGTCTTGCTTGTGCATGTACGTATGCCTCCCGCCCAGCTCACGTTGCAGCCCATATATATGTTCCCCACCGAACGGAAAGCTACAAACATTGACAATTTGACATACACTGACCGCCGATGTGCACAAGTGAAAGACACGTATGTGGCAACCTGTGAACCTTGACGTGTCTAACCTAAACTTTTTCCTTGTTTTCAGTTACTTGTATATGTATTTTTTTTTCCTTCCGAAAAGGAGGGCTTTCAGTTACCTGTATGTAAAGGCAAGCCTCCCATTGGCAGGATGATTGGGTTCTATATATTCTATGGTTATGCTTTCAGCTTGGGATGTAGTGTACGTATGTACGCATGGCCGCATGGGCATCGCAAAACTGCATAATTCCACGAGTGGTAGCCAGTGCCAATAAGCAGGCGAGCACATTGTCACATGGAGAGCTCACCAGCTTTGTCTGTCCAGCCCCCTTGTCAAACCGGCTCATGACTCTGTCTTGCACCAAAACAAAAGCTATAATTGTATTCATCAACATCGGGAGCTGCTTGAGACTTTTGAGCTATGGCCCACTTTTATACTGCCCGGCGCTGCTGCTTATATGCATATATATTCTCATCCCTTTGCCTCACTCCAAGTGCTTTCCTTTGGTAGGTCTGCTCGCTCAGCGCGCGTACCAGCTTGTCTCTTCTTCCTCGTCGCCTTAAAAGGGTCTCTGCGCTTTGCAGTGCGCTTTTCACTTCAGAGCTTCACTTCTCAGAGACTTCAGAGGCCGTGGTGAGTGAGATAGAGATAGAGAGAGGAGAGGAGAGGATGGGGAGGAAGCTAGGGCTGGAGAGGGTGCTGGAGTGCTTCTCGCTCTCCGTGTGCGCCAACGCTTGCGTCTGCGTACACGCGGTGGAGGACGAGGACGAGGAGAACGAGGGGAAGGCCCTGGTGAGCGCTCAGCTGGATGAGCTGCTCAAGCTCAAGGACTTCGGCGGCGGGGCTAAGACTCTTGCTTTCCATCTGGAGCCAAAGGTAAACAAGAATTAGACACCTGTTCTACCTCTCTAAGATGCCTTGCCTCTGCACAACATGCTGTGGACACTGCCAGTGTTCATTCACCTGCAGTATAACATGCCTCCCCGCTGATGCAGACAGTGGAGCTGAGGGTGTCCATGCACTGCTACGGATGCGCCAGGAAAGTTCAGAAGCACATCTCCAAGATGGAAGGTACGAGACGAATAGGAACTGAACCTTGAAATACTTTTTTCAGTGCAGTGATGAGATTCTTCTGATAGGGCCTAGCCAGTGCTAAAAGCATACAATCATGCTGCTGGGGTACTTGTTGTCATAAAGTTCCTATCATTTCACTCCAAACAAAAAACAATTGCAGATTCATACGTACAGCTGATGTGAACTTCGCTGATTGTTGGCGGAGTGACAACTTGATTGCAGATTATCTCATTGTGATTGCTTGCCAACCTACACAACACACAGCATATCTCTGTCTCGTGTCTTACTCTAACTTTCTCTTCCCTTTCAACGCCACCTCGATGCGTTGATAATTCGGACATAGCCCAAGTGTGCATTTCTTACTGCTAGTATTATTTGATAAAAATATAGAACGTCCATTTCTTATTAGTGGGGCGGAGCATTAGTATTATCCAGGATCTCGAAGTAATCAACGACTGTGAAATGTGGCGCGGATCTGTAGACCGGATGATTTTTCAAAGTAGAGTAGCGTCGTGGCCACCACATGGGCGGGCGTCACGGGGATAGGAGCCCAACGTCTCAGAAATCCAGAAGCATTTGGAGCAGAGATCAGTCGCGGCCTGTCAGACGCAGGAAGAGAAAAAATGCCCTGTGGCAGGTTGACCTCTGTGCGCCTCCAGTCATTCATTTCAAATTTTCAATACAGCAAGCGAAGCAAAACCCCAAATTTCTACTCTGCTCTGCCACACGCGTTGCTGGGGCCTGGGCTAATGGCGAACGATGAACACAGCCACGCTGCCATGGCTATTACTGTTGTGGCATGTTGCATAGAGTAATACAGGTCACCGCGTCCATCCTGCGCGCCTGAGTTGGCTCCGGTGTCGTTTTGGTCGCGCAGGCAGGCGACCACGGGCCGATGCATGCACGGATCGGGCTCCGTTCGCGCTGCCGCCGCGTCCATGCATGCTTCGGCACATCTGCACATGTTGGTACTCTGCGCATGTGCAGGGCTGCCTGCCTTTTCTGGAAAAACTTTTGGTGGCACCGCCAGTCGATGGCCAAGATTTGTTTGGTGCTACTGCTGCGCTGATGAGTGACCTGCCACCACCTTCACCGTACGGCTCATTGTCGGAGCGTGAACATGAGAAGGTGGTGGAGGCATCTGCGTCGATTGATATTATCAGTTCAGTTAAAATATGTTGATTTACAAGTCGAGTCCCGGACGAGCGATCATCTTTAACATTTTGTTTCTGTTCTTGTGTGTCCAGGTGTTTCGTCGTTCGAGGTGGATTTGGAGAACAAGAAGGTGGTCGTCACGGGGGACGTGACGCCCTACGAGGTGCTGCAGAGCGTCTCCAAGGTGATGAAGTTTGCGGAGCTGTTGGTGGTCCCCAAGTCCCCGACTCCGAGTAGATAGATGATGATGATAAGCTGATAGGATGGGTGTGACACGTTTCACTCATAAAATCAAATATATATGTGCTATGGTTCTCACGCAAGGCACACGTGCGTAGCAGCACACGCAACCATGGCAAGGAAGAAACTATTGGAAGATTGTAACTAGGAGACCAAGGAAGAAGAGGGTGGTTGGGTCTAATTGGTCGATCTACTCAAAAAAGAAAAAAACAGCCCGTCCATACGTGCAGCATGCTTTAGCGGTTCTGTTTTGGGCCATTACGTACGTACGGGTGGTGTTGGATCAAGTATGAAGGTATCTCTTGACGCTTGTACGTAACATGTCCCCTTGGATTTGGATTGTATGCAAGGGCATCTGGATCGGGGGAAAGAAAATGTAGTACGGCTCAGTGGCGGAGCTTGAGCCAAATTCATAGGGGGGGGGGGTGGGGGAGGGCAAACATAATTGTTTTGTGATGATTTTTAGTAGATAAATAGGCCTAATACCAAGATATATCCACATATTTTCTGATGAGCTGGGGGGGCCATGGCCCAGGTTGGCCCCAATGTAGCTCGGCCACTGGTACGGCTCACACCCAAGGTTGGACCGTGTGCTGTGCTTGGAGAAAAGAACATTGCTTGGAGCGAAGCCATGCAGGAAGGAAGGATGTTTTACGTTGCACGACACAAGAAGAGAATGGTTTCCCTAGTTTGGTTCCGTACTTTTTTTTTTGAGAGGATAGTTCGGTTCGTACACGGCCTCGGGTCACGCGGAGCTGCACCAAAACTGGCTGGGCCACACACCTAGGGAGGCGTTTGGTGGACCGCATGCTTTTCGCGTTTCTTGAAAGTCTCGCCCACTATAGTCTGTTTGAGAGTATACAGGCTTTGGGTCATGTTCTACATGTGAAAAAGGACCAAACTAAGCATTCCTGATACGCTTGACAGAGGGGTGCTCTAAGTTTGGTGCGCACCAGTTTTTGGTGCAAACTGGGTAGCCAAACAACTCAAACTTAGACAACGAGAGTCTGGTTGGACTTGACACAGTCCACCAAATGCCTCCCTATATTGCCGCATCGTGCGCAAGGCAAATATCTGTGCAAAAACTGGCATGTGCAAAAAGAGGTGTGGCGCTGACACAGGAATCAGGAGATTTACCATTAGTATTGCTCTTTGCCATCTGGAATATGGGCTAGCGGACGGCAAAGCCATTTAATTTCTCGTCTGGCTTTTCGGTTTGCTGACGGCAAAGACCTGACACAGTCTGTTAGGGGTCGGTTCTGTTGGATTGCTTTTCTTTGCCGTCTGCCTGCTTCCTGCTGACGACAAACCATATCTATCGCAGCCCCGACGAAAAGCTGATGGCAAAGTCTGCCTTTGCCGATTTAGGGCTTGCCGTCAGCCGGTTGACGGCAAAATCTTTGCCATATGTATTACGGTCTTTGTCGTCTGTACTAGCCTGACGGCAAACTAGCTGATTTCTGTAGTGTGTAGGGCCGGCTGACAGCAAAATCTTTGCCACCTGTATTATGATCTTTGTCGTATGTACTAGCCTGACGGCAAACTAACTGATTTCTGTAGTGTCACTAGTGTGGGTACCCGTTCCGCATGAGGAACAAGGTTTAGATGTTGGGAACAAGACCAGAAAGCCGGAACAGGAATACCCATCCTCATCCGCGTCATGGACGTGTCTGGCGTTGTTGCAACCGGATGGGCGCATGCTCGCCCACGTGAACTTCAAGTGGGCGGGCCAATCTGCTTACGAATGCCACACGAAGAAAAAGTCGATCGCTACATGTGAGCCTCCTAGCGAGCAAGCGAGCGCATGATTTTTTTTCATTTTTTAATTTTAGCTTCTTTTATTTTAATAAAAAATATGAATTTTTAAAAGTTAGCAAAATCGAAAGAAACTCATGAATTTGAAAAAAGCCAATTTAAAAAAGCTTCACAAATTTTAAATAATGTTCATGAATTTTACAAAGGTTCATGAATTCAAAAAATATTTGCAATCTTTGAAAAAATAAATCACAAATTAAAAACATGTTCATGAATTTGGACAAAATTTCCAAATTTCAAAAAACTGTTCACAAAATTCAAAATGCTTCATGAACTTTTAAAATGTTTGTAATTTTGAAAGATATTCACGCATTCCAAAAATCTTCATGTATTTCCACAGGTTCACAAATTCCAAAAATGTTTATGAATTTAAGAAAATAAAAAACACAAAATTGAAAAATATTCACAAATTCAAAAAAGTTCTCAAATTTTAAAAGTTATTCATGAATTAAAAATGCTCACAAATTAAAAATGCTTGTGTGATTCAAAAAACTTTCATGAATTTAAAATGTTTACAAATTTAAAAATATTCAGGAAGTCATGAATTCAAATAAAAATGAAAATTCAAAAAATTTCATGAAATTCCACTGTATTCTTGAATTAATTTTTTTCATGAAATTAAAAAAATGCTAATTTTAAAATAAAATTGAAATGGAAAAGAAGAAAATAGATAGGCGGAAATAAAGAATAGGCAATAAAAAAAGAAAACAGGAAAATCTGTTAAAAAACAATGGAAAACTGAAGAAAAAAAACCCTATGTGATGAGGACATCTCTTCTGCTGTTACACCCGCCGCAACTCCTATTTCAGTTATGCCACTTGGTCCTATGACTAGAGCGTGCGCGCGACAAATAAATGGCCAGGTACTATCGCTCCTTTGTATACATGATTTGACTGACAAAAATACGATGCTACACTCATGTTCTGATTTACTTGTACTCAGGAATAAAAGAGAGATTAGAGATGAAGATAGCTGTTCATTAAAATCTGATGGAGCAACACTGCATGCATGTCGTCCACCAAATGCATCCATCATGTCACGTGCATGCACATGCACATGCACCAAGTGCACAAGGACCGAAGCACTTGATTTCATGGGCCAAAATCAGCCACGAACGTGGGCCTTTTTTTGACCCCGCCAAGTGCTGACATCGACTCGAAGCCTGCCTGCCACGTTCGGTCTCCTGCAGTCTGACCCACGGACGATTGCTGCAGTCCGGATGGAACATGACAACAACTCGGCCCTGCACGACGACCTTTAATAAATAGCTAAGAGGATTTAGACTTGGGTTTTATTGTATTGTCTAGCCATCGCTACAATTTGCATCTACGAGACGTGTAGGACTACCGTCTTGTCAGATCCACAGTGGAACCCTAACTTTTTATCTATTTCGTGTGCTCAAATTTTTATCCGCAATTTCAGATTGCAATTCATCATTGTTCTTGGTGGTTTTTTGGTTGCTTGCAGGAACTCGAACCTCGTTGTTCAGGTTGATCGTGCCTACGGCAAGGTCAATAACCATCGGAGATTGGTTTAGCGATTGTCGAGGCGTATCGTTGGGTACGGTATAGCCGGATCGTCAAGGTCAAAATCCACCAAATCGATAGTTATCCCCACTCTCATCGAAAGATCGGGCCACCGTCACATCAAAAGGTTCCCAAAACTATGTGGAACCTGCCTGGATATGCATGGTATCATGGCATGCGGTCGTATGAGTCTCCTAAATGTGTTACCTCAACAAAAGATGGGTGGCGTGCCCGTCACTTGCATTGGGAGGTGCGGTCAGCTGGCCAAGAAGTAAATGAGCAACGGTCGTCGTTGTTTGTCATTACTAGATACAAACGCAATAGAACTATAATCAATTGCAGACAATTTACGAGAATCATTCTTCAAGTTGTTCGCATTTGTTGGGTGCAACGGATCATTTAGGTGGCTGGTTTGGTGACTATGAGGAGGTTAGTTCTTGGTTCGTCTAGTTTGGTGTTGCCTTACTCGTCATGCGGTCATGTGGTGGTCCTTAATGAACTACCCCATAGGAGTGATTTCTCTCGACCCAAAACCAATGTTCACGCTTGACCTCTTCGCACCGAGGTCGTGTTTGAGTGCAACTAGTATGGACAAGCACTTCCTAGTATCCAGTGGTGGTTGGCACTATTTAGCCTATCCACTGCTGCTTCTCATATGCGAGAATCATTCATAAAATAAAACATTTAATAAATGTGTTGCCCATAGCTTGCTTAACTTCTTGGTTGCAGTTGGTCATTGCGGTAATGACGCAATGGGTCATCTAGTATATGAATGAAAGCTCTCCTATGGTTAAATGGATGTTCATCTAACTTACTTACTCACAAAGACCTAGAGCTCATTTGAGGAGGCTCATCATTGAAATATACAAGTCAAGTTTTATAATATGAAGTTCCCCGCTAGTATGAAAATGGGACTTATGGACCCTCAACAATAAAATACAATGAAGTGGTGCTACTTTAAAACACTCTACATGTGTACTCTAAAAAAATAATTATGTTGCTCCTTCTCTCTCTCTCATTTTATGCCTTTTTGATACATCTTGTTTTGATCATTTTTTTAATCTCTTTTCTTTTCCTTTTTTTTCTCTCTCAAGGTATAATGCTAGGTCGTCCTGAGAAGTGGAGGCAGCGGGAAGACAACGACGCTCACGAGTGCAGCCGGTAGCGGCTGCTCCCCCTCCTCCTCTGGCAACCACTTCCCCTCTGTCGAACTTCGCTCCTCACAGAGGACAACAACGATTGCACGATTCGTGAAATGAAATGGCGATTGAGGGCGGTGGTGGAAAGAAAGGGCAGTGGCTGGGCTGTGCGTTCGCGTGATCCGATACAGGAGCGAGCATGGCCAGCGTTAGACGTGGCTGGTGGACCTGCGCGGCGATTCGTGCAGATCAATCCGACGGACTGGACATTATTCATCTTGTCATTTTATAATTGTAGCTGGTTTTATTTTAATAAAAAATATGAATTTTTAAAAGTTAGCAAAATCGAAAGAAACCCATGAATTTGAAGAAAGCCAATTAAAAAAAGCTTCACAAATTTTAAATAATGTTCATGAATTTTTTAAAAAGTTCATGAATTCAAAAAATGTTCGCACTTTTTGAAAAAATAAATCAAAAATTAAAAACATGTTCATGAATTTGGACAAATTTTTGAAATTTCAAAAATAGTTCACCAAATTCAAAATGCTTCACAAACTTTTAAAATGTTTGTAATTTTGAAAGATGTTCCCGCATTCTAAAAATCTTCATGTATTTCAAAAGGTTCAAAAAATCCAAAAATGTTCATGAATTTAAGAAAATAAAAAATCACAAATTTGAAAAATATTCACAAATTTAAAAAAAATGTCCTCAAAATTTAAAAGTTTTTCATGAATTAAAAATGTTCACAAATTAAAAAAATGCTTGCATGATTCAAAAAACTTTCATGAATTTAAAAGGTTTGCAAATTAGAAAAATATTCAGTAAGTCATGAATTCAAATAAAAATGAAAATTTAAAAAGTTCATGAAATTCCACTATATTTGTGAATTAAAAAATGTTCATGAAATTAATAAAATGCAAATTTAAAAATAAAAAGGAAAAGAAGAAAATAGATAGGAGGAAATAAAGAATAGGCAATAAAAAAAAAGAAAACAGGAAAACCTGTTAAAAAAAGGAAAACGAGAAAATTGAAAAACGCCATATGGAAGGTTCCCAAAACTATGTAGAACCTGCCTAGGTATGCATGGTATCACGGCATGCAGTCGTATGAGTCTCCTGAATGTGTTACCTCAACAAAAGATGGGAGTGATAACACGGAATGACCATAGTCATTGGCGTGCCCGTCACTTCCATTGGGGGGTGCGGTCGGATGGCCAAGAAGTAAATGGGCAACGGTCGTCGTTGTTTGTCATTACTAAATCCAAACGCAATACAACTATAATGAATTGCAGACTATTTACGAGAATCATTCTTCAAGTTGTTCACATTTGTTGGGTGCAACGGATCATTTAGGTGGCTGGTTAGGTGACTGTGAGGAGGTTAGTTCTTAGTTAGTCTAGTTTGGTGTTGCCTTGCTCGTCATGCGGTCATGTGGTGGTCCTTAACGAACTACCCCATATGAGTGATTTCTATCGACCCAAAACCAATGCTCACGCCTGATGTCTACTACACAACTTATTCTTGTAGACTCGTGTTGGGCTTTCAAGCGCAGAGTTTTGTAGGACAGTAGCAATTTTGCCTCAAGTGGATGACCTAAGATTTATCAATCCGTGGGAGGCATATGATGAAGATGGTTTCTCTCAAACAACCCTGCAATTAAATACAAGAAATCTCTTGTGTCTCCAACACACCAAATACAATGGTAAATTGTATGGGTGCACTAGTTCGACGAAGAGATGGAGATACAAGTGTAGTATGGATAGTAGATATAGGTTTTTGTAATCTGAAAATATAATACAACAAGGTAGCAAGTAACAAAAGTGAGCACAAACGGTATTGCAATGCTTGAAAACAAGGCATAGGGTTCATACTTTCACTAGTGCAATCTCTCAACACTGCTAACATAATTGAATCATATAATAATCCCTCAACGTGCGACAAAGAATCACTCCAAAGTTCTTATCTAGCAGAGAACATAAGATGAAATTGTTGTAGGGTACGAAACCACCTCAAAGTTATCTTTTTCCGATCAATCTATTGAGCCATCCCTATAAGTGTCACGAACAACCCTAGAGTTCGTACTAAAATAACACTATATGATACACATCAACCAACTCTAATGGCACCTAGATACTCCAATGTCACCACAAGTATCCATGAGTCAATTATACGATACGCATCAAACAACTTCAGATTCATAATATTCAATCCAACAAAAAGAAACTTCAAAGAGTGCCCCAAGATTTCTACCGGAGAAAGTAGGACGGAAACGTGCATCAACCCCTATGTATAGATTACCCCAATGTCACCTCGGGAATCCGCGAGTTGAGTCCAAAACATATATCAAGTGAATCAATATAATACCCCATTGTCACCACGGGTATTCGTATGCAAGACATACATTAAGTGTTCTCAAATCCAACAAATATTCAATCCGATAATAGTGAAACCTCAAAGGTAAAAACTCGATTCATCACAACAAGGTAGAGAGGAAAAAAACACCATATGATCCAACTATATTAACAAAGCTCGCGGTACATCAAGATTGCGCGAAACCAAGAACACGAGAGAGAGAGATGTCAAACACATAGCTACTGGTACATACCCTCAGCCCCGAGGGTGAACTACTCACATATCACCATGAGAACAGAGGAGAAGTTGGTGGTGATGGTGATGGAGGAGATGTCCCCGGCGGCGTTCCGGCGCCACCGGAGGAGAGGGGCAGGGGGCCCTCATTCTTCTTCTTCCTTGGCCCTCCGTGGGGGGAGAGGGAGTTCTCCCCTAGATTGGATATCTCTATTGTCTTTTGTTTCTGCTACCCTGTTTCTGGCCGAAAACCGTTTCTTAAATTCCCGGAGATCCGTAACTCCGATTGGGCTGAAATTTTGAGCGGATTTTTATCCGGAAATTATCTTTTTTTGCGGTGAAAGAAGGGCATCAACCGACCTACGAGGTGCCCACAAGCCACCTGGGCTCACCCAGGAGGGTGGGCGCGCCCTGGTGCCTCGTGGGGCCCTCGAGCACCGCATTGCATTGATTTTTCCTTCAAAAAATCACATATATTCCAAAATGAATCTCCGTAAATTTTGATCGAGTTTGGACTTAGATTGGTATGGTATTTCTGCGAAACAAAAAACATGCAAAAAACAACAATTGGCACTGGGCACTAGGTCAATATGTTAGTCCATGAAAATCATATAAAAGTGCACCAAAACCATATAAAATTGTTGTAAACATGGCATAATACTTCATAAATTATAGATACGTTGGAGACGTATCAGCATCCCCAAGCTTAATTCCTGCTCGTCCTCGAGTAGGTAAATGATAAGAGAAATAATTTATGAAGTGTAAATGCTAGCATAGTGTATAAGTTTGATTATTGATAATTTCAATCACTTTTCCTAGCATCATAACAGCAACTCTTTCCCATAAAACTCATCATGATAAAGTAGCAATCAATTCATATGTTATGGTTCAAATGAGGCATTCTCTTGAAACTTAACGACCTATATTCTTAGTTACCAAAAAATTGCAATTGAACTTATTTTCAACAAAGTCTAAGTAAGAGCTCCACATACTCAATTATCATATAGTCTTCTATGATTGCTAATACTCAAAGCATATTTTTAAAACAAATAGCATCCATCGAACACAGAGAATGATATGGGCTTAATTTTCGCCTCCCAACTCATTTATCATAGAGATAATTGTCGACAGTAATAATTCATGATCAAATATATTTGAATGGCCATATGTGCCTGGATCTTTCCCCACCACATGATGCTTGCCAACTAAACAATAGGTTGGAATAAAAAATTGACTCAACAAAAATAAAATTAACAAAAAAGTAAAAGATAAGCTCTTCACAGAGGGAAGCATGGATTTGCAGAGGTGCTAGAGCTCGAAGCTTAAAACAGAGATGAATATAATTTTTAGAGGCATGCCTTTCCTGTCAATGTCACGACCGAGAATTCTTAATATCTTCCATGCTAAACACATTATAGGCGGTTCCCAAGTGGAAAGGTAAAGTTTACCCCCCCCCAAGCATTCAAACACAAGCCATGGCTAGCCGAATCCTTGGGTGCCCTCCATACAATCAACTTTCTGAGGGAGTTTGTTTCATTATTTTTTGTTTTGATCATGGGACTGGGAATCCCAATTACCGACCTCTCTCGTGCAATGGCAAGTGAATAAACACCCATCGTGAGAATAACCCGCTTAGCATGGAGGATACTGACCACCCCCTGCCGGTTCATGAGCGGTACGGGCACGCAAAACAGATGCTTATTTGAATGATTAGAGGTGGCACATGCAAATTTACTTGGAACGACAGAGTAATACCGCATATAGGTAGGTATGATGGACACTCGTGGAAGAAACTTGGCTCAAGGATTTTGGATGCACAAGCAGTATTCCCTCTTAGTATAGAAATTTTGGCTAGCAAAAGGTTCTAAACAACAAGCACCACATGTTGGAGGATCTATAACAATATAATTTCGATGCAAATATACCCAAACATAACTCATTATGTTGTCTTCCTTGTCCAACTTAAACTAATTTGCTCACGTGAAAATAATTAATGGGTGTTCACAATCATAAAAGATGTCCAAGATAATATATTTATATGTGAAAGTTCTCTTCCATATACTAATCATTCATGAATTGTTTGTATGACCAATATTGTGATTGTCAAACTTCAATAAAATTTACTTTCTAAACCTAATGTGAAACTACTACTAGGCATGGAACAAGCATATGAAACACATATAATTTCATATTTATGATATTCAATTCATTCAACAATTTACTCATAGGATATAAGGGAAGCACAATAGTAAATGACAAACTACTCCAAAAAGATATAAGTGGAAATCAATGAGTAGTCAAACAATTAAGTAGCTATGTGAGGACTCTCTCTCTTATTTAAAACTTTTAGATCTAAGCATTTTATTCAAACAACAAACAAAATGAAAATAAAAAGGACATTCCAAGAATAGCACATCTCATGTGAAGAAGCAAAAACTTAGGCTCAATCAAGACTAACCGATAATTGTTGATGAAGAAAGGTGGGATGCCTACCAGGGCATCCCCAAGCTTAGATGCTTGAGACTTCTTGGAATATTAACTTGGTATGCCTTGGGCATCCCCAAGCTTGAGCTCTTGTGTCTCCTTAATTCTTCTCATATCACGATTTCCTTAAATCTTAAGAACTTCATCCACACAAAACTCAATAAGAACTCGTGAATAAGTTAGTATAAATCAATGCAAAACCTTATCATTATCTGCTGTAACAAATTACTAAAAATATAATTTAACATTGCATAGTAAAAGCCTCAACATATTTAATACTCTTATTCTCAAATAGAATCATTAAACAAACAAACATATGCAATCATAACAGCAATATGTCAAAACAGGATAGTCGGTAAAGGATGAAGAAGGATCCATATTTATTTAACTCAAAAAATTCTGAAACTTTACCACACTGTATAAAATTTATCATAGCTTACTGTGCCAAAATTTCAAGCTTTTATCACATTCTAACTTTTTTGGGGAATTTAAGCAAGAATGGAAAACTTTCTGTTTTGAAACAGCAACTCATATACTTGCAAATTGAGCATGGTAAAGGCTATAATTGACACTTTTACTGAAATAAAAGATGCAAAACATTATTCTAAATAATAGCAAGAAAATCCAACTAAAAGAAAATGGCGCTCGAAGCAAAACACATATCCTGTGATGAATAAAAATATAGCTCCAAGTAAGGTTACCGATAATGTTGAAGACAAAAGAGGGGATGCTTTCCGGGGCATCCCCAAGCTTAGTTGCTTGGGTATTCCTTGAATATTAACTTGGGGTGCCTTGGTCATCCCCAAGCTTAGGGTTTTGGCACTCCTTATTCTTCTCATATCGATATCTTACCCAAAACTTGAAAACTTCAATCACACAAAACTTAACGGAACTTCGTGAGATGGGTTAGTATGATAATGGATAAATCATTCAATTTGGTACTGTAAAGAAAAGATTCATAATTGTTCTCACACAATGCCTATTGTACTATATCATTTCCACAATTTATATTGACCAATATAAGCCATACAAACTATAAAATAAGCAAACTATGCGTTGAAAACAGAATCTGTCAAAAACAGAACAGTCTGTAATGATCTGAACAATGACCATACCTATGCAACTCTAAAAATTCTTAAAAAATAGGAAAACATAGGGAATTTGTATAAAATCATGTGTAAAAATTTCAGATCAAAATCACGTTCCAGTGATTTTTAGATTTTTTTGGACTGAGTGCAAAAGTTTTTATTTTTGCACAGAATCAAGTCAACTATCATCCATACTATCCCAAAGGCTTTACTTGGTACTTTATTGAATCAAAAGCTATAAAATATGATTAGTACAGTAGCTTAATCATGTGAACACACAAAAACATTAGGTAGAAATATTGGGTTGTCTCCCAACATTCGATTTTCTTTAATGCCTTTTTAGCTAGGCATGATGATTTCAATGATGCTCGCATAAAAGTAAAGAATTGAGACATAATGGGAGCATAATGAAACATATGGCAAGCACATTTAAGCCTAACCCACTTACATGCATAGAGGTTTTGCAAGCAAACATGTAGCGATCCGACCTCAGATGGTCAAATCTCTGTGTTCAAGTGTCATCCCTAGATCGGTAATGCTGACACACATAGTACTCGAGGATTTATAACAGAGTGCAATCACACACTTATTACATCGAATGTCTCAAAAGAGAACTTATTACAATTAATATGGCTTAAGGCCATCTAAATAAAATAACAGCGGAAGGCTTGGAAGATAAAGTGAGTCCATCAACTCCAACGACATAGCTGAGTGCATGACAACGACCTAGCGCACCTTACTCTTCGTCTGAAAAGTCTGCAACATGATATGTTGCAGCCCGAAAACGGGTCAGCACATGGAATATGCTGGCAATATAACACAGTAGAGCAAGGAACAGAAAATTTGCTATCACTACATGCATATATGGCTGGTGGAAAGCTCTAGGGTTATATTGTTTTGCGAAAAGCCAATTTTTCCCTACATCAAAGGAATATGTTTTATTTAACTATCATGGTAGTTGTTAAACATTGAGAAGGTAAATCCCCATCTCAATCCCAATTAAAAGTAATCGTTAAACCCAACAAATTAATTTAGAGTGATGAGATCAAATCAATAATTCAAGTACCAGATACTCAAGATGTCCATAACCGGGGACACAGCTAATCATGATTAGTTTGTACACTCTGCAGAGGTTTGTGCACTTTTCCCCACAAGACTCGATCTCCTCCGTTGGATTTCTCGCACTACATGGTGTTTGAGAAACGGATGACTGAGACACAGTCTTTCAGAAGCATTTACTCTTTACTCTGGGTAGACAGTTACACCTACTTTCCCCTACATCTGCTAGCCTACCACTGAAAGAGGTCCTGCAACATACTCAACTATGCTAGAGCCCATAATAGCTTGTGGCTGCACACGGAAGTTTCTAGCATGAATAATCTTATGATCCCTTTGAGCCTGGGTGGCAAACCAAAAAGACAACACTGGTATATCCCCAGGTGCCTGCAACCAATCCACCTAGATGTGTATTTAAGTAGCCACCTTAAGTTAACCATTAATTAACAATCTCACATCTATCATGGATACACTCAAACCCAATCCACGTCTACGAGCATAGCATGGCAATATAAGCATAACGTAGAAGTAACTCCCAGGGGTTTGATAATAAAGGGCAATAGGTTCTACCTCATCATCTACTTCCCAATACCCATAAGTTAATCACATCCTAATCATGCAGTGTTTGAGGATTGAAACTAATGCATAAAAACTAGGTATGAAAAGAGTATGATCAATGTGTTACTTGCCTTGCTGACGATCTGCAAACCCTAGAGACTCGTAGTAGCACGCTTCGCACTCCGGGAATTCTATCGTAAACAAACAATAGCATACATAAGAAATCAAGCATAGATGCAAGGGTAAAACTCAAATAAGAAGATCAAATCTGAAAGTTCAACTGAAGAGATTCGATCTGCAAAAAGAATCAATCGAATCGGAGCTACGAAACTGAAACTACGGTCAAAAGAACTTCGAAAACAAATCTGCTTGAAACCAAATTTTAAATTGTCAAAATCATGTTCAAGTTGATTAAACAGAAAGAGGGGTTTGAGACGAAGATTTTGGCGTTGGTTTCACTGGATTTGGATGAACGGTTTAGAAACGGCGAGGGTTTGAAGATGAGGGGCTGATCTGCGATAAAAGTAATCGCGGATAGGTCCCTGGCAGAAAAAGAAAAACCTATCGGACGAACGTCCGCTAACAGAGACGAACGGGCGAAAACGTTCGTTAAAACGAACGAACGAACGTTCGCAAACGAACTAAACCGAGAAAACCGAACCGATCTAATAAAAAAAACCAAACTAGGGTTTTTTTAAAAAACCGAGACGGTTTTTACCTAAACCGAAAAAAAAACCGGCGAGATCCGGCGGCTCCGGCGCGGCTCCGGCGAAGGCGGCGGGCTCCGCGGGCGGCGGCGGCGGCTAGCGCGGGGCGAGGCGCGGGCGGCGGGGTGCGGCACGGCGGCGGCAACAGCGGCGGCGGCGGCGGTGTGGGGAGACGAGGGGGGGCGGCGACATATAAAGGGCTCGGGGGGGCCGGCTTGGGGAAGGGGGCGGCCATGGGGAGTCCGGCTCAGACTCCCTCGGCGTCCGTGCGGCGGCGGGACTCCCGCTCGGGGTCGGGGACGGCGCGAGCTGGGCCGGCTGGGCTTCGGCCCAGTCGGTCCGAAAAGTTTTTTTTTAAAATAAGATTCTGCCGAGAAAAATCCTAAAAAAAATATAAAAAAAATCTAAAAATGCCAAAAACAATTTTCACCATCTAAATAAAATATTTAGAACAAAGTGAACATTTTCTTGGCCTAAAAATGCAATTTTGAAAAATGCATATTTTTCTAATTCAAATAAAATAGCAATAAAATCCAAATAAAATTATTTATTTGGTTTTAACATTTTTCCTCCAATATTTCTTTCATTTTGGAGAAGTCATATTATCTCCTCTCATATGCTTTTAATATGAAATATTTTGGAAAGAAAAATAAATAAAACCAAAATGATCCTCTTTTCAATATTTGAGAAAATTCAAATATGAAAATAATAAAATCCCCAACTCTCTCCGTGGGTCCTTGAGTTGCTTAGGATTTAGGGTCACAATCAAAAATGCAAATAAAATATGATATGCAAATGATGACCTATGTATAACATTCCAAATTGAAAATTTGGGATGTTACAAAACAAATTATGGGAGTAAGAATCAACTAGCATAGGAAGGAAAAACAAGCATGACTCCAAAACTTTCAACATAAAGAGAGAAAACTTGATGTTGTTGAGATATGTAAAAGCATATGTTCCTCTCTCATAATAATTTTCAGTAGCATCATGAATGAATTCAACAATATAACTATCACATAAAGCATTCCTTTCATGATCCACAAGCATAGAAAATTTATTACTCTCCTCATAAGCAAATTTATTCTCATGAATACGAGTGGGAGTATCATATGAAACTCGACTACTATAGATTGTTTCCACATTAAAAGAGTAATGTTCAGTAAAAGGGTAATCATAATTATGAAAGTTTTATAAATATAATCATCACTACTTTTTATAGCATAAGTATCATCATAATAATAATCATAAGTAGCAACTTGGTTCTCATCATAATCAATTGAAACCTCTTCCGGGATAATGGAATCATTACTCAATAAAGTCATGACCTCTCCAAATCCACTTTTATCATTATAATAAGATTCAACACCCTCCAAAATAGTGGGATAATTATTATCTAAAGTTGACACTCTTGCAAACCCACTTTCGTAAGTATTGCAATCATCATAAATAGGAGGCATGCGATCATCATAACAAATTTGATCATTCAAAGTAGGGGGGACTAAAAAGATCATCTTCATTAAGCATAGCATCCCCAAGCTTGGGACAAACATTAATTGCAGCAAATAAATTCTCAAACATGTCATTCTCATCAAACATAGCATCCCCAAGCTCGTGGCTTGGCATATCATAAGAATAATCACTCTCATCATTAACAGTATGAATAGCACCAATAGTATAACAATTACTATCATCATAATTTTCCAAGTTGGTGCCAAAAAGATTTTCAAGATTATAAGATGTATCATTATTTTCCCAATCCTAATCATCACAACGAGTAATATGCATAACAAAATCATCCTCAATAGTTCCTTCGGACATTGTGCCATAAGACAAAGAAGCAATATCATCATCAAGTGTATCATCTTCCACAATTATTTTTGATTCATTCTCATGAGGCACAACAATAATAGGAGCAACATTATTTGGAAGGATACCTTTTTACCTCTACTCTTCTTTTCTTCTTCTTCACCACATCATGTGTGGGTTTAATTAATTTTTTCGAGCTTCTTATTGATGAGATTGGTTGAATAGGGAGCTCCTTCCCGTCACCTGTTTCATCATGTGAGACAATAGGAGGGGAAGTGGAAATATTTACCCTTTCATTAGTATTCCTTTTATATTCTATTGGTTTTCTCGTCTTTTTATAGTTGGCAAAATAAGCATTTTCCTTGCAAGTTAACACACAAAACATATAGATTTCTTTCAAATTAGTTTCAGCATGGTCTGTGAATATGAATGCTTCAAACCAACTATTTTTATGTGACAATTCCTGACACCCCAAAAATAAACAAAGTTCATTATAAAATTCAAGGGTGATCAAGTCATTACAATATTTGGCCATGATTCGATCATAAAAAAGAGTGCATTGGAAATTAAGATGACCAACTTTATTGCAAAGTTCACAAGTAATGGGATAAAGAGAACATAATTTTGTAGCAATTCATCTATCACTTTGAGAAACAAATCAGTTCTATCATGTTTATGCTTCTTACAATATCTATCATCCCTATAAGGCATGTCTTCACAAACTTTATGCACTCCACAAAAATTTACATGCTTATAAGAAACCTTTTTATCATGACTAGTGCAATCATCATTTTGGATATTCATAGAATTCATACTCACATTGCAATCATGATTATCATTTATGCCAAATATTTTATTGAATTCTTCTTCTAACAATTGAGCACAATTTTCCGATCCATCATTTTCAAGGAAGACATTATAAAGATGAATAATATGATGCAACCTCAATTCCATTTTTTTGTAGCTTTCTTAATAAATCAAACTAGTGATAAAACAAGAAACTAAAAGATTCAAATGCAAGATCTAAAGATATACCTTCAATCACTCACCTCACCGGCAATGGCGCTAGAAAAGAGCTTGATGTCTACTACACAACTTGTTCTTGTAGACTCGTGTTGGGCCTCCAAGCGCAGAGTTTTGTAGGACAATAGCATTTTCCCCTCAAGTGGATGACCTAAGGTTTATCAATCTGTGGGAGGCATAGGATGAAGATCGTGTCTCTCAAACAACCCTGCAATCAAATACAAGAAATCTCTTGTGTCCCGAACACACCAAATACAATGGTAAATTGTATAGGTGCACTAGTTCGGCGAAGAGATGGTGATACAAGTGTAGTATGGATAGTAGATACAGATTTTTGTAATGTGAAAATATAAAAACAACAAGGTAGCAAGTAATAAAAGTGAGCACAAACGGGATTGCAATGCTTCAAAACAAGGCATAGGGTTCATACTTTCACTAGTGCAATCTCTCAACAGTGCTAACATAATTGAATCATATAACAATCCCTCAACGTGCGACAAAGAATCAATTGAAAGTTCTTATCTAGTGAAGAACATAAGATGAAATTGTTGTAGGGTACGCAACCACCTCAAAGTTATCTTTTTGATCAATCTATTGAGCCATCCCTATAAGTGTCACGAACAACGCTAGAGTTCGTACTAAAATAACACCATATGATATGCATCAACCAACTCTAATGTCACCTAGATACTCCAATGTCACCACAAGTATCCGTGAGTCAATTATACGATACACATCAAACAAGTTCAGATTCATAGTATTCAATCCAACACAAAGAACTTCAAAGAGTGCCCCAAGATTTCTACCGGAGAAAGTAGGACGAAAACGTGCATCAACCCCTATGTATAGATTACCCCAATGTCACCTCGGGAATATGCGAGTTGAGTGCCAAAACATATATCAAGTGAATTAATATAATACCCCATTGTCACCATGGGTATTCATATGCAAGACATACATCAAGTGTTCTCAAATCCAACAAGTATTCAATCCGATAATAGTGAAACCTCAAAGGTAAAAACTCGAGTCATCACAACAAGATAGAGAGGGGGAAAACACAATATGATCCAACTATATTAACAAAGCTCGCGGTACATCAAGATCGTGCGAAATCAAGAACACGAGAGAGAGAGAGGTCAAACACATAGCTACTGGTACATACCCTCAGCCCCGAGGGTGAACTACTCACACATCACCATGAGAACGGAGGAGAAGTTGGTGGTGATGGTGATGGAGGAGATGTCCCCGACGGCGTTCCGGCGCCACCGGAGGAGAGGGGCAGGGGGCCCCTCCTTCTTCTTCTTCCTTGGCCCTCTGGGGGGGGGGGGGAGAGGGAGCTCTCCCCTAGATTGGATCTCTCCGTTGTCTTCTGTTTCTGCGACCCAGTTTCTGGCCGAAAACTGTTTCTTAGATTCCCGGAGATCCGTAACTTCGATTGGGCTGAAATTTTGAGGGAATTTTTATCCGGAAATTATCTTTCGTGCGGTTAAAGAAGGGCATCAACCGACCTACGAGGTGCCCGCAAGCCATCTGGGAGCGCACAGGGGCGTTGGGCGCGCCCTGGTGCCTCGTGGGGCCCTCGAGCATCGTCTTGCATTGATTTTTTCTCCGAAAAATCACATATATTCCAAAATAAATCTCCGTAAATTTTTATCGCGTTTGGACTTCGTTTGGTATAGTATTTCTTCGAAACAAAAAACATGCAAAAAACAACAACTGACACTGGGCACTAGGTCAATATGTTAGTCCATGAAAATCATATAAAAGTGCATCAAAACCATATAAAATTGTTGTAAACATGGTATAAATACTTTATAAATTATAGATACATTGGAGACGTATCAACACCTGACCTCTTCGTACCGAGGTCGTGTCTAAGTGTAGCTAGTATGGACAATCACTTCCTATTATCCAGTGGTGGTTATCACCATTTAGCCTATCCACTGCTTCTTCTCATATGCGAGGATCATTCATAAAATAAACATTTAATAAACGTGTTTCCCATAGCTTGCTTAACTTCCTGGCTGCAGTTGGTCATTGCGGTAATGACACAATGGGTCATCTAGTATATGAATGAAAGTTCTCCTATGGTTTAATGGATGTGCATCCAACTTACTTACTCACAAAGACCTAGAGCTCATTTAAGGAGGCTTATCATTGAAATATACAAGTCAAGTTTTATAATATGAAGTTCCCCGCTAGTATGTAAATGAGGCTTATGAACTCTCAACAATAAAATACAATGAAGTGGTGCTACTTTAAAACACTCTACATGTGTGCTCTAAAAAGAATAATGATGTTGCTCCTTTTCTCCCTCTCTCATTTTTTATGCCTTTTTGATACATCTTGTTTTGATCATTTTTTATCTCTTTTCTTTTCTCTTTTTTTCTCTCTCAAGGTATAATGCCAGGTCGTCCCGAGAAGTGCAGGCAGCGGGAAGACAACGGTGCTCACGAGTGCGGCCGGTGGCTGCTGCACCCCCTCCTTCTCCGACAACCGCTTCTCCTCTGCCGAAGTTCACTCCTCATGGAGGACAACAACGATTGCATGATTTGTGAAATGAAATGGTGATTGAGGGCGGTGGTGGAAAGAAAGGGGAGTGGCTGGGCTATGTGTTCGCATGATCCGATATGGGAGGAGCATGGCCAGCGTCTGATGTGGCTGGTGGACCTGCGCGGCGATTCATGCAGATCAATCCGACGGACTGGACACCATTCATCTTTGAATCTCTAAAAACCGGACGTCAGATTTTCAATGATTCCGTAATATTTATCTCACGTGACACTCGTAAAATAGCACCATGTGCTCCGAAACACTAGACGGGAAGAGTCTCATATGGGAGCCACTCGTCAGTGGCCGTGTCACTATGAGGGTAGCTCTTGCGCTGCTACTGATCTTTAAGCCACCAGGCAAACCAAATCCACACAACCAGCGGCCCAAAGACGGCCACTCCCTCCCCCGTTCCGCCCTCATCATCCATCCCATTGACACTTCCTCGCCGTGCGTTCTCGCCGGCGGAGATGGCGGCAATGCGGACCCTCCACACCGCGCCGGCCTCCTTCATCGTGCCGCCCGCTCCTCATCTCGTCTCCCCGACTCCAACCCCAAGAGGTGAGGCCGCCCTCGTCCCCCGTGAATGAATCGATGGATGATGTCTCAGCTCTCATGAAGCATACATCCACATGCAGCAGGTGCCCTGCCAGCGAAGGCTCCTCCTGCCGCGGCGGCCACTATCCAGTCGCATGCCCGGCCCCCCTTGTCGCCGCGCGTGGGCCGGCGCCGGCCGTGCGCGAGAGCCGCGTCGTCCAGCGGTAACTTCAAATCCTCCCGAGCTTTTGCATGTTTCGCCGTCGCAGCCGTAGTAGTAGTATTAGCAGTAGCAGTCGCAGAATTCCTGGCGATGTTGAGTTTATGCACTGGCCTGTGCCTATTGCTGGGCTTAGTGCCCTGCTAACTGAAGATATATGTGTGTGTGTGTAACTTGTGTGTGCTCTGGTGTCTATAATTTCCCCAGCTGGTGCGGTGGTCGCGTCAGTGGAAGATGCCAAGAGGGACGTGCTCATCGCGCTTTCACAGATTATCGATCCTGATTTCGGCACGGACATCGTCTCGTGTGGGTTCATCAAGGATTTGGAGATCAACGAGACTTTAGAGGAGGTAAAAGGGCACTTCCTGATTGAATGAGATGCTACAGAGGTTAACCGGGCATTGCCTGGGACTTACCAATTAGTTTGACTGTTTTCAGGTCTCGTTTCGTGTGGAGCTGACGACTCCTGCATGCCCAGTCAAGGACATGGTGAGGCAGTTCTAGTGTTCAGTTATCTGATTATTCGCTGTCTGATCATTTCATGGCATAAGTCAGTGCCAACATCTTAACGACCACTTATGTCAGCTATGCTTCCATTGCTATGCATCGGTAGATCTGCACTTGAACCGTATATCTGCTATTTAAAAGTGCTGTGCAATGACGTTAATATGATTTTTGTCTGATAACATTGCATCTGTATTATCCCTTCCAAGGAATGGCTTTGCCTAAAACTCTGAATTTGTGCTGTACAGTTTGAAGAAAAGGCAAATGAGGTTGTCGCAGCACTTCCATGGGTCAAGAAGGTCAATGTTACAATGTCTGCACAACCTGCACAACCAATTTATGCAGGGGACCTCCCAGAAGGACTAAAGAAAATTTCAAACATCATAGCAGTCTCAAGTTGCAAGGCAAGACTTGGTACTCCTGCACACATCAAACGATACCTTAAAAAATTCCTTTTAGTGACCATTTTCACGTCTCCAGGGAGGAGTTGGAAAATCTACAGTCGCAGTGAATCTTGCATACACCTTAGCTGGTATGGGGGCCAGGGTTGGGATTTTCGATGCCGATGTCTTTGGTCCAAGCTTACCAAATATGGTTTCTCCAGAGAACCGGCTGCTAGTGGTGGTAAGCCTGATGGTTGGATCTTTATGTTAACATGGAATTTAGTGTTTGCACTAATAATGGTAAACAGACTTACCTTTAGAACCCAGAAAGCAAAAGTATTCTTCCGACTGAGTATTTGGGAGTCAAATTGGTGTCTTTTGGCTTTGCTGGACAAGGAAGAGCGATCATGCGAGGTCCAATGGTTTCAGGAGTCATTAATCAGTTGCTGACCACGAGTGACTGGTATGCAAAGCCAACAGTTGATCCCTGCCTAAAGCCATCAGATGCACATGACATATTTAATAGCCATTACTTCCAGCTACTATGTATATACCAAACAGTTTTTTTAGTTACCTGTGAATAAAAGAACTTGACACTGTTGTTTATTGCATAAAGGGGCGAACTTGACTATCTTGTCATTGATATGCCTCCCGGAACAGGCGATATACACTTAACACTCTGTCAGGTGCTTCTCTAGCAACTTTGCTGTGCATATTATATATCCTAGTGAATTAGAATCATACTGAAAGCATCTCGAAGTATAACACGTCCGAAACACCAGGTAGCTCCGTTGACTGCAGCTGTGATTGTTACTACCCCTCAGAAGCTGGCTTTTATTGATGTTGCAAAGGGTGTTAGGATGTTCTCTAAGCTGAAGGTGTGTAATCTTGCACAACATGATGCATGAATAGCCTAATTTGGCAAGTATTTTTCCACTGACTTGTCTCTGCGCCTCTTCTGTTGCCAAGGTTCCATGTGTTGCAGTTGTTGAGAACATGTGCTACTTTGATGCTGACGAAAAGCGCTATTACCCATTTGGAAAAGGTTCTGGAGCTCAGGCAAGACAAATACATATTAACTAATATTTCCTAGCACATTTCTCTTGGATATCTATTGAGTTTCTCCGACAATGCAATTACTCTTTCAGGTTGTGCAGCAGTTTGGAATACCTAACCTCTTTGATTTGCCAATACGGCCAACTGTAAGTCCAAAAAGAAAAAGAAAAAGATCCTGCTTGCACTTGGCTAAACATGAGAGTGGAAATTATAGTTTGGTAATTTTACAGCTTTCATCTTCTGGAGATACTGGCATTCCTGAAGTAGTGGCTGATCCCCAAGGGGATGTTGCCAAGATATTTCAGAATCTTGGAGTATGTGTTGTTCAACAATGTGCTAAAATTAGACAACAAGGTAAATTAAAAGCTCCAAACTATAATCTAAATTATTAAAGGTAATCGGAAGTAACAGAATATAACATATGTGCACTAACTTGATATGAAAAAGAAAGCATATAAAAGTATTGGTGCAACCTTGTGTTTGCATGTGTTGCACTGTAAAACATACTTCTCGCTAATGTTGTGTTAAAATTGTTGTTGTTTATTTTCAGTTTCAACAGCAGTGTCCTATGATAGATCAATTAGAGCAATCAGAGTGAAAGTACCAGATTCAGATGAGGAGTTCTTCTTGCACCCAGCAACAGTCAGACGGAATGACCGATCTGCTCAAAGTGTGGTGTGTATGCCCTTTCCTTATGATGCGTTGGATATATATTTACAGTTCATCATGCACAGAGTCCAAAAGCTTATTACAGTTCTCTTTTTGGGAAACTAAGTCATGCACATCATTTTTCTCGTTTCATTTCAGAAACCTATTTAATGGCTTTCTTTTCTCAAACATCTAAATGTGTTTTATTTTGAAGTATTAGAAAAGGGCACTGGGATGGCACAAGTCGTACAGTCAAACCAGCAAAAAACCAGAACTAAAGAAAGAGAGTCCTTAACGTAGAACAAAAAACCAAAAAAACTGTACAGCTACCCTACAGCGCTCAAGATTGTGTATCTGGAGGACTGGCGTGTAGAGGCAGTCTGCACAGAACCTTTGCGCCGGCTGTCTTCATAGTTCTCTATTTCATGGCTTATTAGTTTAGATACTAAGTAGTTCTTGTCTGCAGGATGAATGGACCGGAGAGCAGAAAGTACAGTATGGTGATATACCTGAAGACATCGAGCCTGAAGAGATACGGCCGATGGGCAACTATGCAGTTTCTATAACTTGGCCTGATGGATTTAGTCAGGTATTGTGACATATAAAATTAGATTCATCTCCTGTTAATGTTTATGATATTTAAGAGTACAACAAAGTTACGGGATACATCTAGATGACGCTAACATATCTCTGAAAAAATGGAATACATGCAAGACCTAAAATGCATATGCATCTGATGCCTTGCAGATAGCACCTTATGATCAACTGGATATGCTTGAGCGGTTAGTGGATGTTCCTCTTCCAGCAACAGCTGCATTGGCCTCTTCGTGATATAGTAGAGATAATGTTCAGCCACCAAGGACAAAGAAAAAAAAATCTTTATGATTTAATAGGCTCAAGGAGTTTCTAGGCCTACAGTGAATTTTGTGTGATTATTGTAACAATGTAGAAAAGGCAATGTTTTCAAATATCAAATGATGTTTGTCTTCTTACATCCGGATCGCTTATGTGCTCTGAAATCTGAAACCATGGTTTCTGTGAACTTAAGTGCTATTTTTTTCGCAAAAAAGAAGTGCTCATTTTTTTTTTTGAAAAGGAACTTAAGTGCTCATAGACACATTTCAGTTGGATGCAGAATATGCCATATATTTTTACACATTAATCACACTTATCTCACTTTTCAGTCCAGAACTACTCAAAGAAAACAAGGGTTTAGCATGTCATTATGTGGCCAGCCCCTTGGAAGGAACTAGTGGTTGGGGCCCGCTATTGCGGGCCACTTGAGAGGAAGTTGTGCGCGTATTTCTCCCTCTTAAAGAAAAAAAAACTTCACCTTCATCTCAAAATTAAAAGAAAACTTTCTCGCAACACGTGGACATCACATCCATCTCGAAAAGAAAAAGGCTAAAAAAAATCTCAAAAAGAAAAAGAAAAAAGTCTCACTTCCATCTTCCAAAAATAATCTCCAAAAAAATACTTTTCTCAAAAGAAAAAAAAGTCCCACTTTCATCTTCCAAAATAATCTCCAACAAAAATAAAAGAATTTCTCGCCACGGCCAACCAGCATTGCGCCACATGGCCATGCTGGTTGGCCGTCCTTCTCTCGCACGTTAAAAAAAGTCTCACTTTCATATTCCAAAATAACCTAAAAAAAAATCTCGCCACGACCAACCAGCGTGCGCCACGTGGCCATGCTGGTTGGCCGCCCTTCTCCCGCACGTTAATGTGTTTGATTAGGAGCTTAATAGTTCATATAACCTACCATCTGAGCTTTAAAGCATTCAAAGTTGTAAATCCTCATGACTTTACAGTAAGGAATAGGTTTTAACATGGAGAAGAAAGGAAGGTGAAATAGTAATAGAAACAGAGATGATAAATTGACAAGGATGAGAGGGGGAAAAGAGAAGAGCCAAGACGTGTTCTCCACCACCTGTGGCCTACATATCACAAATGCCTAAACGACGTGCAAGAGACGGCCAAAAGAGTTGCGGATGAATTTCTTAATTCACTTTAGTTTTTTTTTTTAAACAACTCCAGTTGAAAACAACAAACTTAGTTTCTTGTCCTTCTCCACTTAACCGGGCGCAACATAAATTTTGCAAGTGTCATAATCAATACTCCCTCTATAACTTTTTATAAGATGTTTTTAGAGTCTATGAGAATGTCAAAAAAGTCTTATATTAAGTTACAAAGAAAGTAATAGTTATTAGTTGTTGAGAAGATAGTCTTCTCTTTGGCCTCCACGTTATCGAGAGATGACAATAAAAACATATTATACAGTGAATTACTTCTCAGCGCTATCTCTAGCAATTAGTGTATTTCTTTTATTAAAATGAAGGATAAACCTCCCGATCTCTGCGTCATCACATGCACACATTCATAGTTTATTAAAGTTGATGCTAGGCAACAATGCTAAAGTCATCAACAAGTAGAGTACAGGACATCGACAACTATGACAAAACCATTATAGCATATGAAGAAAGCACCTATGACTAAGTCAACTTTTTTCGCAGGAACACCTTCAAGAAAGGATAACGCTCACGCACCGCCATCGTCATGTCTGGCCGAAGATAGTCAAGAAAAGGATTTGCATCTTGAATGCCAAGACCAACCAATCAAGGATTGCACCACCGAGCAACATGGAGACTACGCCTTCAACGATGTAATGACGCAAGTTCGTCACTGCTTTGTCCGACCAATGAAGGGTAGAACAAGAGCTTTCACCACGGACATGAAAAGCAATTTCCAAGCACAGGCCCGGCCCGGGGGGGGGGGGGGGGGGGGCAACGGGGCGGCCGCCCCAGGCACCCGGTGCCAGAGGGGCCAAAAATGCTGAAGTTTACATATTATCCTTGATTTCCTTTTTCCTTTTTGCTATGATTTCCTTCCATAATCCGCGATTTCCTTCTTTAATCTACGATTCCTATTTAACAGGGGTACTGTTTATACGTAATTTCCTTCCTTACTAGCAGAGGTGCGATTGGGAAACACGTAGCGGTTATTGTACGCAATTAATTAGGGATAGTTATGAATAAAAATCTCCTCATTTCCTTCCTTAATCCAAGGGAACAGATCGCCCCCTGCGTGGCGATTGATATTCATCTCCTTTCAAAGTCCTGTGCGTGCATGGCGCCGCCGCCTACAGTACTAGTTAGACCAGGCCTGAGTCGGAGGAGTACATATGACTGCCGGAGATAAGCACGCCGCTGCCTCCCATTCAATCATGCTAACTCTCCGGTGACAAGTTGCAAAGACCCGCAAAAAAATGTACAAGTTAGAAAGAAGAGAAGGTATGTCTCTTATCACTATTTATATAGGTAGTCTATCCCTAAGGAGATTTTACCATGATGATTGATCAAAATTTATAAATGATTATCAACAATGCCACTTCACTGTCGCAACTGGCCACTGATAATTGTTTTATTAGATAGTGTTTATACATAGGTATGATTGGGGTTATTATTATTTTAGTTCCGCGACATGTTGATAGTTGAAATGGAGGAATACAACGAGAGGCATTACATATCACAGCAGTGCTCATGGGCGTTTAAATCATTTGCTAGTCTTGCCGATGGACTCGCTTCTAGATTATGATCTAAAAATTAGGTTAATCTTAATTGGATATATTAGTAAAGAAAGAGAAAAACTATATTTTGTTTGGCTGACAATTCAACAAATTTGCTCGTATTTTTGTATGTTTATGTTAAGGCCCTTGGAATTAGGATCTAGTTTCGCTCTGGGCCCCCGAAATCTCAGGACCAGCCCTGCCCAAGCACCATCCCGCAAATGGATCTTCCCAAAGCTGCACAAGTCAATACTCCACGCAGAACCACCGCGGTGTCCATCGAAGGAGGCCACATGCCTCTCCTGACACTCCTCGCAACCATTCACAAAAGAAGCGCATGTCCCGTGGAGCCATTTAGCCGGCCGCGTCCAAGGAGGAGTGTCAGCCGCCACTGCTGACGACGAGAGGAGGTGGTTGCGCTAACGGATGGGTGGGATGTCTTCCTGCCTATTGCTTCCTATGAACTAGGAAGGTGTTGGGCCCCCCCAAGTACAAGGGTTTGTAGCAAACAAAATTTCTCTCAAGTGGGTGACCTTAAGGTTTATCGAACCAGTAGGAGTTTGCAAACACATCCAAAGATAAGTACATGCACACACAAATAAAAATCCCCCTTGGCGCCCAACAAAACTAGTGAGGTTGTCAGTCTCACTAGCTTTGCTAGTTACAAGGATTGAAATCATGAGTGGAGTTTTGATTGCAGGAAGAAAGTAAAAACAAGGAATTGAAAAGAGTGGTTGATCGAGGTTGAAAGAATATAGAAAGAAAGATGGACCGGGATCCATAGGTTCACTAGTGGTTTCTCTCCAAAAGAAAGCAAGGTGTGGTGAACAAATTATAGTTGCGTATCGACTAAATTACAGTTTTTATGACTATGACCACCCATGGCATGATTAAACCTGGAAATGGTTATGAATTAACAAGGTTAAATGGTTTGGTTCCTTGCTTTGGATTTGATTGGTTCAGTTTTTCATGGCGCTAAACTGTCAACCGTTGGGTTTGGTTTTGGTTTAAGGAGGAACGAGTTGGGTGTGGTTGGGTGCGAGCCTATTCAGTTCGGTCCCTAATCGTTTTTAGCCATGTCCGAGAACCGGTTCCTTAGATCGGTTCCACGCGTCCAGGCTCTGATGCAGGAGCGTTGTTTCTCCAGCGAGCGTGTGCAGGAGTGTTGTTTGACTTTCTGCTTCCCAGCTAGCACATGATTAAGCCGACAAGTTATTAGGTGATACATTTGTATAGATATACAACACGCGTGGGTAACTGATCTAAAAACCACAAGCTAAAACCATGGTTCCTCCACCAGTTTAGTTTGGTTTGGGTTGACATATCTTGTGGTTTAGTTTAGGTTAGATGGGTGGCAATACACATTTTTGTGGATTGGTTTGGTTTGGTTTTCTCAAAATTTTCACGTGGGTTCAGGTTGGGTATGGTTAAGTTACCTAACCATTGTCAGATTTAGGCATAATCAACATATGAGCATCACGTCCCAATATCTATAGACTGTTATCCAATTTCATCTATAGCTCATATTCCACTCGAGACGCTATTCTGCATGCATCTTAAAGTACTAAGTAAAAAATAGAGTATTGCATTAAGTATGCTGAAATGAAGTAGATAATATATTCTCTTCACCCTGCATCCAAAGGACAACTACACAATCATCTTTTTTATCACTAGTGGCAAATACCAGCATGCCTAAGTCACATAGTTTAGCAATAGACATGAGATTGAATCCAAGAGACTGAACACGCATAAAATTCTCAATATTCTTACTCTTGTAGATAACAATTTTACCTGACCCAAGTACCTTTCCTTTGTTGGTGTCGCCAAAAGTTATACTTCCATGAGGAGGTAGTCAATTTAGGATTGGAGAACAAGATTTTGTCTTCGGTCATATGATTAATGTAACCACTATCCATGATCCATTCAGTGCACCCGGAGACATAGTCCCACAGAAGAATTAGTTCTTCTTAACCACCCACATTTTGATGTGTGACTAAGAAGATTGAGGTATACATTGAACATATGAGGAATTTACTCGGCATAAGAGGTTCTCCTAGGAGAAGGGTTAGCATAAATGAAAGAATATGCATTGAAATTATTACCAAATGAATGAACATAATGGTTGGAAGAATGATGCATATATTCATTCGATCGAAAATCATTTCTGGAACCCTTAGTGGAATTTGCACTCTGGTACTGTGAGGACTTTTTCCGGTATTGAGAGTTATTTTCCTATGAGGTTATAGAAACATTCATAGGAAGATTATCAATGCGGGTTTCAAAACCCAAATTTACTTCTCTAGAGGTCTATTCCTGCAGTTAGCACCAATGTAACATGCAAATACTTCTCCACGCTGATTCTTTAACAACTTATAGTTAGAGTCA
The DNA here is from genome assembly GCA_011799875.1 of Thinopyrum elongatum. NCBI lineage: Eukaryota > Viridiplantae > Streptophyta > Magnoliopsida > Poales > Poaceae > Thinopyrum > Thinopyrum elongatum. The sequence goes on along the minus strand of CM022299.1, from coordinate 405,154,245 downwards.
AATGACCCATCAGTTTTGGAGGAAGTATTGCAATCATAACCAGAAAGCAATAAAGGGTCAAGGGGTTTCCCCTTAGAAAGCACCCATTGGGTTTTGGGTTTCCCCTTAGAAAGCATCCTAAGACAGACATTTCCGTTCGTACATACATCACACATAATTTTTCCCATCACATCGTCTGTGATAGCGTTGCCATTAATTGCAGACGATATTAATAATTTTATCGTTTGCGTTATTGAATGCATCAGGCACGGTGCCTAGAAGAAACTATGTGGCATAGGCTGTCCATCACACACACTTTTTATGTGGAAAACATTTGTGCAAGGTGGCCTAACGCAAACAGTTGACCAGAGGAAGTCATGTGTGATTGTTCATTGATCCAACACGTTTACTTCCTAGAAACTGTGTGAGTTGTCTGAGGTCATCGCCCACGATGTTGTCTCAATAACTGTTTGCAATAAAAAAAACCAATAAGCAGGCTAATTAGCCTATTATTTTTAATCCATTTAGTAATCAAATTGACATTTCATATTAAACACACAATATATTTCATTTTCGTATCACGGAACCAGGATTTCATAATTTAACTAGATCAGAGTACAACATCATATAGCTTTAGCACTCAGTTACACTATATAGGCATATAGCTAGCTAGCCCATTACACAACAGCAACAAGTTTCACATGCAACATCTAAAACCTTTGTAAATTAGCATCATAGACGGTAGATAGACAGATGAATCTCATCTGGAAAAGTGTTGAAGCAGAAGGCGAATATTGAGCCTTCAATGATGTTGAAGGTCCTTGCAACTTTAGGGCAGTGCCTGTGGATGATTGACCCCCCATCCTTCGTCCTCTTGAGAAAGATTTCACTACTGTACCCTGGGTGTTGTATGAGCATCTTCCTCGCCTCTTGACCATACGGGTGGTTTGAGAGGTAATAATCAGTGAACTGCTTTGGGAAGGCCTAAAAACAAAGATATGCATAAATATCTTCTTTAAATTTTGAAATGGCGCAGAAGAATAAAAAAACAAGGTATAAGAGTTAGTACCATCCTGTAGTTCACTGATGTCTTCTTCATTGTGCAGACAAATATCTTGTTGTTTTTTGTCACTAGTTTCTTTATCCTAACAATCTTTCCGAGTTTCTTGACTTGGCTGATATTCATGGATATCTCATTTCCCCATATGCAAATTGGGTCGAACAGTGCGTCAAAACCTTTGACAGCAGGACCTACATGTGCAAGACCAAATTATCATGCACAACCCCGATGACAAGCCGAGCAATTGATTCATACTTTTTAACGCGCTTCAGCTTTTTCAAACCCCACGCAATACATGAGCACAAGCCATGGACATAGCACTATGGGTGGAACAGAGTATGATGATAGGGGTAAATATGGAGAAGACAAAAAAGAAAGAAAGTCTCACATCGACGCGGCTAATCAACGGGCTATGGAGATGCCCATCAATTGATGTCAACACGAGGAGTAGGGATTGCCATGCAACAGATGCACTAAGAGCTACAAGTGTATGAAAGCTCAATATGAAAACTAAGTGGGTGTGCATCCAACTTGCTTCCTCGAAGACCTCGGGCATTTGAGGAAGCCCATCATTGGAATATACAAGCCAAGTTCTATAATGAAAATTCCCACTAGTATATGAAAGTGACAACATAGAAGATTCTCTACATGAAAAACATGGTGCTACTTTGAAGCACAAGTGTGGAAAGAATAGTAAGATTTCCCCTTCTCTCTTTTTCTCTCATATTCATTTTTTTTCTTTTTTTTCTTGGGCTCTTTTTGGCCTTTTTTTAATTTTGTCCGAAGTCTCATCCCGACTTGTGGGGAAATCATAGTCTCCATCATCCTTTCCTCACTGGGACAATGCTCTAATAATGAATAATGATGATCATCACACTTCTATTTACTTACAACTCAAAAAATTACAACTCAATATCTAGAATAATATGACTCTATATGAATGCCTCTGGCGGTGTACCAGGATGTGCAATGATCTAGCGTAACATATATAAAAAATGATGAACGGTGGCTGAGCCACAAATACTATGTCAGCTATATGATCATGCAAAGCAATATGACAATGAATGCTCAAGTCATATATATGATGATGATGGAAGTTGCATGGCAATATATCTCGGAATGGCTATGAAAATACCATAATAGGTAGGTATGGTGGTTGTTTGGAGGAAGATATAAGGAGGCTTATGTGTGATAGAGCGTATCATATCACGGGGTTTGCATGCACCACGAAGTTTGCATCGACTTTCAAGGTGAGAAAGGGCAATGCACGGTACCGAAGAGGCTAGGAAATTGCGGAAAGGTAAGAGTGCGTATAATCCATGGACTCACATTAGTCATAAAGAACTCACATACTTATTGCGAAAGTTTATTAGCCCTCGAAGCAAAGTACTACTACGCATGCCCCTAGGCGGATAGATTGGTAGGAAAAGACCGTCGCTCGTCCCCAACCGCCACTCATAAGGAAGACAATCAATAATAAATCATTCTTCAACTTCTTAGCATAACGAGAGACTATACGTGCATGCTTCGGGAATCACAAACCTTAACACCAATATTCTTACTAAACCACAATCATTCACTAGTACCTCCCACATATTACCATCTCTATATCGCAAAACTATTGCAAGGAATCAAACATATCATAATCAGTTATCTACAAGTTTTATGTAGGATTTTATGACTAACCATGCGAATGACCAATTCCTGTTGACTCTCTAAATAGATATAAGTGAAGCAAGTGAGTTTAATTCTTTCTACAAAAAACTTGCCCACACTCTAATAAATATAAGTGAAGCAAAAGAGCATTCTACAAATAACGGTTTTCTATATGTAGAGAAACATGCAATCCAAACTTCAAGTGATATAAGTGAAGCACATGAAGCATTCTATGAAGCCATACTCAAAAGATATAAGTGAAGTGCAAAGAACATTCTATAAATCAACTAAGGACTATCTCATACTAGCATGGTGCATTATTAAAAGAAAAATAAAAAGCACACAACGCTCCAAGATTTACGCATATCACGTGAACAAAACAAAAATCAAAACATACCGATACTTGTTGAAGAAAGATGGGAAGCCTTCCAGGGCATCCCCAAGCTTAGATGCTTGAGTCTCCTTGAATATTTACTTGGGCTGCCTTGTGCATCCCCAAGCTTGAACTCTTGCCTCTCCTCCTTCTCCTCATATTGAGACCTCCTCGATCTTCGAACACTTCATCCACACAAAAATTAAACAAACCTCCGTGAGAGCTGTTAGCATAATAAAACAAATCACTACTTTAAATACTATTGCAAACTCATTCATATTTTATTTTTGCATTATACCTACTGTATTCTAACTTCTCCATGGCTTATACCACCCGATACAATCCATAGTTCCATCAAAACAAGCAAAACAATGCATCAAATACAGAATCTGTCAAAAACAAAACAGTCTGTAGCAATCTGAATATTGACTATACTTCAGTATATCAAAAAATTCTAAAAAATTAGGACAAAATAAACAATTTGCATAGCAGTACTATGTAAAATTTTTAGAATTTTTGTGCGTTATAGTAAAAACATAAATTCACGCACTATGGCAAAAGTTTCTGTTTTTGCACTGCACATACCAAACAAGCAATCTAAACATCCTAAAGGCAAATCTTGGCACATTATTTTTATAATATAATGGATTTGTACAAGGGGATAATTATTTTTGTTGAATTTTTTTTGTAATTCAAGATTCACAAATTTTCCATGGGCATGAACATAGTTCAAGTAATTCCCCCACTTCAACGGTGTTCGTCTTCCTCACTCTTACTTTTCTTTTTGAAAAGTTTTAGGTTCCCCTCTATATTTTTTTGTTTTTAAACTTTTTAAAAGCACACAACAGAATAAAATAACTCTCTAAAACTTCCGGGTTGTCTCCTTGGCAGCGCTTTCTTTAAAGCCATTAAGCTAGGCATAAAGTGCTCAAGTAATTGATCCACCCGGATCCCAAGTTATATCAAAGCCAATTTTAATTAACGATGATTTGTAATTTAGTAGTGAGAACAAAGCAACATATATCATGCAATGACGAAGTCTAACTCTCTTCCTATCCATCGACATGTCATAAATGAACAACTCATGCACACAAAGTAAAGGCCGATACATAGCATAAACAATTTCTTGCAATTTTATAGCATTTGAAACATAGAGGGGCGGAGATGTGGTTCCTCTCTCATAATAATTGCAAGTAGGAGCAGCAAGCACATGCATATTATATTTATCAAAATAATCATGTGCAACAGTAAAATGCAACCCGTCAATATAATCCTTAATAAACGCAAACTTCTCCGATATAGTGTAGTTGGGAGAATTCAAAAAGATAATAGGACTATCATGTGCAATAGCAACAATTTCATGTTTAACATAAGGAACTATAGCAAGTTCATCTCCATAAGCATAATTTATATTGGCATCTTGGCCACAAGCATAGCAAGCATCAATTTCATCAAAAAGGGATATTTCAAACGAATCAACGGGATCATAGCAATTATCATAGCATTCATCCTTCGGTAAGAACGAAGGGACATTAAACAATGTATGAGTTGAAGAGTTACTCTCATTAGAAGGTGGGAACGGGTGATTAATCCGCTCTTCCTCCTTTTGTTCTTCGCTCTCCTCATCATCTTTTTCATCTAATGAGCTCACAGTTTCAGCAATTTCTTCTTCCATAGATTCTTGCAAAATATTAGTCTCTTCTTGGACAGCGGAGGCGTTCTCAATATATTGTTTAACATAAGCATTGGAAGCATAGTTTTCATAGCAATATTTAAGTATGACAAAATTTTCAGATTTGTAAAGAGTAATATCATACTTTTCAATTAAAGAAGCAATTTCATAGGCACCTTTAAAAGCAACAAATTCTTCAATTTGTTCAATATCATAGTAATTATAAACACCCTTGGCATAAGTAGATAAGATTCCATTATCCTTAAAAACTCACATTGGAAAGAAAGGTGTTTTCTAGGGTCTTCAGAACAAGTAAAATCATATATTTCACATAAATTTAAAGCATAGCAATACAAATTACTAATATGATGCCATAAAAGTTTCCCTTTTTGAGATAAGCGGTGTCACACAAAATAAGCATGCTCATTTAATGATTTTCCCTCAACTAAACTAGTTGGGTTTTCAGCACGAGCACATAGGGATCGAAGATGATCCAAGTAGAAAGCTTCAGCAGTATGACAGATTTTGGGTGGTTCTTCAACCGTTGGTTTAGCAGGTACAACTAATTTTTTTGGTATTTTACGTTTCCTACCCATAACTAAAGATAGAAAACAAGAGCACAAAATAAAATCTACTTAGTGATAAAGCAAACAAGCACACATGAGAATATCAACCCCACGCTATTGCTCCCCGGCAACGGCGCCAGAAAAAGGTCTTGATAACCCACAAGTATAGGGGATCAATTATAGCCTCTTTCGATAAGTAAGAGTGTCAAACCCAACGAGGAGCTAAAGGTAGAATTTATATTCCCTTCAAGTTCTATCGACCACTGATACAACTCTACGCACACTTAATGTTTGCTTTACCTAGAACAAGTATGAAACTATTATGTAGGTGTAAGGATAAGTTTACAAGAATAAAATTAGATGTACTTAGCGAGAATAAAACTACGAGTAATTTGCAAGATAATAAAAGTTAATTTTAGTAGAGAGCTTTCTGTCACACAAGAAAGTTATTTGTCCCTAGGCAATCGATAACTAGATAGGTAATCATTATTGCAGTTTTATATGAGGGAGAGGCATGAGCTAACATACTATCCGTAGTTGGATCATATGCACTTATGATTGGAACTCTAGCAAGCATCCTGATGTAGGGTAGAACCCTAGATGCCCGATCTTTCATGATTGGAGCGGATCCCGCGAAGAACACGAAGAACACGAGGAGAAACACGAGGGAAATCACGAGAGGAACACTCAAGAACAAGTCCAATCACACATCCACTAGACAATCAAACACACAAGATCACAAGGTACATGAACAACAAAGGGGAAAGATACAAGGTAAAGTTCATCTCCAAGAGGAGGTCTTCATGGGGGTCCTCCCGTGAGGGGGTCTTGATGATATCCCGCAGGATCTTCTCACATGGAGGTCTTGAACTCCATGGGAGTGGTAGTCTCTCTCTCTCAAGAGTAGAGGTAGGTAGGAGTAAAGCTCACATACAAATGAGCTATCCTATTTGCTAACCTTATAATGGAGGAGGGGGATGAGTATATATAGTGGTAGCCACGAAGGGGTAAGTGAGGGGCGAAAGGGTACATGGGATTCGGCCCGAGTGTCTGCGCGCAAGTAGGTCTGGAAGTTCCGGGCAGGCTCCGGCCGGGTTCCGGGCTATCCAGAGAGTTGGCGCACACGGGGCTGGTCTGGACTCCGGGGGTCGGAGGTTCCGGGCAGAGGCCGGAAGTTCCGGGCTTTCCAGAAGCTTGTCCATGCTTCTTCTTCCCTCTCTTCGACCCTTCCCTCGCGGATGGTGTAGGTGATCCTTGGCGCTTGCACTCCTCCTCGTCATCCGTGAAGCTCCGACAATACCTATGCATGCACACGAGAGGGGTGTCAAGTAGTATACCATCCTCGAAGGGGTCAAGTGAACACGTGTAAAGGAGATGATTCACCTTTATGTATGTGAAGTAGATGTCATACGTGTCACTTGCCGAATGGACTCTTGACATGGTGATGTCCATAGGATGCTCCGCATCATCTCCTCCCCCTTGGGAAAAATCCGACCTCGGATCGAAAACCAAATCACCATGGGAAAGAGATGGCTTCGCCGTGTAGAAGTGGACGATCACCAAGTACTCGTCATCTTGAAGCTCGAAATGGGCACTCTCCAATGTCGCGCCATCTTGTGATTCCTTCAAAAGGAGGAAGGACAACAAACACTTGGAAAAACAAATGTGGTTAGCGTTAGTGCAAAACCAAGCATTCAAGAGGTGATTCACCCAACAAGTGTCGTCATCATGCAAAGCATATGGTGTGACAAAGGATTGTGACATGGCATGTAAGTATATCAATCGAGCACAAGCCAAGATATCATGGAAACAAGCATATAAATGTGAGGTAGTGATGCAAATATGTGTGTCAAGAGAATAAGCATCTACCTCATGGTCATAGCAATCATGTATAAAGCGCTCGACAAATGGTCGATGGTAGGCATAAGAATCATTCACAACACCAAAGAAGATGATATGTCTAAACACATGTGTCAAGTGCAAGACAATCCAAGCATAACATGCATAGGGTGTAGTGAATATAGTGTGGCACTCAACATAATAGAAAGAGCAATTGTTCATCATGTGTGAGGCAATCAAGTCAATCATGTGACAAGCAATGGGACATGGGATATGTGAAGAAATGATATTGGTGCAACCAACCATATGATAGTAGCAAGTAATCCAAGAATTGGATGCAACACACAAGGTATATATGTCATGAGGCATGGAAATGTGAAAATGGCAAGTCAAAGCAAGATCTCTAACATGTGCGCAATCAAGTAGTCCAAGATGACCAAGAAGTCTCATGGTGCAAGCAACACAAGTAGTATGATCCGCAATATCCATGCTCAAGAAAGATGTCACCTTGAAGGCGTGTCCTTGTGCATTCTTCACAATGCCGAAGCGGAAGCAAATGCGGTGTAGAAGCGAGTCATGGTAGAATGTATGAGGATCGCTCTCAAGAGCTCGAATGGTCAACTCACGTGAAGTGAAGGTCGACACAAAGTCCAAGTTTCCTACGCATGCATACAACAAAGCAAAGAACGTATGTGCATGGTAGATAAACACATCATCCATCGTGATGGTTCTCTTCTTTTGCACATAACCATTAGTAGCAAAAGTGCATGAATAATATGATGCAATAATCTTTATGTTCATGGCACGATGCATATGGTGCAAAGAAGGAAGACAAGCATGCTTCACAAGAAATATGTCAAAATCTCCAAATATATGCGAGAATGCTATGGGGGCAATCTCATTAGCAAGACTAAAAGCATTGTTGCACTCAATACATGGCAAATTATCTAGCATGAGAGAGGCAACACATGGAGACATATGACAACAAGCAAGAGCAATCATGTGTAAAGCATGGGAATATATGCCATCAACCGCATGAAATAAGCAAGTATGAATCATGGGTGATGTAATATAAGCAAGCATAGGAATCAAGTTGTGCAAACTAGTGGAGCGAAGATGCAACACACTAGAGGAAATCATGGCAGTCATGTCATGTGAACAAATAGTAGGCATAGGCAATGCACATGACATATCACAAGCACGAACACAAAGCATGGTCAAGGTAGCATAATAGGAATGGGTCACAAAGCAAACATGGCAATAACAAGAAATATCTCCACCAAGCTTACAAGTACACATACAAGTATGAGAATCGATCATCATGTGTAATGCAAAGCATGGGTCACAAATGCGTGGTAAAGGCATAGGAATGGGCATATCATGCAAAGTGAACATGGCAAGATGGGCATAGAATATGTAATGGGCAATAACCCATAACCATGGGAGGGCCATGTAGAAGAAATGCGCGAAGTCATTGCACAGAGGAAGCGATGGGTCAAACATATCATGGGTTCCCAAGTCACCGTTGCTCTCTAGAGCTCGGTTCGTCAACTCATGGGATTGTGAGGTTGACAAGTAAGCATGGGTACCTACACAATAAATACACAAACGAAAGAAATTATGTGTGTGGTAAATGTACACATCATCCATCATGATGTGTATGTGCACGTGTGAGTTAACACAAGATAAGCGTCGCTCAAAGAAATTTGATGCATGGTATAAGAACATGTCATCCATCATGAAAGAGTAGTTATTATGATGACACGATGGGGACGCAAATTTAGCATACAAGTATATGGCACATCAATAGCATTTTCATTCATGGGGAGCATATTGTGCACGCAATTATTGGTATCATGCAATGGATGGGATGGATCAAAATCTCCTAAAATGTATGAGAAAACTATGGGGGTCTCCTCATGAGCAATATCGGAAACATCATATGGAGATAATGGATAACATCCAAAACAATGCATATCCGAAGCTAGGTGGTCACGGCATGGCATATGAGATAAATTATGCAAAGGGAGCATATCAATATCATCACAAGAAAAATAAATGCCAATAACCATGGGCTTGTTATTTATGCCATATGTGCAAATTGGGTTTATTTTAATGGCATATGCATAGTTACTACGAAGAGATTGCAAATTAGACATATGGTTGATCTCATTCATAGCATATGACAAGTCAAGCGGATTATCAAACATGATGTGACCTAAAGAATTGTCACAAGAAATCCTATGTAACATGGCATCACAACTAATGGACTCCTCATGGCAATCATCAAACTCATCATAAATGGGTAAATCATCGCATGGGGAAGTCATACTAGCATGAAGCATGGTAATAGGTTGATCAACATCATGCAAGCAATCAATGTCAAGAATGTCCACTAGTGGGACTAGAGCATCACCTTCACCTATGTTACCTTGTTCATTCCACTCAAGTGGTGTAGGTGAGGTGGGAAAGACCAAATGGTGGTCATCTTCATCTTGATGGAACCATGTGGGGGTGCATCATAGTCCACCATGGCCATCGTTTTGTCCAAAGGGAGGACGAAGTCGTCGAGTATCGGCGCATCATCATATATGGGACCTAGCACCAAATGAGAAGACACAATAGAGGTAGAGGTCAAGTTGTTAGAAATGCAAATGGCCTCACGAGACCTATCAACTATCTCACTCTCTCTATGTGGTGGCTCACTCACTCCCTCAAGGTAGGTGCACTCCAACTCACAAATGGTGGAGTCACTCATCTCACTCAAGTGGTGGGGGTTGTGGCTGTCCTCACATGGGTATTGGGGCAACTCGTCATATATGGGGCTGGTGGTGAAGTCACTCTCACTCTCACTATGGTGGAAAATGTCACTCAAGTCATCATACATCGCTGTGGTCAAAGGGAAACTCCCATGCTCAACCATCTCATCGCCGTCGCCGTGGATGAAGGCCGAAGATGGCACATCATCGCTCTCCTCCATGACCGAAGGGAAAATCACATGCTCGATCATCTTGTCACCATCGCCGTGGATGAAGGCCAAAGATGGCACATCATCACTCTCGCCTCCAAAGATGGAAGCATCATCCTTGCTCATCACCTTGTCGCTCGCCTCCAAAGCTTGTTCCTTGAAGATCTCCGTAGTCGTAGTCGTCGTCGCACCATCTTGAAAAAGAGTCGTGGTAGACTCGGCATCATCAATGCCACAAAGAGGGATGGCGGTGAAGTCAAACTTGGGAGCATCGTCTTGGAGCTCGTCGGGCTTGGACATCTTGGTGGTACTATCCTCATGCTCGTTGTCGTGGAGCTTGGTCGTCGCGAAGTGTGCTTGGGGTGGAGAAGCCTTGGCCTTCATGTGTTCTTGTTCCGCCTTGAGAGCACCAATGTAGAGGTCGTCGAGGGACTTGTAGTTCTCGTGGAAGATAGTCTTGGAGATGTCGTTGTGCAATCCCATCGTGAAGTGGAACTTCATCCAAATGGGGTCGTCCACGCCGGCTCGTCACAAGCCATTCTTCATCTCCTTGAAGTACTTGTCGATGGACTTGGATCCTTGGATGGTGTTCTCCAATTGGCGTTGAAGTTGTTCCGTGTAGGTGGGAGGCACGAACTCTCGCCCCATAGCTCTCTTCGTCTTGGGCCAACTCGTGTCGTATCTCTCTGAATGTGTGTGAAGCCACCATGTCGATGCATAGTCGTGGAAGTTCGTTGTGGCACACTTCACTTGATCTTCGGAAGGAACTTGATGTAGCTTGAGGTAGTCGTCCATTAAGCGCTCCCACTCGAGATACTCCTCGGGTTCTTGAGTTCCATAGAAAGGAATCGCGTGGTCGGTGTCAAGGTCGTAGTAGCTCATGGAAGTCACGGACTTGAGCTTGGGGAGCTTCTCTTGAGCGTAGTCTTGAGGTGCTTGTTGGCGAAGATGCCGAATGTCCAAAGGCGAAGATGCCTTGAAGTCGCTTGGCGAAGATGCCAAGGTAGATGGTGAAGTCGTTGAGCGGTGGTTGGTGTTGAGCTCTTGACCTTCACGTTCTCGTTGGTGATGGTGTCGATGCCGATGTGATCTTGTCGCAGATGGTAGCTCAGAAGCATGTGCTCTTGAGCGTCTTCTCGAAGATGAGGAAGACCGCTTGTAGGTCTTGATGAGGGCTTTGATCTCTTCCATTTGAGCATCCATCTTGGCGTCCAAGTTGTTTTTCATGGCACCAAACTCGTCGTTGTTGTTGTAGACCGAAGGAGGTGTGCTTTGCCTATCCATCACAAGACTCGAGTAGAGGTGAGTAGGAAATGAGATAAACAATACCAAGTTACCTTTTCCCAAAGTTGAGGATGTATCTTGTTTCACTCAATGTGAAATGAAAGAATAGTGGAATTGGTACCGGACTTGTTCACTCACACCTACAAAGTAAAGCTTATGGAGTGGCTCGGTGAGGATAGTGGCACAAAATTTTTGATGCAAAATGTTAGCAAGAGTCAATAATGTTGAAAGAGATTCACAAATTCGCAAGTGAAACAAGTAGACCAATAGCAATGAATGGCACACGGAAATGCACACACGGATAGATAATTGGGGTCGTGCAACCAAGGAATGAGCACAAAATGTGGAATCCACGGAAAACGCTCGTGTTGCACAACTCAAGAGAGACGCTAGCACGATTGCTCAATAGACGGATACGACACTTGTGCACAACCTATAAGATGCAAAATGTATCAACTTTCTATCCCAAGTATGCTATGTATGTATGGTTCCCAGTGTTTCGCACACGATGATCCAAGATGATCAATGATGGTATATGATATGCAATGTGGCGATGCTATGGCTATTGCTTACAAGCTCTTTGTTCTTTCTCTTTGCTTAAAAGCTTATTCTTTTTTTTGGCCCCTATGCGAAATGCACAAATCAATATAGCAATTGTGTATATGCGGGAACAAACTTGTGACACAAGATATGATATGATACCAAGATGATACAATATGTATGCAATGGAAGGGCGGATCGATGATCACTAATGTGCACAAGTAACGTTGCCGGAAATACTCAAATGGCTAGTCTCGATAGGCAAGTGACACAAAATGGGCTAGGGGTTAACAATGCAATTGCAAGAATGTACAATGACGGGATACCACGATACCAAGATGATATGGAGGTTACTGTTCGTGGCGATGATGAGTGGCGGTGTTCTTGATGTAGATACCAAGATGATGTAGACCCATCCCTAATTAGCCGAAACACCTTAGGGAATGGAAAAACCGCAAACTCAAAATCTCGAATGTCAAATGTCAAATGGTGGTAGCGGAATGCGGTGGTGGTTGCGGAAGTATTGGTGGAAACCCGGTCAAAATGGGTTAAGGTGGCAGAAGAGTATGGTGGGCAAGGTTACGTGGAAGTTATGGTGGTGGTTGATGAAGAAGTAACCATCCCTAAGTAGCTAAAACATCTTAGGAGACTCGAATCACTACTCAAGCAACCACTAATGCTATGGGGAACGAAATGTGTTAGGTTGCGGAAGTCGAAGGTGGTAATGCGGGTGATATGGTGGAAGCCCTAGGCAAAGATGCCAAATTTCCAAAAGTTTGATGGAGTCAAATGGTGATGAAACCAAGGTGAGATCCTCGGTCACGTCGATAGCTTCAAAACGAGCCAAAGAACGCTCAAATCGGAGTTTGGAGCGAAAAGTTGCTATGAAAATGGTGAAGAGGCTGATGCTGAAATTTCGGTGTAATGTCTCTGGTTAGGCCGGAAGTGCCGGGCCTAGGGCCGGAAGTTCCAGGCTCCGGAAGTTCCGGGGGGTGGCCGGAAGTTTCGAGGGTCGTGGAAAAAGTGCGGGGAGTCTGGGAGATTTTGGGGTAAACTCTCTGTTTAGCCCGGAAGTTCCGGGGCTAGGACGGAAGTTCCGGGGGACGGAAGTTCCGGGGGAGTCCAGAAGTTTCGGGGGTCGTGGAATTTCTTCCAGGACGAACCCTAAATTCTAGATCTGAGAACAGGGACGGAAAAACACGATTTTTTGGGGCAAAATTGAGAAGATTTCGTGGATGGAAATGGGGGAAAAGATGGAGAAGGCTAGATCCACTTGAAACACAACGAATCCATGGATCAAAATCAACAAAACATCATCCAAACCAACAAATCACAAAAAAAATTAGGGGCTATTTTTGGTGGGGATTTTTGAATTTAGGATGAAATCAAACAAAACAAGGCAAGAAAACGGGGGTAGGGGTTCCAAAAAACGTGATCAACATGGCTCATGATACCAAGATGATGTAGGGTAGAACCCTAGATGCCCGATCTTTCACGATTGGAGCGGATCCCGCGAAGAACACGAAGAACACGAGGAGAAACACGAGGGAAATCATGAGAGGAACACTCAAGAACAAGTCCAATCACACATCCACTAGACAATCAAACACACAAGATCACAAGATTCATGAACAACAAAGGGGAAAGATACAAGGTAAAGTTCATCTCCAAGAGGAGGTCTTGATGGGGGTCCTCTCGTGAGGGGGTCTTGATGATATCCCGCAGGATCTTCTCACATGGAGGTCTTGAACTCCATGGGAGTGGTAGTCTCTCTCTCTCAAGAGTAGAGGTAGGTAGGAGCAAAGCTCACATACAAATGAGCTATCCTATTTGCTAACCCTAGAATGGAGGAGGGGGATGAGTATATATAGTGGTAGCCACGAAGGGGAAGTGAGGGGCGAAAGGGTACATGGGCTTCGGCCCGAGTGTCTGCGCGCAGGTAGGGCCGAAAGTTCCGGGCAGGGCCGGAAGTTTTGGGCTCCGGAAGTTCTGGGCAGGCTCCGGCCGGGGTCCGGGCTATCCAGAGAGTTGGCGCACACAGGGCTGCTCTGGACTCCGGGGGCCGGAGGTTCCGGGCAGGCCGGAAGTTCCGGGCGGGGGCCGGAAGTTCCGGGCTTTCCAAAAGCTTGGCCATGCTTCTTCTTCCTTCTCTTCCACACTTCCCTCGCGGATGGTGTAGGTGATCCTTGGCGCTTGCACTCCTCGTCGTCGTCCGTGAAGCTCCGACAATACCTATGCATGCACACGAGAGGGGTGTCAAGTAGTATACCATCCTCGAAAGGGTTAAGTGAACACGTGTAAAGGAGATGATTCACCTTTATGTATGTGAAGTAGATGTCATACGTGTCACTTGCCGAACGGACTCTTGACATGGTGATGTCCATAGGATGCTCCGCATCACATCCGCAACTACCAAAGATCATTAAGGTAAAACCCAACCATAACATTAAGTATCAAGTCCTCTTTACTCCCATACGCAACAACCCCCTTACTCGGGTATAAGCTTCTATCACTCTCGCTACCCACTATAAGAGAATCATGAATGTATTGCAACACACTACAACATGAATCCCACATGCTTGTGCGACACAGAGGGCACCATAGGACAGCACCAAAATAAAACATACGATGCAAACCAATCATGATCATCAATCAACCCATAGGACAAAACGAATCTACTCAAACATCATAGGATAGCCATACATCATTGGGAGATAATATATAGTGTAGAGCACCATGTTGAAGTAGATATTACAGTGGGGAAAAGATGTGTTACACCACTGCATAGAGGGTGAGAGAGTTGGTGTTGACGGCGGTGAAGTTGTTGGTGTAGATCGCCTTCACGATGATTGCCCCAGCGGCGCTCTGGCGCCATTGGGAGAGAGGGGGAGAGATCCCCCCTCCTTCTTCTTCTTGCTTGGCATCCCCCTAGATGGGAGGACGTTTTCCCCTCTGGACCTTGGCCTCCATGGCACCTGGAGGGGCGAGAGCCCCTCCGAGATTGGATCTCTCTCTCTCTCTATTCTCTTTTGTTTCGCGCTCCTATTTTCTGGCCCTTCACCGATTCTTAAATTCCTGGAGATCTGTAACTCTGATGGGGCTGAAACTTTAACTCAATTTTTTTCGGATATTAGCTTTCTTTCGGTGAAAGAAGGGGGTAAACCAACCTACGAGGTGCTCACTAGGCACCAGAGGCGGAGCCAACGTAGAAGCGTTGGGTTCAAGTGAACCCAACAACTTTTGCCTCGTACGTGCATGTAGGTACGTGGCTGCCTGACCTGAACCCAGTAAAAAATCCTGCCTGACCCCATCAAATAATGCGAGGGCCATGTGAACAGCTAAGCAAAGGGCCACCCCTGAAAAAAAAGCTAAGCAAAGGGCCAAAGCCCACAAGGCGGCCAGGTCTAAACCGTGATTAGCAGGCCTCTTGTGATTAGTCACATACGCACATAGCCACACGCAAGCCTCGCCGTTTGTTCGTTTTCCAAATCGCATATGTCCTCTTGTTTCGTGTTGTTCGGTGCCTCGGCTACCGCACGCCGTCTGCAAGCAGGCCGCTAGCTGCAACACTTGTAGCCCAAAATTTGAGGTAATTAGATTAGGTTATCACATCTCGTCATCTACTCTCTCTTATATATGTTCTAGCTAGCTAATAGCCTATTAGTACGAATGTACAATAGTGATTTTTTGCCCTAATTTTTTTTCTGTGGACTTTGATTGATCTAGGCTATGGAGCGGTATTATTCAAAGAAAACCCGGTCACCAGATCCGGTTAATGATACATGCACATCAAGGTCAACCATTAGACGTAAGCAAAGTGCATCACATGCCAGTGCAGCTAGTCTCCCGAAACCTACTATTCACACACAAATTAACTTAGATGAGTTGCCTTCTGATCAGGCTGATTGAAAAAGGATTTCAGAGTACTGAAGCAATCCAAAGAAGCAAGATGAGATTAGGCTCCAATATTTAACGAGTGGACCTTACAGGCCACCACTTAATTTTGATTACCCGTAGAGGAAGATTGGAGATACTCAACGGAGATTTAATCTAGATTGGTTTGATGAATATGGTCGCTTGCTTGAGTATGGCGACAGGGTGCTTAAGGCCTTTTGTTTGTGTTGCTACCTTTTAAGAGATTACAATGAGGGACAAGCTGGAAGTGATGCATTTGCAATTAACGACAACGGCTGGAACAAGAAAAGCAAACTAGTAAAAGTAATGTTAATAGCTTTCATAATGTAGCAGCAAAAAGATGTGATGCCTTGATGAATCAAGATCAATCAATTCATGTTGCTTTCGATAAGCAAACTGATCTTACAAGAAAGCAAAATTGAATACGACTTAATGCTTCGTTTGATTCGGTTTAAAATGGAGAGATGCTTCTCAGCTATGAATGTTGTCAAGAAAAAGTTGCGGCATAAAATGGGTGATCGATTCATGGGTGACTCTAATTTACTATATTGAGAAAGATATATTTTCTACCATTAGTAATGATGTAGTGTCTAATCTTTTTAATGTGATGAAAGATCGAAAGGGGTCACTCTAAAATGTGAGTGACTTTACAAACTTCAATTGCTTGATGGTACTTATTTTAAACTTGTCAAACTAACTTATCATTTTTTTCAATGTTTCAGGAAGATGAGAAGCTAAATCTGGAGCTACAAAGTTATTTGATACCACTCTATTATTATTTATAAAATGTGGACAAGTGTTTTCACAATTTTATCAAACCGGTATGTCTTCCACTCTTCAGTTTTTTAATGCAACACAATATGTGATACGTGATACTATATTTGTTTTTCGTTATATTGTTTATGGGTGTTATACTTTTGTTGCAATTAGACTTCAATGTTCATAAGTTAGTATCAAGTTCTCATAAAGAGTGCATGAGTGAACCCAATGGCCAAATTTTCTGGCTCCGCCCCTGCTAGGTACCACGGCGCGCCCTACCCCCTGGGCGAGCCCTAATGCCTAGTGGGCCCCTCGAGCACCGTCTTGCGTTGATTCTTCTTCCAAAAATTCACATATATTCCAAAATAAATCTCCGTAAATTTTTATCGCATTTGGACTTCATTTGATATGGATATTCTGCGAAAAAAAAACATGCAACAAACAGGAACTGGAACTGGGCATTGGATCAATAAGTTAGTCCCAAAAAATAATATAAAATGTTGCTAAAAGTATATAAAAGTTGTAGAATATTGGCATGAAACAATAAAAATTATAGATATGATGGAGACGTATCAGTAAGTTTTTTGGACGATATAACATGGCGATCGTCAAGAAATCCATGGACGAAATAAATGGTAAGACCATTTGGACGTTTTATCTTGCGTCCAACAAGATTTTTCAGGTCCCCAGCATTGTCTTCAGAATCCAATGCATTTTGGCTAGAGACCTAACCCTGTAAGAGAAATAAATTCTTCTTAACCACCCACATCTGAAGGGGTGGCTTAGAAGCAATGAGTCTAAGTGCAACATGTGACAATTTTGGCTTTGAAGCCCTTGCAAATAGCTTTATAGGGGGTTAGAGTACTCAAATGAATAAGCAGAGAAATTCTTCGATTTGTGAACATAGTGGTTCGAAGAATGGTGCTCATATTCATGAGCTCGATCATCGTTACCCCACGAAACATAGGCATTAGCATGACCAAATGATGTCATTGGTCTGTATGAAGACTTTGGGCCATATGAAGCCTTTGGTCTGGGGTTTGTCTTCTTCCCTGGTGGTGTCATAATGACATTCACGGGAAGCTTTTCAAGAAAACTTTTAGGCACCCAGATCTTATTCATAGGTGGGCCATTCCCTGCAGTTAGTTCCAATAAACCTGTCAAACACTTCACCACTCTGATTTTTGAACAGTTTATAGTTTGAGTCAAATGACTCAAAAATGATGACAGGGTGAGCACAGTTATAGCCAGATAATGTGGATGGATCCACTGATGGTCCCTTTGCAGTAAGCCGGATGGTTTGGGGGTACTGCTGAGGATTCCAGTAGGATCCATCAACATTCATTTTCCTCTCAAAACCAACACCCTCCTTCCTAGGGTTTTTGTTCAAGATCTACTTCTTGAGGACATCACAAAGAGCATGATGCCCTTTGAGGCTTTCGTACATGCCTATTTCAAGCAATGTCTTCAACCTAGCATTCTCATCAGCAACAGTAGTAGTTTCCTCAGAAGAGGGGTTAGTGTTGGAAATATGCCCTAGAGGCAGTAATAAATTAGTTATTATCATATTTCCCTATTCATGATAATCATTTATTATCCATGCTAGAATTGTATTGACCGAAAACTCAAATACATGTGTGGATACATAGACAACAACGTGTCCTTAGTAAGCCTCTACCGGACTAGCTCATTGATCAAAGATGGCTATGGTTTCCTAGCCATGGACATGAGTTGTCATTTGATAATGGGATCACATCATTAGGAGAATGATGTGATGGACAAGACCCAAACTATAAATGTAGCATATGATCGTGTCAAGTTTATTGATATCGTTTTCTGCATGGCAAGTATATGTTCCTATGACCATGAGATCATGCAACTCACTAACACCGGAGGAGTGCCTTGTGTGTACCAAACGTCGCAACGTAACTGGGTGACTATAAAGGTGCTCTACAGGTATCTCCGAGGGTGTCTGTTGAGTTGGCATGGATCAAGACTGGGATTTGTCACTCCGTATGACAGAGAGGTATCTCAGGGCCCACTCGGTAATGCAGCATCACAATGAGCTTGCAAGCAATGTGACTAATGGGTTAGCCACGGGATCTTGTATTACGAAACGAGTAAAGAGACTTGCCAGTAACGAGATTGAACTAGGTATGGAGATACCGACGATCGAATCTCGGGCAAGTAACATACCGATGGACAAAGGGCACTACATACGAGATTAGCTGAATCCTTGGCATCGAGGTTCGACCGATAAGATCTTCGTAAAATATGTAGGAACCAATATGGGCATCCAGGTCCCACTATTGGTTATTGACCGTAGAGGTGTCTCGGTCATGTCTGCATAGTTCTCGAACCCGCAGGGTCTACACACTTAACGTTTGGTGACGATATAAGTATAGTTGAGTCATTATGGTGGTTACCGAAGGTTGTTCGGAGTCCCGGATGAGATCTCGGACGTGACAAGGAAATCCGGAATGGTTCGGAGGTGAAGATTGATATATTGGACGAAGGGTATTGGAGTTCGGAATTGTTCCGGGGGTACCAGGTGATGACCAGCATCACCGAAAGGGGTTTCGAGGGGCCCCGGCAAGTGTTGGGGGGCCCCATGGGCCAAGGGGAGGGGGCAAACCAGCCCACTAAGGGGCTGTGCACCCCCCTCACCCTTTCCCACGTAACTAGAAGGGGTGGGGGTGCTCCCCTAGGGCAGCCACCCCCTTTGCCTTGGGGGCCAAGGCTCCGGGGGGGAGGCGCACCAAAACCCATCTAGGGTTTCCCCCTGGTGGCCGCCGGCCCCCCTAGGGAACCCTAGGGCGCCCCTCCTCCTCCCTTCCCCCTATATATAGAGGGGTAGAGGGAGGGCAGCTGCACCCATCTATGCCACGGTGCTGCCCTCCCTCTCCCTCGTAGTCCTTCTTCTTCTTCGTGAGGCTTGGCGAAGCCCTGCTGAGATTTCTCCACCACCACCGCCACCATGCCGTCGTGCTGCCAGAGGACTCAAGCTACTACTTCACCATCGCTCGCTGGATCGAGGAGGTGAAGGCGTCATCAAGCCGTATGTGTGTTGAACGCGGAGGTGCCGTCCGTTCGACACTAGATCGGGAGTTCGCGGGACGGATCGTGATTGGATCGCGAAGACGTTCGAGTACATCAACCGCGTTTCTTAACGCTTCCGCTTAGCGATCTACAAGGGTATGTAGATGCAATCTCTCCTCTCATAGATGGTCATCTCCTAGATTGATCTTGGTGAGCGTTGGAATTTTTTTGTTTCCCATGCAACGTTCCCCAACAGTGGCATCATGAGCTAGATCTATGCGTAGATGACATCATGAGTAGAACACAAAGGAGTTTGTGGGCGTTGATATTCAGATTGTTTCCTTCCTTGGTCTTTTCTTGATTCAGCGGTATTGTGGGATGAAGCGGCCCGGACCAACTTTACATGTCCACGTACATGAGACCGGTTCCATCGACAGACATGTGACTTTGTTGCATAAATATGGCTAGCGGGTGTCTGTCTCTGTCACCTTAGTTGAATCGGATTCGACAAAGACGGTCCTTGTAGAAGGTTAAATAGCAACTTGCATATCACCGTTGTGGCTTTGCGTAGGTAAGAATCGTTCTTGCTAGATACCCATAGCAGCCACGTAAAACATGCAACAACAATTAGAGGACGTCTAACTTGTTTTTGCAGGGTATGTTGTGATATGATATGGCCAAGGACATGATGAAATATATTTGATGTATGAGATGATCATGTTTGTAATAGTTTATATCGACTTGCATGTCGATGCATACGGCAACCGACAGGAGCCATAGGGTTGTCTTTAATTATTGTATGACCTGCGTGTCAATCATTAAGCGCTATGTAATGCTTTACTTTATCGCTAAGCGGTAGCAATAGTAGTAGAAGCATGGTTGGCGTGACAACCCGGATGGCAGCACGATGATGGAGATCATGATGATGGAGATCATGGTGTCATGCCGGTGACGATGGAGATCATGCCAGTGCTTTGGAGATGGAGATCAAAAGCAGAAGTTGATGGCCATATCATGTCACTTATGATTTGCATGTGATGTTAATCCTTTTATGCATCTTATTTTGCTTAGGACGACGGTAGCATTATAAGGTGATCCCTCACTAAAATTTCAAGATAAAATTGTGTTCTCCCCAAGTGTGCACCGTTGCGAAAGTTCGTCGTTTCGAAGCACCACGTGATGATCGGGTGTGATAGACTCTACATTCACATACAACGGGTGCAAGCCAGTTTTGCACATGCAGAACACTTGGGTTAAACTTGACGAGCCTAGCATGTACAGACATGGCCTTGGAACACAAGAGACCGAAAGGTCGAACATGAGTCATATAGTAGATATGATCAGCATGGAGTTGTTCACCATTGAAACCACCTCATCTCACGTGATGATCGGACTTGGGTTGGTGAATTTGGATCGTGTTACACTCGGACAACCGGAGGGATGTTGATTTGAGTGGGAGTTCTTAAGTAATATGATTAATTAAACTCTTTATCATGAACAATAGTCTAAGTTGTCTTTGCAAATTATGTTGTAGATCAATAGCTCGCGCTGTAGCTCCCTATTTTAATACGTTCCTAGAGAAAGACTAAGTTGAAAGATATTGTAAGCAATTATGCAGACTAGGGCCGTAGTTTGAGGATTGTCCTCACTACTGCACAGAAGGCTTATGTCCTTGATGCACCGCTCGGTGTGCCAACCCCTCTAGCATCGTCTGTGGATGTTGTGAACATCTGGCAGACACGTTCTGATGACTACTTGATAGTTTAGTGCGCCATGCTTTACGGCTTAGAATCGGGGCTCCAAAGGCGTTTTGAACACCATGGAACATATGAGATGTTCCAAGAGTTGAAATTGGTATTTCAGGCTCATGCCCGTGTTGAGAGGTATGACACCTCTGACAAGTTCTTTGCCTACAAGATGGAGGAGAATAGCTCAGCCAGTTAGCATGTGCTCAGAATGTCTGGGTGCTATAATCGCTTGAATCAAGTGGGAGTTAATCTTCCAGATAAGTTAGTGTTTGACAGAGTTCTCCAGTCACTATCACCAATCTACTGGAGCTTCGTGATGAACTATAACATGCAAGGGATGGAGATGATCCCAGAGCTGTTCGCGGTGCTTAAGGCCGCGAAGGTAGAAATCAAGAAGGAGCATCAAGTGTTGATGGTTAACAAGACCACTGGTTTCAAGAAGGGCAAGGGCAAGAAGGGAAACTTCATGAATGGCAAGCCAGTTGCCGCTCCAGTGAAGAAACCCAAGGTTGAACCCAAACTCGAGACTAAGTGCTTCTATTGTAAGGGGAACGGTCACTTGTAGTGGAACTACCCCAATAGATAAGAAGGCTGGCAACTTCAACAATAGTATATTTGATATACGTGTTATTGATGTGTACCTTACTGGTACTCCTAGTAGCACCTGGGTATTAGATACCGGTTCAGTTGCTAATATTGGTAACTCGAAACAAAAGCTACGGAATAAACGGAGACTAGCTAAGGGCAAGGTGACGATGTGTGTTGGAAGTGTTTCTAAGGTTGATGTGATCACCATCGCACGCTCCCTCTACCTTCGGGATTAGTGTTGAACCTAGATAAATGTTATTTGGTGTATGTGTTGAGCATGAACATGATTAGATTGTGTTTATTGCAATACGGTTGTTCATTTAAATCAGAGAATAGTGGTTATTCTGTTTACATGAATAATACCTTCTATGGTCATGCACCCAATGTGAATGGTTTATTGAATCTCGATCGTAGTGATACACATGTTCATAACATTGAGACCAAAATATGTAGAGTTGATAATGATAATACCACTTTCTTGTGGCGCTGCCGCTTAGGTCATATTGGTGCAAAGCGCATGAAGAAACTCCATGCTGATGGACTTTTGGAGTAACTTGATTTTGAATCACTTGACACATGCGAACCATGCCTCATAGGCAAGATGACTAAAATCCCGTTTTCCGGAACAATGGAACGGGCAATTGACTTGTTGGAAATCATACATACTGATGTGTGCGGCCCGATGAGTGTTGACGCGCGCGGTGGATATCGTTACTTTCTCACCTTCACCGATGATTTGAGTAGATATGGTTATATTTACTTGATGAAGCATAAGTCTGAAACGTCTGAAAAGTTCAAGCAATTTTAGAGTGAAGTTGAGAATCATCGTAACAAAAAGATTAAATTCCTACGATCCAATGGAAGGGGAGAATATCTGAGTTATGAGTTTGGCAATCACTTAAGACAATGTGGAATTGTTTCACAGTTGACGCCAGCTGGAACACCACAACATAATGGTGTGTTCGAACGTCGTAATCGTACCTTATTGGATATGGTGCGTTCTATGATGTCTCTTGCCGATCTACCACTATCGTTTTGGGGTTATGCATTAGATACAACTACATTCACTTTAAATAGGGCACCATCCAAGTCCGTAGAGACGACACCGTATGAACTGTGGTTTGGCAAGAAACCTAAGTTGTCGTTCCTTAAGGCTTGGGGTTGCGATGCTTATGTCAAAAGGCTTCAGCCGAAAAAGCTCGAACCCAAAGCGGAAAAATGTGTCTTCATAGGATACCCAAAGGAGACGATTGAGTATACCTTCTATCTCAGATCCGAGGGCAAAGTGTTTGTCGCTAAGAACGGATCCTTTCTCGAGAAAGAGTTTCTCTCGAAATAATTGAGTGGGAGGAAGATAGAACTTGATGAGGTTGTTGAACCTTTACTTCAACCAGTGAGTAGTGCAGCGCAGAAAGATGTTTCTGTGACACCTACGTCAATTGAAGAGGAAGCTAATGATAGTGATCATGAAGCTTCGGATCAAGTTACTATCGAACCTCGTAGGTCAACAAGGATACGTACTGCTCCTGAGTGGTACGATAACCTTGTCTTAGAGGTCATGTTGTTGGACAATGATGAACCTACGAGCTATGGAGAAGCAATGGTGGGCCCGGATTCCGACAAATGGTTAGAGGCCATGAAATCCGAGATGGGATCCATGTATGAAAACAAAGTATGGACTTTGGAAGTATTACCTGAAAGGCGAAATGCCATTCAGAATAAATGGATTTTCAAGAAGAAGACGGACGTGGACGGTAATATCACCGTCTATAAAGCTCGACTTGTGGCAAAGGGGTTTTCACAAGTTCAAGGAGTTGACTACGATGAGACTTTCTCACCCGTAGCGATGCTTAAGTCTGTCGGAATCATGTTGGCAATAGCTGCATTTTTCAGTTATGAAATCTGGCAGATGGATGTCAAAACAGCGTTCCTTAACGGTTTCCTTAAGGAAGAGTTGTATATGATGCAACCGGAAGGTTTTGTCGATCCAGAGAATGCTGACAAGGTGTGCAAGCTCCAGCGATCCATTTATGGACTGGTGCAAGCATCTCGGAGTTGGAACTTTCGCTTTGATGAGGTGATCAAAGCGTTTGGGTTTATACAAATTTACGGAGAAGCTTGTATTTGCAAGAAAGTGAGTGGGAGCACTACAACATTTCTGATAAGTATATGTGGTTGACATATTGTTGATCGGAAATGATGTAGAATTTCTGGAAAGCATAAAGGGTTGTTTGAAAGGAGTTTTTCAAAGGAAGACCTGGGTAAAGCTGCTTACATGTTGGGCATCAAGATCTATAGAGATAGATCAAGACGCCTGATAAGATTTTCACTGAGCACATACCTTGACATGATTTTGAAGAAGTTCAAAATGAATCAGTCCAATAAGGGGTTCTTGCCTGAGTTGTAAGGTGTGAAGTTGAGTGAGACTCAAAGCTCGACCACGGCAGAAGAAAGAGAACGGACAAAGGTCGTCCCCTATGCCTTAGCCCTAGGCTCTATACAATATGCCATGCTGTGTACCACACCTGATGTGTGCCTTGCCACATGTCCGGCAAGGGGGTACAAGAGTGATCCAAGAGTGGATCACTGGACAGCGGTCAAAATTATCCTTAGAAGAATAAGGAAATGTTTCTCGGTTATGGAGGTGATAAAGAGTTCGGCGTAAAGGGTTATGTCGATGCAAGCTTTAACACTAATCCGGATGACTCTGAGTAGAGTTTCTCGGTTATGGAGGTGATAAAGAGTTCGGCGTAAAGGGTTACGTCGATGCAAGCTTTAACACCAATCCAGATGACTCTGAGTAGCAAACCGGATACGTATAGTGGAGCAGCCGTTTGGAATAACTCCAAGTGGAGCATGGTAGCAGCATCTACAGTATGACATAAAAATTTGCGAAGTACACGCGGATCTGAATGTTGCAGACCCGTTGACTAAAACCTCTCTCACAAGCAAAACATGATCAAACCCCAGAACTAATTGGGTGTTAATCACATGGTGATGTGAACTAGATTATTGACTCTAGTGCAAGTGGGAGACTGTTAGAAATATGCCCTAGAGGCAATAATAAATTAGTTATTATCATATTTCCCTGTTCATGATAATCGTTTATTATCCATGCTAGAATTGTATTGACCGGAAACTCAAATACATGTGTGGATGCATAGACAACAACGTGTCCCTAGTAAGCCTCTACCGGACTAGCTCGTTGATCAAAGATGGCTATGGTTTCCTTGCCATGGACATGAGTTGTCATTTGATAACGGGATCATATCATTAGGAGAATGATGTGATGGACAAGACCCAAACTATAAACGTAGCATATGATCGTGTCAAGTTTATTGCTATCGTTTTCTGCATGTCAAGTATATGTTCCTATGACCATGAGATCATGCAACTCACTAACACCAGAGGAGTGCCTTGTGTGTACCAAACATCGCAACGTAACTGGGTGACTATAAAGGTGCTCTACAGGTATCTCCGAGGGTGTCTGTTGAGTTGGCATGGATCAAGACTGGGATTTGTCACTCCGTATGACGGAGAGGTATCTCAGGGCCCACTCGGTAATGCAGCATCACAATGAGCTTGCAAGCAATGTGACTAATGGGTTAGCCATGGGATCTTGTATTATGGAACGAGTAAAGAGACTTGCCAGTAACGAGATTGAACTAGGTATGGAGATACCGACGATAGAATCTCGGGCAAGTAACATACCGATGGACAAAGGGAACTACATACGGGATTAGCTGAATCCTTGGCATCAAGGTTGGACCGATAAGATCTTCATAGAATATGTAGGAACCAATATGGGCATCCAGGTCCCACTATTGGTTATTGACCGTAGAGGTGTCTCGGTCATGTCTGCATAGTTCTCGAACCCGCAGGGTCTACACACTTAACGTTTGGTGATGATATAAGTATAGTTGAGTCATTATGGTGGTTACCAAAGGTTGTTCGGAGTCCCTAATGAGATCCCGGACGTGATGAGGAAATCCGGAATGGTCCGGAGCTGAAGATTGATATATTGGACGAAGGGTATTGGAGTTCGAAATTGTTCCGGGGGTACCGGGTGATGACCAGCATCACTGAAAGGGGTTTCAGGGGGCCCCGGCAAGTGTTGGGGGGCCCCATGGGCCAAGGGGAGGGGGCAAACCAACCCACTAAGGGGCTGTGCACCCCCCTCACCCTTTCCCACATAACTAGAAGGGGTGGGGGCGCTCCCCTAGGGCAGCCACCCCCTTTGCCTTGGGGGCCAAGGCTCCTGGGGGTGAGGCGCACCAAAACCCATCTAGGGTTTCCCCCTGGTGGCCGCCGGCCCCCCTAGGGAACCCTAGGGCGCCCTCCTCCTCCCTTCTCCCTATATATAGAGGGGTAGAGGGAGGGCAGCCGCACCCATCTATGCCACGGCATTGCCCTCCCTCTCCCTCGTAGTCCTTCTTCTCTGTGAGGCTTGGCGAAGCCCTGCTGAGATTTCTCCACCACCACCGCCACCACGCCGTCGTGCTGCCGGAGAACTCGAGCTACTACTTCACCATTGCTCGCTGGATCAAGGAGGTGAAGGCGTCATCAATCCGTACGTGTGTTGAACGCGGAGGTGCCGTCCGTTCGGCACTAGATCGGGAGTTCGTGGGATGGATCGTGATTGGATCGCGAAGACGTTCGAGTACATCAACCGCGTTTCTTAACGCTTCCGCTTAGCGATCTACAAAGGTATGTAGAAGCAATCTCTCCTCTGGTAGATGGTCATCTCCTAGATTGATCTTGGTGAGCGTAGGAATTTTTTTTGTTTCCCATTGAACGTTCCCCAACAGTTAGTTACCACATCAGCGGTTGAAGATATTGCAATCTCAGAGGCATTTGAACATTCAATAGAAGAATCGGCATTATCACGCTCAAGACATTTTAAGCAAGGTGGCACAAACTCTTCCTGAGCGGTACTGATTTGTTGAGCAAGTAGTGAATCATTTTCCGTTCGAAGATCATCATTAGACACTCTCAGTTTCTCTAGATCTTGCTTCCTTTGAAGACAATCATAGGAAAGCTTCGCATGATCAGCTGAGAGAGTATCATGATGACTTAGAAGTTCATCATACTTAACTTGAAGATTTTTTTATGTCTTCAATTAAGGATTGGCTTTGATTCATTTCCTCGTCCAATAGATCATTGATATCTCCTTTTTGTTGAATTGGTATTGGAACTAAAAAGAGTATCCCGCACCTATTTCTCCAAAGGTGACCCTGGGTTACCGAACCCACGAGAGGAAGATTCCCTTGAAGCGATGGTCTCTAGCAAACTTTTGCTATAGTGTCAAATCCAGCTTTTGACCGGATCAGCAAGCAAATAGTGACTCAAACACTTATAATAGAAAGAAGGTATGGGGGTAAGGTCTTAATGCTTGCAACCATGTATTGGTGTTGGGATAAAAAATGATATTAGTTTGTGCTCGGGAAGTCACCCATCAAGAGATGCTTGCTTCATTTGGAATGGGGGATGTGTCCAAATAACATGCTGACCAACACGAGTCCTGCATCAAGAATCAATTGTCCTACCTAAGGCCCTATCCATCTCGCGGAGTTGCCCTGATAATTAAGATAATAATATCAGATAAAAGCTTTGGGCGTTCAATGACTACACCTCATGAATCCCCAAGGATATGATCCATGTTACCCTACTAAACCTTATTGTCACCGATGTTCGGTATAACACTTCATGGTCCCCTTGCTCCTAGCCTCACCGATGCTCGATCTCCATGATCCTGGGTACCTACAGTGATGTAGATTGCGGAAAAGCACTACAAAAAAAACACTTCCGTGATGATACGTGTTTGTCACAGTAGGTCACGTTTTCTGTCACGCATGTACATCCATGACGATTTTATGATAGAATCAAGATAGTCATACCTGTGCTGTCGTATAAGTGTTCCATGACAATACCAAAATTATCATCACGGAAGTGTTCACTTCCATGATGATAAATGACGCGTCATGGAAGTGCTTTCGTCAAGGGTAACCGACACGTGGCATCCACCGTAACGGGTCGCCGTTAAGCAATCGGGTCTGGTTTTGGATCCGATAACCCATTAACAGCAATGACCAATGGGGATTTTCCACGTATAAAATTCTCATTCGCCGGCGGATCCACGTGTCGGCTCAGCATTGGGACAGATGTCATCCAGCGAATGGACGGGATGCACCTATGATACGTCGACACGTGGCTCGGTCCAACAGTGGCCCATTCAGGTCAAAAGGCCGGCCCGTTTGACCTGGTCAAAAGGTAACGACCCAGCCCACTAAAAGCCTGTTAACGGCCTGTTCGCATATAACCCATTTACAGCCCGCTAACACATGGCCCATTATGGCCTATCCGAATTAGGCCCAGTAGCGTCATCTGGGCCGTCCAATATGATTTCAGCCCGTTGTAACTTCCGGCCCATGTATGGCCCATGATGTCTTTCGGCCCATATGAGGCCCTGTGTAACTCTTGGCCCACTAACGACCCGTGGTGAAACTGGCCCATAATGAACAGTATATCACTTTATGCCCATTAAAGGCCCATTATTCCGTTGGGCCATTTCCAGCCCGTGTTATCTTTCAGCCTTCTAAGGGCCCATTTATTCTTGGGCTGATTTGCAGCAATCGATTACTTACGGTCCATTACTGGCCTGTTCCGGTTGTGGGCCAAATTCAGCCCCTGGTTAAAGTCGGACCGCTTGTGGCCCGTTAATCTGTTGGGCCGTTTTCATAGCGTCATCAAATACGGCCCATTAATGGCCTGTTATGTCTATCGATAGAATTATGCCCGTTATACTCATCGGCCTATTAACGGCCCGTTATAGTCGGCCCATGAACGGACGATTCTCACTCTAGCCCATTTCGGCCCACAATGCGGTCCGTTATTGGCCCACATTTGGCCAATCGATCACACGGACCGTAGAAGGCCCATTGATTCTATGGCCCATAGAAGGCCCGTAGGAGGCACATGGTCAGTACAACAGATAGCAGGACCATGGTGGCAACGGTCCGTATGTTCCCCATGGTTATTGTGGCCTAGTTTTGAAAAATAGGTTATTGCGACCACTAGCAAACCGCGGAAAAAGAACTGCATTGACTACAAGCAAACAAATAAACAAGACAACAAGGAAATAAATAAACAAGCAACCAACGCTAGGCTATTACGGCTATTACACATATTACATCCACTAGGCATCAAAGTTCGCCACCAGTGGAAATATAGGGAACAAAGCAGCATATTACATACACTGGCCGTCTAAATTGGCCACCAGTGCAAATAAACGCGGCGGCAAAACAAGTCCATAACTGAAACAACTTCACAAGATCTCAAGAAACGTTATCCTGGGTATGCACCATGCTGGCAATAAGCTTAGCAAGCTTATTAGCTTTCTCCTGTTAGGCACTAAAATCCTCCAATGCTTGCTGTTGCACCAGAAAGTATGCATCTGAATTCTCCAGGGACTTCCGCAGTCCTTCAGCTTCTTGTTGCAGCACAGTTGATCGATGTCTTTCAACTTGTAGTTGAGACTCAAGAAACTGAACTGATTCAGACAGTGAGTTCGAAGAGCTTGTGCCAGCGGTAGTGGCCAGTAACTCGAACACTACATCAAGACAGGACTTTGGGGTTGTCTCACTGTCTTCAAGATAGTTTTCCTTAGCTGTTTTATCAGCTTTGGAGACCAACAAGGATGTCTCACTATCCTGAACCTTATCTGCATTACTTCCTTTACCATTGCTTAATAAGGTACTCTTCCCAAATATCCTGTCAGCATTCTAAAAGAAGAAACAAGCAGACACATAACAGGTTTAGCATGTAGTATATGAAACTCATTTCGGTGAACAAGTTCAGTAGTAAGATCGACAGGATTAAACTACCAAGTCTTCTATTGCCAAGTAGTACATAATAAAAGCATCAAACAAACATATACGTATGTCCTATGGTCACTGCATTGTCTTGCCAAATCAAAATAGAGACACGGTTCAAATCATACCAGTTCAAGACAAAGCAGCATTGAAAGAATACAAGTGTGGAAAACTACACGGCACAACAAGATTTCAGATGGGTAACACGGGTATACATGTACAACAACACTTTTGGCTTTGTTGTGATGCTAGTAATGTGCATGATATGAGAAGTCAACTGTATGCACAATTGAAATTGAAATCAATAGAGCAATTTAGAAGAGCAAACCTGTTAAAGAAACATGTTTAAACATACCTGTTATGCCATTGGAGTTTCGATTGGATCCTTCAATTTAAAAATAAGTTTGTATGAGTAAATACAGTGATACAAGAGCAAAGCTGTATGCACCATAGCAATAGAATCTTAAATGAGAATAGTTCTTCTTCAGGTTTAAGCACTTGTTCTACATGAACAGAGTACAGTAAGACGTAGGCATATAGTACTTCAAAATAAAAAAATGAGCTCATAGACCTTACCACATTCTTGGTTCGGGACCAGTACAGAACAAGGCGTTCCCAGTCATCGTCCCGTAAATGTGTCTCAGGAGAAAGTAAGGGAATTTGACGAGTTTCTTTGCCAGTGAAGTACGTTTTCTTCAGGTAATTCTGATACTGCCACTAAGCATTCTTGAAGATAGCAGAGGTATTAGCACAGGTTACCTCATCCTGAGTTTCCAAATCGGTCCTTCTCTATAGAGAAAAATGGGACCATTTGCTGTATTATAACCAGCATGGAGGTAGAATGTATGGGACAAAGCAAAGTATTTTCCATGAATAACATTACTTACACATAACTCCTGGACGAACACCTGCAACTGGCTTTTTTCCTTCATCTTCAGTATAATATTTCCATGATGGGAAGATACGCACATGGGATTTAACAACATCAAATGCAATAGATGCTGAACTATGAATGGCTGGTTGTGCTTCATCCACAGGAATAGGCGTACTAAATGGTGGAGTTGGGGTTCGCCGTGGTAGTACTGGCGCTTTGGGCACTGGAGCTGCCATAATAACTGCTCTTGTTTGGTAGCTCTGTGCTGGAGATGGTGCTATGTAAACTGGAACTGGGTTACTATCTGCTGGGGTTGGGGTTAGATTGGGTGAAGCTGGTTCTCTGTCCATCGGAGTAGGGGTACAATCTGCGAGAGTCTGGGTTATGTGTGGTAGGGCTGGTTTTCGTGCATGTACAACTGGGGTGCTATCTCCACCAAGAGGTAGCACTGTTTTATTTGAAGACCGTGCTTTTACTCCGCTAGATACTGCCATCACCCCCTCCAATTCAAATGGCTGATAAACAAGAAAAGTAGTTGAATATACAGACCTTGTATGAGAGACAGATGCAATAGATAGTGTGGAAAAAAGAAAGCATGAAATAGTTCACATGGATATTGTTTAACTAAAAAGGATAGCATGACATAATTTCACATATATGATGTCTATCTAAACTGGATAGCATAGCATGACATAATTCAAAGATATGATTACTAACTAAACAACATGGCATGAGATAATTATATGATGTCTTTAGTAAACAGGTTCGCATGACATAATTCACATACATGTTATCTAAGTAATCAGGATCGCATGATATAATTCACATGTGTGATTTATATACTAAGCAGAGGGCATTCGCATATATGATGTCTGAACTAAGAACATGGTGTTGAATATTGTGTATATGATGTCTAAAGTATGCAATGCAAGACACCATATGCATGATATGAGCAGTATAACCATGCCAAGTTAGAGCATACACCTCGGTGGGGGAATAGGACTGGTCATCTGTCTCTGAATCCATCTCTGAGGAGCTATCGGGACCCAGCAAGAGATCTGCTTCGACAGGTAGCACTATCTGCTCTGAAGACCTTGTTTTCACTCCAGATTTTTCCATCACCCACTCAAATGGCTGATTCACAGGAAGAGTAGTTGAATGTACAAACATTGTCAACAAATGGAAATGTAATGAAGAAAAGGATTGGCAAGATATAATTCAAATATATGATGCCTGGTTAAACAGGATGGCATTGCATATTTCACATATATTATGGCTGGCTAAAAGAGATGAGATTGCATAATTCACATGTATGATATAGAAACTAAACAGGTGGCATTACAGAACATGTCTAAACTAAGCAGATGACATATATGATGTCAAAAGTAGGCACTGCAAGGCAACATATGCATGATATGACCAACATCATCATGCCAAGTTAGAGCAAACACCTCGGGGGGTAAATAGGAGTGGTCAGCTCCGTCTGAATCCGCCTTAGAACAGATACCATCCTCTGGATTACAATCTATAGGGGGGAGGGTTTGCCATTGCACCCACCATGGAGCGATGTCTGCATGACATTGTATTGCCGCGCAAAACTCTTCTCTTTTTCTCTACATGTTCAACATGTCTGTGTACAATATCTGACATGCATACAAAAAAAGTATAGTGAGATTATGTAAGGAGAGCATGCAGAAATCTAGAGTGATGGTAACAACCAGTGGATAGATCCAAAAATAATGATAGCAGGCTGATGATAGCTTTACTTTAATAAAAAAGACAGATGATGATTGCTTTACTATTTGTTTCCATCCCAAGATGAACAACATAGACATACACTAGGTGAACCAGATAATAGACAGAGATATTATTCATTGCTGCCTCAACATGTGCCCCACAAGCATTTTAAAAGTCAAGTTTGAACATTAATTCGGACCTGACTTGGAGTCTAAGAGGTGAACAGGACGATAAAGTAGCAGGTAATATTAAGCAATGCATAACATAAGTAGAAACAAAAAGTGTGACCTCTCTTGTGGACCCGTGTACTCCTCAAGTTCATCTGCTGAGTCGATGATGGTGATGTAGTTGCGGTGGGTGCCGGCGGCAGGGAAGGGACCTGAGGCGGTGAAAGACGGTCGGGAGTCATGATGTATGGTATGGTGGATGCTTCTGTCGATGGAGTAGCTCAGGTGAGGTGGACGACGTCGCGGCAGGAGCAGGACAAACCACACAAAGTTTTCTTCGACACCTATCTGTAACTGAAGTAATTCTGTAAGGGCTCCTTTGGCTTGCAGGATTCTAAAAACACAGGGATAGGAAAAAACACCAGAATAGGATAGGAATGCACGTGGGAAACAGAGCATTTGTAAACACATGATTTCTGTCAACTTGGGTGTTTGGTTCACAGGAATTGGAAGAGCAGAGGAATGCAAAGAAGAGATTTTTTACGGTACATCATATTATCGGATTTAATAAGTAGTATTAAGTTGATCCGACGGTTGATATTATTCATTTTAGATTTGGTTTGAGGACAGCTTCGTAATTTCAACCATAACAATGTTTCGATCTGGCTTGGCTAGTTAAGGCACGAGGCCCAGATTAAATGCCTATGATCAATCGAGGGAAAAAGAAAGATAATCAATCACCACTGCGCACACGGCCAGCCTTGCTCCACTTCGCGACTGGTTCCAATCTCAATGGCGCTCTCGCCGGTGATGAGAGCCGCAACACTCCCTCATGCCTTGTTGTGCTGCTGCCGCCAGCTGTGTGGCAGGACGGCCAGCAGGATGAGGAGGACGAGGGTGTCATGCGTGGCTAGTCCACAACCCATCCTATGACGCGCTGCTATGTGGCAGGACAACGAGGAGGATGACACCGCCAACCACTGCTCGTCTCCATTTTCAACGCAAACAATGAAAAAACTTGGAATCCAGGCAAAACTTTTAATATTACGGAACATCAACCACGATCACCCTCACACTTGTACAGCAGAATACTAATTGCCCAACCAATCTCACCT
Organism: Thinopyrum elongatum; assembly: GCA_011799875.1. Taxonomy (NCBI): domain Eukaryota; kingdom Viridiplantae; phylum Streptophyta; class Magnoliopsida; order Poales; family Poaceae; genus Thinopyrum; species Thinopyrum elongatum. Next base: position 405,120,495 of record CM022299.1, on the reverse strand, counting down.
GAATGCCAATTTTTTTTGCTCTCATGCTTCAGAGTCAATTTCAAATCCAAGTCTCAAAGAGCTAGCTCGCCGTATCAATTGTGAAGTGGTGATAGGAAATGGAAGAGGACACAAGCTACGTATGTATATACATGAACGTCGGACTCAGTGAAGGAACAGTGTCTTGAAGGGCGGCACGAACCAAGCTGAGTTGTGTGTTCTTCGGCTCCTCGTCAACCAGACCCATGCTCCCGCCGATGCCCCCACAACATTCCAACCTAGCCTGTGGTGGGCCCCCATCACCATGCCCAACTCCGGCAGCAGCCTAAACGGCAGCTCTGGCGACCTCTCTCCCTCTCCAGCAGCAGCCTGAACGACAGCTCCGGCGACCTCTCTCCCTCTCCGGCTGCAGGATCTACAATAATAAACTACCCAAACTACCCCTGACTCTTGAATATATACTACAAGGATTTCGTGGTAGTATTGGCATATCTATGCCGTTGGATCCCAGAAATAAACGGTCCAAAATTATATGATGCACCATAAAAGGTCTCGCAAAGAAACATGGCCAAATTAAAGTGAAACCATATGAAAGTGTGCACAGTTAGAATGTTATTCTGCCACTAATGCACTTAGTCTTGTTTTCATGCATAGGATTTTGAAAAGTACATCCAGGTGGATGTTTTGCTCCATTCCTTTCAACCAAATGCATGAATAATTGAATAGTAGAGTACCATAGGAAAATTTCCTATGCTATGTTTTTCCTTCACTTTTTCCTTTGAACCAAAATAGCCCTAATGGATCGACATGAATGTAGAGTAATAAGTGATGCGACAAGTGTACAACCTCTTTGGCGTAGCCGTGTCAACCTCAGCAACATTGGGTTGGTTGCTGAAGAAGTTGCGGCAGAGGTGTCTGTCGAAGGTGTGGTGGAAGATCTGAGGCATCTGTAGACGGCGTCCAGGGTACTGCTCTGTTGTGATGGATGGTTCCGTCGTTGGAGCAGCTCCGGCGAGCCATAAGACGTCGAGGCTGAAGCAGCACAAGACAGATAGTGTTAATCTCAAGTGGGATTCTAATAGCATCTCCAATAGATGATGTAAAATACATTACCAAAAAGTGGTAGATGTAAAATTTTCATCACCAAAAAACACATGACTAGAACAGATGAGGTAAAAACTGTTGACTCTGAACTTAACTATCGAAACTAAAATTTACTGTTGAATCTGAATGTTACTGTCGAAACTCAACGCACTGGTAGCAGAGATGCACTTCACATGTAGTTTAGGCCGCTCGAGCACTAGTAGTAGAGAAACAGTGATCTAAATCAGCAGGCGATCGACATGGAACACAATAGCAGATAGCAGCCAGAGCAGCAGCGCGAACTAGAGCCAGAGCAACAACTCATGTAGTGCAGTAGCCCGTGTAGCAGCATCAACAGCGCGAGCGAGAGCAAGAGCGGAGCAGCAGCATGAGCGAAGGGAAGAGCAGAGCAGCAGCGCGAGCGAGTGAGAGCCGGAGCAGCAGCACCAGCTCCGGCTGGTATGGACGCCGCCGCCGAGGGAGCCTTACACTGGGGGAGAGCCGCCGTGAAGATGTCGCCGGCGGCGCCGACTACGAGGTAGCCGCGCCATGGGGGAGCGGGATCGAGCACCGACGGCGCTGGGAGGTCAAGTTAAGGAGAAGGTGTGACGCGATGAGTGTACAACCTCTTTGGTGGCGCCGAGCACGCCTCGGCTTCGTCCGAGGAGTTGGTGAGGATGCTGCGGTTCCGGTGGAGCAGGGTAAGGCGGCGCTTCGGGGATGGAGCAGCCGCGATAGACGAGGTGATCATTGGAGCAGCTCCTTGGAGGTGGAGGATGGGGCGGCTGAACCGGCGGGACGATGTGATCAATGACAGATCCTCATCCTAGGCGGTGGATGAGGGACGTCGAGCTGTTGCGGTGGACGACATCATCAGGGAAGAGGCTCCGGCTGGGCAGCGGTGGGGTGACGAACGGCGGATGGTGGGGTTTCGCGGCTGGAGCAGAGAGGTTATGGCGGCCTGGGTTTTTGAATGGCGAAAAGGAGGTGATGGGAGGGGGGAACCATGACTTAGGGACACGCTTGTCCAAAATGTAGGCTGTGTTACGAAAGTACCCCCACCAATTTGAACTAGCGGTCGTTCCGGCTCAGGGATAGAAGGGGGAATTCGCGTGTCGGGATTTGGCAGCTGGAGGGAGTTTTCGCGTGCGTTGTAATTTCAGGATAGCAAGGCGCGAGTTGTGAAGGCGCGAGGTTTCGGAGCACAAACAGACAAAGCGATATCTTAATTTTTGGGATAACAAGGCGCGGGTTGAAATTTCGGGACAAGCCTACCGTGTACTAATGTACGTACCAAATCAATTCGCACTTCCCTCGACGAAAAAAAACTATTCGCACCACACAAAGGGAGAGTCTTGTCCCGTTTTACTGTACAAATGCTATTCAAAACTATGAATCCATGTTATGTCCAATTAAATTTTTTCGCTACCTCTATAATGCATGTAACCTACTCATACGAACATTTTAGTGCATTCCAAATGTATATACTACCGCTGCAATTCGAACTATATTTGAATTCGCTTATCTATTTGAATAAGAATCTACAATCATGATTGTTGCCAAGTCAAGCCATCATTTGTATATTATCTGAACAACACACCACATGATTACTATAGAGTTAGATATGAACTATGTGTACTACATATATGAACTCGAATTCAAAATTTTGAATACACTTCATGTTGATTCCAAATAATAGTACATTCGATGTACTAACTAGGTCTTCATACTAAACCATGTTTCATATGTACACTGTGTTTATCAGACAAAGTATAGTGCCCCGCCCCCTACATTATGACAAGTATTTAGCCCTGAGATGCAAAAGCCACACATTATCACAAATTCAAAAAAATGTTATATATATATATTATATGTAGTATAACATGTTCATAACCACACCATGCGTATCACCATTATATTCATGCATGTGTCAGTTTAAAACATTATGATCTCTTGTTCAAATATCCGAATCCACTTTTATAATGTATTATGATCTCTGTTCGTCTTTTACACCCACACAATCCTCTTCTCTTTGTAGCTAGCGCTAACTTTCTCTCATGCATGCACACACCTGCCTCCCTCTCACCCTCCCTTAGCATTCTCCCCATCGCGCACATTCGTTATATCTCTTTAGGTCGTTCACCCATGGTGTGTGTAGGCCCCGCAGCTCCTCCTTTCCTACACACACCGATTGATATACCTCTCTAGCCAGGTGTACCTACCACAAACACATGCTTTCCCTCTTCTGTTCTCACCATCCATGTCCCCCTCTGTCTAATACGGTTCGACGCACGTGCACACTCCCGCCCCTCTTTTCATCGATCTCATACTTACACTGTTACACACTCCTCCCCCCTCAATATAGTAGGCCTCTTGCATCACCTCCTAGCCGCATCCCTCTCTCTCTCTCTAACCGTCTCTCCGGGCCTTATTTGCTTCTAACACATGCATGCATGTATACCGATCGATCTCCCTACACGTAGCTAGGTCAACTATAACATTTTTTCCCCAATGCACGATCGACTTACCTCACTAGTTATGTCTCTCCCTTTCTCTAACACGCGACAATTGATCTTCCTATGTAGTTATGTCTGCTTACCACATCCATATCGTCCCCCCTCATCATCCGTGCATGCCTCCTGGCCCGTCTCTCACACGCACGTGCACAGATAGGCAGGCATCGCCTCTCTTATTGATATTGTAGTCGTACCCTCTGTTTGTCTAGCAGGCCTCTCCCACCATTTGTGAGAAGCAACTCCACCACCAACCCTCTGACACTCTAGCTCTGTCTCTCTCCCAACCTTATTCCTCTCCTACACATATGCATGGATGCCGATCGATCTCCCTCAATACATAGCTAGGTCTCTCTCCTTCTCCACACAGATAGCAGTCGATCTACCTCTCTATATAATTACGTCTCTGCCCCCCCACATACACACCTATAGTCGAACGCTGTAGGTAGGTATCCATGGTACAGAGACAAACTGCACATATCCCCTCTCACGTTCCAGTAGGCCAGCCGCCCTATATCTTTGACGTGGGCACACACAAATTCGATGGCACTCTGTATCGATCGCGCACCCACACACTTCATCCCTCTCTTCGATTATATCGATATCTCACGCCGATGATCCCTCCACTCTCTTCTTGTGGATTTCCCCCTCAATATATGATATATCCAGGCCTCTGTTTCACACACATCGCATATGTTATATTTTTTGTTTGAGATATCATCGACACATTGCCTCTGCTTCGCACAAATCATCTGTCTCACACACACCCACGTACGTACCTGCACGTAGAGAAGAGATGCACACACGACGCACGTACTCACATCTTGTTCCCGGTCACACCCGCGCGGGGACACGGTGGAGCCCATTTTTGTACGAAAAGGCAACCCACATGATAATTCGACGCGTGTAGCGGTTGTTTACTTGAAGGAGGGTCGTGTACCATGCGTACACGGAACAAAGTTCGACTTGACGCGTTAGTTTTAAATAAACTTATATTCCTCAATGGCACGTACAAAATATAAAATGATTGTTATCAAGAAAAAAGAAATCCGCTCCACTATATACAATGGAGCCTGTCTGCCAGGGTTTGTCTCTCGTCACACTATCTCACAGAAGGCGGCGGTGGCCTCTCTCTCTCTCACCGTTGGTCACTGATCCAGCCGCATCCCGTCCGCCTGTGGAAAGGGAGGATGTGCATCGTTTCTCCGTTCGACGGCGTCGAGGCAGCACATCCCGATCTGCGGTTCCCGCCATTCTCTCTGACCAAGCTCCGGCATGGTAGGGTCTTCGCCACTTGCTTGCTGCCGCAGTATGGGTAGATCCCGCCCGCCGCCGCCCTCCTAGTTACATCCCGACGACCCCCAGGTACAGCTTCCTCCCCTCCGGCCTTGCTCCACTGCCCATCTTCCCACGTCGCTGCATGTGGAAAATCTTGCATGTGGATCTTCCCTAGTTCTTTACCCAAAACGTAGCTCGTCTGGCGTACTTTCCATATTGCAATCTCGTCCTCACACCGTTTTAGATAAACAACTATGCTATTATCTTCCCTTAGGACAAGGAATATGCTTCTTTTTTGTCGTTGTATGTGTCATCAACTGTTATTGGTCAGTAATTGTTTCCTTTCTACCTCTTTTTGCAAACAGGGCTATCCATTTCACCTCATTGCTATTGCGACCTTTTGGTGAACTGCACAAATCACTTTTTTCTTAAGAGTGTTTTGTGCAGTTGTACTATAATATCACTCGGGCAACGTCTCTACATTTCAGTGTGACTGCACAAAGGGAGATTGGTTTTGCTCTATCCTCCTCATCCAACTCCGAGCCTAATCTTCTCCAACTATTTGCTTAGTCTTCTCCAACTAGTTAGTCTTAAGAGAGACTGCAAAGGTGACCGGCTTCTATTTGTGTGTTTATTGTTTCATCAACAGTCCTCTATTATTGTAATCACACTTACTCAATATCTTTGGAATAGGGACGCTCAGCTCTATTTTAGTGGAACTGCACAAAATGATCGGAATGTTGCATGCTCCTGACAGCTACTTTTTTCCCAACATGCCTTGTTGATTTAGACAGAGCTGGGGGGAAGTTGTTGCCAATGAAAGCATGGATCAATTTTAATTTAACACCTTCTCACAACTTTGTCTTCAGTTGTGATGTAAATATTAGCTCTGATCTGCTAATCATTGAGATGCATTAGCAAGGAAGTTAGTTTTTTATTTTTTCCGAAAGAGCATGGATGTTAGTTTCCTTTCTAGTATTTGATTGATGTTGTAACGAGACAACCTTCCAGCTGGCAAGACACACGAAACAAAAGCTGAAAGCTTCAGAGCATTGTACAATTTCATGTTGCTGGAAAATTATTTGTATACGTCAATTATGTAAACAAATGCTGGAAGCTTGATAGCACTGCCAGAAGCCATTCAACATCCGGCTCCATGTGCCATGCACCTAATTAGAGTGCACAACCGCATGGGAGACTCAGCCCGGTCGTTGCGCCGCACTAATAGTGAGTAATGAGCAGTCAAATCGTAAGCCCCACCTTTCCCGCTGTAAGTTGCTCGGAAGAAGCAACCATCAATACACTCTTCTTTGAATCCGCTCATACTAGTATGAAGGTGCAAAACCAAGTCCGCGTATGGCCTGTTGGTCAACGCGCTTCCTGTTGACATATCACTGACACGGGGGCCCGGAGTGTGAGCAAACCGATCTCAATTGACGGCAAAATGGCCAACCTGCCGCTCCTTGAGAGAGACGAGGAGCGAGAACACAGACGGGTGAGGTGTCGCACGGAGGCCAAGATATATTCGAGCATGTTGATCAATGTCATCATTAGAGCAAGTATAATAAGTCCTAGTCAGCCGGCTATAACACATGCCATGTCATTGAAATCCTAGCTGGATGGGAGAGAAAGGTGGAGAGAGAGCAGCGGTCGCTAGAAAAATTGCTTGCATGCAGCGCGTGAACAAGTGCAGCCTTCTTTCCTCCCAATCAAGTGTGTTTCTTTGTGTCTCTCCACATGCATACATTAGATACTATATCCAACCTACTAGTTGGCTTATTATAGGAGTATGAGTGTACTTTTACAAAGGCTATATGTGACATGGCACTAGTATATAGCCAGCAGTAGGCTTTGTTATTAGCCATGCTCTTACATGTTCGATGTTTTTTAATAGTACTATTGGGCTCCCGTTTTCCGCACTTCTCCCGAATAAATGTGTACTTTATCAGAGATTAAAATAAAATAAGAGTACAGACGCTCCACCATGCGGTTCCTAGTACCTGTATACTAGTGGTACTGTACTACTCGTACTACTAAACCTTGCGCTTGGCTCTTCGCCTCTTCGGGAAGTCGAACATTGATGGTACTACAGTGTATGCCTCTGGCAATCTGACACCGAATGAACTGCTGCACGTCCACCGCCTGGGCGAGGGCAGGTTGCATTAGTCAAAAGCTTCTCCTCGTCCTGCGAGCCACTATGCTTGTGGTAGACGGAGAGGGAGTAAGCAAGCTTCACCTTGTCCTGCAAGCTTCTCCTCGTTTTGTGAGTTGACGGGGCACACCAAAGTAGTGCTAGTCCATACTGCCTCCTTTCCGGCTAATATGGCTTAATCTTTTTTGTGGGTAAATGAGAGAGCTTTATTCATATATAAGCATTCTTAGGACAATCAGCCAAGAGACTAGTCACTAGGAAGCGAGGTACCCCTAAAAAAAAGGAAGTGAGGTGTTCCATCAAGCCAGCTCTCGGTCACATTCAAAGTGCAGCAAGCACGGTTCGCACATAGATGTGCTGCAAGGTTTGCTGACCTATTTACATGCTGAATAACAAAAAAAGAGAAAATATTACTGAGCGCTCCTATTTCTAACAGGATAGGAGCCAGAATTAAGCGAGAATTGTGGCGAGTGTTCCATGCAATCAACTTCCATTATCACATGTGAGAACCCTCGAAGAGAAGCAAATGTGTTGAAGATTGCTTTATCACAGATTAAAATAAAATAAGAGTGCAGACGCTCCACCATGCGGTTCCTAGTAGTACCTGTATACTACTACTAGTACTAGTACGTAATACTACTCGGAGTACTCCTGTAGTAAACTTTGCACTTGGCTCTTCGCCTCTTCGGGAAGTCGAACAATGATGGTACTCGTACAATGTATGCTTCTGGCAATCTGACACCGAATTAACTGTTGCACGTCCACCGCCTGAGCAAGGGAGAGCTTCCATTAGTCAAAAGTTTCTCCTTTGTCCTGAGAGCCACCGCACGCAAGCTTCTCCTCGTTCTGCAAGTTGACGGGACACAACAAAGTAATGCTAGTCCATACTGCCTCCTTTCCAGTTAATATGGCTTAATTTGAAACGAGATAAATGTTGGATTATATATTTCCAACAATAAATACACTGGCTGTCACTGTATGTTTGTAAAAATACGGTCAGTGGACTTCATAATACGCTCATTGTGGGCAATATGTACATTTTCCGGTGTTTATACGGTCACTAGCTCACCCTGGCTGAGTATGTGTGTGCATGCAAGTGTAGGTTGAGCACTTGAGCATCAGCTGCGTCACCATGTGTGTTCCGTCGTGTGCTTGGACATGCATGCATTAGGGCGTCGCGTGCATTTTTGCGTGCATGTGTACGTGCGACTGCTGCATGCATGCATGCACGAGGTTGTAGTCCCTCACATTCACATGTTCATATGTCAATGCTTTGTCAAAATGTTGCATGCAAGGTTGACAATTTCTTGAGGAAAATGAGCCCATGAATTGAGAACAAAGGGGACCAATAAACCAGGACCGAGGGAGTACTAGTAGTGAACCGGAAGGAGGGAGTTGGTACGTAACAACGTGCAGTAACAAAATTCCTCTATGCGCATCCTATCTACGTGTCATGCAAGAAAATAGAGATAAGTACAAGTGAGACTTAGGAGCGGTCATACACGTAGGGGGAGTACATGCAGGGGCCACTCAGGAGCAGTCAAATCACACAGTAAGTTAGTCGGACGAAGCAACCATCATTTCACTCTTCAATGACACGTACGCAATATAAAAGGTTGATATGGAGAGAAAAAGAAAACTGCTCCACTATATATACACTAGAAGGAGCCTAAGCTACAAGCCTGCTTGCTTGGGTTGCTCTCTTCACAAGCATAGAACGATGGTGGCCACACCACTGGTCACAGATCCAGCTTGATCCCACCGCCGGGGGAAGCGGACGATGTTCTGCGTAGACGCGGTCGACAGCGGCGAGGAAGAAAACCCACTGTTGGTGCATGCCGATTGGGGTTCCCCGCGGTATGGGCTGATGCCGCCTCCCACCGCCCTTCTAACCACCCCGATGTCCCAGGTACAACTTCCTTTTGGAGCCGGCTTGCTCCACTGCCCCATCTCCCCATGTAGCTCCATCTCCATATGGATCTTTCTCTACTTCTACCGGCTTCTATTTGTGATGAGTTTATGTCTCATGAACTAACGCCACTACTATTATTCTAATCACACTTCTTCAATATCTTTGGCAACAGGGATGCTTAGCTCGATTTAGTGGAACTGCACAAAAGCATCGTATGATCCGAGGGCGCCAGGCTTCTTTCCTTCGACAGGTTGTACCTAGCCAGGAAATTAAATCCTGTTTAGTGTTTAGGGTTTAAGGCGTAGAGACCCCATCAGTAGTTTTTTTGTACACACTCTCACAACTTTTGTCTTTAGTTGTGAAGTAAATATTGGCTATGATCTGTGAATCATTGAGATGCATCAGCATGCGTGTTAGTTTCCCTTTGTATTTGATGGAATGTTGTAACGGGGCAACCTTGGAGTCAGGATACATACATGAAACAAAATCTGAAAGCTTCATACTCCCTCCGGTCCTTTTTTCTATGCGTATAAGGCTACTCATAGTGGGGAGTATCATATACTAGTATCATGCATAAATTACATAGCGGACTAATAAACTAGAACGGAGGTAGTATGTGAGAGTGTATGGTGGGTCATGTGGTAAAATGTAGTAGTAGTACTTTCTTGTAGCCCATTACTATACATGTTGACTATTACATTGGCCACTACGAAAAATACATTTTGCATCTATACAAGGCCACTAACAGTAATCGAGGCAATAGTACTTTCTTGTATAAGGGAATGGAGGGAGTAGTACTTTCTTGTAGCCCATTACTATACATGTTGACTATTACATTGGCTATAGATGACATGGCAACATGTTAGCCATCAACCAGGTATATTATTAACCATGCTTAAGGCATGCTTGCACAGAGAGAGAGAGTCGCGTCGCATGCATGCAAAACCGGAGAGAGAGAGTTGCATGCAGATAGATCTAGCGAGCCTGCATCCAGAGAGATGGAGAGAGGAGTAATTGTTCGCGAGAATTGTGTACTTTGCATGCGCGTAACTACCTAGCATTTCCTCAAAAGCAAATCCGGGGGCAAAATAGTCTATACACTCTGGTGTATAGTAATTTTTTCTTATGCAAGGAATATGGTGATAGTGGGAGGTGGGCCATGTAGTCACTGGGCTGCCGTGTTTTGTACTACTCCGGTGTAAGAGTGGAGAAAGTTAGTTTTATCACCGAATAAATAAATAAGAGTGCAGACGCTCTACGACGCTCTACCGCCGCAGTAATAATGACCAATGAGCCATCAAATCACATAGACCCGGTAGTTAGTTGGACGGAAGAAGCAAACCATCACTCTTCGTTGAATCTGCTTCTCCCTCATGCAGTACAGTATTCTTTTGGAAACCTGCGTTTTGTTTCATTGGATCGCGCCATCGAGCAAAACTAACGTTTAAATCATGTCTATCGCATTCGTGTCTCACTCTCCTCCACCCCACATGGTCGCTCGGCGTGCCACTCACCACAAACCGAGTATACGCAAACTTTCCCGCCTGCTTGTCGATGGATCGCGCCATGGAGTACTAGCACTACTGTAAGAGATAGACGAGGAGGGGGAGGACAACTAGCTGTAGCACGGACTCCCAAGAACTTTTTTACATGCATGTTGCGGCCGGCCGTGGTGACGTTTGAACGCGGAGCAGTCGCGTGCATCGGGAAGCAGCGCGGGCGGCGCTCTCTCGGCCGGCGCGCCGCTTCAATGCCGGTGCCAGTGAGAGGTCGCGTCCGCTCTGGCCGGGCATGAATGCGGCACTGACCGTTTCGGGCGGGAAGCGCGCGCGGGTGATGAAGAGGGTTCGAGTTGGCCAGGGCGGTCAGGAGCGGGCGTGCCAGCGGTCCGGACGCCCGCAAACGAGAGATGCTGGACATACGTAAATATTGCTGCGTAATTAATAATGTAAATAATGTGCCAGTTGGACAAATATGATTGCAGATGGAAGTAAGAATTTTACATAAACACGGATATGCATGTCTATGTGTGTGTGTGCGCGCACACACATAGTGACGAATCTCGCGACTACTCGTACACATCATCGATGTCTCATTCTCCCTACACACACTCAAACTTAGTACCGCCTCATTTTGTTCCTAGGATAGGAATATCATAGGAGTGGGAAACAATATGAAGTGAGATAAATGGAGTACTACGTACAAGAAGAAATGTACACGCACTCACTCTGCCGCCGACATACCCGCGAGTACACGATGGAGCGCATTTGTACACAAAGAGGCAGCTTACGTATGTAATAATTTGACCCTTTAATTTGTTCACTTAATAATGGAGGGTCGGGGACCACACGTGAGGGATACAAACTGTGACCTGGAAAGGGGGCGTGTTATTGATCGAGTTTTCTTTCTTGGTACGTTAAAAAAAGATTTGTCCGCCAATTTTCGTTTCTTTTTTCCGGGAACGCGCGTATTCTATTTAAAACCACTGCTATGGAGAGATTTTTTTACTCCATTGTATATATAGCCTCTTGTTTGATAGGGTTTCTCGTGTCTTGCTCTCTCACCCTCTCCATATCTAAACAAGATGACAGTGTCCACTCTATCTCTCTCCTCGCCGGTGGTCATAGATTCGGCCGAATCCCGTCCGCTACGGGAGGTGAGGAGGTCTAGCGTTGACGTTGTCGCCGTTGGTGATGGAGGAAGCCGATGCGCACCGTCCTCTCTGAGTCGGCGCCGGCGCGGATGAAGGTCCTCCGCGCCCTTGTTCGCTACTGTCATGTGGGCAGATCCCGCCCGCCCGCCTAAGCCACATCTCGCCCACCTGAGGTATAACTTCTTTTGGATTTCATGCTTCATTGTACTCTGCATGCGGGTTTTCTTCTATACCACTACTCCCCAGCTCCCCATGTATAGTAGCTAGGGTTCATCGGCTGGTCCAACATCACCTATTTTTTACTATTATAGAGGAAATGCCAGTCCAAAAGTTGTCCTGGTTTATCATTTATGCATCGGTGGAGGTATACATGTTTTTTTCCTACAAAAAGTACATGGTGGTTATGCGGTCATTGTCCATATGCTCCTATTGCTGCTGCTAATCTAAAACTATCACTGGTAAAATGAAGCAATGCCCATGTAGAGGTGTCGATAAATGCTTCTGTCCTGCTTTAGTTTTTTTTGGTATCCTTCTTTAGTTCCCATCAATATAATCATGATGCTTCTATTTTTTGGTGTACGTTTCATTAATTCTTATTGATAATTAAGATGCCGCTGTTAATCTTATTCCACTGTTAAAACAAAGTAACGACACTACTTAAATATCATTTTTTATATTTTTGCAAACAGGGATGCGTATCTCCATACTCGCGCATGTCTTCCTCAATTTTAGTGGAACTGCACAAAATTGGATGGCCACTGTTGCTCAGCCTCACTGTCCTCTGCCAAGTGGTTCTTCCTTTCTCGAGCTTGATTACCGAGAAGAAACAAACCACAGTGAGGACTATCAAACTTCATTGGTGCATGACCCAAACTTGATGCCAAAATCGATGATGCATCACCACGATGACCTATCGATGCTCATGGTTGCATCGGCTGGTGAAGCTGATCGATGTTCAATGAAAAATGGGCTGTCTTCCATCAGTGCTCTTTGCTTGTTACCACAAAGATGATATCCTTCATCAGTTCATCTTGGAGCAATCGTTTACGTTGGTGCAATTTTATCACACAATTGGATATGAACCGAATGTTTCCTCGAAGAAGCATCGACGTTGGTACTAAGAGCAAAAGTTTTGTATTGATTTCTAAGCCTTCTCACAACTTTGTCTTCAGCTACCCTGTAATTTTATTTGTCCTACTTTGAACTAAATATGTGGTCAGACTTTGATTAAAAATATGGTGTGGACTAAAAACCCGGATGGAGGTAGTACCCCTCCGTTTTTATGTACTCTACATATTAGATTTGATTGAAGTCAAACTTTGTAAAGTTTGACCAAGTTTAGGCCGAACACAACAAACCATAATTATTGAGAGAGGGCAAACTGTACATACAAAATAATTAAAATTAAATTTATTTATTTGTACACACTCTCACACCTTTCCGATAATTTGGCACGTGTGTGGTTGTTCACTTAACAGAGGGTAGTGTACCGCACGTGAACGACAAGAAGTGCGACCAGGACGCGTGGATTGTTAGTTGATCGTAGTTTTCTTCACTGGCATGTTAAATAAAGAGTTTTGTTTCGTACACAATTTAAAATGATTGTTATGGAGAGAAAAAGAAAACCACTCTGCTATATTAGTACTATATACGAGTACTACTATATATAAGTTGGAGCCTCAGTGGTTGTTCGCTAGGGTTTGCACTCTTCACACTCTCGCTGCACTACATATATATATATACACGCTGGAGGCTCAGCGTTCCTTTGCTAGGGTTTGCTCTATTCACAATCTCTCACCCTCTTCATCATATCTAAACAAGACTGCGTTGACCTATCTCTTTCTCCCCCCTCATAGCTGGTGAAGGAGCCGTCCGGATCCCGTCGCACTAGGAAGGGGAGGAGGTGCAGCGTTCACTCTGTCGCCTTCGGCGAGGGAGGCAATCCACTACCGGCTGCATTGTTCTCTTTCACCCAGCGCCTGTGCGGGAGGGCCTCTGACCCCTTCTTCCTCGCTGTCGTACGTAGTGTGGGCAGTTCCAGCCTCCCGCCGCACGCCTAGCCACATCCCGACGACCCTAAGGTATAACTTTCTTTGAAACCGTATTGCTCTAGCTGCATGCGGATCTTTTTCGATTTTGTAGTCAAATCTAGGTCTTGGTTCAAAGAGGAAAGAAAGGGGGGTGGGGTGGAGCATGAATCTAGGACATGGTTCAATGAGGAAAGGAAGGAGGGAAAGTAGTACAGACTGGCTATCCAGCCGTTCTGTTGGGCGAAAAGGGAAAAGGGGGTAACCCAGTACACACATATGTAAGGAACCAATCTCTTTGTTGAAAAAGGAAAGAAACCGGGTGGTCCGGGAGTTTGTGCATGACCAGATTTGCTACCCTCACATAGGAAAAAGGTTCAAAGAGAACAAATATGGGACCAACACAGATATGCTGCTTGGCAACATACTCTGCATCACCCATTTATACGTGTGGAGGCACATGGTGCTGGCATGTCCCATGCCCCATACAACTATTTTGTTGTTGTTAATCTAATAATGCCGATGGAAAATTGAAGCAATGCCACTGTTAAAGTAAATTACATTTTTAACGAATGTTATTTTAAGAGAATGTCTCTGTTAATATGAATCAATGCCACCGTTTATAAATGCTACTGTCCTACTTTGTTTAGATGCTTCTCTTTGTGCCCGTATGTTTAATCCTCCTTTATTGGCCGGAATTATTTCCTTTTTACCTCTGTGAAAATAGGGAGATCTATTCAACTCGTTGCTATTGCGACCTTTTGCTTCACTACGCAAAACACTTTTGTTTTAAGAGTGTTTTGTGCATTTCAACTAAAATGTCACACCGACAACTTTGCTTGATTTCAGTGGAACTTCACAAAACGAGATTGGATTTCCTATTCGTGTTGGCAGATTCGTATTTTATCTTGTCCGCCGCATGAAAGGTCAGTACAGGCCTTCATCCACATGATTGTGCAGTGTGCTTTGAGATGCTGTGCTACTTGTATTGGTACTGTTTTAAATAAATGTTGAATTGAAGCTATTATATTGCTGTATTTTCCCATTAAGTGAACAAAAATGGGACCAACTGAGACATGATGCTTGTTTCTTTGTTACAACAAACTCTGCATCATCCCTTTATAAGTCGATGGAAGCACATGGTGCTGTTGCGCCCACTCTCCCCTACAACTGTTTATGCTTTTTGTTATTCTAATGCCGCTGGTAAAATTAAGCAATGCCACTCTTAGAATTAACTACTAAATCTTAGTTCAAAACTCCAACAATTGTTAGGGATCGGTGTGACGCCCCCGGCTCAATCGTGCACTAATCATACACGCAAATGCACAGGATCAAGCCTAAGGACTCACGGGAAGATATCACAACACAACTCTAAAACATAAATAAAGCCATACAAGCTTTATATTACAAGCCAGGGGCCTCGAGGGCTCAAATACATAAGCTTGCGAACAAGCGTCAGTGGAAGCATCAGATATCTGAGTACATATATTAAAAGAGAAACAGAAAGGCCTTTAGAAAGGCGGGGCAAAATAAAACACTATGATCGAAAGGCGTAGGCCTCCTGCCTGGGACCCTCCGATCCTACTCTTGGTCGTCAGTCAACTCGTAGAAGTAATCATCCTCGGGGTAGTAGTAGATCGACGGGGCATCTGTCTCAGGGGCTTTGTCATCTTGGTCACGTCAAACTGATATGGGGAGAAAAAGAAAACAAAGCAACCGTGAGTACTCAGAAGTACTCAGCAAGCAAGGATCTACACTACATATGCAACATTTTCAAAGGGAGGCTGTATATGTGGACTGGGCTGCAGAAATGCAAGAATAGAGAGAAGGCCTAGTCCTATCGAAGACTAGCATCTTCAGCGGTCTTGCAGCAATAGAAGAGAGTAGAACATTACAATATAATGTAGCAGTATCATTAAGTCTCAACCTCACCCAGAGATCCTTTCTCGACTCCCTGCGAGAAAGCAATCCCAGAGCCATATAGTCATCAACCTCGTCCGGAGATCCCTTCTCGACTCCCTGCGAGAAGCAATCCCAGAGCCATAGTATCCAAGTATCCAGTTCTAAATTGTATCAATCGGGATACAACTCCGAGTGTCCTTTACCGTAGGACAGGCTATCGATAGAAGTTTTCTTCCCTGCAGGGGTGCACCAACTTACCCTACACGCTCGATTAACTCCGGCCGGACACACTTTCCTGGGTCATGCCCGGCCTCAGCCAAACGACACACCACAGCCCTACCTAAAGCTCAGCAGAGAGGTCCCCGCCGGTCTACATCCTAAGCACTCAGGGGTCTTGGGCCATCGCCCTGTGCACTCCGGGTCGTTGTGTGCAGGGTGGATACCAGCACCGCCTCGGAGGGTCGGTACGATCCGACCGTGCCACAATGCTGAACTGGACGTCTGACAGAACTGTCGGCTGATGCCACGATGCAGAACGCCCATACTATGCCCACGTGATGGTTAGTGCTATCAGGCCAGAGGCCTGCTCGGGTCAAATATCCAAATCGTTAGGACTAGGGGCTTGCGGTAACGAGCAGAGACTCACGAAAGATGTGACCCCGTTGCCCCGTCTCGAGGACTTGCTGCAAGGGTTAAGAATGCCCGGCCGCGCCTCGTATTCATCACTCGGGCACCGTACAGGCACCCATCTTCACAACACTCGCCTCTCAGGCGCACGCGGGTATCCCTCAGGGTCGACCCGCCTATCCAAGTAACAGTGTAAAGTCCAGGTATCCGTGTGTCCATAACATCAGGGGAATCCGAGGTATCACCCTCGTTGAATTCCCACTCGATGTATCCGTCAAGGTGAACTCGGAGGAATCACCCTCGCTGGGTTCACACTTGAGGGGTTGTACGACGGCATCGTTATCGGAAGCGGTGAAGGAGGAATCACCCTCGATGACCACGACCGAATAGCTACTCTACAGAGTTAACATCAGAAGTGCTACAAGAGGTTTCACCCTCGGCACTCGATAGTAACGCTGCAGTGTCGTTACAACTAAGGGGGGTGATGTGCGGTGTCGGGGCCTGGTCTTCAATCCCGTTGATCGGGTCTTCGGATTATCCAGCGGGGCAGTCAGGATAAGTGGGGTCACTGATAGGTCTCTACCCAGCCTAAACTAAGCAGTTTAGGATATGCAGGTAATTATCTACAGCAGGTTACAATAAACAGGCTATGCATCAGAATAGGTAAAGCAGTAGCAGCAGCAATTCTAATGCAAGCATGAGAAAATAGAATGGGCGATATCGGTATGCTCAAGGGGGGGGGGGGCTGCCTGGTTTTGCTCGGCGGCAAGGGCAAGGTCGTCAATGGTGTCTTCGGGCTCCGGAGCTGCGTCAGCCTCGGGGACGACGTCGGTGTCGGGGGCTACCAAGAGAGAAGAGGGGGAGGAAACAGTAAATACAAAGCAAACAAGAGCATGACAAATACGATACACGGTGCTAGGGGTAGTCTAACACAGTACTACACGTATCAGACAGAGCGGGAGAATATCTGATGATATTTCCCGGGTCTTTGGAATTATCGGACAGACGATCCGGAGGGGGACGGTTCCATGTTCGGATAGTTAGAGACATGTGGCGGACGAACGGACCATGTATTCGGATTCGTCTCGTCATTCTGAGCGACTTTCATGTACAAAGTTTTTCGATCTGAGTTACGGATTATTTAATATGATTTTCTAAAGTTTTTATTAATTTCTGGAATTTATCTAATTAATTAAAACAACATTATCCGAAACAGTGTTGATGACGTCAGCAGTCATCTGACACGTGGGACCCACCTGTCATTGACTGATTAGTTAATTAGTGTTAACTAATTAACTAAATTAGATTAACCTAATCAGGATTAATTAACTTAATTAACTAATTAATTAATTAATTATTAATTTTATTAATTTTTATTTATTTATTTTTAATTTCTGGGGCGTGGGCCCCGGCTGTCATTGGCCAGAGGGGCCTAACGGGCGCGGGCGCCCGTCGGGGCGGACCCGGGCGCTGCATCGCCCGAGCGGCGCGCCGGCGAGCAGGGCATGGCGGGACCGGGCGGCGGCTAGCGAGGGAGGCCGCGGCGGTAGGCGGCGACGACGCGCAGTGCAGCAGCGGTGTCTGCGGCAGCAGCAGGCGCGGTCGCGCTCGGGCGAGCACGGCCGGGCGCACGCGGGGCGCGGTCGGCGCGGGGTAACGGTGGGCGGGGCCGCAGGTCACGGCGACCTGGGCGGCAGCGGGGCCGCCGTAGCGAGCAGGACAAGGGCGGCGCCGGCGCGGCGGACGCAGCAGCAAGCAGCTGCAGATGCGGCAGTAGCAGCAGCGGGCATCAACTGGCTCGCGGGCGCGGCCGGCGAGCGGGATGGCGATGCGGGGCGCGGCGGGCGCAGCGCGTGCGCGCGCAGCAGCAGGCGACAGAGAGGAGGGAAGAGGAGGCCGGCCTCACATGCGGTGCAGGGAAGGGGCGGCGAGGCTCGAGGAGGCCGTTCGAGGTAGGGGATGAGGAGGCGCCGGCGAAGACGATGGGGCGGCGCCGGGCAGCGTCGAGGCGACGGGATCGACGACGGGGTCGGGGCACCGTGCCCCATCCAGATCGGGCAGAAGAGGGGAAGGAGCGGAGTGTGGGGATATCGCTAGGTTAGGTGGGTTGGGGAGGCCATATGGCCAGGGAGCGCGGGGGGGGGGGGTGGTGGGCTGGCCTATTGGGCCTGGCCCAGGGGAGAGAGGGGGTGTTTATTTTTTTATTCCTTTTTTCTCTTCTGTTTTCTTTTTGTCCCTTTTCTTTTTTATTTATTTATTCTTATATCTCTGTTTAGTAAATAGTTAGGCCACCAAATGATTTTTATAAAACATGGCAAATGTTCCAATAAATACTAGGCATCCTCAACTACTACCAAAAATTAGTTTGGAGGCAAATGGAGTTCACACAATTTTTATAATAATTAAAATGCATTAATCCTAGCTGTTTTGGTAATGTTAGTGCCACCTAATTAATTTATTAATTGTTGGTTTCAATTTTAGAATAGTCTCTGGAATATTTGCTATTTATTGAACACTTTAGTTTTTATGTTGGACAACTTTTATTTTCCACTTTCATTTAAATTTGGATTTTGACTTAGGAGTTGAAATGCAATATAATGCTAATGATGATCATGCACTGTTAAACATGATGACATGGCATAATCAAAAGGGTGATTACTGTAGTTAACCACTGGGGGTGTTACAAATCTCCTCCACTAACAAGAATTCTCGTCTCGAGAATTAAGAGGTAGAAGGAAAAAGTTCGGGGTATTCCGCACGAAGATTATCCTCGCGTTCCCAAGTGGCTTCATCTTCAGTATGATTTGACCACTACACTTTGAGGAACTTGGAAACCTTTTGACGGGTCCGACGTTCAGCTTCATCGAGAATGCGGATCGGATGCTCCTTATATGAAAGATCATCATGCAATTCGAGCATTTCGTGATCCACAGCTCGGTGCGGAGATTCCTTGAAGCATTTACGAAGTTGCGACACATGGAAGACGTTGTGGATATGAGAGAACTGCGGCGGCAACTCCAATTTATATGGGATCGAAGGCATAAGAGTATCTCTCGAGTTGAACAAATGAAAAACATCGAGAGAAAAGTAGGAAGGGACAATAAGAAGTTTCAAACAGATAGATAATCGTTCGATGTCTGAACAAGGTGTGAAAGGGGTCCAGAGCAACGAGAATAAGTATTGTGTCTAGTACCAGAATAGATCACTAGGATGGTGGCCCGTGAATTACATACGAGGCCACGCGTGAGGAATAACTTTGGGAACAGGGGGTGTACAGAAGAGTCAGGTTTCGATCCTGTGGAACTGTGGGTTATGGCCCACCAGGTGGGTTGAAAGTAGGAAGGGCGGTGACGTCTCGCACGATCACGTAAGCAAGGCATGTCAGAGGATAGTCTGTCAGTTATGTCGGCAACAACATCGGTACCAAGGGCGAGGGACGAAGAGAACCATTTTCCTGCTCATTGAACGAGGCGGACCAATAGGCAAAGTTCTCGTCCATCGATGGTTTCCGGAATGTCATCAACATTAGTAACAGAGTCTCACTGAGAAGGTTGTACATCGGGGTGTTATGTAAGCAGGGAATTATTTCTGCTTAGATCATATAAATCACGATAAGGTTAAACAAACCAATTGAAAGGAAAATGATGATTATCAGACTAATCGTTCCAAGGAAAGGATCAGTTGCGAATATCCAGCTCTCCGGGAGAATATGATTATGAGATCCTAATGTTGGAGTTAGTAAATTTTTTAACCCGAATAGAAGAGAGATCAGAGTCCCAGAGTAAAGGTCGAGGAGTAAAAGATACTAATACCACCCAATTGGCGACGTGGGCCCGTAAGCCACACAACCAAGTTAGTAAAACAATTTTCGGCTACTAGACTCAACTTCGGCCAAGGAGTTGGAAAGGGGGATTCCTACAGTCAGTCGGCTCTGATACCAACTTGTGACGCCCTCGGCCCGATCGTGCACTAATCATACACGCAAATGCACATGATCAAGCCTAAGGACTCACGGGAAGATATCACAACACAACTCTAAAACATAAATAAAGCCATACAAGCTTTATATTACAAGCCAGGGGCCTCGAGGGCTCAAATACATAAGCTTGCGAACAAGCGTCAGCGGAAGCATCAGATATCTGAGTACAGATATTAAAAGAGAAACAGAAAGGCCTTTAGAAAGGCGGGGCAAAATAAAACACTATGATCGAAAGGCGTAGGCCTCCTGCCTGGGACCCTCCGATCCTACTCCTGGTCGTCAGTCAACTCGTAGAAGTAATCATCCTCGGGGTAGTAGTAGTAGTCGATCGACGGGGCATCTATCTTAGGGGCTCCGTCATCTTGGTCACGTCAAACTGATATGGGGAGAAAAAGAAAACAAAGCAACCGTGAGTACTCAGAAGTACTCAGCAAGCAAGGATCTACACTACATATGCAACATTTTCAAAGGGAGGCTGTATATGTGGACTGGGCTACAGAAATGCAAGAATAGAGAGAAGGCCTAGTCCTATCGAAGACTAGCATCTTCAGCGGTCTTGCAGCAATAGAAGAGAGTAGAACATTACAATATAATGTAGCAGTATCATTAAGTCTCAACCTCACCCAGAGATCCTTTCTCGACTCCCTGCGAGAAAGCAATCCCAGAGCCATACAGTCATCAACCTCGTCCGGAGGTCCCTTCTCGACTCCCTGCGAGAAGCAATCCCAGAGCCATAGTATCCAAGTATCCAGTTCTAAATTGTATCAATCGGGATACAACTCCGAGTGTCCTTTACCATAGGACAGGCTATCGATAGAAGTTTTCTTCCCTGCAGGGGTGCACCAACTTACCCAACACGCTCGATTAACTCTGGCCGGACACACTTTCCTGGGTCATGCCCGGCCTCGGCCAAACGACACACCGCAGCCCTACCTAAAGCTCAGCAGAGAGGTCCCCGCCGGTCTACATCCTAAGCACTCAGGGGTCTTGGGCCATCGCCCTGTGCACTCCGGGTCGTTGTGTGCAGGGTGGATACCAGCACCGCCTCGGAGGGTCGGTACGATCCGACCGTGCCACAATCACTACTGGAATCAGCTGCTTTGCCGTCTGCCAAAGCAGACGGCAAAGGCACTGTTGGCGGACGGCAAAGGCTTTGCCGTCCGCCAGCAGACGGCAAACACTCCGGCAAAGCCGATGCCGGTAAAGGCCGCTTTGCCGTCTGCTGGCGGACGACAAAGAAGGAAAGTTCTTTGCCGTCTGCTAGCAGACGGCAAAGCTTGTGGACGGCACAAAAAAGGTGACAGCCCCTTTAGGGGGCTAACGGCGCTCTTTGCCGTCTGCCAGCAGACGGCAAAGAGCTTTCCTTCTTTGTCGTCTGCTGGCAGACGGCAAAGAGCCTGCTCCTTTGCCGTCTGCCGGTAGATGGCAAAGACCCTGCTCCTTTGCCGTCTACTGGCAGATGGCAAAGACCCTGCTCCTTTGCCGTCTGCTGGCAGACGGCAAAGACCTTGCCCTCTTTGCCGTCTGCTGGCAGACGGCAAAGAGGCCAAATAGGCCAGACCAGGTGAACAGCGTGCTGCCACGTGGCCAATTTGCCGTCTGCTAGCAGACGGCAAATTGGCTATATAGCCCCTGTTTTTTCTTCAATTCAATCAATTTCACATATATATATATATATATATATATATATTCATTTCAAAATATTTCAACAAGTACATATAGCCAACATATCCCTGCCATATGGATCATCCAACATATCCAACACATATATACACCAAATGAAAAGTCCAACATATCCAACAATTAAGCAAAAGGTCCATATACAATATAGCCACCATCCATCCATACATATATACGTAGCAAGTTTCAAATTGTTCATCCTACAAAATCAAAACAAAAAGGAAGGACAACGAGAAGAGTAGACTCCAACGCAAGCTTCCGTGATCTGAAGCAAATCTGCAAAATGGGAAAGAAGAAAGTTAGAAGAACAAGAAGAAGAAGACTAGAAGAAGAAAAAGAAGCATAATTTTTCTTCTCTTTCCTTTTCTTCTTCTTATTGCTTACTTGTGTCATTTTAGATCTAACCTAGTTAAATAGGCCATTTTTGACCTAAATAGGCTAAGTATGTCATAAATGAACTAAATAAGCTAAGTATAGGTCATTTTGGAGAATATTAAGTCATTTTTGAGCTAAATAAGTCATTTTGGAGCTAAATAGGTCATTTTGGAGCTAAATATGCTCCAAAATGACTTAATATGCTCCATATTAAGTCATTTTGGAGCTAAATAGGTCATTTTGGAGCATATTAAGTCATTTTGGAGCTAGATAGGTCATTTTGGAGCATATTAAGTCATTTTGGAGCTAAATAGGTCATTTTGGAGCATATTAAGTCATTTTGGAGCTAAATAGGTCGGGAGATGCAAAATCAAATGCTGCATTGGATTAAAGAAGCCCGGTGGAAAGATCTTCTCTAACTTGCAGATCAACTCCGGCGCCAACTCTTCCAGTTCTTCTAGCAAGCCAGGCGATAGTTCTTTCGCACAAAGAACACGGAAGAAATAGCTCAGCTCTGCCAGTACTAGCCATTCATCCTCAGGGATAAAGCCACGCAACATCACCGGCATTACCCGCTCAAGCCATATGTGCCAATCATGACTCTTGAGACCAAATATTTTCAATTTTTCAAGGCTCACTCCCCTCTTTAGATTCGCTGCATACCCATCGGGGAACATCAACTCATTTTTCACCCACAGGAGCATTTCCCTCATAACTGGCCTTCCAAGATTGAACCATGCCTTTGGCTTCGTCCAGTTCTTCTTTCCTTTCGGTTGTCGCATGTTTTGTAGCGGTCTATCACATAGAGCCTGCTGATCGACTCTAGCCTTAGGATTATCCTTTGTTTTCCCCTCTATGCCGAACAATGTACCAAAGAGGGCCTCGCCGACATTCTTTTCAGTGTGCATCACGTCGTTGTTCTGTGGGCAAAGGAGGTCTTTGAAGTAAGGCAGATCCCACAAGCATGTCTTGTGAGTCCAGGCGTGTTCGGAATTATACCCCTTGAAATACCCTGGACGCTCCGGATCCGGCTCGAGAGAGTTTAACTGATCCAGGGTCTGTTGGCCTGTCAACGCAGGTGGTGCAGAGTTTTTGACAACTCTACCTTTGATTAAGTTCTTCTTGTCTTTTCTGAACTTATGGCGAGGATCCAGGAACTGTTTATGCATGTCGAAGCAAGAAAACTTGCCACCCGCCTGCAGCCGATGAAACTCAAGAGCTGCCTTGCATGTGGGGCACGGGAACCTTCCATGCACACACCAGCCAACGAATAGCGCATACGCCGGCAAGTCATGCATCGAGTACATGTACCACGCACGCATTAGGAAGTTTTTTTTTGTAGCGGCGTCGTATGTCTTGATCCCATTATCCCAAGCTTCTTGCAGTTCATCCTTAAGCGGCTGCATGTACACATTCATATTCTTCCCCGGATAGTTGGGCCCCGGAATTATCAACGTCAGGAAAATGTTCTTTCTTTGCATAATCTGTCCGGGGGGGAGATTGAGTGGAATGACAAATACAGGCCAACAACTGTATTGGGCTGCCATCATACCACACATTGAACCCCTCCGTGCTTATGGCGAGTCGAGGATGCCTTGGATCTGCCGCTTTAGCATGATGTATTGCATCGAAGTGCTTCCACGCAAAAGCGTCCGATGTGTGTACCAACATCGACTCCCCATCTGCATCTAGTTCGGTTCTTTTGCCCAATTTGTGCCATGTCATCTGTCTGGCCGTCTCTTCGACCATGAAAAGACGTTGAAGTCTTGGTATGATTGGCATATACCAAAGAACATTAACTGGGATTTTTGTCTGACTCTTCTCACCCATACCGTTGTCTACCTCAACATACCTGGAAGACTGGCAAACTGGACAATACTTCAATTCCGCATACTCAAGCCTAAATAAGGCACATCCTTTCTCACAGGCATCTATCTTCTCATAGGGCATCTTAAGTACACGGAGGATTTTGTCCGACTGATACAGGTTTGCAGGCATTACATGGCCTTTGGGTAGAAAGCGTCCAAATAGTGTCATCATCGCGTCGTAGCATTCTCTGCCCAAGTTGAATTGAGCCTTCAGAGCCATTACTTGCGCGATGGCATCCAGCTGACAAAGCTCAGTGTGCTCGTGGAGAGGACGTTTTGAAGACTCCAACATATCATTGAAGGCCTTTGCAGATTCCTCCATCTCATCGTCCGAATCCCGAGCATCATCAAAGTCTTCCACCATGTCTTCCATCCCGGTACCATGCTTGTCGGTGCGACGACGGCCCTCCTCAGCTCTGGCATGTTGGGCAGACTCACCATGAAATGTCCAGACCATATAATTAGGCGTGAAACCCAACTTCTGCAGGTCTTTGATCATTTCAAACTCTGACTTCTTATGAAAGTTGTCGCACTTGAGACAGGGGCACCAGGTTGTTTCCTGTCCATTTGCAAATGCGGCTCTCACAAACCCATTGGTTTTTCTCATCCATTCACGGGTCATGTCTTTCTGACTAGTGTGACCGGTGTACATCCACGCACGATCACTCATCTTGCCTAGCTACTGGACACACAAGAAATACATACATAATTCAGCAAACCATATTCATCAGTTAATAGAGTTTGTCAATTTTATTACGTCCATCAACCTAGATGCTAGTAGGTAAAGATAGGTCCTAATCCCACCCGAGTATGTGTAGATTGGGTTCGTTTTCCCATGCTCTGCTCCGGATCTGATGCAAAATTTCGGCAGCACCTCCCCGCTGTTCTCCTGATACACGTCTCGGCAATAAGCAGAGAGGATGTGTACACGGAGAACAACAGGGAGGCACTGACGAAATTCTGCATCGGATCCGGAGCAGAGCATATGGGAAAACGAACCCAATCTACACATACTCGGGCTGTCCATGGATAACGTTGGACAATTCGAAAGAATCACGGTTATAAATATGCAAATGAATGCATATTTATAGATGTAACCCTTTCGAACGGGAGACGCATAGTGGTCACGCATACTGATGATTGACACCTACAGCTAGCATGTTTCATCGGCACGAAGACCGAAACAGAGCAAATGAAGGGGGGAGGAGGAGATGTCATTTGTGCTCACCCACGAACGAGAGGCGGAGCTCGTCGAACGCACGGGGAGGTCGTCGAACACCAGACCCTCGCAGCAACGAAAGAACTGCACATTTAAATCAGAAAATATATGACCTAACTCATAATTCACAAATATATGACGGGGTGTCGGGTCGGGGTGTCGGGTTAACTTTCATTCTGTCGATGCTCCCTTCAACAACTCTCACCTCTCAAGTGGTGGTATATATGTATGGTGGGGCACTCCTTGCCTGTTTATTTCGACCGTCGATGACGGTCGTTACTCCCATCCCTTGCTGCGTTACCAAGGTCTCACAGTAAGAGACGAGGAGCAACAACCACCTACGACAACAGCCGATGTCTTTCCTCTTATAACATCTCTCATCTCTCAATGTTATTTCGACCGTCGGTGACGGTCGGTCTTTTCGTCCTCCCCCTGCTTTACCAAGGTCACAGAGGGGGAGGACGAGAAAGACCGACCACCTACGAACAGCCGGTATCCTTCCTTCAAGAGCATCTCATCTCTCACTCTCATCTCTTTCAAAAGGAAGCACCATCAGAATGAAAGTCATCCCTCGACCACTCGACCCCTCGACCCCTCAACAACCCTCGACCCCTCGGAGATTCTTTTCCTTCTTTTCTCTCCTCGACGACCCATGAACGACTACACCGCACCGAACTCCAGCCATCGACACAACGACCGGAACAGAGCAAATAGGGGAAGGTCAGGGAGGAGATGACAGTCGAGCTCACCCTTAGACCGTAGAGGCGGTAGTCGAACGACGATGACAACGGCAACGGGACCGACAGTGCTCCTGGAGGTGAAGAGAAGATCCCTGCACATGAAAAACAATCCAACATAAGCACCGCAGAACAATATAATCAACAACATCTAACCTAACGGAATAAAAAGACACTATTTTTTTAAATGAAAATCCATACATAAATCCACCCATACATCTATATAGCATTCATCCATCTTTCCATCCATACATCTACACAACATACATCCATCTAGCAATCCATATAACAACTACAAATTGTTCAAAATCACATATACATACATCCATCCACAGATTGCTGGCACCGCCCCTGTATACATACATCCATCTATCCATCCATCCTTACATCAATCTATCCATCCATCCACAGATCCATCAACTCCTAAATCCATACATGCAAAAAAAAAATAAGAACAAAGAGGGGACCGGTGCTCACCGTGGGGCTGGGCAGAGGGGGCAGAGGGCAGGAGGAGCTGTTGCGGCGTGGTGGAGGAGGGGGCGACGTGGTGGGGAGGGGGAGGAGGAGGGAGGGGGCGCGGCAGTGGAGGAGGGAGGGGGCGCGTTGGTGGAGGGGAGGGGGCCACGTGGTGGATGGGGGGAGGGGGGCGAGTGGGGAGTGGGGGGGCGGTGGAGGGAGGGAGGAGGGGGCGGCGGTGGAGGAGGGAGGGAGGGGGGCGGCTGTGGAGGGGGAGGGGGGGAACGGCGGCAGGGGTGGAGGGGGAGGGGGCGCGGTGCGGTGGAGGAGCGGGGGCGGCGGCGGCGGTGGAGGGAGGGGGCGGCGGCGGCCTGCGCGGGAGGGGGCGGCGGCGGCGACCTGCGCGGGAGGGGGCGGCGGCGGCGGCCTGCACGGGAGGGGGCGGCGGCGGCGGCCTGCGCGGGAGGCAGAGGGTGGGGAGGCGGGAGAAAGAGATGTGGAGGAGGGCGCGCGCGCGGGGGGCCAAATTAACCCCCCGCATTGCCGTCTGTTTTTTTTTCTCTTTGCAGCCTGCTGGCGGACGGCAAAGACCAGCAGACGGCAAAGAGGATGACCGTTAGACAGCCACCGCCGTGAAACTGTGGGCCCCTCTTACCTCTTTGCCGTCTGCCAGCAGACGGCAACCACTTTGCCGTCTGCTGGCAGACGACAAAGATTTCTTTGCCGTCTGCCAGCAGACGGCAAAGAAGTGGCCCGTGTGACCTACCCAGTGCAGTACCCCGTGGGGTCCACTTTGGACTTTGCCGTCTGCTGGCAGATGGCAAAGAACTCTTTGCCGTTTGCTGGCAGACGGCAAAGAGCTGGCAGATGGCAAAGACCCTGTTTGCCATCAGCTGGTTCTTTGCCGTCTGCTTTGAGAAGACAGACGGCAAAGAGCCTCTTTGCCATCAGCTGGCAAACGGCAAAGAGCTGGCAGATGGCAAAGACCCAGATTCTAGTAGTGAATGCTGAACTGGATGTCTGACAGAACTGTCGGCTGAGGCCACGATGCAGAACGCCCGTACTATGCCCACGTGATGGTTAGTGCTATCAGGCCAGAGGCCTGCTCGGGTCAAATATCCAAATCGTTAGGACTAGGGGCTTGCGGTAACGAGCAGAGACTCACGAAAGATGTGACCCCGTTGCCCCGTCTCGAGGACTTGCTGCAAGGGTTAAGAATGCCCGGCCGCGCCTTGTATTCATCACTCGGGCACCGTACAGGCACCCGTCTTCACAACACTCGCCTCTCAGGCGCACGCGGGTACCCCTCAGGGTCGACCCGCCTATCCAAGTAACAGTGTAAAGTCCAGGTATCCGTGTGTCCATAACATCAGGGGAATCCGAGGTATCACCCTCGTTGAATTCCCACTCGATGTATCCGTCAAGGTGAACTCGGAGGAATCACCCTCGCTGGGTTCACACTTGAGGGGTTGTACGACGGCATCGTTATCGGAAGCGGTGAAGGAGGAATCACCCTCGATGACCACGACCGAATAGCTACTCTACAGAGTTAACATCAGAAGTGCTACAAGAGGTTTCACCCTCGGCACTCGATAGTAACGCTGCAGTGTCATTACAACTAAGGGGGGGTGATGTGCGGTGTCGGGGCCTGGTCTTCAATCCCGTTGATCGGGTCTTCGGATTATCCACCGGGGCAGTCAGGATAAGTGGGGTCACTGATAGGTCTCTACCCAGCCTAAATTAAGCAGTTTAGGATATGCAGGTAATTATCAACAGCAGGTTACAATAAATAGGCTATGCATCAGAATAGGTAAAGCAGTAGCAGCAGCAATTCTAATGCAAGCATGAGAAAATAGAATGGGCGATATCGGTATGCTCAAGGGGGGGGGGGGCTTGCCTGGTTGCTCGGCGGCAAGGGCAAGGTCGTCAATGGTGTCTTCGGGCTCCGGAGCTGCATCAGCCTCGGGGACGACGTCGGTGTCGGGGGCTACCGAGAGAGAAGAGGGGGAGGAAACAGTAAATACAAAGCAAACAAGAGCATGACAAATACGATACACGGTGCTAGGGGTAGTCTAACGCAGTACTACACGTATCAGACGGAGCGGGAGAATATCTGACGATATTTCCCGGGTCTTTGGAATTATCGGACAGACGATCCGGAGGGGGACGGTTCCATGTTCGGATAGTTAGAGACATGTGGCGGACGAACGGACCGCGTGTTCGGATTCATCTCGTCGTTCTGAGCGACTTTCATGTACAAAGTTTTTCGGTCTGAGTTACGGATTATTTAATATGATTTTCTAAAATTTTTATTAATTTCTGGAATTTATCTAATTAATTAAAACAACATTATCCGAAACAGTGTTGATGACATCAGCATGACATCATGCTGACGTCAGCAGTCATCTGACACGTGGGACCCACCTGTCATTGACTGATTAGTTAATTAGTGTTAACTAATTAATTAATACTTAATTAAACTAATTAACTAAATTAGATTAACCTAATCAGGATTAATTAACTAAATTAATTAATTATTAATTTTAATAATTTTTTATTATTTCTGGGGCGTGGGCCCCGGCTGTCATTGGCCAGAGGGGCCTAACGGGCGCGGGCGCCCGTCTGGGCGGACCCGGGCGCTGCATCCCCCGAGCGGCGCGCCGGCGAGCAGGGCATGGCGGGACCGGGCGGCGGCTAGCGAGGGAGGCCGCGCCGGTAGGCGGCGGCGACGCGCAGGGCAGCAGCGGTGTCTGCGACAGCAGCAGGCGCGGTCGCGCTCGGGCGAGCGCGGCCGGGCGCACGCGGGGCGCGGTCGGCGCGGGGTAACGGTGGGCGGGCGCGACGATGCGTCGAGGAGCAGGACGGCGCGGGGCCGCAGGTCACGGCGACCTGGGCGGCAGCGGGGCCGCCGTAGCGAGCAGGACAAGGGCGGCGCCGGCGCGGCGGAAGCAGCAGCAGCAAGCAGCTGCAGATGCGGCAGTAGCAGCAGCGAGCAGCAACTGGCTCGCGGGCGCGGTCGGGGCGCGGCCGGCGAGCGGGATGGCGATGCGGGGCGCGGCGGGCGCAGCGCGTGCGCGCGCAGCAGCAGGCGACAGAGAGGAGGGAAGAGGAGGCCGGCCTCACATGCGGTGCAGGGAAGGGGGCGGCGAGGCTCGAGGAGGCCGTTCGAGGTAGGGGATGAGGAGGCGCCGGCGAAGACGATGGGGCGGCGCCGGGCAGCGTCGAGGCGACGGGGATCGACGACGGGGTCGGGGCACCGTGCCCCGATCCAGATCGGGCAGAGAGGGGGGGAGGAGCGAGAGGAGTGGGGGATCGCTAGGTTAGGTTGGGTTGGGGACCATATGGCCAGGGAGAGCGGGGGGGGTGGGGGGGGTGTGGGGGGGTGGGTGGTGGGCTGGCCGTTGGGCTATGACCCAGGGGAGAGAGGGGGGGTGTTTTATTTTTTTTATTTCCTTTATTTCTCTTCTGTTTTCTTTTTGTCCCTTTTCTTTTTTATTTATTTATTCTTATATCTCTGTTTATGTAATAGTTAGGCCACCAATGATTTGTATAAAACATGGCAAATGTTCCAATAAATACTAGGCATCCTCAACTACTACCAAAAATTAGTTTGGAGGCAAATGGAGTTCACACAATTTTTATAATAATTAAAATGCATTAATCCTAGCTGTTTTGGTAATGTTAGTGCCACCTAATTAATTTATTAATTGTTGGTTTCAATTTTAGAATAGTCTCTGGAATATTTGCTATTTATTGAACACTTTAGTTTTTATGTTGGACAACTTTTATTTTCCACTTTCATTTAAATTTGGATTTTGACTTAGGAGTTGAAATGCAATATAATGCTAATGATGATCATGCACTGTTAAACATGATGACATGGCATAATCAAAAGGGTGATTACTGTAGTTAACCACTGGGGGTGTTACAATCGGCAGGAGTACATGTTCAACAAATGTATTGTTGAGATAATGTCTCTGTTATTATGAATCAGTTGCAGTGTTTTAGAAATGGTACTATCCTGCTTTGTAGTTCTTTCTACATGTTTAACCAAGGTATTGTTAAGAGAATGTCTCTGTTAATATGAATCAGTTACTGTTTTAGGAATGGTACTTTTCTCCTTTGTAATTCTTTATACATGTTTAACCAAGGTATTGTTAAGATAATGTCTCAGTTGTTAATATGAATGAATGACACTGTCTGAGAATTGCTACTGTCCTGCTTTGTTTGCCATTAAGATAAGGTAGATGTTTTTTTCTTGTGGGCGTATAATTCATCAACCGTTATTGGTCAATAATTGTTTGCTTTATACCTATTTGTGCATACAGGGATATCAAAACTTCTGCTCGTTGCTATTTTGACTTTGATTTTAGTTGAATTGCACAAAAGGAGCCAATGTGTTTAAGGCAAACTGTTGCATTACTGGGCCCAGTTGATCTTTTCACTTTTCAGAAAGAAGCAGTCACTGTTTGCGCTACATTACAGAAGGAATGATCGAGAAGCTTTAGAGTATTAGTAGACGCTGGTGACATGACTAGTCTGCAGACCAAGGGAAACTCAACTCAACAACACGTGGGGTGCAAAATTCACTCCACAAGGGAAGGTATGACCAAGTCAGTCGCCGACGCAGCTGTAACAAACAAGGTCAGTATCGGCCTTCATCCACATGATCGTGCTTTGTTATGTTGTGCTAATTATATTGTTGTATTGTTTTGAATAAATGTTTAATTGAAGCTATTGTATTGCTATCTTTTCCTGTTAAGATAATGAAGATGATTATAGTCTTGAGCGTATGTTTAATCAACAAGTAACACTATTATATTCATCACACTTTTTTTGTATTTATGCAGACAGGGATACTCAGCTTGATTTCAGTGGAACTACACAAAATGTTCAGATGGTTCATGTCCTCCATAATAGTTCATCATGCACAATACATTGAATGGTTCTCTAATCATTCGTCGTCACCTTGAGCCACCGGACTATCTACTTGTATGGAGCTGCCAACATCTTCAAGGCCTTGTAACATATAAATATGAAATCCACCGTGCTACGCAAGACATTGTTTGATTTCAGTGGAACTGCACAAAAAGATATGCTGGTTAATCCTGCTCCATGTGCCATTTCAATGTGCAAACTGATGACAAACCCTGCCCGTTCCACAATCATAGGCATTACATATTTTGAATGGGAAAAGCTTGTCAAAG
The DNA here is from genome assembly GCA_011799875.1 of Thinopyrum elongatum. Lineage (NCBI taxonomy): Eukaryota > Viridiplantae > Streptophyta > Magnoliopsida > Poales > Poaceae > Thinopyrum > Thinopyrum elongatum. The sequence goes on along the minus strand of CM022299.1, from coordinate 405,088,848 downwards.
TTTAATCATTGATGTTAGAAAGAAGACATTCATTTAATATTTTGGAATTGGAAAACCTTATCAAATTTTGCTCATTGATGTTAGCTAGAAGACATGCATTTGATATTTTGGAATGGGACGCCCTTTGCTGTGAGCAGCGTCGATCATTTTTTCCTATTCGTGTGTTCAGTTCAGAAGTAAATATTTACGCTGATGAGATGCATAGTCATGAACGTTGACTTATGTAAGGTATTTTAAGAGTTTGTTCTGAATGTTGTCTATGAAATGCCAGGCCTTGTGAGTTTGATTCAAAGTTGAGCTTGGAATGCTGTGTCAAGCGGCATCATGAGCTGTTCATCGTGCCTCGTGAGAATAATGCTTCGTATTGTTTTGCATGTTGATCTAATGCCAGTGATTTGCATGTTAAGAAGATCATCCTCTTCTGTTGTTTCTGTGCTTAAGAAGTTCATCGTCTTATGTTTCATTCATAGCCTATACGACAACTCGGGTAGGTTAGAGGTGAAACCATATGATCTTCAGACCAACTCATCATCTTAGGCCATGATTGGATCGTTGTTTTCCAACCAAAACCGCTTGTAAAACTGACGCTTGTAAATAAAAGCAGATGATCTTGGGCGAAGCGCTTGGTTGCTTGTTTTTGACTGGTAAAATATACACTGGTTTCTCAAATTACACGCGTAACTCGCCGGTTTTCGTTACAGAACTCGGGCGGTCGGTTTCACTATGCCTGTATTTTACGCGTTGTTTCCGGTGACGAGTAAATTACACTTGTATCCTAAATACAGGTGTGTAACAATCCAGAGCTCCAAAGTGCAGCCTTACCGTTTCATGCCGGCTCAGTCTCTCGAAGGTGCTCATAGGGGTCTGATGATCCTGGCTTCCTGAATGAGCAGCGGGCGCTGTATCAGACCATCTGTAGTGCCCGCGAGGCCCTCTCCGTCATCCTTCGAGTTGTTGCGCTCGCCGTGGCACCGCCGTCTCGCGTTGTCAACATGGTCAACGAACATGAGGAATCAGGAGATGACTTTACTTGGAGAGGATGACAGTGGGGACCCACTAGGGCCATAGCCGCACGTACGCAAGTGCCTCCTTATCATATACAACTATAATTTTTTTGCTTCCTCCTGGTTTCCTGACATCAGGGTCCCACACCATTATCAACCTATATAGTCTATATTTTGTTTCAAAAAAACCTATATAGTCAATAAACGAGAGAATTGCACAAGGAGCGGCCGACAGCTGGGACCCAGCAGCTTGAGCAGTATTTGTTTTTTGAGGTGTGAGCAGAGTTTTTCTTGAGCGATGTTTTGTTGTTGTTCAGAGGAGCAGGGTATCAACTGGGCGGGCTGTGGCCCGTCTAACCCAGGCTATTATTTTTATGTCGACCAAATATCCAGGCCAGATATTAATTTTTCAAGGTGAAAATGGCTAGCCCAGCTATACTTTTTTTGCAGAATACCCAACCCAGGTCAACTTGTTATTCTCTGCCCCGCTGGGCAGCAAATCTTTCCTAGGAGGGATGCATTAGGCCTAACAAGAAAATGGGCTTTAAGAAATAATAAATGGGATGTAATTATAAAAACTGGGTTGTAAATATTAAAAAACGCACCAAACAGGTAAGTAGTTTCAAAAATATTATTTGTCGATTTTGAAAATTTTAATTTCATTACTTGTTGTGCGCGCAATATTTTGTTGGATCTTTACCTAATACAAATTTATTTTGAAATTATATTTAATCTGACTCAAAATTTTGGGATAAAAATATTTCGGATCCCATCAAAATGTGGGATTTTTTGTTGAATTCTGTTTTGAGCAGTTGGTTGAAATTATTAATCATTGTCCTGGCTAGAAAATGGACTGTAATTTTAACAAACCGTAAATGGGCTGTAGTAAATTCCATTAGAATTCAAAAAAGGGCTTTACATTATTACAAATTGCAAATGGGCTATATGTTCTATGCCATAGATGTGATGCTCACTTGTGGGCCTACTAAGTTTACGCGTACGGAAGGCTTTGTCAACTTATAGTCAACACACGATTCTAGCAGTAGTGGCCGTTGGATGTCCATCCAACGGCTGTAGTGCTTCTTCAATCTCGGATATTCTTTCTTCAGCCGCCCAAACCACTGCCGGCGGTACCGCCTGCTACCGCCTCCCGTGGCCGGCTGTGCTGGCGCGCAGGCTTCACCGGCCCACCCTACTCCCATCGCCGTCCGGGCCATTCCTCTACTCACCAACACCTCCTGTTATTCTCCGGCGGACGGCAGCCTCACACCGCAGCTGAACCAGTGAACCCTCGTACTCCCCTCCGCGTGGGCATCCACTGTTGTGTCTTCGCCGGCTCCGGGTCGTTCCCTTCCTAGGCCTCGCCATCATTCACCGCGTTGGTTCTCTCGGCGCGGTGTGGTCAACTTTGTCAACAAACGACAGCCATCGGAAGAGGCATGTACGTGGAGTGGCTGATAGTAGGGACCCACATGGCCCATGGCCGCACGCAGCAAGTGCCCCCTTATTATGCGAAAACAAACGATTTCTCCCCCTGACAGGTTTGACCCACCAGCTACATCTTCGCACGCAAGGAAGTGCTTCCTTTATTACGCGGAAAAAAGTTTCCTCTCCCTGACAGCTGGGACCCACTAGCTTTATTATGATCCATTTCATGAAAATATAGATTGTACCAAAGATGCTAAATTGTTTTCTTTTTATTCTAACTCGAAAAAGAAGAAATAAAAAAACCAGAAAACTTCTTCGCACGCAAGGAAGTGCCACCTTATTACGCGCAAAAAAATCATTTCCCCCTGCTAGCTGGGACCCACCAGACTTGTGGGCCTACTAAGTTGTCGCATACGCAGGGCTTTGTCAACTTAGTCAATAAACGATTCTAGCTGCATTGAACGTTGGATGTTAATCCAATGGCCGAGCTGCGTCTTCAACCTCTGGTCTTCTTGCTCCAGCCGCCCAAACCAGCGCCCGTCGTACCGCCTGCTCCAGCCTCCCGTGGCCGGCTATGCTGCCGCGCAGGCCTCACTGCCCGACCATACTACCACTGGCCAGGCCTTCCCTCTACTCACCCACACCCCCTGTTATTCTCCGGTGACGGCAGCCTTACACCGCAGCCGAACCAGTGAACCCTCGTACTCCCCTCCGCGTTGGCATCCACCTGCCTCGTCTTCCCTGGCTCAACGTCGTTCCCTTCCTAGGCCTCACCGTCATCCACCGCCTGGGTGCTGTCCGCGCGGTGTGGTCAAGGTGGTCAACGAACGACAGCCATCGGAAGAGTACTGTACGCGGTGAGGCTGACAGATGGACCCAACAGCTACATCTTCGCACGCAAGGAAGTGCATCCATATTACGGGCAAAAATAAATGATTCTTCCCCCTGACAGCTGGGACCCACCAGTTATATCTTCGCACACAAGGAAGTGCCTCCTTATCCTCCCTGACAGCTAGGACCCATCCGATCGAAGCGTGCGTAGCGTTGTCTGTCTGGTCGCGAACGTGTACGTACGTACTGGTCGATCGGTCTCTCTGCAAGTATGAACCGTGGCCGAGTAAGTAGCGACACGTGTCGTAGTAGAGCACCGGACGTAGCAGTTCAGGCAGTCCCGTCTAAATCGTGTACACGTACGTACAGCCACAGGGCAAAAAATACAGCCATGTACGTACATACGGGCGGGGTCTCGAACGCGTACTCGCGCATACGGACGGCCAGGGCTCGTGTACATGGAGAGGCAACGAATGACATCAATGGCGTCCTGTTCATCGGAAGCCAGCCAGCTGGGTCGGAACAGAGAAACTACGTCGTGTTCATCGAGAGGCAACGGAAAGCATCGTGTTCATCGGGAGCCAACCGGCTTGGACGGAACAGCCGAAACGGGGTCTGGCGTACCGCAGAACGGAGGAAACGGCCTTCTGTTCGAGTGCCTACGGTCAAAACGGGGTGCTGTTGATCGGGAGGGGTGTGGCGTACCACAAAACGGAGGAAACAGACTTGTGTTGGAGCGCCTACGGTCGAAACGGGGTCCTGTTCATCGGGAGGGGTGTGGCGTACCGCAAAACGGGACTCCACGGGCCACTGTTCATCCACCGTCGACTTCCTCCAGCCTCCACCTACTACTGTTCATCCATCGTCGACTTCCTCCAGCCTCCACCATCTACCGTTCATCCATGAGCTACTATTCATCCAGCCTCCACCGGCTACTGTTCAACTAGCCCTCCACGGGGTCATGTTCATCCACCCCCACCTCCTTAATCGGGGTCCTGTTCATCCAGCGGCAACAGCCTCTACTACCACGGGGTCCTGTTCATCCAACCCCCACCGGGAACTGTTCAGGCAACCCCCAACAACGGTCACTGTTCATCAAGAGGCAGCTTCAATCAGCTTCAGTTAGCAGCAGTAGCGAACGAATCGCTCGGGTTCAGTTAATAGCCAAGGGATCGATCGCTCGGGTTCAGTAACGTAGCTAGTGCAATCGCTCGGGTTCAGTAAGCGAATGCCTCACTCGGGTTCAGTTATAGACCAATGCCTCGCTCGGGTTCAGTTAGAGCCCAATGCCTCGCACACACGCGCGTATGTGTATGAGAGAAACGCGCAAACCTCCGTGCATCGCTCGGCCCCGACCACCCACCGTAACCGGGAACTCCCCGATATTTTCCTCGCCCTCGCTTCTACCATGATTTTTTCCGTCATGGACGGCCCAAAGAATGTCATGCAGGTGCGTCCCTGGCCCGCCCAGGACGAAAATCCCATTTTCTGCCATGATTTTTTGTCATAGAAGTAGGATCCCACCACATCTATGATGATACATGCTTTTGTCACAATTATCGTCATAGAAGTGCCATAAGCATGACATAAAAAAAATTCGTTCGGCCCAAAATGTCACGGATGTGTTTTTTTTTGTAGTGAAGACAAGAGATACTTCACGATGCAATTTTATTTCACACATACAAGATGTTGTGTCAAAGACTTCCATTGATCCCTTCACCAAATACCTAGGGCTGCAAGGCTCATGCTTCACCCCATACCTTACCGGACTACTCACACATGGAGACCAGACCGTGAGAAGAAATCATTGAAGAACACATCTTGAGATTGATTGATTGCAATATGGCTTACAATAGATGCCTTGTGCGATGCACGATTACAAGTATGAACTAGATGAGAGAGGGCCGGCTGTGGTGGTGGAGATGGCTATGGTGGTGAAAATGGCGGCGACTAGGGTTTGTGGATGAATATGATGATGAATGGGTTGTGGCTGTGCTCGGCGCTCCTTCTCTCCATCCTCAGTTGACATTTTGACGGGGTCCCCTTAATAAAAGTTGTTCAGGTGGACGAACCACCTCGGTTTCCATGCCAAACGACCGCTCATGCGAGCGCTCGTGGTCGCATGGAACATCGTCTTTTGCTCTTGAGCCCTTCTGACGCTTCCTGGTGATTTGTTCCTTCACCATTTCCCTTCCTTTCCTTTCTCCCATGTGATATCTTCCCCTTTTAGCCCAATTCTTGTGAAAAAAATATCAAAGAGATGATTTGTGGAATCCTATGCATTCATTAGTCATTAGTGGCAATATCGGAGCGAATATCTCTCTTTTAGTGAAATATCTCGGTTTAAACAAGGTTCAAATGAGTGTAAAAATATCACTCATCAAACCCCCAAGCTTAAACTTGATCATCCTCGAGCAACATAGAGAGAAATCTGAATCATAAGGAACTCAATTGTTTAAACCGAAATAGCGAGAAGGTTTTGGTTCACTTAAAATCGGCATGCCTAGATAGCCCTCCACTTCTTGACTTGAAAACTTATCATAGATATAGCGGTGGCATGGTTATAGTGCAAGTGTTAGCGAAGCAAAGATAATCAACACAAAGTATCTGATCTACTAGATAAAACAACTTTGCAACACTTCATTTCATTTAATCTTGACAACACTTTCTTGCCGGGAATGCACGGAAGAGTTTCTTAAGATAGAGCCATGAAAACATAAGTTAGGGAGTAGAAAGCATGTAGTGAAACATGATGCTCAAGTGCTCTTGAACACACCCACAACTGTTTCCTCCTCTAGGCTCTTAAACACTTTGTTTGAATCATTGTTTGCTGAAACTTTGATTGTCACGTGAGGGAGATTATGCCAAATAAGTGATCATGCGCATAGGTTTTCATTGTGGCTTAATGTTTTGGGAAATATGGACCTTTAGCAACAATGTCTCTTTTGAGCTCTTTTGATCAGTCCCCTTTATTTACCACATACACACTCATTTAAGAGAAAGCCGAATAATATTCATTTTTAGTGTTGCCACTACGTACGGTAACAAACTCATAGCCAAAATCTGAGCTATCACTCTTGGTCGATCGCTCATTGGCGAGCGGAGTCCTCAGCATAAGATCAAGAAGGCTGACGAAGCCACATTTACACACGTAAACGCGTATATAGTTGCAAAGGCCATGGCACCAGCCGAAGGCTGTAACACCATGCTGAGATATACAACACAGATTTTTTTGCATAATCTCACCCACCTTTCAACTAAGTTCCTCTAGACAATTTAATCCACAACTGCTATCAAGTCCATTAAAATTAACAACGTGGGGTTGAGCATGTTCAAACATCACTTCCCTACAATTTCTCAACTCCCAAGTCTTGGAAAGACTTTCTCTTGTGCAAAGTTATAATTAATTTCATTTCAAAACTGTCCCACGAGAAGTCTTAGTTGTCTAAAGTAAAGAAAACAAAGGCTACAAAATTATTTCAGCTACTAGAGCAAAACCTTTTTATCAACTATCAAGACTCACTCCCATCCACACATATTACACATACTACTACTACATCTACTTTAAGTATCCAAGTGCAAAGACGGTGGTCGTCGGACATACCTTCATGGTTGTAAATTTACACACTTCTCTTCCTTACTCTTGCATTCCTCGTTGTCCTGACATAGATCAACTCCTTCGAAAACAAAATGCAAATGAACACCAAGGGGCTAAATAAGAGCAAGAGCAAAGCAAAGCTTATTCTATTTTTTTGTTTTTTGGGTTTTTGAAAACTAACTTGCAACCAAAAATCGCAAAGGAAAAAGCAAATGAAAAGCAAAGTGTTGGAATAGACCAACACGAGTGTTTTGAAGCTCCTTGAACTTAAGTACAACCTCATTACAACTTATTCAAAAACCGCCATGATTGCTTGTATCTGCGTTGGTTTTTCCCTTGAAGAGGAAAGGGTGATGCAGCACAACAACGGTAAGTATTTCCCTCAGTTATGAAACGAAGGTTATCAAGCCAGTAGGAGAACCAAGCAACACTATATAAACGGATCCTGCACACAAATAACAAGTACTTGCAACCCAATGTGTAAGAGGGGTTGTCAATCCCTCCACGGTAAAAAGATAGATCAAATAGTATGAGATTGGATAAATAGATCTTGCAAAAACATAAAATAAAATAAATAAAGAAAAAGTGCAACAAGGTATTTTTGGGTTTTTGGAATAATAGATCTGAAAACAATATGATAGAAAATAGACCCGGGGGCCGTAGATTTCACTAGTGGCTTCTCTCGAGATAATAGCATACGGTGGGTAAACAAATTACTGTTGGGCAATTGATAGAAGAGCAAATAATTATGACGATATCCAAGGCAATGATCATGTATATAGGCATCATGTCCAAGATTAGTAGACCGGCTCCTGCCTGCATCTACTACTATTACTCCACACATCGATCGCTATCCAGCATGCATCTAGTGTATTAAGTTCATGGAGAAACAGAGTAATGCAATAAGAATGATGACATGATGTAGACAAGATCTATTCATATAGGAATAGACCCCCATCTTTTTATCCTTAATAGCAACGATACATGCGTGCCTCGCTATCCCTTCGGTCACTGGGTGAGGACACCACAATATCGAACCCATCACAAAGCACCTCTTCCCATTGCAAGAAAAATCAATCTAGTTGGCTAAACCAAACCAAAGTTTCGGAGAAGAAATATGAGGCTATAATAATCATGCATATAAGAGATCAAAGAAGACTCAAATAATATTCATGGATAGAACTGATCATAAACTCACAATTCATCAGATCCCAACAAACACACCGCAAAAAGTCATTACATCAAATAGATCTCCAAGAACATCGAGGAGAACATTGTATTGAGAATCAAAAAGAGATAAGAAGCCATCTAGCTACTGCCTACGGACCTGTAGGTCTGTGGTGAACTACTCACGCATCATCGGAGGAGCATGAATGAGGATGATGAACCCCTCCGTGATCGTGTTCCCCTCCGGCAAGGTGCCAGAATAGGGCTCTAGATTGGATCTCGTGGTTCTGGAACATGCGGCGGCTGGAATTGTGTTTCAACGACTCCCCTAGGGTTTCTGGAATATTTGGGTATTTATAGAGCTGAGAGGCGGTGGAGAGGACCTCCGTGGGCCCCACCACCCATCAGGGCGCCAGAGGCCCCTGGCGTGCCCAGGTGGGTGGTGGGCCCCACGGGCCTCCCCTCTAGTGCTTCTTGGCTCCCAAGTTGTCTTCTGGGCATAAAAAATCTCCAAAAAGTTTCACGGCATTTGGACTTCGTTTGGTACTGATATTCTGCGAAGTAAAAAAACAAGCAAAAAAACAGCAACTGGCACTGGGCACTATGTCCATAGGTTAGTCCCAAAAAATGATATAAAGTTTCTATAAAATGAATGTAAAATATCCAAGAATGATAATATAACAGCATGGAACAATAAAAAGTTATAGATACGTTGGAGAAGTATCAACATCCCCAAGCTTAATACCTTCTCGTCCTCGAGTAGGTAAATGATAAAAACAGAATTTTTGATGTGGAATGCTGCCTAACATGTTTGTCACATATTCTTTTCTTTTGTAGCATGGACATTTGGACTTTTAGATGATTCAAAGCAATAGTCTATAATTGACATGAAGTTTTCAATACTCAAGCATATCAACAAGCAACCATGTCTTTCAAAATATCAACACTAAAGAAAGCTATCCCTAGCCCATTATGCTCAATCATTGATCCATTCATGAAACACACTCGAATATTAGCTACATACAATGCACAAGTATGATCATAGTGCTCCCTAGTTGGTGCTTTATAAGAGAGGATGGAGACTCAAATAAAAATAAAAATTGCATAAAGTAAATAGACAAGCCCTTCGTAGAGGGAAGCAGAGATTGGTAGAGGTGCCAGATGATGATCCTTTCTTGTATCGTATCTGCGTCAATGTTTTCCCCAAGGAGGAAGGGATGATGCAGTATAGCGAAGGTAGGTGTTCCCCTTAGTTATGAAACCAAGGTTATCAAACCAGTAGGAGAACCAAGCAACACTATGTAAATGGTACCTGCACACAAAGAACAAATACTTGCAACCCGACGCAAAAGAGGGGTTGTCAATCCCTCCCGGGTAAAAGATTGGTAAAGTGATAGATTGGTAGATGCAAATAGAATAAAAGCAAATAAAATTCAGGGAGGTATTTTTGGGGTTTTGGTAATATAGATCTGAAAATAAAAGATGCAAATAAATAAAAAGGTAAATAGCAATATAGATATGAAGATATATGATGAGAAAATAGACCCGGGGGCCGTAGATTTCACTAGTGGCTTCTCTCGAGAAAATAGCATACGGCGGGTAAACAAATTACTGTTGGGCAATTGATAGAACCTCAAATAATTATGATGATATCCAGGCAATGACCATTATATAGGCATCATGTCCAAGATTAGTAGACCGACTCCTGCCTGCATCTACTACTATTACTCCACACATCGACCGCTATCCAGCATGCATCTAGTGTATTAAGTTCATGGAGAAACGGAGTAATGCAATAAGAACGATGACATGATGTAGACAAGATCTATTCATATAGGAATAGACCCCATCTTGTTATCATTAATAGCAACAATCAATACGTGTCTTGCTGCCCCGCCTGTCACTGGGAAAGAACACCGCACGACCGAACCCATCACAAAGCACCTCTTCCCATGGCAAGAAAAATCGATCTAGTTGGCCTAACTAAACCAAAGATTCGAAGAAGAAATACGAGGCTATAAGTAATCATGCATATAAGAGATCAAAAGAAGACTCAAATAAATTTCATGGATAAAATAGATCTGATCATAAACTCAAAGTTCATTGGATCCCAACAAACACACCAAAAAAAGAGTTACATCAAATAGATCTCCAAGAGACCATTGTACTGAGAATCAAAAGAGAGAGAGGAAGCCATCTAGCTACTAACTACGGACCCGTAGGTCTACAATGAACTACTCACGCATCATCGGAGAGGCACCAATGAGGATGATGAACCCCTCCGTGATGGTGTCTAGATTGGATCTGGTGGTTCTAGAACTTGCAGTGGCTGGAATTGTGTTTCGTCGACTCCCCTAGGTTTTTTGGATTTTTGGGGTATTTATAGAGCAAAGAGGCGGTGCGGGAGGCGGCCGAGGTGGGTTGTGTTCCCCTCGGAGCCCCCCTCTGGTACTTCTTTTGCCCAACAGGTGTCTTCTGGTCCAGAAAAAATCTCCAAAAAGTTTCGTTGCGTTTGGACTCCGTTTGGTATTGATTTTCTGCGAAGTAAAAAACAAGCAAAAAACAGCAACTGGCATTGGGCACTATGTCAATAGGTTAGTCCCAAAAAATGATATAAAGTTGCTATAAAATGATTGTAAAACATCCAAGAATGATAATATAACAGCATGGAACAAGCAAAAATTATCGATACGTTGGAGACGTATCAGCATCCCCAAGCTTAATTCCTACTCGTCCTCGAGTAGGTAAATGATAAAAATAGAATATTTGATGTGGAATGCTGCCTAACATGTTCATCACATATTCTTTTCTTTTGTAGCATGGACATATGGACTTTTATATGGTTCAAAGCAATAGTCTAGTTTTGACATGAAGATTTCAATACTAAAGCATATCCACAAGCAACCATGTCTTTCAAAATATCAACACTAAAGCAAGTTATCCCTAGCCAATCATGCTCAATCATTGATCCATTCATGAAACACTCGCATATTAGCTACACCCAATGCTCAAGTACGATCATAGTGCCCCTTAGTTGGTGCTTTATAAGAGAAGATGGAGACTCAAATAAAGATAAACATTGCATAAAGTAAATAGAAAGGCCCTTTCGCAGAGGGAAGTAGGGATTTGTAGAGGTGCCAGAGCTCAAAGTGAAAAAAGAGAGATAAAACATTTTGGGTGGCATGCTTTTCCTGTCAACAAAAACTATCGAGTAGTTCCCAATACTTTCCATGCTAGATATATCATAGGCGGTTCCCAAACAGAAAATAAAGTTTATTCCTTTTTCCACCATACTTTCACATTCCACAGCTAGCCGTATCCACGGGTGCCGTCCATACCAACACTTTCCAAGGAATTTATTATTTGACAACATAAAGTAAATTCATTTTTCATTTCAGGACTGGGCATCCCTAATACCTTTGCCGTACTCTCGTGCAATGACAAGTGAATAAACACTCATCTTGATAATAACACATCTAGCATGGCAAAATATCAACCACCCCCTACCATTTCATGAGCGGTACGAGCACACAAAAAGGAAATTTATTTTGAAAATTAGAGATGGCACATACAAATTTGCTTAGAACGGCACGGGAATACCGCATATATTTAGGTATAGTGGACTGATATGGCAAAACTGGGTTTAAGGATTTTGGATGCACAAGTAGTAATCCTACTTAGTACAAGTGAAGTCTAGAAAAAAGATTGAGAAGCATCCAACCAAGAAACGAAAAATCTCATAAGCGAGCATTAAGCATAACTAACACCGAATAATGCACCACAAGTAGGATGTAATTTCATTGCATAACTATTGACTTTCGTGCTTGCATAGGGAATCACAAACATTAACACCAATATTCTTACTAAAGCACAATTACTCATCAACATGATTCACATATCACTATCATCATATATCAAAACTATTACAAAGAATCAAGTTTATTTTGTCCAATGATCTTCATGAAAGTTTTTATTATATCCCTCTTGAATATCTATCACTTTGGGACTAGTTTAATATGTTGCTTTTGATAGCTCAAATAAATTTAAGTGAAGAACATGAGCATAAAAAGATCATCTTTCAAAATAATATAAGTGAATCATGCGAGATTTTCTTTAAAAGTATTAAAGCACACCGTGCTCAAAAAGATATAAGTGAAGCACTAGAGTAATTCCACAGCTCAACGAATTTAAGTGAGGCACATAGAGCAATTCTAACAAATCATAACATAATTTTGGCTCTCTCAAATAGGTGTGTTTAGCAAGGATACTTGACACAAAACAAAAAGAAAAACAAGCAAAGTCTCATATACTACAAGACACTCCAAGCAAAACTCATGATATGTGACAAATAAAAATATAGCTCCAAGTAAAATACCGATGGTCGTTAGAAGAAATAGGGGATGCCACTCGGGGCATCCCCAAGCTTAGTTGCTTGTTAATCCTTGAATATTACCTTGGGGTGCGGTAGCATCCCCAAGCTTAAGCTCCTCTTACTCCTTATTCCTTCATCCATCGTGATCTCACCCAAAACTTGAAAACTTCAATCACACAAAACTTAACAAAACCTTCGTCAGATACATTAGTATAACAAAGCAAATCACCACTCTAAGTACTGTTGCAAACCCATTAATATTTTATTTTTGCATTATATCTACTGTATTCTAACTTTTCTACGGCTCATACCCCCCGATAAAGTCCATAGATTCATCAAAATAAGCACACAATGCAAAGAAAACAGAATATGTCAAAAACAGAACAGTCTGTAGCAATCTGAATACTTCGTATACTTATGTAACTCCAAAAATTCTGAAATATTAGGACAACGTAGTAAATTTGCATATAAATCTTGTGTAAAAAATTAAGAATTTTTCGTCTCTTATGTGATTCTTCAAAATTATTTTACTGGACGAAAAAGTTTCTGTTTTCCAACAAGATCAAATCAACTATCACCCAACATGATCCCAAAGGCTTTGCTTGGCCCAAACACTAATTAAAACATAAAAACACAATAAAAACAGAGGCATAATTATGCAAACACTCAAGAACATAAATAAAAAGGCAAAAATAAAATTTATTCATTGGGTTGCCTCCCAACAAGTGCTGTCGTTTTACGCCCTTAGCTAGGCATAATTCATAGATCTAAGTGTTGTCATCTTTAGTTCTAGATCCATAGGATGCCCTCATGATTGATTCATATGGTGGCTTAATTCTTGTTCTAGGGAAGTTCTCCATACCCTTTCTTAGTTGAAATTGAAATTTAATATTGCCTTCTTTCATATCAATCACGGCACCTATAGTGCGTAAAAACGGTCTACCAAGTATAATAGGGCAAGACAGATTGCAATCAATATCAAGAACAATAAAATCTATGGACACATAATTCCTATTTGCAAGAATAAGAACTTCATTAATTCTTCCCATAGTCTTTTTAATAGTAGAATCCGCCAAGTGCAAATTTAAAGAACACTCTTCATTATCGGTAAGACCAAGCACATCACATAAAGACTTCGGAATTGTGGAAACACTAGCACCCAAATCACATAAAGCAAAACATTTTGTAGAGGTGCCAGAGCTCAAAGTGAAAAAAGAGAGATAAAACATTTTGGGTGGCATGCTTTTCCTGTCAACGAAAATGATCGAGTAGTTCCCAATACTTTCCATGCTAGATATATCATAGGCAGTTTCCAAACAGAAAATAAAGTTTATTCCTTTTTCCACCATACTTTCACATTCCACGGCTAGCCGTATCCACGGGTGCCATCCATACCAACACTTTCCAAGGAATTTATTATTTGACAACATAAAGTAAATTCATTTTTCATTTCGGGACTGGGCATCCCTAATACCTTTGTCGTACTCTCGTGCAATGACAAGTGAATAAACACTCATCTTGAGAATAACACATCTATCATGGAAAAATATCAGCCACCCCCTACCGTTTCATGAGCGGTACAAGCACACAAAAAGGAAATTTATTTTGAAAATTAGAGATGGCACATACAAATTTGCTTAGAACGGCACGGGAATACCGCATATAGGTAGGTATAGTGGACTCATATGGCAAAACTGGGTTTATGGATTTTGGATGCACAAGTAGTAATCCTAATTAGTACAAGTGAAGGCTAGCAAAAAGATTGAGAAGCATCCAACCAAGAAATGAAAAATCTCATAAGCGAGCATTAAGCATAACTAACACCGAATAATGCACCACAAGTAGGATGTAATTTTATTGCATAACTATTGACTTTCGTGCTTGCATAGGGAATCACAAACCTTAACACCAATATTCTTACTAAAGCACAATTACTCATCAACATGACTAACATATCACTATCATCATATCTCAAAACTATTACAAAGAATCAAGTTTATTTTGTCCAATGACCTTCATGAAAGTTTTTATTATATCCCTCTTGAATATCTATCACTTTGGGACTAGTTTAATATGTTGCTTTTGATAGCTCAAATAAATTTAAGTGAAGAACATGAGCATAAAAAAATTCATCTCTCAAAATAATATAAGTGAAGCATGAGAGATTTTCTTTAAAAGTATTAAAGCACACCGTGTTCAAAAAGATATAAGTGAAGCACTAGAGTAATTCCATAGCTCAAAGAATTTAAGTGAGGCACATAGAGCAATTCTTACAAATCATAACATAATTTTGGCTCTCTCAAATAGGTGTGTTCAGCAAGGATACTTGACACAAAACAAAAAGCAAAACAAGCAAAGACTCATATACTACAAGACGCTCCAAGAAAAACTCATGATATGTGCGAATAAAAATATAGCTCCAAGTAAAATACCGATGGTCGTTAGAAGAAATAGGGGATGCCACACGGGGCATCCCCAAGCTTAGTTGCTTGTTCATCCTTGAATGTTACCTTGGGGTGCGGTAGAATCCCCAATCTTAAGCTCTTCTTACTCTTTATTCCTTCATCCATCGTGATCTCACCCAAAACTTGAAAACTTCAATCACACAAAACTTAACAAAACCTTCGTCAGATCCGTTAGTATAACAAAGCAAATCACCACTCTAAGTACTGTTGCAAACCCATTCATATCTTATTTTTGCATTATATCTACTGTATTCCAACTTTGCTATGGCTCATACCCCCCGATAAAGTCCATAGATTCATCAAAATAAGCACACAATGCAAAGAAAACAGAATATGTCAAAAACAGAACAGTCTGTAGCAATCTGAATACTTCGTATACTTATGTAACTCCAAAACTTCTGAAATATTAGGTCAACGTATGCAATTTGTATATCAATATTGTGTAAAAAATTAAGAACAGAATTATTCAGAACTTCTGTGATTCTTCAAAATTATTTTACTGGATGCAAAAGTTTCTGTTTTCCAACAAGATCAAATCAACTATCACCCAACATGATCCCAAAGGCTTTGCTTGGCCCAAACACTAATTAAAACATAAAAATTCAATCAAAACAGAGGAATAGTTGTGCAAACACTCAAGAACAGAAAGAAAAAGGCAAAAATAAAATTTATTCATTGGGTTGCCTCCCAACAAGCGCTATCGTTTTACGCCCTTAGCTAGGCATAATTCATAGATCTAAGTGTTGTCATCTTTAGTTCTAGATCCATAGGATGCCCTCATGATTGATTCATATGGTGGCTTAATTCTTGTTCTAGGGAAGTTCTCCATACCCTTTCTTAGTGGAAATTAAAATTTAATATTGCCTTCTTTCATATCAATCACAGCACCTATAGTGCGTAAAAACGGTCTACCAAGTATAATAGGGCAAGACGGATTGCAATCAATATCAAGGACAATAAAATCTATGGGCACATAATTCCTATTTGCAAGAATAAGAACATCATTAATTCTTCCCATAGGCTTTTTAATAGTAGAATCCGCCAAGTGCAAATTTAAAGAACACTCTTCAATATCGGTAAGACCAAGCACATCACATAAAGACTTCGGAATTGTGGAAACACTAGCACCCAAATCACATAAAGCAAAAAACTCATAATTTTTAATCTTGACTTTGATGGTGGGTTCCCATTCATCATGTAATTTTTTAGGAATTGGGATCTCTAATTCCAACTTTTCTTCCAAAGCTTTCATCATGGCATCTATGATATGTTTAGTAAAAGCTTTATTTTGTTCATAAGCATGGGGTGAACTTATCATGGAATGCAACAAAGAAATACATTCAATCAAAGAGAAACTATCATAATTAAAGTCTTTGTAATCCAAAAGAGTGGGCACATCACTAGTTAAAGTTTTGACCTCTCCAAACCCACTTTTATCAATTGTTTTATCAAGATTTTCACCCTCCGAATTATTGGGACGCCTTCTAGCTAAAATTGACTCTTCTCCAGTCCCTTTATCATCAATTTTAATCTTACTAAACAAGGAATCAATAGAAGAAACACCAATCACTTTAAGATCTTCATCATTTTTATGAAAGCAATCACTAGAAAACACTCTTTCTAAAAATTCTCTTTTAGATCTAAGCATAGCGGTTCTTTTCTTACTTTCATCCATTGTCGGTGTACTAAAGTTTGGGTCCTTTAGTACCCCATACTTGTGCATGGACGGTTGTAGCCATACCAGCGGCAAGGCCTGCCGGGGGACAGCTGGAAGCAAATGCAAGACTATCAGGGAGGCATTCAAGCCGGTGACCAGAAGACAGATGCCCAAAGGCCGGATCCCCGGCAAGATACTTGCCGGGATGGCTTGCGAAGACCCGGCAAGACTCACACCCGGCAAGACTCCGCCACCCTACCACTGCTCCAGCGCAGCGGCCAGCCTGTCATTTGGGTTTTGTCCTCCTGGATGCGTGTCATGGCACTAGTGGTGGACGGGCTTAAGCGGTGCTGATGGGACGGGCCCTTTTTCCGTCCCCAAGAAAGTAAGGGACACCTAAATGGACACCTAAATGGAGCATTTAATGTGTTTGTCCTAAGTCGTCAGTGATAAACATGTAAACACTGTAGCAACTTTACACCTCTTGTATGTACTGTACGCCACAGTTGGTGACCCCTTGGACGTATAAAAGGAGGCCCAAGGCATAGCTACAGGGGGGAGGACTCTCTGGCCCATTCTGCATGCATAGCTGCTGCTTGAACATACTGTTCACTGCGAGCGCTCCTGAAGCTTGGGCTTAAACACCCACAATAAACCAAAGATGGAGTAGGGTATTACGCTTCTCAGCGGCCCGAACCTAGGTAAAAATCCCCTCGCATTGATCGTTGGATCTGCTCTTTATGCATACCTCTCTCCCTGCTGAACCGTAAAAGGGATCCACGCGATCCCATAGGTGTCGTACGCCAACATCTTTGGCGCGCCAGGTAGGGGGAGTAGGTTGCGCGAACCTGATCTAGCGATCAGCGTGTCAGTCTCTTGATCATTTTCGTCGCCATGGCTCCCAAGACGAAGGGTTTCACGGCGATTGGTCCATCCGCGTCCGGTTTGCCCGTGCCTTCACGGACGGGCGACGGCGTGGACGCGGGTGGAGGAGGTGGAGGTCTTGAGCCTCCACAATGTTCTGGCGATCAAAGCCAGGCGAGCGGCATTGTTCGCAGCGGCGACAACAACCCGCACACCGCTAGGTGTAAGGACGGAGCCGTGCTGCCTACAGATGGCGCAGCGAACTCCAAGGATGGGATGGCGCCTTCCAAGACACCCACGCCAGCACATGCGCGGCGGCCTTCTCAGGTCATGTGCGATGAACAGCGCCATGACGTCGGTGGTTCTAGGCGTCCCCAAGGAAAGACCCCTGCGCATCATTCCCGAGATGCGCGGGTCCAGCATGCATGCCAAGATGCCGGTGGAAGTGCGGCGCGGTCGCGGGACCGTGATGGAGCTCCTTCTAACACGGTTAGGAGTCAGAGCTCCTCACGTTCCTCGCACCTTTCGCTGCCGCCTACACCAGCAGAAGCGTTGGCACGAGCGCAGCTGCCCCTGGATTTCCCTCCCGCTCCGGAGAAGCTCGAAGAATGGAGAGCTGCTATTCAGAGCCTCATCAGCTTCGTCAATGGAGATGGGCCGCAGTAGGCGGAGCCTTCGCGGCGACGGTCCATCGAGCCGACATGCGCCGATGGCGAAAAGAGTGGAGATGGTACGACTACGGTGCACTCTCCTCCACGATACCAACAGCGGTCGCTAACTTGGCGGATCGACGGCTGTGATGACGATTCCACGGCGTCATCAGATCCGTGAACTCGCCGCGATCAACGTCAAGTTCTTCAGGAGTGAAGCAGAGAAGTCGCTCGGACCACCATCGAGCGGCGACGGGAAGCGCGCTATCAATCTAACAGACGCACGGGACCCACTGTGGACAAGCCTGCGCCGGGGGACCCTGGTGACTTACCTTATGAGGTGGGTTGCCCGGCGTTTACCCATGAGCTGCGGCGGCTCCAGTGGCCCAATTCCCGAACATTCAAGACGGAGGTCCCGGAGAAATACGACGACAAGAGTCACCCGTCGGAGTTCCTGAGCATCTACCGGGGCTCGGAACGACAAGATACTCACCAACTACTTCCCATACTTAAGCCCAACGTCAGGTCGTGGTTGATGCATCTGCCGGAGAATTCCATTTCCTCCTGGGCAGATTTGTGTCATGAGTTTGTTGGCGCCTTTACCGGAGGCCACCAAGCTCCTGGCCAGGAAAGCGATTTACATCTCATCCCTCAGAAAGAGGGCGAGCCCTTGCGCAAGTACATACAGAGATTCAGCCGTATACAGCACAATATCCCAGACGTTCATCCTGCCGCTGTTATTAGCGCGTTTCATCAGAATGTGTGGAACCGCAAGATGCGGGAAGAGCCAGCGATGAACAAAGTCAGGGATATTATCGAGCTCTATGCTCTGGCGGACAAAAGTGCTCGGGCTGAAGAAGGAAGGAGACTCCCCGGCGAGGATGCTGGCGCAGGAATCGACTCTGAAGGAGAAGACGCCGCCGCCCTGATGAAGAAAGGCTGACGGCGTAACAAGAAGCGCAAGGGCAAGGCTGTGCTTGCTGTCAAGGAATCCGGCAACCCCGGCGCCGCCAAGAAGATCAAGGTTGATGGCCCCGGCAAGGAGGTTGCCGGGTGTGCCTCCTGTCAGGCCTTGGCGGCTGCCGACAAGCCGAAGGGCTCCGACAAGCAATATTGCAAGATCCATCGCACCAAGGGCCATGATCTCCAGAATTGCCGGAAAGTTGAGCAGCTTGTCGAGAGGCAGAAGGCTGAGTATGAAAGGCGAGATAAGGAGAGGGCCCAAGATGGTGCTGAAGGGTCTGGCAAGAAATGCGGTGGCCGAGGAGGTCGCCGTGGCAAGTCCAAGCAACAGAAGAAGAGGCCCGCTCGAGGCCGCGACAAGGAAGAGGGGGGTGACGATGACAACGAAGAGGACGACGAGTCCAGTGAGCACGAGTTCCAAAAGGCTACAGAAGCTATGTGCGTTGGCGGAGGCGCCTCGTTGCATTCTTCTCACCGCCAACTTAAACAGTGGGTGCGCGAGATTAATGCGACAGAGCCGTCAGTCGATGCCCGGAAGCCTCTGAAATGGTCCAACACGCCTATCATTTTTGACGCTGAGGATCACCCTGATCGCACAACCGCGGTCGGGTGTTTGCTATTGTTGGTTTCACCAACGATTCGCAACCTCAAGGTGACAAAAATGTTAGTTGACGGTGGGGCCAGTTTGTACTTGATCTCGCCTAGTGTGATCAAGAGGTTGCAAATTCCTGATGAAGATCTCGAGGAAATGGGCATGTTTCAAGGGATCAATCCAGGAAGGAGCCAGCCGAAGGGCAAGATCACACTGCCGGTGACATTTGGCAGTGAGCTGAACTACATAACAGAAAAGATCATTTTCGACGTCGCCAAGATTCCGTTACCATATAACGGGATTCTGGGCCGTCCAGCGCTGGCCAAGTTCATGGCGGCCTCGCACTACGCTTATAATACATTGAAGATGCCCGGGCCGATGAGCGTCATCACTGTCAACTCCGACAAGAAGGATGCGCTTATGTGCGCCGACCAACTCTACCGGAGGCAGTTGCAGCATCTACCGCCAAGGCACTTGCTCCTGCCGCTGAAGCTCCTGGGGGGAAGAAGAAGACCGGCAAGACCTCTAGCATGCACTCCGGTAAGCGCACCTCCTCGGAGTGCTGCGCTCCCATTAAGGATGTGCCAGAAAGCTCCACCGGCAAGAGCAAGAAATCCAAGGCAGCTCCACCAGAAACTAAGAAGGTGCCCGTCAAGGAGGATGGTACGGGAGGAACTTTCACTATAAGTTCCACCCTCGATGACAAATAGGAAAGCGCGCTTGTTGCTTTCCTGCAGGTGAATATCGATGCATTTGCATGGCAACCATCTGATATCCCCGGTGTTCCTATGGAAGTAATTGAGCACCATCTTGCTGTCTGTCCTCATGCATGACCCGTCAAGCAGAAAGTTAGGAAGCAAGGTGCTGAGCGCGCCCTGCCTTTTTTCAAAATCTTGAAGAAGGCAGGTCCAATGAAATGGACTCCGGAAGCAGAGGCAGCGCTGCAAGATTTGAAGAGGTACCTCTCCTCTCCGCCAACACTAGTCGCACCTAAACCACAAGAGCCGTTGCTGCTATATTTAGCGGCGACAAATCAAGTGGTTAGTGATGCATTAGTAGCGCAGAGAGAAGTCGATGAAGAAACAGCGGCAGCGGCAAGACCGTCAAACGACAAGCCAGGATTTTCCCCGGCAGAGTCTGGTGCCGACAAGGTAGGATTTGCGAAGTCAAATGAAGCAACACAGAGGAAGAAGATGGTGCAGCGCCCAGTTTATTTTGTCAGCTCCCTTTTGCAGGGGGCTAGGTCAAGATACTCTGGCATGCAGAAGTTGCTCTTCGGCGTCCTTATGACCTCGAGGAAGCTGCGCCATTATTTCCAAGCACATGAGATCACTGTCGTCACTCGCTTCCTGTTGCAGCGGATTTTACGAAATCCAGATGCGACTGACAGGATTGTGGAGTGGGCGTTGGAACTGTCAAGCTTTGGTCTCAAATTTGAAAGCACTTCAACAATTAAGAGCAGAGCCTTGGCGGAGTTCATTGCAGAATGGAGCCCAACGCCATGCGAAGAAAGTCAAGGGACAACTCACCCCGACAAGGAAACAAATCGAGAGTGGATTATGTATTTTGACGGGGCTTTCTCGCTGCAAGGTGACGGTGCTGGCATGCTGCTTGTCGCACCCACCGGAGAGCATCTCAAATATGTAATTCAGATGCACTTTCCCCGGGAGAGATCAACAAACAACACTACGGAATATGAAGGGCTGCTTGCCGGTCTCAGGATCGCGGCGGACCTTGGAATTAAGAAGCTCATCGTCAGAGGTGATTCACAGCTTGTCGTCAAGCAAGTTAACAAAGACTATCGAAGCCCGTTGATGGAAGCATACGTCGATTAAGTGAGGAAATTGGAGGAGTGCTTTGACGGTCTGCAAACCGAGCATGTTCCTCGAACAAAGAACAACATTGCTGACGACCTGTCAAAGCGCGCTGCCCTCAAGTTACCTGTGGAACCAGGTACTTTTGTGCTCCGATTGACTCAGCCGTCTGTAACACCATCAGCGGGGCAAGATAAACGAAGGAGGTTGGATTCGGGCCAGTACTTTCCTGCAGAACTCCCAGAAGTTGCCGGCAAGGAAGTTGTCGGGAACAACACCAAGCTTGTCGGGGAGAAACAGGCTCCGCAGGGCCTCGAGCCCTTGCCGTTGAGAGAAACGCTCCCGCAACAGAAGACATGCCTTTAGTCCTTGTTGTCGAGCCTCAGGCTCCAGCATGGGCACAACACATTGTCCAGTTCCTCCAGATAGGGGAACTCCCTGAAGAACAGGAAGAAGCGGAGAAAGTAGCCCGTCGGTCTAGTATGTACCAATTCGTGGACAATGTCCTGCACAGAAAGAGACCGAACGGCGTGAAATTGAAGTGCATTCCTCGAGAAGATGGACTGGAGCTATTGGCAGAGATACATGGAGGCATATGTGGCTCCCACATAGGCTCAAGGGCTCTTGTCGGTAAGGCATTCCGGCAAGGTTTCTTTTGGCCCACTGCCCTCCAGGATGCAACTGCACTAGTAACCAAGTGTGAAGCATGCTAGTTCCATTCAAAGAAATTGCATCAGCCAGCTCAGGCTCTTCAGACAATCCCTCTTTCCTGGCCATTTTCGGTCTAGGGGCTCGACATATTGGGCCCTTTTCCCCGTGCTACCGGGGGCTTTGAGTACTTGTACGTCGCGATCGACAAGTTCACAAAGTGGCCAGAAGTGGAAGCAGTGAGAAAGGTGACAACGCAATTAGCGTCAAGTTCTTCAAAGGACTAATTTGCCGTTTTGGTGTGCCAAACAGAATCATCACCGACAACGACACACAGTTCACGAGCCACACCTTCATGCAGTACGTCCAAGACCTTGGCAGCAAAATCTGTTTTGCTTCTGTTGCTCATCCGAGGAGCAATGGCCAAGCCGAAAGGGCAAATGCTGAAGTATTGCGAGGTCTCAAGACAAGGACTTTCGACAAGCTGAAAAAGTGTGGAAGGCGCTGGATTGATGAGCTGCCGACGGTTCTTTGGTCAATCAGAATGACACCAAATCGAGCCACTGGCCAGACACCCTTCTCCCTAGTATACGGGGCGAAAGCAGTTCTCCCCACAGAACTCATATACGGGTCACCTCGAGTGCTCACTTATGATGAGCTTGAGCAAGAGCAGTTGCGGCAAGATGACGCTACGCTCCTTGAGGAAGATCGTCTTCAGGCTGCTGTGCGAGCTGCACGTTACCAGCAAGCCTTGTGCCGCTACCATAGCCGCAAGGTTCATGCCCGAAGTCTTGAGGAAGGCGACCTTGTTCTTCGGCGCGTTCAGTCGGCCAAGAATTCTAACAAGTTGACCCCGAAGTAGGAAGGCCCTTATCGGGTAGTACTAGTCACCAGGCCTTGCGCTGTTCGCCTGGAGACCGAGGATGGCATTCCAGTGAGCAATTCCTGGAATATCGAACATCTTCGTAAGTTCTACCCATAAGGCACGGTTGCCAGGTCTCCCGGCAACCACCTTTTGTACGAGTTGTGCCGACAAGGCATATGATCCTTTGTACAAAGCCAGGCGCAGACCCTGTGCATAGTGAATAAGCTTAAGTGCTTTACAATTCCTGTTGATTTTCATGTTGATCTATTTGCATGTGTATCCGAGATATTGTATTACATTTGCTTCTGGTAAGCATTAACGAACCACCAAGGTTCCATATCCCTATTTTCTCTTCTTTCTTTTTTCTCAAAAGATAGAAGGTTCCCTCACGTGCAAGTTTGCCGGGGGGAGTGAGGGTACCGACATGCGACGCTCAAAGTTGACATCTTGCGGAAAGGAGCACATCAACAAAAAGCTAAGTTGCAGAACTTTCAGTGAATTTTTTTTACTTAAAGGTTATTTTCCTTGAACGATTTCGGCCTTTGTATGGAAAACCTGCACGCGAAGGAACCTTGTCGTGATCGGTTGCACCCTTACTCTGTTTCGAGTCCGCTCAACAGCTTAGGTGGCTGCACTGAAAATGTCAAGGTATCTTGCCATTAGCGACACCTCCAGTAGGCTGCTAAGGATCCATTCCTCAAAGCACTCGCGGCAAGGGTGCGTGCGTCGGCAAGTTTTCCAATAAGTGTAGGGCATGCACCATACAGAAAGAAATCCGACAAGAGAAATAGTGTGCATTCATCCAAAACATAGCAAGTTATATTACATTGATAGTTGCCGTGATTCTAACTTAAGATGAAACTGTCTTTGGCATGAAATGGTGGCGACAAAAAGAAGCGAAGCGGCTAGTCCCTGAGCTGGCATTCGACCCTCTTGACTTGGTCCTCCTTGTCGACGATGGGCGCGACAATCTCTTCGAGTGCCTTGAGGTCGATATTCTTCGGCAGGCGGTCAAGAACGTTGGTAAGATTGATGCCAGGGTTCTTGTGCACCACTTTGACGAGCACCTTGAGGAGGACGGCCCGGTAGAGTTTGCGGGATTCGTTGGCCAGATGGATTGCTCATTCAGAATGGAGCAGCTTCAGGGCTTCAATGACGCTCTCGAAGAACATGGTCAGCTTGGTGCTCGGAGACGCCCTGTCATCAGAAGAGTCGTTGAAGTTCTGCAGGCCCAGGGTGGATAGTTCTACTGCAAGTATTTCCGTGATGTCAACAAGGCGCTCGGTCCAGATCTTCACACCTTTCTCAAAATCATTATAAGTGGCGGCGGCGCTCTTGAGCAGGTCCTTCTCATTCCGGAGGTCTTTGATCAAAGCCTTCTCGCGAGCCTTGCCGTCCTCTAGGGACTTCTCCAGCGTGGTCAGCTTTAGATTCAGATCAGCGATGGATTCATTGGCTGAGGTGAGCTGTTTGGTCTTGTCGGATATGGTAGTTTGCATCTCCGCCAAGCTGTAGAGGGTCTTCTCTCTGTCGGCTTTGAGTGTCAAGAGCTCCTTGCCATGATCCTCGAGATCCGCCTCCAGCCTCTTTACTTTATCGCCCAGCTCGTTCTTGGCGGCCTCTGCAGCTTCGGCGGCATCAATGGCCTCCTTCAACTTGCCGGCGTGATCTATGGCCAGAGCTTCGAGCGTCTCCTTGTGTTTCTGCTCCAGCTCCTGGGTTCGCTGCACGACGAGCTTTTCAATCTCCTCGTCCTTGCTGCGGAGCTTGCTGGCAAGCGCCTCCTCGCGAGTGGCAAGGTCTTCTTCATGAGCGTCGAGCCCGACGCGGCATTCTGTTAAGCGAGCTTCCTCTACAGCGGCCCGCTGCGCGGCCTCTTCTTGTGCCTTTTCGGTGTCGGACTGCTTTAAGAGGAACTCGCTCCAACTTTGAATCAGTTGTTATCGGCCAGCCATCAGCTCCTGGAAAGCCTCAGCGTACCAGACTTGCATTTCCTCGATGCGCTTCTGGAAATCTGCCTCTGCTGCTTCAATAACTGCTGCCCTGGAGTCTAATTTCTCCTTTCGGGTGCGGTGAAGCGCCTGGAGCTTTTGAAAGTTGTCGCTCATGGTTTGGAGGAGCTGTTCTTCCTTGGACTTGCTGCTGCTGGCGCATGGCTCGTCAACGATCTTGAGTCCAGCAGCGGCGATGACGTCTTCATCGAGAATTTCCCCTTCGGTTGGCACCCCAGTGCTTGCCGTCCCTGGTATGCCGACGAACAGGTTGTCGCCAACCTTAAGGTATCTGCTTGACGGAGGGGCTTCGGATGTTGACGGTTGGTCTTCGACAACCACCTCGCGGGCAACTGGGGGCTCCATGACCAGTGCAGCGCCAGGCGCTCCTGTGGCAGGAATGCTATCAGTATGGTCACCGGTCTCCTTGTCAGCCCCCTCAGCAGACCCCTTGGCGGTTTCTTCCTGTGCGACCTTGGCGGATTCGTCAGCAGCGACTTTGTCGGCCTCGGCGGTAGCATCCTTGGCGGTCTCCTCGATGATGATATCAACATCCATTTGTTCCATCGAAGGAAGATCTGAAGACCGGGGAAGGAAACAAGATGAGACCAAGGTTGAAGTTCAAGAAAACAAAAATAAAGACAGTGACAAGTACTCGGAGGCAAGCGGTTTACCTGTGTCGAGCTGTTGAGAGGTGGTTTCTCCTTTCTTGGCAACATTTGTTGCCGATGTAGGACTGCCAGTGCCCGTGCTTGCCGGCTCCTCTTCAACACGAATAGGCTCGCAAGTGGAAGCCCTTGCCGGAGATTCATCTCTAGGCGGCATGGTTGACGGGGGTGGCATGTCGGGAACGGCCTCCAGTGGCTCTCTTTGTTGGCGTTCTTCTCCTGCAAGCCCGGTGATGTCAGTAGCAAGGATAAACATCTCAATGCTCACCAACGGAAAATGAGTAGTGGACTCATGCTGGGGGCTGAGTTGAGGACTGCGTTGAGGGCTGAGCTTCGGGCTGATGACGACGAGCTCTGGTGCATCCACGGTGCTTGCCAAAGGCTCATCACCCATTGAAGTATTTGCTTTCTTCGCCATCCTTTGCGCCAATGTTTCCGTATCGCTGTGGAGACAGGCCAAAGCAAGACAAATGAGTTAAGAAAATCAGGAACTCAGAAGTTAAAAGATCCAGCATGGCCCTTACTCTTCTCTTTCCGGGCTAAAAGCGGAGATGTCGAAGTCGACCTCCACTACAGTGTCCGTGCGAGGGGGCAGAGGAGGGGTCCTGAGTCGCTTGGCTGCGGCAGAAGTGGTAGGTTGATGTGATCCTGCTGCTCCGGTCGTTGGTGCAGTCGTATGAGACGCCCCCGCCGCTCCAGTTGTTGCCACGGTCGTGCGTCTCGTGCGCCGCACGGGTTGCTGTTGAGCTTCTTGCCGCCGCGCAGCCTTGCCGGCCGTCCCCTTGTCGGAAATCTCACCGCTCGAGGAAGGTTGATTTGCTGGAACGCCAGTGGCAACTTTCCGAAGAACACGCTTCTTCTTCTCTAGAGCTGGGGGCTCCTCGCGCGGTTGCTCCTCGGCTGTGTCTTCGACGGAAGGGCCCCCGGCAACTGTGCCACTCTGCTCCTCGGCAGTTTCACCCTGCCCGGTAGGGTCTTCCTCTGACATCACTTCTTCTTCACTGGTTTCCCCTTCTGTGAAACCAATGTTACCGACCTCCACGGCAAGATTTGCCTCTTCCGCCCTGCTGGCGATATACGCCACTTCTTCATCAGTAGTGGGGCGGATGAGGTTTGTCTCTTCCCGGATGGTTCTCTCCGACAAATTGTCAAAGAACTCCTGTGGGCGCTCCGCGGATGGCTCGGCCCAAGTTCCGTCAAGGCCGTGAGCATTGCACACTGGCATCATGGCGATGATTGAGGTCAGAGTGGAGTTGTTGCACAGAGGAATTACGCTCGCCGGCAACTTATATTTCATGTTGGGCCTGAACAGTTTGTGGCAGAGAGCTGTGTGCTGCATGACTGTCAAGTTGTTATTCAGACCAGGACGCAGCCTCATGATATCTGCTGCATTCCGAAACTCCCAGGCTAGTCTCCCTTTGTTATGCAGAGGAGCGATGCGGCGGCGAAGGAAATTAGCGCCAACCATTTCTATTGTGAGCCCGGCAACCCTGAGACAGTGGATCCTAGTAATTGCGATTGTGAGCTTCTCATCTTGGGGATCGAGAGCGCTCCAGTCATTGCCGCGGACCACTTTCGTTTGTCAGGGAAAACAGAAATGCTGAGGATCTTTCTCCTTAATCCAGCACCATTCGCCTGCCATTCTTCCCACTTGCTATGGAAGAGCCCCTCTGGATATATCTCTTTATTCCATGCCCTTGGAATCCAGGTGATAGAACCGGAAAGGGCGTCTCCTTTTTCGATATGGGGAATGAAATAGTGGCGAAAGAGGGCTGTGCTGGGGACTACTCCGGCGAAATTTTCGCAAAGATGGGCGAAGACTGACATACATGTCACGGCATTCGGCGTGAAATCCAAGAGACGTAAGCCGTATGTGTACATGATGTCGATGAAGAAATCAGAAAACGGAGGGCAGAGCCCGCAATAAAAGTAGGCGGCAAAGAAAGGGAATTTATCTGGGCCACCCTTGGAGGAAGCAGGATTCACGCGAGTAGCAGGGTGAGCCTTTGTCTCCCTCCCCCACATACATAAATACCAATCCCTCAGGGCGCTCGCGTCAAGCGTCGGGGCGAAGACGACGTGTTCCTTCCTCATCTTCACCAGCTCGAACTCTTTCGCCTTGGCATCCCAGTCGATGGCTTTCACCTCTTTGCCCTTGCTCACCTTGGGCGGCATGGCAACTGTGGAAGCAGGAGCCAAGGGCGATGAGGGTGTGGAGGTGGCAGATGGCCGGGAGAGACTCTGTTTCGAGCTCGAGGAAGAAGGCGACAACGGTTTCCAGATTGGAAAGGATGGGAGGTAAATGAGCGACGCCTCTGCGGATTCCTTTTTATGGGGAAGGCGCGGGGCTGCCTCCTTTCTAATCAATGTGAATGCGCCTTTGCAAGCGCGCTGTACTGCGGTCGTTCCGCGCACGTATCCCACATCGCGCATTCAATACGCGTCGTGGGGAAGTGCGTCAAACGAGATAATTACGATAGCTAACTCCTGCCATGCATGCCCATGCACTGTTTGGCCCTAGCCCAACAACGCCTCGCACCCGTGTATGGCCTAGGCCCGGGGGCTCCTGTCGGTGTACTAAAGTTTGGGTCCTTTAGTACCCCATACTTGTGCACGGACGGTTGTAGCCATACCAGCGGCAAGGCCTGCCGGGGGACAGCTGGAAGCAAATGCAAGACTAAATAGGGGGCATTCAAGCCGGTGACCAGAAGACAGAAGCCCAAAGGCCGGATCCTCGGCAAGATACTTGCCGGGATGGCTTGCGAAGACCCGGCAAGACTCGCACCCGGCAAGACTCCGCCACCCTACCACTGCTCCAGCGCAACGGCCAGCCTGTCATTTGGGTTTTGTCCTCCTGGATGCATGTCATGGCACTAGTGGTGGATGGGCTTAAGCGGTGCTAATGGGACGGGCCTTTTTTCCGTCCCCAAGAAAGTAAGGGACACCTAAACGGACACCTAAACGGAGCATTTAATGCGTTTGTCCTAAGTCGTCAGTGATAAACATGTAAACACTGTAGCAACTTTACACCTCTTGTATGAACTGTACGCCACTGTTGGTGACCCCTTGGACGTATAAAAGGAGGCCCAAGGCGTAGCTACAGGGGGGAGGACTCTCTGGCCCATTCTGCATGCGTAGCTGCTGCTTGAACATGCTGTTCACTGCGAGCGCTCCTGAAGCTTGGGCTTAAACACCCACAATAAACCAAAGCAGAAGTAGGGTATTACGCTTCTCAGCGGCCCGAACCTGGGTAAAAATCCCCTCGGGTTGATCGTTGGATCTGCTCTTTGTGCATACCTCTCTCCCTGCCGACCGTAAAAGGGATCCAGGCGATCCCATAGGTGTCGTATGCCGACATCCATAGAAACATATAAAGCTTTAATTGATTCCTCAACTTTGGGTACAAAAATTTTCATCTTGAGATTTTCTACATCATGAGAAATTCTATCAAGGCTTCTAGACATATCATCTATCTTATTCAACTTTTCTTCTATCGTATTATTAAAAACCTTTTGAGCATTGATAAATTCTTTAATATTATTCTCAAGATCAGAGGTGTTCCTATTATTATTATAAGAAGGATCACCATAGGAACCACCATAATTATTAGAGGAATTTCCAGGAAAAGGCCTAGGATTAAAATTACCTCCATAAGCATTGTTATTAAAATTGTTTCGCGAGATAAAATTCACATCTACGGCATCACTATTTTGCTCAATCAAAGTAGACAAAGGCACATCATTAAGATCAATAGGAGCACTTTTACTAGAAACCAATTTCAAAAGAGCATCAACCTTTTCACTCAACGAATTTATTTCTTCTACCGAATTAACTTTTTTTGCTAGTAGGTGCTCTTTCGGCATGCCATTGTGAATAATTTGTCATAATATTATCAAGCAATTTAGTAGCTTCACCCAAAGTAATTTCCATAAAAGTACCACCCACGGCGGAATCCAAAAGATTTCTAGAAACAAAATTCAATCCCGCATAAATTTTTTGTATGATCATCCAAAGATTTAAACCATGAGTAGGACAATTTCTTAGCATCAATTTCATTCTTTCCCAATATTGTGCAACATGTTCATGCTCAAGTTGCTTAAAGTTCATGATCTGAGTTCTAAGGGAAATAATTTTCGCTTGCGGAAAATATTTAGTAATGAAAGCATCTTTGCATTTATCCCAAGAATCGATACTATTGCCAGGCAAAGAAGAAAACCAAATTTTTGCACGATCTCGCAAAGAAAACGGAAATAATTTCAACTTCACAATATCATTATCCACATCTTTTTTCTTTTGCATATCGCATAATTCTACGAATGTGTTAAGATGGGACGCGGCATCCTCATTAGGAGTACCGGAAAATTGATCTTTCATAACAAGATTCAACAAAGCGGCATTAATATCACAAGATTTCGCACTAGTGGCGGGAGGAGCAATCGGAGTGCTAATAAAATCATTATTATTGGTATTGGAAAAATCACACAACTTGGTGTTTTCTTGAGTCATCGTGACTATGCAAACAAGATTGCACACAAAAAACAGATCTGACGAGAAAAACGGCGAACGAAAAAGAGGGCGAATAAAAACGACAAATTTTTGTGAAGTGGGGGAGATGAAAATGAGAGGCAAATGGCAAATAATGTAAATTGCAAGGAGATGAGATTTGTGATTAGGAACCTGATAGATGTTGATGATGTCTCCCCGGCAACGGCGCCAGAAATTGGCGTGTGGACGGGAGACTATCTTGACTTGATCCTCCCCGGCAACGTCGCCAGAAATTCCCTTTGATGATCCTTTCTTGTATCGTATCTGCGTCAGTGTTTTCCCCAAGGAGGAAGGGATGATGCAGTACATCGAAGGTAGGTATTTCCCTCAGTTATGAAACCAAAGTTATCAAACCAGTAGGAGAACCAAGCAACACTATGTAAACGGTACCTGCACACAAAGAACAAATACTTGCAACCCGACGCAAAAGAGGGGTTGTCAATCCCTCCCGGGTAAAAGATTGGTAAAGTGATAGATTGGTAGATGCAAATAGAATAAAAGCAAATAAAATTCAGCGAGGTATTTTTGGGTTTTTGGTAATATAGATCTGAAAATAAAAGATGCAAATAAATAAAAAGGCAAATAGCAATATAGATCTGAAGATATATGATGAGAAAATAGACCCGGGGGCCGTAGATTTCACTAGTGGCTTCTCTCGAGAAAATAGCATACGGCGGGTAAACAAATTACTGTTGGGCAATTGATAGAACCTCAAATAATTATGACGATATCCAGGCAATGATCATTATATAGGCATCACGTCCAAGATTAGTAGACCGACTCCTGCCTGCATCTACTACTATTACTCCACACATCGACCGCTATCCAGCATGCATCTAGTGTATTAAGTTCATGAAGAAACGCAGTAATGCAATAAGAATGATGACATGATGTAGACAAGATCTATTCATGTAGGAATAGACCCCATCTTGTTATCCTTAATAGCAATGATCAATACGTGTCTTGCTGCCCCTTCTGTCACTGGGAAAGAACACCGCACGACCGAACCCATCACAAAGCACCTCTTCCCATGACAAGAAAAATTGATCTAGTTGGCCTAACTAAACCAAAGATTCGAAGAAGAAATACGAGGCTATAAGTAATCATGCGTATAAGAGATCAAAAGAAGACTCAAATAACTTTCATGGATAAAATAGATCTAATCATAAACTCAAAGTTCATCGGATCCCAACAAACACACCGCAAAAAGAGTTACATCAAATAGATCTCCAAGAGACCATTGTATTGAGAATCAAAAGAGAGAGAGGAAGCCATCTAGCTACTAACTACGGACCCGTAGGTCTACAATGAACTACTCACGCATCATCAGAGAGGCACCAATGAGGATGATGAACCCCTCCGTGATGGTGTCTAGATTGGATCTGGTGGTTCTGGAACTTGCGGCGGCTGGAATTGTGTTTTGCCGACTCCCCTAGGTTTTTTGGATTTTCAGGGTATTTATAGAGCAAAGAGGCGGTGCAGGAGGTGGCTGAGGTGGGCACAATCCACCTGGGCGCGCCCTGGGCCCCCAGGCGTGCCCTAGTGGGTTGTGCTCCCCTCGGAGCCCCCCTCTGGTACTTCCTTGGCCCAACAGGTGTCTTCTGGTCGAGAAAAAATCTCCAAAAAGTTTCACTGCGTTTGGACTCCGTTTGGTATTGATTTTCTGCGAAGTAAAAAACAAGCAAAAAACAGCAATTGGCACTAGGCACTATGTCAGTAGGTTAGTCCCAAAAGATGATATAAAGTTGATATAAAATGATTGTAAAACATCCAAGAATGATAATATAACAGCATGGAACAAGCAAAAATTATAGATACGTTGGAGACGTATCACCAGAGCTCAAAGCTTAAATTGAGAGATAAAATTTTTGAGAGGCATACTTTTCCCGTCAAAGAAAACGACCAAGTAGTTCCCAATACTTTTCATGCTAGATACATCATAGGCAGTTCCCAAACATAAAATAAAGTTTATTACTTTTTCTGCCATTCTTTCATAATCCATGGCTAGCCGTATCCACGGGTGCCTTCCATGGCACCATTTTCCAAGGAATTTATTATTTGACAACATAAAATAAATTTCTTTTTCGTTTCGGGACTGGGCATCCCTATTACCGCCACACTCTCGTGCAATGACAAAGTGAATAAACACTCATCTTGAGAATAACACATCTAGCATGGAAAAATATTGGCCACCCCCTGCCGCTTCATGAGCGGTACGAGCACACAAAAAGGAAATTTATTTTGAAAATTAGAGATGGAACATACAAATTTGCTTAGAACGGCACGAAAATAGCGCATATAGGTAGGTATGGTGGACTCATATGGCAAAACTGAGTTCAAAGATTTTGGATGCACAAGTAGTATTTCTACTTAGTACAAGTGGAGGCTAGCAAAAAGATTAAGAAGCAACCAACCAAGAAACGAAAAATCACATAAGCGAGCATTAAGCATAACTAACACCGAATAATGCACCATAAGTAGGATGTAATTTCATTGCATAACTATTGACTTTCGTGCTTGCATAGGGAATCACAAACCTTAACACCAATATTCTTATTAAAGCATAATTGCTCACCAACATGACTCACATATCACTATCATCATATCTCAAAACTATTACAAAGAATCAAGTTTATTTTATCCAATGATCTTCATGAAAGTTTTTTTTATATCCCTCTTGAATATCCGTCACTTTGGGACTAATTTCAAATATTACCATTGCTTGTAACAAGCTCTCAAACAAATTTAAGTGAAGAACATGAGCATAATTAAAAAAAATCTTTCTCTCAAAATAATATAAGTGAAGCATGAGAGAATTTCTTCAAAAAAATTACTACCTCTCAAATTATTCTAAGTGAAGCATGAGAGTATTTCTTCAAAAATTAAAGCACCACCGTGCTAAAAAAGATATAAGTGAAGCACGAGAGCAATTCCATAGCTCAAATTTTTTAAGTGAAGCACATAGAGCAATTCTAACAAATCATAGCATCATTATGGCTTTCTCAAAAAGGTGTGTTCAACAAGGATGAAAGAAAATCAAGCAAAGACTCATATAATACAATACACTCCAAGCAAAACTCATGATATGTGATGAATAAAAATATAGCTCCAAGTAAAATTACTGATAGTTGGTAGAAGAAAGAGGGGATGCCTTCCGGGGCACCCCAAGCTTAGTTGCTTAGGTCTCGTTGAATATTACCTTTGGGTGCCATGGGGCATCCTCAATCTTAGGCTCTTGACACTCCTTATTCCTCCATCCATCGTGATCTCACCCAAAACTTGAAAACTTCAATCACACAAAACTTAACAAAGCCTTCGTGAGATCCATTAGTATAAGAAAACCAATCTCTACTTTAATTACTGTTGCAAACCCATTCATATTTTGTTATTGCATTATACCTACTGTATTCTAACTTTACCATGCCTTATACCCCCCGATATAATCCATAGATTCATCAAAATAAGCACATAATGCAACGAAAACAGAATCCGCCAAAAACAGAATACTTTGTAAAGACATGAATTTTACTCATACTTCTGTAACCGCAAAAATTCTTAAAAATTAGGAAAACGTAGGCAATTTGTATATAAATCTTGTGTAAAACATTCAGAATTGTTCGTCAATTATGTGAATATTAAAAATTCTTCTACTGGACACAAAAGTTTCTGTTTTCCAACAAGATCAAATCAACTATCACCCAACATGATCCAAAGGCTTTACTTGGCACAAACACTAACTAAAACATAAAAACACTATAATAAAAGTAGCATAATTGTGCAAACACTCAAGAATATAAAGAAAAAGACAAAAATAAACTTTATTCATTGGGTTGCCTCCCAACAAGCGCTATCGTTTTATGCCACTAGCTAGGCATAATGCATAGATTCAAGTATTGTCATCCTTAGTTTTTGATCCATAGGTTGCCCTCATGATTAATTCATATGGTGGCTTAATTCTTGTTCTAGAGAAGTGTTCCATACCCTTTCTTAGTGGAAATTGAAATTTAATATTACCTTCTTTCATATCAATCACGGCACCTATAGTTCGTAAAAACGGTCTACCAAGTATGATTGGACAAGATGGATTGCAATCAATATCAAGACCAATAAAATCTATGGGCACATAATTCCTATTTTCAAGAATAAGAACATCATTAATCCTTCCCATAGGTTTTTTAATGCTAGAATCCGCTAAGTGCAAATTAAGAGAACATTCTTCAATATTGGTAAGACCAAGCACATCACATAGAGATTTCGGAATTGTGGAAACACTAGCACCCAAATCACATAAAGCAAAGCACTCATAATTTTTAATCTTGACTTTAATGGTGGGTTCCCATTCATCATGTAATTTTCAAGGAATTGAAATCTCTAACTCCAATTTTTCTTCTAAAGCTTTTAGCATGGCATTTATGATATGTTTAGTAAAAGCTTTATTTTGTTCATAGGCATTGGGTGAATTTATCATGGATTGTAACAAGGAAATACATTCAATCAAAGAGCATCTATCTTAATTAAGGTCTTTGTAATCCAAAAGAGTGGCCACATCACCAGTTAAAGTTTTAACCTCTCCAAACCCACTTTTATCAATTTTCTCAACAAGATTTTCACCCTCCGAATCATGGGGACGCCTTCTAGCTAAAGTTGACTCTTCTAAAGTCCCTTTATCATTAATTTTAATATTACTAAACAAGGAATCAATAGAAGAAACACCAATCACTTTAAGATCTTCATCATCATTATGAAAGCAATCGGTAGAAAATGCTCTTTCTAAAAATTCACTTTTTGCTCTAAGAATAGCGGTTATTTTCTTACTTTCATCCATGGAAACATATAAAGCGTTAATTGATTCATTGACATCAACCTTAGGTGGAAATTTTTTAATCTTGAGATTTTCTACATCATGGGAAATTCTATCAATACTTCTAGACTATACCTGGCCATCTGTCGGGCCGGGCCGGGCTTTGGGTGGGGCCTATCAAAGGCTGACGCGAAAAACCTGGGCCCGAGCCCAGCCTGACCCGTCCCGGCTGTTGGGCCTAAAAATTAGGCCCAGGACCGGCCCATCACGCGAAAAGCCCGCCGGGCCTCGGGTTGGGCCTCTTCCTTAAACTGCGAGTATGATGGGCCCAGCCCGTCCCGGTTGTCGGGCTCAAAATCTAGGCCTAGGCCCGCCGCATGGATAGGGTCAGGTCGGGCCGGGTCGGGTCGGGCCGACCGGGCCGGGCTGCCCATGGCCAGGTATATTCTAGACATATCATCAATCTTATTCAACTTTTCTTCTATCGTAGTATTGAAAACCTTTTGAGCATTGATAAATTCTTTAATATTACTCTCAAGATCAGAGGTGTTCCTATTATTATTGTAAGAAGAATTACCATAGGAACTGCCATAAGTATTAGAGGAATTTCCAGGAAAAGGCGTAGGATTAAAATTACCTCTATAAGCATTATTATTAAAATTGCTTCGCGAAAAAAATTCACATCTACGGGATCACTATTTTGCTCAATCAAAGTAGACAAAGGCACATCATTAAGATCAATAGGAGCATTTTTATTAGCAACCAATTTCATAAGAGCATCAACTTTTTCACTCAAGGTACTAATTTCTTCAACAGAATTGATCTTTTTACTAGTAGGTGCTCTTTCGGTATGCCATTGTGAATAATTTGCCATGATATTATCTAGCAATTTAGTAGCTTCACCCAAAGTAATCTCCATAAAAGTACCTACCGCGGCGGAATTTAAAAGATTTCTAGAAACAAAATTCAATCCCGCATAAAATTTTTGTATGATCATCCAAAGATTTAAACCATGAGTAGGACAATTTCTTAGCATTAATTTCATTCTTTCCCAAGATTGTGCAACATGCTCATGCTCAAGTTGCTTGAAATTCATGATTTGATTTCTAAGGGAAATAATTTTCACTGGCGGAAAATACTTAGTAATAAAATAATCTTTGCACTTGTCCCAAGAATCGAGACTATTACGAGGCAAAGATGAAAACCAAATTTTTGCACGATCCCTCAAAGAGAAAGGAAACAATTTCAACTTCACAATATCATTGTCCACATCTTTTTTCTTTTGCATATCACACAATTCTACGAAAATGTTTAGATGGGACGCAACATTCTCATTAGGAGTACCGGAAAATTGCACTTTCATAACAAGATTCAACAAAGTGACATTAATATCATAAGACTCCGCACTAGTGGCGGGAGGAGCAATCGGAGTACTAATAAAATCATTATTATTAGTACTGGAAAAATCACACAATTTGGTATTTTCTTGAGACATCGCAACTACGCAAACAAGATTGCAAATAAGAAAGAGATCTGATGAGAAAAACGCAAACAAAAAAGAAGGCAAATAAAACATCAAATATTTTTGTGCTTTTTGCAAAAACGTTTTAGAAGTGGGGGAGATGAAAACGAGAGGTAAATGGCAAATAATGTAAATTGCAAGGAGATGAGATTTGTGATTAGGAACCTGATAGATGTTGATGATGTCTCCCCGGCAGCGGTGCTAGAAATTCTTCCTAATTGCTTGTATATGCGTTGGTTTTTCCCTTGAAGAGGAAAGGGTGATGTAGCACAAAAACGGTAAGTATTTCTCTCAGTTATGAAACCAAGGTTATCAATCCAGTAGGAGAACCAAGCAACACTATGTAAACGGATCCTGCACGCAAATAACAAATACTTGCAACCCAACGCGTAAGAGGGGTTGTCAATCCCTCCACGGTAAAAAGATAGATCAAATAGTATGAGATTGGATAAATAGATCTTCCAAAAACACAAAATAAAATAAAATGAAGAAAAAGTGCAGCAAGGTATTTTTGGGTTTTTGGAATAATATATCTGAAAACAATATGATAGAAAATAGACCCGGGGGCCGTAGATTTCACTAGTGGCTTCTCTCGAGAAATAGCATACGGTGGGTAAACAAATTACTGTTGGGCAATTGATAGAAGAGCAAATAATTATGACGATATCCAAGGCAATGATCATGTATATAGGCATCACGTCCAAGATTAGTAGACCGACTCCTGCCTGCATCTACTACTATTACTCCACACATCGACCGCTATCCAGCATGCATCTAGTGTATTAAGTTCATGGAGAAACGGAGTAATGCAATAAGAACGATGACATGATGTAGACAAGATCTATTCATGTAGGAATAGACCCCATCTTTTTATCCTTAATAGAAACAATACATGCGTGCCTCGCTATCCCTTCTGTCACTGGGTGAGGACACTGCAAGATCGAACCCATCACAAAGCACCTCTTCCCATTTCAAGAAAAAATCAATCTAGTTGGCCAAACAAAACCAAAGTTTCGGAGAAGAAATACGAGGCTATAATAATCATGCATATAAGAGATCAAAGAAGACTCAAATAATATTCATGGATAGAACTGACCATAAACTCACAATTCATCGGATCCCAGCAAACACACCGCAAGTCATTACATCAAATAGATCTCCAAGAACATCGAGGAGAACATTGTATTGAGAATCAAAAAGAGAGAAGAAGCCATCTAGCTACTGCCTACGGACCTATAGGTCTATGGTGAACTACTCATGCATCATCGAAGGAGCACCAATGAGGATGATGAACCCCTCCGTGATCGTGTTCCCCTCCGGCAAGGCGCCGGAATAGGGCTCTAGATTGGATCTCATGGTTCTGGAACTTGCGGCGGCTGGAATTTTGTTTCAACGACTCCCCTAGGGTTTCTAGAATATTTGAGTATTTATAGAGTTGAGGGGCGGTGGAGAGGACCTCCGTGGGTCCCACCACCCATCAGGGCGCACCAGGGGCCTCTGGCACACCCAGGTGGATGGTGGGCCCCACGGGCCTCCCCTCTGGTGCTTCCTTGGCTCCCAAGTTGTCTTTTGGGGAGAAAAAAGTCTCCAAAAAGTTTCGCGGCATTTGGACTTCGTTAGGTACTAATATTCTGCGAAGTAAAAAACAAGCAAAAAAAAACAACAACTGGCACTGGGCACTATGTCAATAGGTTAGTCCCAAAAAATGATATAAAGTTGCTATAAAATGAATGTAAAACATCCAAGGATGATAATATAACAGCATGGAACAATAAAAATTGTAGATACGTTGGAGACGTATCACGCCACATGTTGATGTTGAAGTGGTGATAACCTCCCCCAAGCTTAGGCTGTTGCAAGCCCAACCCGACGAGATCAGTGCAGCGGTTGGTCAGGAGCCCACTCTTGACTCCTGTTGGAGAAGTTCATGTTCATGTAGGTGGACGTGCTCCTCACGGATGACGCGAGGTTGCTCATATCATCAATAGGGGCCCGAAGGCTGCTGAGATCCACGTAGGTGGTCTAGTCATCTAGGGCTGCTCCTCCTCTTCGTCGTGGCGAGTTCTTCTTCATCTACTTGTTCAGGTTCTAACCCTTCTTGGTCAAAAGGTGCATCTCCTTCCTGTGCAATATAATGCAATTCCATTCTCGAAGGAGAAACGGTTAGGCATATGTGTGGGTAACAAGTACGCCACTCCAGGAATTTTGATACAATGACGGCCATTGCGAACTACTACCATACAAGCGCTAGTAAGAACACAAATGTTAACAAGGGTGTTATCGACAATGGGGCGGAGATGACTATAGTCAAGGCCAAGGGAGTTGGCCAACATGGTGATCACTCCTCCACATGATTTGCTTCATGCATGAGGTGTAGCAAAAGTATTGCCCCGAAGTTGGGCGAATAACCGACGTCCAGGTTTGCTGCTTTCCCAAGAACTAGCATGTTCTAATCATTCACCTTAGAAACTTCTCCTCGTGCCTGCAACGAGTTAGTGATAACATAGTAGAAATAATATACAGCAGGACTTTTAATGAAATTGGCTCTTTGCTTAGAGCCTTGATGACTCATCCTATGAAAGGATTGCCTCGGGTGCGGGTCAGTGAAATCATAAACATATCTAATATTAGCATCATTGTTGGGGAAGCGAAAATAATTACACCACTCAACAAAAGTGATGTTAAAGTCTTGGTCAAGGAGACAGAAATTGATCCTCTCCTCCTCATATGCATTTGGCATTAATCCAACATTATGCGAGAGAGTGCTAAGAAACTCAAGCATCAATCGTTCATAAGTCTCACATCCCTGATAAACAGAATGGTGCAACCCGACATTATGACAAAGCAAATTAAAATCAAGGATGATACCTAGCTTGGCGAGAGTATTCACACAAGACCATTTGGTTGCTTTGATCTTCCTTGTTGTGAGCTTTTGGAACTTCTTCCTTGCTCCACGGTCAATGAAGACAATCCCCTGAGTGAAAACTTGTTGTGGTTGCGCGGTGGAGGAACTCGAGTCACCGCGTACGTGAGAAGACCTCCATGAAAACATCTATAAAACAAATTTTCAGTCCAACATAATCAAACAATAATGATCCTACAGTACTCACATCATCATACTCCTCTAAAAACATCAACAAATCCATGCCAAACTCAAGTTTGAATAAAAAATATGTATTTCCTAAACATGGCAATGCTAGGCATGTAGAACACGGATTCGCCAAAAATAAGTTGGGGATCAGAGGAGAAACATAACGTAGATCGGTCACACGGAAGGATTCGAACCAAAAATGAACGAGTAGAGAGATCGGGCGAAGTTTTGCTCGGGTTTGGAGAGGTTTGGAGGAAGAAGAAGAAGAAGAAGAAGAAGAAGAAAAGAGAGATATGGGGGCGAAATACCTCCTTCCTCGGGCTTATTGGAGCCCGTTAGGGTTCCAAACAAACGCTCATACGAGCGCTAGCGCCCGCATGGAACGCTGTCGTTCTTCCTGATAACTTACCTGCGCATGTGCATAGATGAAACAACCGCTGGAATGGGCGCCGACGTCCGTTTCAAACACCGTCGTTCATTTTTTTCTTGTTGTGCTTCTGGCCGAGGATGCCAAATGACCGCTCGAACGGGCATGTGCGCCCATTTGGAACACCGTCGAACGCTTTGGACTCATTGGTGGTTTCTTCAAAGGATCAAAACGACCGCAAAAATGAGCATGCGCTCCCGTTTGAAACTCCGTCCTTCACTTTGTCGTCTATGTTGTTTTGCGTTGGAACCTCCTGCTGGTCAAACGACCGCCCATACCCGTTGCGGTCGCATGAAGGGCTGTCTTATGGTCTGTTTCTCCCGAAACTTGGATTTTTTCTATGTTTTCCTGCGGTGTTAGTTCCATAGAAATACATAGACATATTTCCAGGCATTCAAACATAAACTAGCATATAAATCATCTTGCACTAGGCTAAGCCTTCATTAGAACAGATCTTTCAAACTAACTTCTTCACACAGAACTTCAATCACTCTTTTTATTTGAAACAAAACAAAAACTTACTCGTCTACTTTACTCATGTGGGATGCCTCCCACGAAGCGCTTGTTTTTGGTCGGATAGCTCGACCGTAGTGGTGATCAAGGTGGTGTTAGAACACCGAGAACATAGCTTCTGGCATTCAGAATGATGCCTCCTCCTGTGTAGGTCTTCAATTTCTTTTTCCTGGGGAAATGCCTTATAAAGGGATCTTTAGCTGGTAAATCAAAATGAACATTTCCCTCAAACACATTTATCACAGCTTTAATGGTCCTTAGAAAAGGTCTACCGAGAATTATAGGAGCAATTGGATCTTCAGGCATATACTATAACTAAATCAATCATGACAAGGCAATCATTAATTTGAACTATGACTCCATGCATAATGCCTACTGCCTGAGTAAAAGTAGAATTAGCCATATTCAATATAATCTC
Organism: Thinopyrum elongatum; assembly: GCA_011799875.1. Classification (NCBI taxonomy): domain Eukaryota; kingdom Viridiplantae; phylum Streptophyta; class Magnoliopsida; order Poales; family Poaceae; genus Thinopyrum; species Thinopyrum elongatum. The sequence goes on along the minus strand of CM022299.1, from coordinate 405,047,954 downwards.
AGTACTAGCATAAGGACCAAGATTGAGACTATCATAAACAGATATGGGGATAGTGAAAACACGTGCCCATAGATCACATAAAACACTGAACTTATTAAGTCCTATCTGAATCTCTATAGTTGGTTCAAAAGCATCCTCTTGCTTAGCTGGTAACTTCCTAAATAACTTTTTTTCTTTCATCATCAAGTTCACGTACCTTGGTTGCAACGTGGTCAACAAAGACATTATATGCCTCATCGTTAGTTACCTCCGGTAGTGGATACTCCATGGTTATTCAGTAAAATTATGTAAATGCATACCTGCATCTTCAGAAGCAGAGCCTCCAAATTGGTCCTGTTGAACCATGGAAACTAAGTTCGGTTTGATCTCATATTATGCAGCTGCAACATCAGGTTGTGCTATATGTTCACGCATGAAATTGTTGCTAGGAGTAGCAAAACTCCCAAGATTACGAGCCATTGTAGCTTTTTGGATTTTTTCTACTGACAAGACTTGCAACAAAACAAAACTTAGACTAAAACTGAAAAATTAAAGACAAAAACTGAAAATTAACTTTAACAAAGGCTAGGAATACTAAACTCCTCCCCGGCAACGATGCTAGAAAAAGGGCTTCATATCTCCTTTTTGTTGACCCGGTATTGGAACTAAAAAGAGTATCCTGCACCTATTTCCCCAGAGGTGACCCTGGGTTATCAAACCCACGAGAGTAAGATTCCCTTGAAGCGATGGTCTCTAGCAAGCTTTTGCTAAAGTGTCAAATCCAGCTTTTGACCGGATCAGCAAGCAAATAGTGACTCAAACACTTATAATAAAAAGAAGGTACGGGGGTAAGGTCTTAATGCTTGCAACCATGTATTGGTGTTGGGATCAAAAAATATATTAGTTTGTGCTTGGGAAGTCACCCATCAAGAGGTTCTTGCTTCATTTGGAATGGGGGATGTGTCCAAATAACATCCTGACTGACACGAGTCCTGCATCAAGAATTGGTTGTCCTACCGAAGGCCCTATCCGTCTCGCGGGTTTGCCCCGATAATTAAGATAATAATATCAGACAAAAGCTTTGGGTGTTCAATGACTACACCTCATGAATCCCCAAGGATACGACCCATGTTACCCTACTAAACCTTACTGTCACCGGTGTTCGGTATAACACTTCACGGTCCCCTTGCTCCTAGCCTCACCGGTGCTCGATCTCCATGATCCTGGGTACCTGCAGGGATGTAGCTCGTGGACAAGACAAGAGATAGTTCATGATGCAATTTTATTTCACACATACAAGATGTTGTGTCAAAGACTTCCGTTGATCCCTTCACCAAATACCTGGGGCTACAAGGCCCATGCCTCACCCCATACCTTACCGGACTACTCACACATGGAGATTAGATAGCGAGAAGAAATCATTTAAGAACACATCTTGAGATTGATTGATTGCAATATGTCTTACAATAGAAGCCTTGTGCGATGCATGGTTACAAGTATGAACTAGATGAGAGAGGGCTATGGTGGTGGAGATGGCCATGGTGGTGAAAATGGCGGTGGCTAGGGTTTGTGGATGAAGAAGATGATGAATGGGTTGTGGCTGTGCTCGGGGATCCTTCTCTCCCTCTTTTGTTGACATTTCAATGGGGTCCCCTTAATAAAAGTTGTTTAGGTGGACGAGCTGCCTCGGTTTCCATGCCAAATGACCGCTCATGCGAGCGCTCACGGTCGCATGGAACGTCGTATTTTTGCTTTGGAGCCCTTCTGACGCTTCTTGATGATTTGTTCCTTCACCATTTTCCTTCCTTTCCTTTCTCCCACGTGATATCTTCCCTTTTAGCCCAATTCTTGTGGAAAAAATATCAAAGAGAGGCTTTGTGGAATCCTTTGCATTCATTAGTCATTAGTGGTAATTTGGAGCGAATATCTCTCTTTTAGTGAAATATCTCTATTTAAACAAGGTTGAAATGAGTGTAAAAATATCACTCATCAGTCATCGCTTTTGTCTAGAAGAATTTGAATCTTTTCCATAGCAGTTTGTTGCTCAGTTGCAATTTTAGCAAGTGTCTTATAGCTAGGTTTAGATTTACATTCAGAGTCATCTTCACTAGATGTTTCAAAGTAGGCAGCGTGGAATGATACCTTTGCTCCTCTTGCCATGAAGTAGTAGGCAGGAGCAGAGTTGTCGTCGTCATCAGCTTGAGTGTTGGTGACGTGACCATTATCTTCCTTGCTGAAGATGGACATGGTGACGAAAGCTGAAGCTAGAGCTAGGCTTGCCACGCCTGAATCCGACTCCTCCTCTGACTCCTCCACTACCTCCTCAGAAGCAGACTCTTCCTCTGAATGCATTTCCTTGCCGATGAATGGACGATCTTTGCCAGAGGAAATCCTCATGTGCGATGAAGACTTTGAGTATTTCTTGTTCTTCTTTTTGTCAGAGTCATAATCCTTGCTCTTCTTCTTCTTTGATTCCTTTTCCCATTGAGGACATTCAGCCATGTAGTGACCTGGCTTCTTGCATTTGTGGAAAGTTCTCTTCTTGTAGTCACGAGTGGAAGCCTCTGCCTCTTGAAATCATACTTTGAAGATCTTTTGAAGCGGGTTTTCTTGGAGAACTTCTGGAACTTCTTCACAAGCATTGCAAGTTCTCTGCCAATGTCTTCAGGGTCACCGAAACTGCAATCAGAGTCTTCAGACGAAGACACAACTTTTGCCTTCAGAGCAAGGGCATGCCCATAGTTAGGACCATAGATGTCTCTCTTCTAAGGTAGCTGGAATTCATGAGTGTTGAGTCTTTCAAGAATATCGGCGGGGTCTAATTGCTTGAAGTCTGGATGCTCTTGTATCATCAAAGACAAGGTATCAAATGAACTGTCAAGATACCTCAACAGCTTCTTCACAACTTCATGCTTGGTGGTGTCAGTGTCGCCGAGAGCATTGATACGTCTCCAACGTATCTATAATTTTTTATTGTTCCATGCTATTATATAATCCATCTTGGATGTTTTATATGCATTATGGTGCTATTTATATCATTTTTTTGGACTAACATATTAACCTAGTGCCAAGTGCGAGTTGCTGTTTTTTTTTCCTTTTTTTGTATTTTACAAATCAATACCAAAATGAGTCCAAACGGAATGAAACTTTTTGAGGATTTTTCTTGGACCAGAAGACACCTAGGAAGCTTCGGGAGGAGGACAAAAGAGCCACGAGAGGGCCACAAGTCTTGGATGCGCGCCCTAGGGGGGCGCCCCCAGGCTTGTGGGCCCCTCATGGCACCTCTAACCCTAATTCCAGCTCCATAAATACCCAAATATTCCCCGTACGCCAGAGGGCACACCAAAAATACTTTTCCACCACCGCAAGCTTTTGTTCTTGTGAGATCCCATCCAGGGGCCTTTTCTGGCACTCCGCCGGAGGGGGTTTCGATCACGGAGGGGTTCTTAATCAACCTTGTTACCCTTCCGATGATGGATGAGTAGTTTACCACAGACCTACTGGTCCATAGGTAGTAGCTAGATGGCTTCTTCTCTCCCTTCGATCTTCAATACAATGTTCTCCTCGATGTTCTTGGAGTTCTATTCGATGTAATCTTCTTTTGTGGTGTGTTTGTTGAGATCCGATGAATTGTGGGTTTATGATCACATTATCTATGAATATTATTGAGTCTTCTCTGAACTCTTTTATGCCTGATTAAGATAGCCTTGTATTTCTCTCTGATCTATTGATTTGGTTTGGCCAACTAGATTGATTTTTCTTGCAATGGGAGAGGTGCTTTGTAGTGGGTTCAACCTTGTGGTGTCCTCACCACTACTGGAATCAGCTTCTTTGCCGTCCGCCATGGCGGACGGCAAAGGCATGGATCACGGACGGCAAACACCTTCGCCGTCCGCCAGCAGACGGCAAACACCTTCGCCGTCCGCCAGCAGACGGCAAACACCTTCGCCGTCCGCCAGCAGACGGCAAACTTTCCGGTTGAAAGCATGCCAGCAAAGGCCTTCTTTGCCGTCCGCTTCTTAGAAACGGACGGCAAAGGATTACGCCGTCCGCCATCCGAGGCCAGCAGACGGCAAAGACAGCTGACGGCAGTGCGGTGGCGTGAGAGCCGTTAGGGGGTTAACGACGCTCTTTGCCGTCTGCCAGCGGACGGCAAAGAGTCAAAGCTCTTTGCCGTCCGCTGACAGACGGCAAACAGCTCAGCTAGGCAGTACTGGGAAGCTGACACGTGGCCAGCTATGCCATCCGCTGGCAGACGACAAAGTGATTTGAATCTTTGCCGTCCGCTGGCAGACGACAAAGTGACCAAATAGGCAGCCAGTGTTCCCAGGTTTCACAGGTAGCTGCCACGTATCCTCTTTGCCGTTTGCTAGCGGATGGCAAAGAGCTTTGCCGTCCACTAGCAGACGGCAAAGAGGCTATGTATCCCCTGTTTTTATTTGAATCCATTTAATTTGACAGGGTTTCAAACACAGATATACATATTTTTTTTTCATAGGCACACACAGATATACATATATGATGTATCCAACACACAGATATACATATACATATCTATGTCCATCCATGACAACATACATATATACATAAGAAACATAGTTCCATCCATATATACATATTACATATCACAATGTTCATCAAACACATTGTTCCATGCATCCATATAACAAGTTCATAGGTAAGGGAAACAAGCACTCCATGCATCCATGCAAGCTTCCATATAGTGAATTAAATCTGCAAAATGGAAACAAGAAAGTTAGAAGAAGAAGACTAGAATCAGAAGAATCAGAAGAAAATGAAGAAGAAGAAGAAGTAAGCATACTTAGGTAAAATGGAGCTAACCTAGCTAATTGTGCCACTTTTGAGTGAACTAAGCATATTATGCCATTTTTGATATAACTTAGAGCTAACTTCATTTTGGAGAAGAAGAAGAAAACTAGAAGAAGAAGAAGACTAGAAGAAAAAGACTAGAAGAAAGAGATAGAAGAAGAAGAAGAAGAAGAAGAAGAAGAAGTTCTTCTTCTTCTTCTTCTTCTTCTTCTTCTTCTTCTTCTCTCTTCTTTTTCTTCTTCTTCTTCTTTTCTTCCTATTCCTTATTTTCTTCCTCTTCCTGGATTTTCTCATCTTATTATGTCATTTGTGGACTTAAAGATAAATTATGTTCATAATGGACTAATAGGCTAAATAAGAAGAAAAAGCCATTTTTAAGCTAAGAAAGTGTTATTATGTCATTTTCGAGGAAAATAAGCTAAGTTTAGGTCATTTTCGAGGTAACCAAGATTATTATGCCATTTTTTACCAAAGTATGCTAATTATGTCATTATTGAGCTATCTAAGGTTATTATGTCATTTTAGAGCTAATTATGTCATGAATGAACTAGCTAAGATTAGTTGAGGTCGTTATTGAGCTATCGAAGGTAGTTATGCCATTTTTTAACTGACTAAAGCATATTAAGTCATTTTATAGAGCTATCTAAGGTTATTATGTCATTTTAGAGCTAAATATGTCATAAATGAACTATCTAGCATGAAGAATGAATTGCATGAATCATAGCAAACCACATACCCAGTTATCCCCGTACTCAAACAGGTTGGAGCTCCCTTGATGGTGTGGCACACCTTCCATTTGGTCGCGCTTATCCTTGGCCCTTTGGTGTTCGACTTTCCATTGGGCAGAGCACCACGCATCCACCAACGCCTCCCAACAGTCCATCTTATCCACACACAATCTCGGGGGCACCTAAGTGAGTCAAGAGAAATTTCATCGCTACGCCTACGAATCAAATCAAGAAAACTAAGTTCAAGGCCTTAAGAATAGGTAATTACCTGCATGTACTTCTCCTTACTCAGAAACTTGCCGCGACACTTCTGCTTGCCCCTCCTAATACCCTTCAAGGCGTAGTAGTCTCGAACGGCCTGCACCCGAGCCTCGTGCCTTAAGTTCTGAAGTAGGCGCTTGCACTCGTTTTCGACAACCATACACGTGGCCTCCTGCTCTCCCTCTGAAACCCTGTAGAAGGTCTGCAATCAAACAAGACAACACTGATTAGTACAATCACTAGGTAGTGTTGATTTTTAATTCTGTAAAGGAGAAATTACCCAAAACCGACGGAACACAATGTCCGCCACCGTCTCGCACAAGACACCGTCGACCCTCTCCTTCGGCGGGGCCGGGGCAACCGAGTACAGCTCCCAGGTCAGTGCTAGCTGTGGAACCTGACCCTCACCGGGCAACGTGACCCACCCAGGGAAGTGCTGCCGGCAAAGCACACCAAGGACCTGGTTGGGCCTACGGGAACCACGGGGGCGTACCCAGCCCCTGCAGTATGACAAGGCCAACGCATTAGATATTAATTTGAAGGAACATGAAGGCAAAAGGTTAAAAAATAGTAAATGCACTTACTTCAACCCTTTAGGCGCAATCAACCACCTCTGGTCGGGGGTCGTCGGCACGGGCGGGAGCTTTGTACAGCCACGCTTGTAGACCTTCTTGCCGTTCTCAACCAGCTCTTCGTCGCTGTAGCTATCTTCTGAAAAGGTGTCCTCGCTACCATCCTCCGAGCCACTAGCCTCCGGAGTCTCGTGGGAAGAAGACTCCGGGATCGGAGTCTTCTGGGACGAAGACTCCAGGACCTGGGACGAAGATTCCGGGACCTGGGACGAAGACCCCGTGACCGGAGTCTTCTGGGATGAAGACTCTAGGACCGGACTCACGTGGGGCGAAGGGTCGGCGACCCGAGTCTGGTGGGGCGAAGGATCAGCGACCGGAGGCTCATGGACCGGAGTCCGAGGGTCCACGTAAGACGGAGCACTCCTGTGGTCGGGTGAATTAGCTGAGGGTGGCAGCGACGAAGGCGTAGCAGCCTTCCTACCTCTCCCACTGCCACGTCCACCTCTACCAGCCTTCTTCGTCCTCCCCCGACCTCTCCCAGCCGTAGAAGAAGCGCCCGCCGCAGCTGTCTGCATACCGTCCTGCACCGCTCTCCGGAGGGGCTGCGTTGCAATAATGCAACCACCCCTCCCGGTAGCGCTCGCAGGAGGCTCGGGGCGCTCTGGACCCTTGCCCACCATCCTGTCAACACCTGCAATGACAAAAAGTAAACGAAATTAGTACAACATAAAAAATTTGGATACCTGACATGAACATAATAATATGTATACAATTTAAGTGTATCATAATCATGAACATAATATGTATACAATTTTCCTTTTCTTCTTCTTCTTCTCTTCTTCTTCTTCTTCTCCTCCTCTCCTCTTTCTTCTTCTTCTTCTTCTTCTTCTTCTTCTTCTTCTTCTCCTCCTCTTCTCTTTCTTCTTCTTCTTCTTCTTCTTCTTCTTCTTTTTCTTCTTCTTTCTTCTCCTCCTCCTCCTCCTCCTCTTCTTCTTCTTCTTCTTCTTCTTCTTCTTCTTCTTCTTCTTCTTCTTCTTCTTCTTCTTCTTCTTCTTCTCCTTTTTCCTCTTCTTAAACCTACCACTAATACCTAAACCAAAACATGAAAAACTACACCTAACCTTACTATCTTCTTCTTCTCCTCCTCTTCTTCTAATTATTCTTAGTTTTTTCATGACTAAACATAAACCTAAAACTAAACTAAACCTAAGACCAAACTAAAAGTAATCTAAACTAAACTAAATATAGAACCAAACTAACAGTAATCTAAACTAAACTAATCTAAAACAAACTAAAAGTAATCTAAACTAAAAAAACAAAAAACAAAAAAAAGAGGAGAAAGGTGCGGCCGGCTCACCTGCGGCGGCCCAGGTGCGCCGGGCGGCGGGGTTGCTCGGCGGCGGAGGTGCGTGCGGACAGGTGAGGGTGCGCCGGCTGGGTTTCGACTTGCCGCCCTTCTTCTTTGCGTCTGTTGTCGCTATCCGGTCTTATGTGTTTCTCCTTTCGGTTTTTATTCTACTCATCGTCATTTCTCCGTTTGTCTTACTGTTTTTGCTTCATCTTGGTTATTTCTTCTTCCTCTTTTTTGTCTGGCGTTCTTTATCTTCTTTCCCTTTCTTCTGTTCTCTACCTTCTTTTTTTTCTCCTTTCTCATGCCTTTCTCCTTGGCGGCGGGGTGGGGTGGCGGCAGCGTCCGGGCGGCGGCGGTGTTCGACGGCGGCGTTGCGGGCGCGGGCGTGGTTGAGTTGGGGGCGCGGGCGCGGTTGAGTTGGGAGAGAGGGGAGAGAGAGGGGTGGGTGGGGCCGGAGAGACAAAGAGCGAGCATAGGAGGGGGAAGACGACCGTTAGCTGGGCCATTTCTTTGCCGTCCGCCAGCGGACAGCAAAGGTCCAGAAGGCAGACGGCAAAGACCAGGCAGACGGCAAAGAAGCTGACCTAGCCACGCCGTGCCCTGTGGGGCCCACCTGGCCCTTTGCCGTCTGCCTTCTAGCTCTTTGCCGTCAGCTGGCTGACGGCAAAGAAACAGCAGATGGCAAATAGACTTTTTGCCATCTGCACATTCTTTGCCGTCCGCTATGTGGAAGCGGACGGCAAAGAGGCTCTTTGACGTCCGCTGGCCGACGGCAAAGAGGTGGCAGACGGCAAATTACCAGATTCCAGTAGTGCACCCAGTGACAGAAGGGGTAGCGAGGCACGTATTTGTATTGTTGCCACTAAGGATAAAAATATGTTTTTTTTACCATATTGATTGGATCTATCCCTCTACATCATGTCATCTTGCTTAAGGCGTTACTCCATTCTTGTTAACTTAATACACTAGATGCATGTTGGATAGCGGTCAATGTGTGGAGTAATAGTAGTAGATGCAGGCAGGAGTCGGTCTACTTGTCACGGACGTGATGCCTATATTCATGATCATTGCCTTGGATATCATCATAACTATGCGCTTTTCTATCAATTGCTCAACAGTAATTTGTTTACCCACCGTATGCGTTCTTTCAAGAGAGAAGTCTCTAGTGAAACCTATGGCCCCCGGGTCTATTTTCTATCATATTATTTTCAGATCTATAAAACCAAAAACACAAAAATACCTTGCTGCAATTTATTTATCTTTTCCTTATTTTGCACTTTTATTTATCTTTTATATCAATCTCTATCAGATCTCATCCTTGAAAGTGACTGTGAAGGGATTGACAACCCCTTTTTCGCGTTGGGTGCAAGTCTTTGTTTGTTTGTGCAGGTGCATCTATTCGGGACTTGTGTGTTCCTCCTACTGGATTGATACCTTGGTTCTCAAACTGAGGGAAATACTTACCTCTACTTTGCTGCATCCCCCATTCCTCTTCAAGGGAAAAACCAACGCAAGCTCAAGAAGTAGCAGGAAGAACTTTTGGCGCCGTTGCCGGGGAGGATGTACATCAAGCCTACCAAATACCTATCATAAACTCTCATCTCTTGCACTTACATTATTCACCATTTGCCTCTCATTTTCATCTCCCCCACTTCTAAAACATTTTCAGAAAAACACAAAAATATTTGCCTTTTTATTTGCCTTGTTCTTCGTTTGCCTTTATGTCTTACTTGGTTTGTTTGCTTATTCGCTTGGTATACTTGTATGTTTATTGAAAATCAGAAAACAAAAAGTTTATGGATCCTCATCCACTTGTTAATCTTTTTAAAAGATCCAAATATGATGAACCAATTATTGGTGAGTTGAGTGCACTAGATTATCTTTATGAAGTTTTGCTTGAAATTCGTGAATCTAAAAATTGTGATGGAATGCTAAAAGAAGAAATTTATGAAGTGATTCACGACAGCTCCTTGAATGAAAAGCATGATTGCAGTGGTGTTACTATAAATTCTATTGATGTCAATAGTGCTAATAATATGCAAAACCCCTTGCTTGGGGATGCTAATTTTGATATGTTCACTACTTATTGCAATGTTCATGATTGGGGTGATTCTTCTTATGATCTTGAAAAATTATTTAAGCCTTATGATGAATATGTTTGCGATAATATTGAAAGTGTGTTTGGAAGAGTGTCAACTCTAGGTAATAATGATCCCACTATTTTGGAAGAGTGTCAACTTTGCATGCATGTGGATCATGTAGAGAATATGTTATGTGATAACTATATTGTTGAATTTGAGTATTATCCCACATGTAATTATTATGAGAGAGGTAAATATGGTTGTAGGAATTTTCATGTTACTAAATTACCTCTCGTTATGTTGAGATTATCAATGTTTTATTCTTCTTCCTTGCATATGCTAGTTTTTGCTTGTTTTGATAATTTGTTTGCTTATAAAAAGCCTATGCATAGGAAGTATGTTAGACTTAAATGTGATTTTCACTTGCTATATGATGCTCTCTTTGTGCTTCAATTCTTGTCTTTCATGCGAGTATCACAAAAACTATCAATGCCTAGCTAAAAGGTTTTAAAGAAAAGCGTTTGTTGGGAGAGAACCCAATATTTTCCTTTTTTTAATGACTATATGCAATTATACTCCTTTTATGATTGTGTTTAAGAGTTTTAATTAGTGTTTTTGCCACGTAAAGCCTTTGGGATAATCTATGGGATAGTTGATTTGATTTTGCTGAAAAACCGAAACTTTTGCGTCCAGTAGCAAAATTACCAAAATTTTCTGGAATGTGGAAAAATTCTGAAGTTTTTACAAAAGATTGATATACAAATTTCCTACGCTGTCAAACAGAATTTTTTGGAGTTACATAAGTATGAGTAATATTCAGATCTTCGCAGACTGTTCTGTTTTTGACATATTCTGTGCATTGTTTTATTATTTTGATAAATCTATGGGTAGTATCGGGGGGTATGAACCATGGTGAAGTTGGACTAGATTATATATAATGATACTATGAATTTACAATGAGTTCACAACAGTACCTAAGTGGTGATTTGCTTTTATTATACTAACGGAGTGTAACACCCCCGTGTAATAAACTCTGTGACACTCTGTTAAAACTGCCAAGTCATGATCATTTGCAGTGCCATGTCATATGGGTTAATAATCCAATTCAAATCCACATCTGAAAATCAACTCAAATTCAAAGGTGAATTATAAAGTTGATCAAACACTGTTGGGAAAATGTTCATTAAATGGCAAATAATTCAGGAACATTTCTAAAATCAAAATCAAAATATTTGGAGTTGGGCAAGTGACTCAAACAAGATGAAACAGCACCCAAAACAGCAATATTAATTCATTTAAAATCATTACAGATTCAAATGAACTCCAAATCTGCCCAAACCACTTTTTGATGAGAGAGATAATATTGCATTGCAATATTTGGGCCAACATTCACATTTTTCAAAAGAGCACAAGTGGCCTAATCATTTTGAAACAGAAAAAGGGATAAAAGAAAAGGGAGAAGAGAAATAAGAAAAAAATAAAACGCTACTGTTGGCTGGGCCTAAGTGCATAGTGTGTGGCCCAGTCCAACAGCGGCCCACCTCACCTCCCTCCTCGTGCGTGTCGGCGCACCCCTGGCCGCGCGCGCCAGCGCCAGCCGGGCGGCGACACGCCGACGGCCACCAACGCCGCAGCCACCCGAGAGGATAAGGTCGAGGCCCGGCGTATCCCCTGGCTCTCCTCGCCACTTTCCCCTCTCCTCCCTCGCTCGCTCCGCCCCTCGCTCCCTCCCAGATCCGGCCACCGAGCGCCGTCGTCGCCGCACTTCGCCATTTGCCGTGGCCACCGGCGACCCCGTGCTCGTCCACCGTGCCGGCCAGCTCCGCCGTCGTCTTCCTCATCTACTGGAGGCCTCAGCTGGAGCTGGGGAGCACGGAACCACCGGATCCCCTTCGTCCTCAACTACGGTCGCCGTCGTCTTCTTCGCCTCCGACGCCGGCCTTCTGCTTCTACAAAACTATCGAGGGCCTACATGGGTGCCGCACGGTGAGCCTCTCCTCTCCCTGCTGCTCCTCGTTGGTCCCCTAGCGCCTTATAGCCAGCTACCGTCGTTGCCGAGCTCTGCTCGCCGCTGTGCACTTTGCCGCCGCGGCCACAGACGCCGCCGTGCTCGTTCGGACCCAGCATCGAGCTCCTGGAGCTCGTGCGAGTCCAACGCGATCACTAGCACGCCTCCCCGAGCGTTGTAGCCCTAAATCCACCGATGCCCGATTCCGGCGTCCGCCGGCGACGACCTAGAGCTCGTTTCCGGCCGTTTTAGCTCGCGCTCATGCTTTAGATCGACGCGGCGCCTTTCCCTCGTTCGAACGCGACCAGCCCCGGCCGTTTTGGTGGCCTGTGGGCGAAACCCGACGGGCGTCCGAGCCGCGCCGCCGCGATTTTGGTCGCCGGCGCAACTCCGGCGCCGGCCGCCGACGTGGCCGCCACGTGGGACACCCCTGGGTCACTGCCAGTGGGTCCCACGGGCCCCGCTGACCACGCTGACCGTGGTCAACGCGCTGACGTGGCGGCGCAATGCCACTGACAGGTGGGCCCCGCGACTAATTAACCTAATTAAAGATTTAATTAAATAGAAACTAATTAGATTAACCTAATGTCTCACTGACATGTGGGGTCCACCCCCTAATTAACCCTGGTAATTAAATTAATCCACTGATTAGCCTAAACAGAGGCTGACATGTGGGTCCCATTGGACCCACATGTCATATTTGACTTAGTCAGCCGACTGTTGACTTGCTGACGTCAGCAGCACGTCATGCTGACGTCATAATTCATTTTCTGTAAATAAAAATTAATTCCAGAAATTCAAATAATCTTTAAAAATTAATAACTTTTAAACCGTAGCTCGGATCGAAAAAGTTAAAACATGAAAGTTGCTCAGAACGACGAGACGAGTCTGATCGTGCCGTCTGTTTCTCCATCGGAACCTCCTACGTAGAAGAACTCGTAACTCCGGACCCGAATCCGGCAGATGAATAGTGCACACACGTCGGATATTAAATCCCAGAATAATTCTAAAAATAACTAAAATGACTTAGATGCATAAATAGGCAACCCTGCACTGCATCATAGCATCACACGCACCGTGTTGCATTTGTTTGCATTATGTTTACCTGTTTCTTCCCCCTCTTCTCTCTCGGTAGACCCCGACGTTGACGTAGCTCCCGAGGCAGACGCCGCACAGGAGTACGACTACGTCCCCGACGATACCACTGAAGACCTTGCCCTTGCCCCCGAGCAAACAGGCAAGCACCCCCATTTTGAGCATGCCTATATCGCCTATTCTCTTCTCTCTTATGCTTGCATTTGAACTGCTACTGCTACTGTTTTCCTATATCTGCTGCATAGCCTGATTATTGTACCCTGCTTTGTTACCTTACTGGTTATCCTAGACTGCTTAGTATAAGGTGGGTAGAGACACGACAGAGACCCCCACTTGATCCCGACTGCCCTGCTGGACATCAGAAGACCCGATCATCGGGATTGAAGACTAGACCATGGCACCGCACATCACTTCCCCTTAGTTGCCGACACTGCTAGGTTACCGTCGAGTGCCGAGGGTGATACCTCGTCAGCACTTCTGATGTTAACCTTGTAGGTTAGTTACTCGGTCGTGGTAAGTGAGGGTGATTCCTCCTACACCATCCCCGATAACGACGTCGTCGCGTGACTCCTCAAGTGTGGACCTCGAGGGTGATTCCTCCTTCGTTCACCTTGATGATACCATCAGGTGGGGTTCCATCGAGGGTGATTCCTCATGGTTCCCTTCGGTGTCAGACACACAGTTACCTTGGATATTATGACTTGACTATGAACCACGATACTAGAGACGGGTCGGCCCTGAGGGGAACCCGCGCGAGCTTATTGCGAAGTGATGTGGAGTCGGGTTGACCTGGATGGTGCCCGCGAGATAACTACGAGGCGTGGCCGGGCATTCTTAGCCCTTGCCGCAAGTCCTCGAGACGGGGCGACGGGGTCACATCGATCGTGAGTCTCTGCTCGTTTCCGCGCGCTCCTAATCCACTACGGTTTGGATATTTGATCCGAGGGGCCTCTGGCCCGATAGCACTAACCATCACGTGGGCATAGTATGGGCGTTCTGCGTCGTACACATCAGCCGAAGCTTGTTTGACGTCAGTAAGGAGCGGCGCACGCCGAGTTGGACTGGTAACGCAACCACGCTTGTATAAGGGGTTGCTAGGTCTGCTCTCGGTGGCCCCGTAACGTGCAGGAGTTCCCGGGGCGATGGCCCAAGACCCCTGGGGGCATAGGTTTAGTCCGGCGTGCTGACCTCTCTTATAAGCCTAGGTCGGGTTGCGGCGTGTTGCTTAGCCGAGGCCGGGCATGACCCAGAAAAGTGTGTCCGGCTAGAGTTAAGTGAGCGTGGTGGGTAAGTTGGTGCACCCCTGCAGGGAAGAAACTTCTATCGATAGCCTGTCCTACGGTAACGGACACTCGGAGTTGTATCCCGATCGGTACAACTAGAACATGTGGTGAGAACTGGATAGTACGGCTCTGGGATTGCTTTCTCGCAGGGAGTCGAGAAAGGATCTCAGGTCGAGGTTGATGATACTACTACTACTACTTTACATTATGTTCATCTGCTCTTCCCTGATGCTGCAAGACTGTCGAAGAATGTTGAAGATGCTAGTCTTCGATAGGACTAGGTTTTCCCCCTCTATTCTGGCATTTCTGCAGCCCAGTCCACATATACAGCCATTCCTTTGACAATGATGCATATGTAGTGTAGATCCTTGCTTGCTGAGTACTTCGGATGAGTACTCACGTTTGCTTTATTTTCTTTTTCCCATTTTCCATTTGATGCCACCAGACGACGGAGCCCCTAAGCCAGAAGCCCCAGCCGACGACCAGTACTACTACCCGCCTGGCGAGTACTACTACGACGAGGAGCCGTTCGACGACCAGGAGTAGGATCGGAGGGTCCAGGGCAGGAGGCCTACGCCTTTCGATCGTAGTATTTTATTTTACCCCGCCTCTGTGAAGGCCTAATTCTCTCTATGTAATATATCTGTACCCAGATATCTAATGCTTCCGCTGACGCTTGTATGCCATCGAGCTATGTATTTGAGCCCTCGAGGCCCTGGCTTGTAATATTAAGCTTGTATGACTTTATTTTATGTTTTAGAGTTGTGTTGTGATATCTTCAAGTGAGTCCTTAGGCTTGATCGTGCGCATTTGCGTGTATGATTAGTGCACGATTAAGCCGGGGTCGTCACAGGTTGGTATCAGAGCCGACTGCCTCTAGGAGTCCCCCCTTTCCAACTCTTTGGCCGAAGTTGAGTCTAGTGGTCAAAAACTGTTTTACTAACTTGGCTGTGTGGCTTACGGGCCCACGTCGCCAACTGGGTGGTATTAGGATCTTTTATTCCTCGTCTTTACTCTGGGTTTCTAATCTCTCATCTATTCGGGTTTAATAAAATTTACTAACACCGACATTTAGGTTCTCGTTAATTCTATCCACCCGGAGAGCTGGATTCAGTGCGATTTCCCTGACGTTGATCTGATTAGTCTGATAATCATTTTCCTTTCCATTGTTTTGTTTAACCTTTCCTTCCGAGATCGGTTATATTTCTCATTGTCTTATGACAACCCTGAACCTTTCTGTTTCAGATGGATCGACTATTTCCACCGCGGCCTATGACCCAGCTTGTGCTTCGCACTTGGGCTCGTGATGCCCCTGGATTTCTAGCTGTTCTGATCGCCCTCCTGAGTAGACTGGATTACCGCTGGTATCCCGAGTACATGGTCTATGAGGTTTACCGTGAGTTCAACCAGGAACAGTACTATGCTGAAGTTCGGATTTATGATCAGCAGAATAACTCAGACACCGAGCTACACCTTTTTCATGGATTAGGCGTGACGATTGAGATGGCTGTACATGATGCCGCCTACTCTGCTGTCGCACGTCTCCGAGGAGAGCACAATGCTAACTTGGATGATACTGTGTTTCGGTACATTCCGTATGCACCTGTTGGAGATGCTACTGGATTTTACACAGCTATCTGTGCCCCGTACGAGTCTCGACGCTACGACCCGCAGGTTCTGATTCAGTGCACTCAGGCTCTGGATCGCACTGTTCGGGCTCTTGCCGTCGAGTTGTTCGCCACTCGAGCACGCTACTACGAGGCAATGACACAGTTGCTACCAGCTGTTCGTGCAGGGATACATCCGGAGGATATTCTATACCCACGCAGGACCGAGATGCCGCCAGGTATTGATTGGCCTGCAGTGGGAGGTCACACGCCTGCACGTGGACCTCTTCTTACAGTTCGAGACCGGGTTCTGCATCAGAGTGCACATGGAGCACAGGATCCAGCCGCGATGAACACTCGTCGTCCGCACTTGCAGTTACCCCGTTTCCGTGGTTTTCTCCGACGCTGATGTAGCCTTTGCTATGTCACGTTGTGTACTTCCTTACCGCGTGCCTGCGTGCCGCCTAGTGTGTCTCTAGTTTTTCAATGTGCGCCGTTATGCTGCCCGATTTTAACCGACTGTGTACGGATCTGTATGTCTTAATGACTACTTTAAGCATCTATTGCACTGTTTCAATAATGTCGAGTTACCTCATAATTATTGTTAAACACTTGCATAAGCTATCGCTGAAATACCCCTGTTGGAATAGCAGGATGGCTGACAACAACCCGCCACCGCCGCCACCACCTGATTACATGGCAGCGATGATGCAACAGTTTGAACTCAACCGCCAGTTTATGACGGGGATTATGCAGCAATTCCCTCGTCCTGAAGCTAATCAGCAGCAACCATCCATTACCTTACCAGAGTTCATGAGGCTCAGTCCATCGTTTTTCCGCAACACAGTCAACCCACTGGATGCAGATGACTGGCTGCGTGATATCTCTCATGAGATGGAGTCTGCTGGTGTTGCCGAAATTAACTATGTCACTTTTGCGACATATCTTCTTAAGGGTCCCGCAGCCCAATGGTGGACCACTCATCGACAGACTCTGCCGCCTGGTACTGTCGTCACTTGGGCAGAGTTTAAGATTGCTTTCCGTGCCCGCTACATTCCTGTAGCTGTCATAGCTAGGAAGAAGGCTGAGTTCCGTAGCCTTGTCCAAGGAAACAAGACTGTGGAAGTCTATCAGCGCGAGTTTCTAGACTTATCTCGTTACGCTGAAGAGGACATTCCTACTGACGAACGCAGACAGGAGAAGTTTCGTGAAGGACTGCACCATGACATTCAGTTAGCCCTTCTTGTTCAAGATTACCCTGATTTCGCCACCTTGGTGAATAAGGCCATCATGGTTGAAACTGGACTTAAGAAGCACAAGGAAGCGTCCAGACGCACCCGTGAGTCGAGCTCATCTTCGGGCTCGTCTTCCCAGAAGCGACGCATCTGGTTTCCCCAAGGCATGTTCCGTTCAGCAGCTCCTGCGAACAGACCTTCTTATGCTGCACCACGTCTGCCACCTCCACCACCGAGACAGCTTCTGCCAACTCCAGCACTTCGAGCTCCAGCACCTCGTCCTGACAGCGGACTATGCTTCAAGTGTGGCAAGCCAGGTCACCGTGCTAGAGATTGTTCTCAGAATCAGAATCAACTAGCTCTCCCTTCTGCTGGACGTGGAATTGGCCGTGGTATTCCTCAGCAGCGCAACAATAATGCTAGACCTTCTTATGGTCGTGGGCAGTACTACCACGTCAACATGTCTGGAGCTCCAGATCAACCAGATACTGTGATGGGTACACTTCTCGTTAATTCAGTACCTGCATCCGTTTTATTTGATTCAGGAGCATCGCATTCCTTCATGTCAGAACATTTTGCACGCATGCATGACATTAAATGCGAATACATGAACACACCCTTATTGGTACACACTCCCGCGGGTGGTTGCCGAACCTCTGCAGTTAGCTATAATGTTCCCATTGAAATCGAAGGATTGGAGTTCAGTGCGTCTCCCATTATTCTGAAATCGTCCAAGATTGATCTTATTCTGGGAATGGATTGGTTGAAGGCCCATTATGCCTCAATCAATTGTGCTACCAAAGTTGTTCACCTCTTGCACCCCTCGAATGAGATGGTGAATTACCATGCTCATATCACTCAGAACGCCGAGGCTCAAATTTATGCCTTGAACGCGTTGAATGCTTCTCCGCTTGATGGGATCGAGAATATCCCAGTTGTCTGTGACTTCCCGGATGTTTTTCCAGAAGAACTTCCAGGAATACCCCCTGCTAGAGCTGTCGAGTTCGTCATCGACTTGAAGCGTGGCACCACTCCTATTGCGAAGCGTCCTTACAAGATGCCTCCGCACCACCTCATCGAGCTTAAGGAGGAAATTGATAAATCCTTAAGGAAGGGTTTCATTCGCCCCAGTTCCTCTGCATGGGGAGCACCGTCTCTTTTCGTCAAGAAGAAAGATGGGACGAGTAGGTTGGTCCAAGATTATCGTCCTATCAACCAGGCTACCATTCAGAATAAATATCCACTTCCCCGGATCAACGATTTATATGATCAACTCGCTGGATCTTCGGTGTTTTCTAAACTCGACTTGAGGTTGGGATATCACCAGATCCGTGTCCGCGAAGAGGATATTCCGAAGACTGCATTCGTTACTCGTTATGGCTCTTACGAGTACACAGTCATGTCGTTTGGTTTAACAAACGCTCCAGCTACATTCTCCCGCCTAATGAATTACATATTCATGGATTACCTCGACAAATTCGTCGTGGTATATCTGGATGATATTCTGGTTTATTCGAAGAGCAAAGAAGAACATGCTGAGCACCTTCGACTAGTTCTGGAGAGACTTCGAGAGCACCAATTATATGCCAAGTACTCTAAGTGCGAATTCTGGCTTTCCGAGGTAACCTACCTTGGACATGTCATCTCCAAGGATGGTATTGCAGTTAACCCGGAGCGAGTTCAGGCTATTCTTGACTGGACCCCTCCAAAGAATGTCAAGCAAGTCAGAAGTTTCCTCGGGCTTGCAAGTTATTGCCGCCGATTCATCGAAAATTTCTCCAAGATTGCCAAGCCCCTGACTAATCTGTTTCACAAAGGCGTTAAGTTTGAGTGGACAGACAAATGTCAGGAAAGCTTCCAGACCCTCAAGGACAAGCTGACTTCTGCTCCAGTCCTTGCTCCTCCAGACTCCCGCAAAGATTTTGTGATCTTCTGCGACGCCTCTCGCCAAGGACTAGGTTGTGTCCTAATGCAAGAGCGAAGAGTTATTGCTTATGCTTCGCGACAACTGCGTCCACATGAAGAGAATTACCCAGTGCATGACATCGAACTTGCTGCTGTCATTTATGCTTTGAAGCAGTGGCGTCATTACCTCCTTGGTAATCGGTGTGAGATTTACACCGATCATCAGAGCTTGAAGTACTTGTTCACTCAACCGGAACTTAATCTTCGTCAGCAGCGTTGGTTGGAAACAATCACCGATTATGACTGTGGAATTTCATACACTCCCGGCAACGCTAATGTGATGGCTGATGCTTTGAGCCGCAAGTCATACTGTAGCAACCTCATGGTAAAGCAAGCTCAACCCCAGCTATATGAAGAATTGCGCAAGCTGAATCTCTACATTATTCCGCAAGGTTCTCTTAGTAACCTTGTGATACAGTCAGATCTTGAGAAAGCTGTCAAGATTGCGCAATATAAGGATGCTGAAATTGATCTAATGAAGAAAGAGCTTCACCTCCAAAAGTACAGGGATTTCTCGATTGCTGAAGATGGAACCTTGTACTTCCGAGACCGCATTGTAGTACCTCGCTTCGAGCTGATGACTGACAAAGTCATGAAGGAGGCCCATGATACACCGCTATCTATCCATCCGGGTAGTACCAAAATGTATCGAGATCTTCATCAAAGGTACTGGTGGTCTAGAATGAAGCAAGATATTGCTCGTTATGTTGCCGAGTGTGACGTTTGTCGTCGCGTGAAGGCAGAACATCAAAAACCTGCTGGAATTCTGCAACCGCTCCCTATTCCTCTATGGAAGTGGGATAAAGTGCAAATGGACTTCATCACTGGTCTTCCCAAGTCTCAGAAGGGTCACGATGCTATTCTTGTCGTCGTTGACCAACTTTCCAAGGTTGCACACTTTCTGCCAGTAAAGGAGACTATTACTGCTAGTCAGTTAGCAGAGCTATATATCTCCAGAATTGTTTCACTCCATGGTATTCCCAAGGAAATCAGTTCAGACCGTGGCAGTATTTTCACTGGCCATTTCTGGGAAAGTTTCCAGAAAGCAATGGGAACTCATATTACCTGGAGTTCAGCTTATCATCCCCAATCCCAAGGCCAAGTTGAGCGCGTTAATCAAGTGCTTGAAGACATGCTTCGAGCCTGTGTTATATCCTTCGGTAAGAAATGGGAGGAATCTCTTCCGTATGCCGAGTTCTCCTATAACAACAGCTATCAAGCCAGCTTAAAAATGGCCCCCTTTGAGGTTCTTTATGGACGTAAATGTCGAACCCCTCTGAATTGGTCAGAAACTGGGGAACGACCTCTTGTTGGACCGGACATTATTCAGCATGCCGAAGAACAAGTCCGAATTGTCCGGGAGAATCTCAAAGCAGCTCAAGACCGTTAGAAGAGTAATTATGATCGCAAGCGATGGGGTGTGATCTATCAACCTGATGAACAAGCTTATCTTCGTGTCACTCCAATGAAGGGCACCCGTCGTTTCGGAATCAAGGGCAAGCTAGCTCCTCGCTATATTGGTCCTTTCCGCATCATGGCTAGACGTGGACAGGTGGCATATCAATTGGAGTTGCCACCGCAAATCTCCCATATTCATGATGTCTTCCACGTGTCGCAACTCCGTAAGTGCTTCAAAGAATCCCCGCACCGTGCAGTGGATCATGAGATGCTCGAGCTACAAGATGATCTTTCCTATAAGGAGCATCCGATCCGCATCCTCGACGAAGCTGAACGTCGTACTCGTCAGAAGACGACCAAGTTCCTAAAAGTGCAATGGTCGAATCACACTGAAGACGAAGCCACTTGGGAACGCGAGGATCATCTTCGGGAAGAATATCCCGGACTTTTTCCTTCTACCTCCTAAATTCTCGGGACGAGAATTTCTTTTAGAGGAGGAGAACTTGTAACACCCCCGTGTAATAAACTCTGTGACACTCTGTTAAAACTGCCAAGTCATGATCATTTGCAGTGCCATGTCATATGGGTTAATAATCCAATTCAAATCCACATCTGAAAATCAACTCAAATTCAAAGGTGAATTATAAAGTTGATCAAACACTGTTGGGAAAATTTTCATTAAATGGCAAATAATTCAGGAACATTTCTAAAATCAAAATTAAAATATTTGGAGTTGGGCAAGTGACTCAAACAAGATGAAACAGCACCCAAAACAGCAATATTAATTCATTTAAAATCATTACAGATTCAAATGAACTCCAAATCTGCCCAAACCACTTTTTGATGAGAGATAATATTGCATTGCAATATTTGGGCCAACATTCACATTTTTCAAAAGAGCACAAGTGGCCTAATCATTTTGAAACAGAAAAAGGGATAAAAGAAAAGGGAGAAGAGAAATAAGAAAAAAATAAAACGCTACTGTTGGCTGGGCCTAAGTGCACAGTGTGCGGCCCAGTCCAACAGCGGCCCACCTCACCTCCCTCCTCGTGCGTGTCGGCGCGCCCTTGGCCGCGCGCGCCAGCGCCAGCCGGGCGGCGACACGCCGACGGCCACCGACGCCGCAGCCACCCGAGAGGATAAGGTCAAGGCCCGGCGTATCCCCTGGCTCTCCTCGCCACTTTCCCCTCTCCTCCCTCGCTCGCTCCGCCCCTCGCTCCCTCCCAGATCCGGCCACCGAGCGCCGTCGTCGCCGCACTTCGCCATTTGCCGTGGCCACCGGCGACCCCGTGCTCGTCCACCGTGCCGGCCAGCTCCGCCGTCGTCTTCCTCATCTACTGGAGGCCTCAGCTGGAGCTGGGGAGCACGGAACCACCGGATCCCCTTCGTCCTCAACTACGGTCGCCGTCGTCTTCTTCGCCTCCGACGCCGGCCTTCTGCTTCTACAAAACTATCGAGGGCCTACATGGGTGCCGCACGGTGAGCCTCTCCTCTCCCTGCTGCTCCTCGTTGGTCCCCTAGCGCCTTATAGCCAGCTGCCGTCGTTGCCGAGCTCTGCTCGCCGCTGTGCACTTCGCCGCCGCGGCCACAGACGCCGTCGTGCTCGTCCGGACCCAGCATCGAGCTCCTGGAGCTCGTGCGAGTCCAACGCGATCACTAGCACGCCTCCCCGAGCGTTGTAGCCCTAAATCCACCGATGCCCGATTCCGGCGTCCGCCGGCGACGACCTAGAGCTCGTTTCCGGCCGTTTTAGCTCGCGCTCATGCTTTAGATCGACGCGGCGCCTTTCCCTCGTTCGAACGCGACCAGCCCCGGCCGTTTTGGTGGCCTGTGGGCGAAACCCGACGGGCGTCCGAGCCGCGCCGCCGCGATTTTGGTCGCCGGCGCAACTCCGGCGCCGGCCGCCGACGTGGCCGCCACGTGGGACACCCCTGGGTCACTGCCAGTGGGTCCCACGGGCCCCGCTGACCACGCTGACCGTGGTCAACGCGCTGACGTGGCGGCGCAATGCCACTGACAGGTGGGCCCCGCGACTAATTAACCTAATTAAAGATTTAATTAAATAGAAACTAATTAGATTAACCTAATGTCTCACTGACATGTGGGGTCCACCCCCTAATTAACCCTGGTAATTAAATTAATCCACTGATTAGCCTAAACAGAGGCTGACATGTGGGTCCCATTGGACCCACATGTCATATTTGACTTAGTCAGCCGACTGTTGACTTGCTGACGTCAGCAGCACGTCATGCTGACGTCATAATTCATTTTCTGTAAATAAAAATTAATTCCAGAAATTCAAATAATCTTTAAAAATTAATAACTTTTAAACCGTAGCTCGGATCGAAAAAGTTAAAACATGAAAGTTGCTCAGAACGACGAGACGAGTCTGATCGTGCCGTCTGTTTCTCCATCGGAACCTCCTACGTAGAAGAACTCGTAACTCCGGACCCGAATCCGGCAGATGAATAGTGCACACACGTCGGATATTAAATCCCAGAATAATTCTAAAAATAACTAAAATGACTTAGATGCATAAATAGGCAACCCTGCACTGCATCATAGCATCACACGCACCGTGTTGCATTTGTTTGCATTATGTTTACCTGTTTCTTCCCCCTCTTCTCTCTCGGTAGACCCCGACGTTGACGTAGCTCCCGAGGCAGACGCCGCACAGGAGTACGACTACGTCCCCGACGATACCACTGAAGACCTTGCCCTTGCCCCCGAGCAAACAGGCAAGCACCCCCATTTTGAGCATGCCTATATCGCCTATTCTCTTCTCTCTTATGCTTGCATTAGAACTGCTACTACTACTATTTTCCTATATCTGCTGCATAGCCTGATTATTGTACCCTGCTTTGTTACCTTACTGGTTATCCTAGACTGCTTAGTATAAGGTGGGTAGAGACACGACAGAGACCCCCACTTGATCCCGACTGCCCTGCTGGACATCAGAAGACCCGATCATCGGGATTGAAGACTAGACCATGGCACCGCACATCACTTCCCCTTAGTTGCCGACACTGCTAGGTTACCGTCGAGTGCCGAGGGTGATACCTCGTCAGCACTTCTGATGTTAACCTTGTAGGTTAGTTACTCGGTCGTGGTAAGTGAGGGTGATTCCTCCTACACCATCCCCGATAACGACGTCGTCGCGCGACTCCTCAAGTGTGGACCTCGAGGGTGATTCCTCCTTCGTTCACCTTGATGATACCAACAGGTGGGGTTCCATCGAGGGTGATTCCTCATGGTTCCCTTCGGTGTCAGACACACAGTTACCTTGGATATTATGACTTGACTATGAACCACGATACTAGAGACGGGTCGGCCCTGAGGGGAACCCGCGCGAGCTTATTGCGAAGTGATGTGGAGTCGGGTTGACCTGGATGGTGCCCGCGAGATAACTACGAGGCGTGGCCGGGCATTCTTAGCCCTTGCCGCAAGTCCTCGAGACGGGGCGACGGGGTCACATCGATCGTGAGTCTCTGCTCGTTTCCGCGCGCTCCTAATCCACTACGGTTTGGATATTTGATCCGAGGGGCCTCTGGCCCGATAGCACTAACCATCACGTGGGCATAGTATGGGCGTTCTGCGTCGTACACATCAGCCGAAGCTTGTTTGACGTCAGTAAGGAGCGGCGCACGCCGAGTTGGACTGGTAATGCAACCGCGCTTGTATAAGGGGTTGCTAGGTCTGCTCTCGGTGGCCCCGTAACGTGCAGGAGTTCCCGGGGCGATGGCCCAAGACCCCTGGGGGCATAGGTTTAGTCCGGCGTGCTGACCTCTCTTATAAGTCTAGGTCGGGTTGCGGCGTGTTGCTTAGCCGAGGCCGGGCATGACCCAGAAAAGTGTGTCCGGCCAGAGTTAAGTGAGCGTGGTGGGTAAGTTGGTGCACCCCTGCAGGGAAGAAACTTCTATCGATAGCCTGTCCTACGGTAACGGACACTCGGAGTTGTATCCCGATCGGTACAACTAGAACATGTGATGAGAATTGGATAGTACGGCTCTGGGATTGCTTTCTCGCAGGGAGTCGAGAAAGGATCTCAGGTCGAGGTTGATGATATTACTACTACTACTTTACATTATGTTCATCTGCTCTCTCCTGATGCTGCAAGACTGTCGAAGATTGTTGAAGATGCTAGTATTCGATAGGACTAGGCTTCTCCCTCTATTCTGG
Organism: Thinopyrum elongatum; assembly: GCA_011799875.1. NCBI lineage: Eukaryota > Viridiplantae > Streptophyta > Magnoliopsida > Poales > Poaceae > Thinopyrum > Thinopyrum elongatum. The sequence goes on along the minus strand of CM022299.1, from coordinate 405,023,382 downwards.
CATTTCTGCAGCCCAGTCCACATATACAGCCCCCTTTTGAAAATGTTGCATACGTAGTGTAGATCCTTGCTTGCTGGGTACTTCGGATGAGTACTCACGTTTGCTTTATTTTCTTATTTCCCCCATGTTCCATTTGATGCCACCAGACGACGGAGCCCCTGAGCCAGAAGCCCCAGCCGACGACCAGTACTACTACCCGCCTGGCGAGTACTACTACTACGAGGAGCCGTTCGACGACCAGGAGTAGGATCGGAGGGTCCAGGGCAGGAGGCCTACGCCTTTCGATCGTAGTATTTTATTTTACCCCGCCTCTGTGAAGGCCTAATTCTCTCTATGTAATATATCTGTACCCAGATATCTAATGCTTCCACTGACGCTTGTATGCCATCGAGCTATGTATTCGAGCCCTCGAGGCCCTGGCTTGTAATATTAAGCTTGTATGACTTTATTTTATGTTTTAGAGTTGTGTTGTGATATCTTCAAGTGAGTCCTTAGGCTTGATCGTGCGCATTTGCGTGTATGATTAGTGCACGATTAAGCCGGGGTCGTCACAACGAGTCTGATCGTGCCGTCTGTTTCTCCTTCGGAACCCCCTACATAGAAGAACTCGTAACTTCGGACCCGAATCCGGCAGATGAATAGTGCACACATGTCGGATATTAAATCCCAGATTAATTCTAAAAATAACTAAAATGACTTAGATGCATATTTAGGCAACCCTGCACTGCATCATAGCATCACATGCACCGTATTGCATTTGTTTGCATTATGTTTACCTATTTCTTCCCCCTCTTCTCTCTCGGTAGACCCCGACGTTGACGTAGCTCCCGAGGCAGACGCCGCACAGGAGTACGACTACGTCCCCGACGATACTACTGAAGACCTTGCCCTTGCCCCCGAGCAAACAGGCAAGCACCCCCATTTTGAGCATGCCTATATCGCCTATTCTCTTCTCTCTTATGCTTGCATTAGAACTGCTACTGCTACTGTTTTCCTATATCTGCTGCATAGCCTAATTATTGTACCCTGCTTTGTTACCTTACCGGTTATCCTAGACTGCTTAGTATAAGGTGGGTAGAGACACGACCGAGACCCCCACTTGATCCCGACTGCCCTGCTGGACATCAGAAGACCTGATCATCGGGATTGAAGACTAGACCATGGCACCGCACATCACTTCCCCTTAGTTGCCGACACTGCTGGGTTACCATCGAGTGCCGAGGGTGATACCTCGTCAGCACTTCTGATGTTAACCTTGTAGGTTAGTTACTCGGTCGTGGTAAGCGAGGGTGATTCCTTCTACACCACCCCCGATAACGACGTCGTCGCGCAACTCCTCAAGGTGGACCTCGAGGGTGATTCCTCCTTCGTTCACCTTGATGATAACATCGAGCGGGAATTCCATCAAGGGTGATTCCTCAGGGTTCCCTTCGGTGTCAGACACACAGTTACCTTGGATATTATGACTTGCACTAAACTATGATACTAAAGACGGGTCGGCCCTGAGGGGTACCCGCGCGAGCTTAACGCGAAGTGATGTGGAGTCGGGTTGACCTGGATGGTGCCCGCGAGATAACTACGAGGCGTGGCCGGGCATTCTTAGCCCTTGCCGCAAGTCCTCGAGACGGGGCGACGGGGTCACATCGATCGTGAGTCTCTGCTCGTTTCCACGCGCTCCTAATCCACTACGGTTTGGATATTTGATCCGAGGGGCCTCTGGCCCGATAGCACTAACCATCACGTGGGCATAGTATGGGCGTTCTGCGTCGTACACATCAGCCGAAGCTTGTTTGACGTCAGTAAGGAGCGGCGCACGCCGAGTTGGACTGGTAACGCAACCGCGCTTGTATAAGGGGTTGCTAGGTCTGCTCTCGGTGGCCCCGTAACGTGCAGGAGTTCCCGGGGCGATGGCCCAAGACCCCTGGGGGCATAGGTTTAGTCCGGCGTGCTGACCTCTCTTATAAGCCTAGGTCGGGTTGCGGCGTGTTGCTTAGCCGAGGCCGGGCATGACCCAGAAAAGTGTGTCCGGCCAGAGTTAAGTGAGTGTGGTGGGTAAGTTGGTGCACCCCTGCAGGGAAGAAACTTCTATCGATAGCCTGTCCTACGGTAACGGACACTCGGAGTTGTATCCCGATCGGTACAACTAGAACATGTGGTGAGAACTGGATAGTACGGCTCTGGGATTGCTTTCTCGCAGGGAGTCGAGAAAGGATCTCAGGTCGAGGTTGATGATACTACTACTACTACTTTACATTATGTTCATCTGCTCTTCCCTGATGCTGCAAGACTGTCGAAGAATGTTGAAGATGCTAGTCTTCGATAGGACTAGGTTTTCCCCCTCTATTCTGGCATTTCTGCAGCCCAGTCCACATATACAGCCATTCCTTTGACAATGATGCATATGTAGTGTAGATCCTTGCTTGCTGAGTACTTCGGATGAGTACTCACGTTTGCTTTATTTTCTTTTTCCCATTTTCCATTTGATGCCACCAGACGACGGAGCCCCTAAGCCAGAAGCCCCAGCCGACGACCAGTACTACTACCCGCCTGGCGAGTACTACTACGACGAGGAGCCGTTCGACGACCAGGAGTAGGATCGGAGGGTCCAGGGCAGGAGGCCTACGCCTTTCGATCGTAGTATTTTATTTTACCCCGCCTCTGTGAAGGCCTAATTCTCTCTATGTAATATATCTGTACCCAGATATCTAATGCTTCCGCTGACGCTTGTATGCCATCGAGCTATGTATTCGAGCCCTCGAGGCCCTGGCTTGTAATATTAAGCTTGTATGACTTTATTTTATGTTTTAGAGTTGTGTTGTGATATCTTCAAGTGAGTCCTTAGGCTTGATCGTGCGCATTTGCGTGTATGATTAGTGCACGATTAAGCCGGGGTCGTCACACGGAGCTCACGAGTTTTTTGTTGAGTTTTGTGTTGTGAAGTTTTGCATGAAGTTTCGATGGACTAAGGAATAATGAGTGGAAAGAGCCTAAGGTTGGGGTTTCCGAAGGCACCCCAAGGTAATATTCAAGGATAACCAAACATCTAAGCTTGGGGATGCCCCGTATGGCATCCCCTCTTTTGTCTACAATCCATCGGTAAATTACTTGAGGCTATATTTTTATTCACTACATGATATGTGTTTTGCTTGGAGCGTCATGTGCTATATGAGTCTTTGCTTTATTTGCTTTTTAGTTTACCACAATCATCCTTGTTGTACACACCTTTTGAGAGGGATACACATTAATCATGAATTTATTAGAATACTGTATGTGCTTCACTTATATCTTTTGAGCTAGTCAGTTGCTCTAGTGCTTCACTTATATCTTTTAGATCACGGCGGTGGTTTTATTTTGAAGAAATTGATGAACTCTCATCCTCACTTATATTATTTTGAGAATCTTAAAAATACTATGGCAATTTTCTTAGGTTATGAATTTAGTCCTAATATGATGGGTATTCAAGAGGGATATAATAAAAACTTTCATGAAGATCATTGAATATATGAGAAGTTTGATTCCTTGCATTTGTTTTGAGATATAAATATGGTGATATTAGAGTCATGCTAGTTAGTAATTGTGGTTTAGTAGAAATACTTGTGTTAAGGTTTGTGATTCCCGAAGCATGCACGTATGGTCTTTCATCATGTGATGAAGTTGTAGCATGATTTATTTTTGATTGTCTTCCATATGAGTGGTGGTCGGGGACGAGCGATGGTCTTTTCCTACCAATCTATCCCCCTAAGAGCATGCGTATTAGTACTTTGTTTTGAGGGCTAATAAACGTTCACAATAAGTATGTGAGTTCTTGATGACTAATGTTGAGTCCATGGATTATACGCACTCTCACCCTTCCATCATTGCTCGCCTCTTCGGTACCGTGCATTGCCCTTTCTCACCTTGAGAGTCGGTGCAAACTTCGCCGGTGCATCCAAACCCCGTGATATGATACACTCTTTCACACATAAGCCACCTTATATCTTCCTCAAAACAGCCACCATACCTACCTATTATGGCATTTTCATCGCCATTCCGAGATATATTGCCATGCAACTTCCACTGTTCCATTTTATTATGACACATACCATCATTGTCATATTGCTTTGCATGATCATATAGTTGACATATTATTTGTGGCCTGGCCACCATTCATTTTTTATACATGTCACGCTAGATCATTGCACATCCCGGTACACCGCCGGAGGCATTCATATAAAGTCATATCTTTGTTCTAGTATCGAGTTGTAATTCTTGAGTTGTAAGTAAATAAAAGTGTGATGATCATCATTATTAGAGCATTGTCTCAAGTGAGGAAAGGATGATGGGAGCTATGATTCCCCCACAAGTCGGGATGAGGCTCCGGATGAAAAATAGAAAAAAAGAGAAAGAAAGAAAGAAAAAGAAAGAGAAAAAAAAGAAGGGAAAAAGAAAGAAAAAAGAAAAAGAAAAAAAGAAAAAAAAGAGAGAAAAAGAGAGAAGGGACAATGTTAGTATCCTTTTTCCACACTTGTGCTTCAAAGTAGCACCATGTTCTTCATATAGAGAGTCTCCTATTTTGTCACTTCATATATTAATTACTAGTGGGAATTTTTCATTATAGAACTTGGCTTGTACATTCCAATGACGGGCTTCCTCAAAATGCCCTACGTCTTCGTGAGCAAGCGAGTTGGATGCACACCACTTAGTTTTCTTTTGAGCTTTCATACATTTATAGCTCTAGTGCATTTGTTGCATGGCAATCCCTACTCCTTGCACTGACATCAATTGATGGGCATCTCCATAGCCCATTGATTAGCCTCGTCGATGTGAGACTTTCTCCTTTTTTGTCTTCTCCACACAACCTCCACCATCATATTCTATTCCACCTATAGTGCTATATCCATGGCTCACGCTCATGTATTGCGTGAAAGTTGAAAAGGCTTGAGAATGTTAAAAGTATGAACCAATTGCTTGGCTTGTCATCGGGGTTGTGCATGATAAATACTTTATGTGATGAAGATAGAGCATGACAAGATTATATGATTTTGTAGGGATAACTTTCTTTAGCTATGATATTTTGAGAAGACATGATTGCTTTATAAGTATGCTTGAAGTATTATTGTTTTTATGTCAGTATTAAACTTTTATTTTGAATCTTATGGATCTGAATATTCATGCCACAATAAGAAAGATTACATGATAAACATGTTAGGTAGCATTCCACATCAAAAATTCTGTTTTTATCATTTACCTACTCGAGGACGAGCAGGAATTAAGCTTTTGGATGCTTGATACATCTCCAACATATCTATAATTTTTTTATTGTTACATGCTATTATATTATCGATCTTGGATATTTTACATGCATTATGGTGCTATTTTATATCATTTTCTGGGACTAACATATTAACCTAGTGCCAAGTGCCAGTTGCTGTTTTTTCCTTGTTTTTGTCTTTTACAGAAAATCAATACCAAACGGAGTTCAAACGGAACGAAACTTTTGAGGATTTTTCTTGGACCAGAAGACACCTAGGAAGCTTCGGGAGGAGGCCAGAAGAGCCATGAGAGGGCCACAAGCCCTGGAGGCGGGCCCTAGGGGGGCGCGCCCCCCAGGCTTGTGGGCCCCTCATGGCACCTCTAACCCTAATTCCAGCACCATAAATACCCAAATATTCCCCGTATACCAGAGGGCAGACCAAAAATACTTTTCCGCCGCTGCAAGCTTTTGTTCTCGTGAGATCGCATCTAGGGGCCTTTTCCGGCACTACGCCGGAGGGGGATTCGATCACGGAGGGGTTCTTCATCAACCTTGCTGTCCTTTCGATGCTGAGTGAGTAGTTTACCACAGACCTATGGGTCCATAGCTAGTAGCTAGATGGCTTTTTGTCTCTCTTTAATCTTCAATACAATGTTCTCCTCGATGTTCTTGGATTTCTATTCGATGTAATCTTCTTTTGCAGTGTGTTTGTTGAGATCCAATGAATTGTGGGTTTATGATCAGATTATCTATGAATATTATTTGAGTCTTCTCTGAACTCTTTTATGCTTGATTAAGATAGCTTTGTATTTCTCTCTGATCTATTGATTTGGTTTGGCCAACTAGATTGATTTTTCTTGCAATGGGAGAGGTGCTTTGTGGTGGGTTCAATCTTGCGGTGTCCTCACTCAGTGACAGAAGGGGTAGCGAGGCACGTATTTGTATTGTTGCCACTAAGGATAAAAAGATGGGGTTTTTACAATATTGATTGGATCTATCCCTCTACATCATGTGATCTTGCTTAAGGCGTTACTCCGTTCTTGTTAACTTAACACACTAGATGCATATAGGCAGGAGTCGGTCTACTTGTCACGGACGTGATGCCTATATTCATGATCATTGCCTTGGATATCGTCATAACTATACGTTTTTCTATCAATTGCTCAACATTAATTTGTTTACCCACCGTATGCGTTCTTTCAAGAGAGAAGCCTCTAGTGAAACCTATGCCCCCCGGGTCTATTTTCTATCATATTATTTTCAGATCTATAAAACCAAAACAAAAACAAAAATACATTGCTGCAATTTATTTATCTTTACCTTATTTTGCACTTTTATTTACCTTTTATATCAATTTGTATCAGATCTCATCCTTGCAAGTGACCGTGAAGGGATTGACAACCCCTTTTTTGCGTTGGGTGCAAGTATTTGTTTGTTTGTGCAGGTGCATCTATTGGGGACTTGTGTGTTCCTCCTACTCGATTGATACCTTGGTTCTCAAACTGAGGGAAATACTTATCTCTACTTTGCTGCATCACCCTTTCCTCTTCAAGGGAAAAACCAACGCAAGCTCAAGAAGTAGCAGGATGAATTTCTGGCGCCGTTGCCGGGGAGGATCTATATCTAGCCTACCAAGTTCCTATCATAAACTTTCATCTCTTGCACTTACATTATTCGCCATTTGCCTCTTGTTTTCATCTCCCCCACTTCTAAAATGTTTTCAGAAAAACATAAAAATATTTACCTTCTTTTTCGTTTGCCTTTATGTCTTACTTGGTTTGTTTGCTTGTTTGCTTGGTATACTTGTATATTTATTGAAAATCAGAAAACAAAAATTTTATGTATCCTCATCCACTTGCTAATCTTTTTAAAAGATCCAATTATGATGAACCAATTGTTAGTGAGTTGAGTGCACTAGATTATCTTTATGAAGTTTTGCTTGAAATTCGTGAATCTAAAAATTGTGATGAAGTGCTAAAAGAAGAAATTTATGAAGTGATTCACGATAGCTCCTTGAATGAAAAGCATAATTGCAATGGTGTTACTATAAATTCTATTGATGTCAATTGTGCTAATAATATGCAAAACCCCAAGCTTGGGGATGCTAATTTTGATATGTCCACTACTTATTGCAATGATCATGATTGGGGTGATTTTTCTTATGATCTTGAAAATTTATTTAAGCCTCATGATGAATATGTTTGCGATAATATTGAAAGTGTGTTTGGAAGAGTGTCAACTCTAGGTAATAATGACCCCACTATTTTGGAAGAGTATCAACTTTGCATGCATGTGGATCATGTAAAGAATATGTTATGTGATAACTATATTGTTGAATATGAATATGATCCCACATGTAATTATTATGAGAGATGAAATATGGTTGTAGAAATTTCATGTTACTGAATTACCTCTCGTTATGTTGAGATTGGCAATGTTTTATTCTTCTTTCTTGCATATGCTAGTTTTTGCTTGTTTTGATAAATTTTTTGCTTATAAAAAGCCTATGCATAGGAAGTATGTTAGACTTTAATGTGATTTTCACAGGCTATATGATGCTTTCTTTGTGCTTCAATTCTTGTCTTTCATGCGAGCATCATTAAAATTATCAATCCCTAGCTAAAAGGTTTTAAAGAAAGCGTTTGTTGGGAGACTACCCAATATTTTTCCTTTCTGTTTTTATGAGTATATGCAATTATACTCCTGTTATGATTATGTTTAAGAGTTTTAATTAGTGTTTGTGCCAAGTAAAGCCTTTGGGATGATCTATGGTGATAGTTGATTTGATTTTGCTGAAAAACAGAAACTTTTGAGTCCAGTAGCAGAATTACCAAACTTTTCTGGACGCATAAAAATTCTGAATGTTTTACACAAGATTTATATACAAATTTTCTATGTTGTACTAATTTTTCAGAATTTTTGGAGTTACAGAAGTATGAGTAATATTCAGATCTTCGCAGATTGTTCTGTTTTTGACAGATTCTGTTTTCTATGCATTGTTCTCTTATGTTCATGAATCTATGGGTACTATCGGGGGGTATGAACCATGGTGAAGTTGGACTATAGTAGATATAATGATAATATGAATTTATAATGAGTTCAGAACAGTACCTAAGTGGTGATTTGCTTTTATTATACTAACGGAGCTCACGAGTTTTTTGTTGAGTTTTGTGTTGTGAAGTTTTCAAGTTTTGGGTGAAGTTTCGATGGACTAAGGAATAAGGAGTGGCAAGAGCCGAAGCGTGGGGATGCCCAAGGCATCCCAAGGTAATATTCAAGGACAACCAAGCATCTAAGCTTGGGGATGCCCCGGATGGCATCCCCTCTTTTGGCTACAATCCATCGGTAAATTACTTGAGGCTATATTTTTATTCACTACATGATATGTGTTTTGCTTGGAGCGTCATGTGCTATATGAGTCTTTGCTTTATTTGCTTTTTAGTTTACCACAATCATCCTTTTTGTACACACCTTTTGAGAGGGACACACATTAATCGTGAATTTATTAGAATATTCTATGTGCTTCACTTATATCTTTTGAGCTAGGCAGTTGCTCTAGTGCTTCACTTATATCTTTTTAGAGCACAACGGTGGTTTTATTTTGAAGAAATTGATGAACTCTCATGCTTCACTTAGATTATTTTGATAGTCTTAAAAATAGTATGGCAATTTGCTTAGGTTATGAATTTAGTCCTAATATGATGGGTATTCAAGAGGGATATAATAAAAACTTTCATGAAGATCATTGAATATATGAGAAGTTTGATTCCTTGCACTTGTTTTGAGATATAAAGATGGTGATATTAGAGTCATGCTAGTTAGTAATTGTGGTTTAGTAGAAATACTTGTGTTAAGGTTTGTGATTCCCGAAGCATGCACGTATGGTCTTTCGTCATGTGATGAAGTTGGAGCATGATTTATTTTTGCTTGTCTTCCTTATGAGTGGCGGTCGGGGACGAGCGATGGTCTTTTCCTACCAATCTGTCCCCCTACGAGCATGCGTATTAGTTCTTTGTTTCGAGGGCTAATAAACTTTTGCAATAAGTATGTGAGTTCTTTATGACTAATGTTGAGTCCAAGGATTATACGCACTCTCACCCTTCCATCATTGCTAGCCTCTTCGGTACCATGCATTTCCCTTTCTCACCTTGAGAGTTGGTGCAAACTTCGCCGGTGAATCCAAACCCCGTGATATGATACGCTCTTTCACACATAAGCCACCTTATATCTTCCTGAAAACAGCCACCATACCTACCTATTATGGCATTTCCATAGCCATTCCTAGATATATTGCCATGCAACTTACACCGTTCCGTTTTATTATGACACATACCATCCTTGTCATATTGCTTTGAATGATCATATAGTTGACATAGTATTTGTGGCTTGGCCACCGTTCATATTTTTTTGTACATGTCACGCTAGATCATTGCACATCCCGGTACACCGCTGGAGGCATTCATATAGAGTCATATCTTTGTTCTAGTATCGAGTTGTAATTCTTGAGTTGTAAGTAAATAAAAGTGTGATGATCATCATTACTAGAGCATTGTCTCATGTGAGGAAAGGATGATGGAGGCTATGATTCGCCCACAAGTCGGGATGAGGCTCCGGATGAAAAATAGAAAAAAAAAAGAAAGAAAGAAAGAAAAAAGAACGAGAAAAAAGACGGGAAAAAGAAAGAAAAAAGAAAAAGGAAAAAAAAGAATAAAAAAAGAGAGAAGGGACAATGTTACTATCCTTTTTCCACACTTGTGCTTTAAAGTAGCACCATGTTCTTCATATAGAGAGTCTCCTATTTTGTCAATTTCATATATTACTAGTGGGAATTTTTCATTATAGAACTTGGCTTTTACATTCCAATGATGGGCTTCCTCAAAATGCTCTAGGTCTTCGTGAGCAAGCGAGTTGGATGCACACCCACTTAGTTTTCTTTTGAGCTTTCATACACTTATAGCTCTAGTGCATCCGTTGCACGGCAATCCCTACTCCTTGCATTGACATCAATGATGGGCATCTCCATAGCCCATTGATTAGCCTCGTCGATGTGAGACTTTCTCCTTTTTTGTCTTCTCCACACAACCTCCACCATCATATTCTATTCCACCTATAGTGCTATATCCATGGCTCGCGCCCATGTATTGCGTGAAAGTTGAAAAAGCTTGAGAACGTTAAAAGTACGAACCAATTGCTTGGCTTGTCATCGGGGTTGTGCATGATAAATACTTTGTGTAATGAAGATAGAGCATGACAAGATTATATGATTTTGTAGGGATAACTTTGATTAGTATGCCATGATATTTTGAGAAGACATGATTGCTTTATTAGTATGCTTGAAGTATTATTGTTTTTATATCAATATTAAACTTTTGTTTCCTATCTTATGGATCTGAATATTCATGCCACAATAAGAAAGATTACATGATAAACATGTTAGGTAGCATTCCACATCAAAATTTCTGTTTTTATCATTTACCTACTCGAGGATGAGCAGGAATTAAGCTTGGGGATGCTTGATACGTCTCTAACGTATCTATAATTTTTTATTGTTCCATATTATTATATTATCCATCTTGGATGTTTTATATGCATTATGGTGCTATTTTATATCATTTTTTGGGACTAACATATTAACCTAGTGCCAAGTGCGAGTTGCTGTTTTTCCTTGTTTTTGTCTTTTACAGAAAATCAATACCACACGGAGTCCAAGCGGAACGAAACTTTTCGAGGATTTTTCTTGGACCAGAAGACACCTAGGAAGCTTCGGGAGGAGGCCAGAAGAGCCACAAGCCCTGGAGGCGCACCCTAGGGGGCGCCCCCAGGCTTGTGGGCCCCTCGTGGAACCTCTAACCCTAATTCCAGCTCCATAAACACCCAAATATTTCCCGTACACCAGAGGGCACGCCAAAAATACTTTTCCGCCACTGCAAGCTTTTGTTCTCGTGAGATCCCATCTAGGGGCCTTTTCCGGCACTCCCCCGGAGGGGGATTCGATCATGGAGGGGTTCTTCATCAACCTTGCTGCCCTTCCGATGATGTGTGAGTAGTTTACCATAGACCTACTGGTCCATAGCTAGTAGCTAGATCGCTTCTTCTCTCTCTTTGATCTTCAATACAATGTTCTCCTCGATGTTCTTGGAGTTCTATTCAATGTAATCTTCTTTTGCGGTGTGTTTGTTGAGATTCAATGAATTGTGGGTTTATGATCAGATTATCTATTAATATTATTTGAGTCTTCTCTGAACTCTTTTATGCATGATTAAGATAGCTTTGTATTTCTCTCCAATCTATTGATTTGGTTTGGCCAGCTAGATTGATTTTTCCTGCAATGGGAGAGGTGCTTTGTGGTGGGTTCAATCTTGCGGTGTCCTCACCTAGTGACAGAAGGGGTAGCGAGGCACGTATTTGTATTGTTGCCACTAAGGATAAAAAAGATGGGGGTTTTACCATATTGATTGGATCTATCCCTTTACATCATGTCATCTTGCTTAAGTCGTTACTCTGTTCTTGTTAACTTAATACACTAGATGCATGCTGGATAGCGGTTGATGTGTGGATTAATAATAGTAGATGCAGACAGGAGTCGATCTACTTGTCACGGACGTGATGCCTATATTCATGATCATTGCCTTGGATATCGTTATAACTATGCGCTTTTCTATCAATTGCTCAACAGTAGTTTGTTTTACCCACCGTATGCGTTCTTTCAAGAGAGAAGCCTCTAGTGAAACCTATGGCCCCGGGGTCTATTTTCTATCATATTATTTTCAGTTCTATAAAACCAAAAACACAAAAATTCCTTACTGCAATTTATTTATCTTTACCTTATTTTGCACTTTTATTTATCTTTTATATCAATCTCTATCAGATCTCATCCTTGCAAGTGATCGTGAAGGGATTGACAACCCCTTTTTCGCGTTGGGTGCAAGTATTTGTTTGTTTGTGCAGGTGCATCTATTGGGGACATGTTTGTTCCTCCTACTGGATTGATACCTTGGTTCTCAAACTGAGGGAAATACTTATCTCTACTTTGCTGCATCACCCTTTCCTCTTCAAGGGAAAAACCAACGCAAGCTCAAGAAGTAGCAAGCATGAAGCTCATTGGTGATATCAGTATGACGATCGAAGGTAAGCTAAACATTTTCATTGTCGAGCCTCTTGAAGCGGTTGAAGAGATTGCAAAGAACATTGATTCCTAAGTCTCACTGGGAGGAGATGCCTTCATTGACCTTGGAGAGCCAGTCCCCGACTAGCTTCACAGACTCCAGAGCACTCACACGGCCATACTGCCCTTAAGTCAGATGACCACAGATGATGTTCTTGGCTATTGAGTCCAGTTGAGCGAACCTCTTCACATCAGCAGCAGTGACACCTTCACCGACTTTGGGAACACCAGTCGTTACGATATACCAGAGGTCGTTGTCGATAGCTTTAAGATGCATACACATCTTATTCTTCAAGTAGGGGTAATCAGTGCCATCGAAGACGGGACATGCAGCGGAAGCGTTGATTATGCCTACAGTCGACATAGCTAAAACTCCAGGTGGTTAAACCGAATCACACAGAACAAGGGAGCACCTTGCTCTAATACCAATTGAAAGTGCTAGTTATCGACTGGAGGGGGTAAATATGCGATTTTTATGAAAGTCTTTGAAACAGTCAATGTTTTCGAAGACGTGAAACTAAAATAGCAACTAAATCAGATACATCGGAAGATAAACTACACTAGGCATGCTGGCATGTCTACAACAATTGAGGTGAGATGTGAAGACAAACAACAACTAGGTAGAACAGAGTAGTTAAGGAAGATAGTGTGAAGACAAAGATGTAGTCAGAGGGAATGTCTTCACACAATGTCTTCGAACAAAACGAGCAAGCAAAGGCTTCACGAAACTAAACAGTAAGTAAATGAGTGAAGTGATAGAACCAGTCGCTCGGAGAAGACACGTGATTTGTTTGACTAGTTCTAGCTGCGGTGATAGCTGTACGTCTGGTTAGGGAGGTTGATATTGAACTCTGAAGACCTAGTCTTCAGCTTATTCCCCTTGAGCTAAGATCCACAAATCTCGCCCAATCATTCAGGTAAGTCTTCAAGGTAGACTTCCAAACCTTCACAGACTTTGTTTACCAGCAATCCACAATGACTCTTGGATGCTCAGAACACGATGACTAACCGGCTGGAAGATCACAATCTTCAAGTGTAACAAGTCTTCGATTCATGTGGAACAGAAAGGATTCAGTGATGCTCAATCACTTTTGGGCTCTGGGTGTTTTGTAATTGTCCTTGAAAGGATTCTCTCTCAAAGGCTTCGGGGGTGGGTTGCTCTCAAACAACAACAGCCGTGTAATAACTCGGAGTAGCCACCAACTTATGGTGGAGGGGGTGGGCTATTTATAGCCAGGAGGCAACCCGACATGATATGTCCGAAATGACCTTGGGTCATTGGCCAACCGACACATTTCCAACGGTCGGATTTCAAACACACGTGACAACTTTACTTGAGCTCCAAGTAAAGCTGACTCAACCAACTCTGGAAGAGGTTTCCTCTCATTGTCTTCACTCGAAGACATATGATTTTAGGTTGAGCATCATGTTAGTTTCTGACTTTGTTTACCTCGACCCGACTTAACAGTAGGGTGGTTCCTATGACTCAAGAAAGAAGAAAATGAAACTACTAAAAGACTATGTCTTCGCGCTCCATTGTCTTCAAGCGAAAGTCTTCGCGCTTCATTATCTTCAACACGAATGTCTTCGCATACCACCATTGTCTTCAATGTCTTCATACATTTTTAGGGGTCATCTTGGATGGGTAAACCAAATCTCGAGGGACTTCTACTCGTGTTCTCCTGTGAATCTCACAAACACATTAGTCCCTTGACCATGTTTATCATCAATACTCCAAAACAAACAAAGGGCGGCACTAGATGCAAGTCCATGACTCGAGGGCCTGGGTTGTTAGGTGTGCACCGAAGAGTTGTTTGATTCCTCGAGGGGAAGAGTTGTGCCACGAGGTGGCAGGGACCCAGATCCCCTCTCTAGGATTACCTATGGGGAGATGAAAGATACGGTAGGAGGGCCATGCTGTGAACCGGATCTGTCGGATGCATTGTCCATGGTGTGGGTAAAATGTACAACCTCTGCAAATTAAAATCTATTCGAATAGCCATATCCTCGGTACTAGGCACAATTCGTCTAAGTCAACACATTGGTTTTCTCGAGTTAGAGGTACAAACACATCACATATAAAATCTTCAAGAATGGAAGTTCAGAAATTAAGGTGTTGGTACAAGCAGCTTGGGCATCGTGGATGCCAGGACTTGTGGTTCAGCCTAAGGAATGGCTGTGAGAAAGACGGTCATAAGACCACAGTGAAGTGACTTGTATTGTATGTTGTTTACATTGTTCTGATTATTGTTGTTGTACTGTTATTGTTTCAAGTGTTTGCTTAGTAGTAGCCTTGATCGCACTTGGTGGAAAGACTTTAGCTCAGAAGTGTTTGTATTTTGGAGTATGACTTTAAGCTAGTGAGTCAAGTATTAAAGATGATTTGTGGGATAATAAAGTTGATCGTAGTAATAATAAAAGTATTGTATTGGAGGAACAACTTTACCATAAGTGATCACCTTTTGGGGAAAAGACTTTAACTTAGTAGTGATCAGGTTTGGGGACAGACTTTAGCATATATCGTGGTTGCAATAGTTATTTACTGGTTAAGCTGTATAGTTGTAGTATTGTTTTTACCTCAGTAGTTAATATTGGTAGAAGCTCATGTCAATTTGTTGTTGTTCTTGTTAAAACTCCATGCTTGAGTAACTTGGAGTGTTACTTGGATGGTTTTACGAGGTTTTGACTTGCTAGTACATTCAATGTACTCATATGACTTTTAACGCGGCCATGTATAAGAACGTATCCATCTTTCACTAGCGAGGAGTCGGAGTCGACACATTGCTAGGAGAGTAGCCCAGTTAGATCCCTATGAAGTGGAGCCGCGCTAAGACCGTGCTGCTACCATTGTAGAGTTTCTGCTGCAGCCATCTCTGAAGTAGCCACCATTGCTACTTAGTGACGCTCCGACCTCAACACCATGTTGAGACTTGGAGCCTTATAAATAGACGTAGTAAAGTTGTATGGAGCAATAAAGCAATCTGCAGTCATCTCTTGGATTGTAAAAGCATACGCCAGGTTGATTTCCTGGGCTAGCATGTGCGGCGGTGTGTCTGAACATAGTTGTATTTCACTGTGCTCAAACGGGGTGCCACACATAAAAATCTCTGTTTTCTTTTTCTTGCAACTCATGAGTGTTAAGTTTCTCAATAACACTAGCAGGGTTGAGACTTTTGTAGTCCGTGCGTTCCTTGATCATCATAACGGAAGTGTCTAAAGAATTGTCTAGAAAATGCAACAACTTCTTCACTATCGCATGATCAGATACATCGTGAGCACCAAGTCCTTGTAGTTCACCAGAGATATGACATAGCGATCAAAATTATCTTGGACACATTCATTGTCAATTCTCTTGAAGTGATTGAAGTTGTTTAGAAAAGTATCAATGCGAGATTCTTTCTGAGTGGAAACATCCACATTCACCTTCTCAAGTCTATCCCAGATTTCCTTTGATGTCTTTAGAGTATGGCGTCGAATGAATTGCCCCTTTGAGGGATGATTGCAGATAACACCCTTGGCTTGAGAATCAAGTTTCTTCAATCTTTGCTCAGCAGGACTAATGTATGGAGGATCTGTGATGACATATCCATCTTCAAGAATTCGCCAGAGATCGTCATCATTAGCAGCTAGACAAATGCGGATCTTTTCCTTCTAGAACACATAGTCTTTTCCATCGAGGTCACGAATCTTCTGGGCGAACTTAAAACTCACTGTGGTCGACATTCTCAATACTCGAGGTGGTTAGACCAAAATGTGTAGAGACAAGGGAGTACCTTCCGCCATACCAATTGTAGGATCAGAAATCGACTAGAGAGAGGGGGGTTGAATAGGAGATTTAAAATTTCTTCACTAGAAATGAATTCTTTCGAAGAAGCACAACGGAAAACTACTCTATGATAAAAAGTTAGCAGAGATACAACTGAGAAAGTAAATGACTTAGAAGAAAAACTATTTCGGGCTATTGAGAGATATCTAGCGGAACCTAAGCGAGAAGAGTAACTAAGCAGCAGTAGAGGAAAACACGCGAACAAACATGCATACTATCTTAAGTGTTGCGAGAGAGAATACAAACACAAAAATGATTAACCAACATAGAGATAAATGCTATTCAGTTTCAAAGAACTAATCATTGAGAACAATAAAAATGAGGAATAAATCATACACAAACAAATACAAAAAGTAAAGCGGTTAGAGATAAAACCAATTGTGCTAGATGGCAACAAGTGATTTGTTCGACCAGTTCACACTTCTGCCGAAGTGCTACGTCTGGTTGAAGGGACTTGTGATTGAACACAAGAGAAAATCTCTGTCCATCATATTCTTCTCAACGTGAAGTTCCTCGAACTCCAGTTAATTTACTCTCTATAGATTCTTCAAGGCAATCTCCAAACCTTCACAAACTTTGTCCTTGGCAAACCACAGTCACTCTTGGTTGCTCATACCAACAGCTATCCGTCTAGTGAGTGCGCAACTCACAAGTGTAAAAGGTACAAGCTTCGTATCAATCTAGTTCTTCATGATGCTCAATCACTTAACTAAATTTGTGCTCTGGGGTTTTCTCTCGGTGAAATATCTCAATACTTCGGGTTGCTTAAAACAGACTATGTCAGTTCAAATGGAACAACCAACCACTGCAGGTTTGAGGGGAGTGTCTATTTATAACCAGAGCAATCACAAGGCGTGAAATGATCAATAGGGGCATGCGCCACTCAACGGTCAGCTGGCACGTGTCACAACAGTCGGATTGCAAACTCACGCAGTAAGTTTATTTGAGTTAACAAGTTAAGTTTGATCTACTGCTTGTGATTTTCCCCCTTAAGTCCAGAAGAACTTCGTCTGTGACTAAGAGGAAAAACACGGTGCACAAAGAGATTTCTCTCGACTTCACTCAGAGATATGGATTTATGATTGAGCACTAAACGAAGACCTGAATCTCAACTAACTTGGACCCCCTTTAATAGTACGGTTTTCCCTATGACTCAAAGAGAGAAAATGAAACTAGAGAAAGAACTATGTTTTCTTGCCATCTTCATTCTTCTCGCCGCAGTCAATTGTGCCTCGAACAACATACCGAACCGATTGCTCTCAAGTCTCAACAACAATTTTTGGGGTCGTCTCCCAGACACAATCTTCTAATAGCATACTCATCAATACCCTAGCAATCTTTTTAGAAAATTTAGGAATCTTCTCAATGCTACTCAGCAACTTTTACTCTGTGTGCACACGCAAACATATTAGTTAACTGTTTTGTTCAACAATCTTCAAAACACTAGAGGGGGCACTAGTACAGGAACCATATCTGCCTGTTTTATTACGTAAGCATTTAAAGAGGCAATCCAAACTTGCATCCGACCATTAGTTGTACCCAGGGAAAGAAGATGTGCAAATCTGCATTTAAAGAGGCACTCCACAATTGGCATCCAAGCATTACCCGGCGGTGTATCATGGAAAGAAGATGCATATCAAGTAATATTGCGCAAATCTGCATCCGGGAAGTAGTGTGCGTCTTGTTATTTAAGCCACTTGTGGTGCGTCCAGCTGTACAAGAGGAAGACTTTGTGTTCCCAACCTCAAAGTCTTCTCTCTCATCTTCAAGTACCAGTTCTTAACTTCTCCAGCCCTTGGTCAGCCCGAATAATTTTTTTGCCAATCAGTTAGATGCTCTGGTTTGTTGAATGAATCCCATTCAGAGTCCAGAGAGAGCAACGAGGGAGAGGATGCCGCCGTGCCGAGCATGATACAATATTGAAGAAGAAACTTCTCTGGTAATCTTCTACCTCCCTTCATCCCGATACTGTTTTGCCTCCACTGGTTTCAGCGACCATGCGCTTCACGCATTATGGATTCATGATTCACACTCTCAAATAGCGGATGCAGTGTTGATCATGAGTTCTTGTGGAATGTGGGTTTATGGGATCGAGTGACTTTCTGAATAAATGTGAAAATGTACCTTGGGATGCTTTGCTTGTATCTTCCTCTGAACTTGTCCACCGTCTATATTCCAAGAGTATCATGGTTGGAAACCTGAATAGTACTATTTGACAGTTACGTCTTTGTAAGGTTGATGTTGTCTCACGTATAGTATGCACATTTCATTGTCGTGTACAGATCAACCTTCTGGCTAATCTAATACATTGGGGCAAGGATGGGCAAAGTGCCGTCACAGAAGGACCTCTTTGAGGTTTCAGGACCTACCTATTTGACATACATGAATTGGTAAGTTGTTGGCAATTTTCATCGTTGAAATCAACTAGGAATAGTAACGGGATCATGATTTTGCTATGGTTTATGAGCAAAAAATTCCGGGAACGAAAGAAAACAGGAGCCTGCCTGCATTGGCAAATTAATGTCGCTGATCACCTTTGCCATTTGATGATTTGCTCCGGTCAGGAACTGCCCACACCACCAGCGATCGGCCACGGCGAGCCTCGTCCAAGGCGTGTACGTCCTGGAGCGCGATCGTCAATGGAACCGCCAGGGCCTCGACGCCCGCGCGCCCGCGTGGTGGAAATTCTTCCACTTCGAGCTGCGGCAGGCGCTCGTGGACGCCGCCGACTCCTCCATCTTCGGCGCGGTGTACGCGTTCCAGCCGCCGTACCACCTCATCGACCCCGCGGCGGCCGCCAGCGCGCCGCACTACGTCGTCGCCTTCCGAGGGACCGTCACCAAGAAGGCCTCGGCGTCCAGGGACCTCGAGCTCGACCTCCTGCTCGTCCGGAGCGGCATCGAGCACACCTCCCGCTTCCGCATCGCGATGCAGACCATCCACGACGTCGCGAGGCACGGTCGCGTCTGGCTGGCCGGCCACTCGCTGGGGTCCGCCATCTCAACCCTCGCCGGAAAGACCATGGCCCGGGCGGGCGTCGTCCTCACCACATTCCTCTTCAACGCGCCGTTCCTGTCGGCGCCGGTGGAGAGGATCCCGCACAAGAAGGTGAAGCAGGGCATCCGCATCGCCAAGAGCTTCGTCACGGCCGGGGTGGCCACCGTCCTGCACAAGGGCGGCGGCAGCAGCGACGACGCCTTCGCGGCGCTGGCGCGGTGGGTGCCGAACGTGCTCGTGAACCCGGCGGACCCCATCAGCGCGGAGTACGTGGGGTACTTCGACCACCGCAAGAAGATGGAGGACATCGGCGCGGGCGCCGTCGGGAGGCTGGCGACGAGGCACTCGGTCAAGGACCTGCTGCTGGGCATCGGCAAGCCGGGCGGCTGCGAGCCGCTGCACCTGTTCCCTTCGGCCGTCCTGACGGTGAACCGTGGCCCGTCGCCGGACTTCAAGTCGGCGCACGGGATCCACCAGTGGTGGAGGCCGGACTTGGCCCTGGAGTGCAGGGCCTATTCCTACGCTTGATCGGCTGGAATATAGGCAAACCTCCTTTAGATCCTGGTCCTAGAATCTGAAACTCGAAAACGATTTGTGTTGGCTGCAGAGCCTGAAACTGTCAACGCAGAAGAGAAGACAAGATTTATACTAGTACTAGTTTTGAACTTTTGATTCAAGGCATGTCCAGTAGCATAACTTTTAAGATTTATTTCACATGAATTTCATTAAAAAAGCACGTTCGTATAGAACATCACCCACTGACAAACAACAACCACTGTATATTCCTTCTTTTTCCGATAGATCCATGGCAGACACGCTCTACTATACAGACACCACTTGTCCATGCCATGGAACTTTGAGCAGAGGTCATAAACCTTGGGGCTTGGGCATCTCCTGCCTGGATGCATAGTCGGCACTTCCTCATGATCCAACAACATCAGGGGTCCAACAAGTACAACCTCAAAGCAGAGCTCACTGTGCTGACATGACTGAACTTTTTTTTTTTTAGAATGAAGGCTCAAGGAGAGCCCGACTTTGAATTAACGAAGCCATCAACTGGCCAGGAATTATATCGGCCCATACAACGGAAAAGAAAAAACAATGAAACTGAAAACTGCTGATACAAGGTGCTACAAAAACAACTTACAGGCACCACAACAGAAAGCACAAGGATATTCTACAGGTAGACTAGCTAAATGTTGATGGAGCCCTTCGACGCGAATGAAGCACCAAAGCAATGACAGCAAGTGAACTTCAAGAGGGAATCGCGCCCAGCGAAGATGAACATGCCCTCATCTACTCCAAAAGGAGACCACCATCATCGAATCTTCCTTCTTCAATTCCGGAGGGGACCCCTGCCCCTCGCCCTGGATCGAAGGGCGCCGGACCGTCGCAAATTGAAGCAACTCACACTAGAGCAAGGAACGGTAGAGATTCTGTAGCACCATGGGAGATTCTCAGCGTGACCAACCCACTGTGCAAGATCACCAGGAGAAGAGTCTAACCGCAGCTCAAAGGTCCATATATGAAGAAATTAAGCTGTTGAAGGACGAGGGCGCCAAAGAAACAATCGCAGAGTTGATAAACAACTGAAGCCGAGACAAGATTAGTGCTCAAATAATTAGGATCCATGTCGGAAGCGCCCACGCCGTGCTGCTGCACACAGGGGAGAAGAACCCTATCCCCTCACCCTACCATGGCAGCACACAAATGACCGGCCTACTGACAGCCACAGGGAGCTAATCTTGCGAAAATATCATCCCGGAGTTATCTCCTACTGCGATGTTGCTGCTCGCCGGAGAACCACATCCAAACGCCAACACACACCCCATCTCGCCCAACGTGACACCTTCAGGAAGGTGACGACGCAAGCCGCGCCGCTGCCGCCCAGACCAGAACTGGCTAAGGTTTTCACCCGGGTATGAGAGGGGATCGAACCTTGACGGCGCCTCCGAGAAGGGGAACGGCGCCAGCAGGCGTTGCCATCATCGTGACCGGAACAACCGGCCAAAGATTTCTCCCGGTTCGAGCTCGCAACTCCAGCATCCCCACCTTCAATGGATCCGGCGATCGGCGACCACCACGACCCAGATCCAGCGGGGAAAAGGCTTAGGAAGGGGGAGGAAGAAGACCTCCAGATCTGACGCGCAGCCGGGTGCACCAGGCCACCCGCCGCGACCATCGCCCAATGCCTCCACCACTCGTCGCCTGCACGGCCAAGGGGGAAGGAGGAGCACCAACGAACGCCGCTCGCCGCAGAGCCGGCGCCGCCGCACCATCTGAGGCCACCGCCTCGGATTCGAGAGCCCTCCGCGTGGAGATGAAGTAGCACGGCCTCGCCGCCACCTTCCTTGGCAGCCGCACGGACTTCGCCGGCGACCCCTCTAGCGACGGCGAGGAGGAGAAGGGAGGGGAAGGTGGCTTGGCAGCTAGGGTTGCGTCACCGCTCGCGTCGCCCCGAGCGGAGCGAAGCGGGGGCCTTTTTTTCTCCCAGCAGTTTTTGTGACGCCCCCGGCTCAATCGTGCACTAATTATACACGCAAATGCACACGATCAAGCCTAAGGACTCACGGGAAGATATCACAACACAACTCTAAAACATAAATAAAGTCATACAAGCTTTATATTACAAGCCAGGGGCCTCGAGGGCTCGAATACATAAGCTTGCGTACAAGCGTCAGCGGAAGCATCAGATATCTGAGTACAGATATTAAAAGAGAAACAGAAAGGCCTTTAGAAAGGCGGGGCAAAATAAAACACTACGATCGAAAGCGCGCAGGCCTCCTGCCTGGGACCCTCCGAACCTACTCCTGGTCAACGACAAGTTCGAAGCAGTAAAACCACCCTCGGGGTAGTAGTAGTAGTAGTCGATCGTCGGCGGGGGCAGCTGTCTCAGTGGCTCCGTCATCTGGCCACGACAAACTGATATGGGGAGAAAAAGAAAGCAAAGCAACCGTGAGTACTCAGAAGTACTCAGCAAGCAAGGATCTACACTACATATGCAACATTATCAAGGGAAGGCTGTATATGTGGACTGGGCTGCAGAAATGCCAGAATAGAGAGAAGGCCTAGTCCTATCGAAGACTAGCATCTTCAGCGGTCTTGCAGCAATAGAAGAGAGTAGATCAGCACAGTATAATGTAGTAGTATTATTAAGTCTCATCCTCACCCAGAGATCCTTTCTCGGCTCCCTGCGAGAAAGCAATCCCAGAGCCATACAGTCATCAACCTCGTCCTGAGATCCCTTCTCGACTCCCTGCGAGAAGCAATCCCAAAGCCATAGTATCCAATTCTAGTTGTATCGATCGGGATACAACTCCGAGTGCCCGTTACCGAGGATCCGGCTATGCATAGATTAGTTCTTCCCTGCAGGGGTGCACCAACTTACCCACCACGCTCGCTTAACTCTGGCCGGACACACTTTTCCGGGTCATGCCCGGCCTCGGCCAAACGACACACCGCAACCCTACCTACAGCTCAGCAGAGAGGTCCCCGCCGGTCTACATCCTAAGCGCAAGGGGGTCTTGGCCATCGCCCCTCACCCTTCGGGTCGTTGCGCACAGGGTGGATACCAGCATCGCCTCGGGTGGCGACACGATCCGACCGTGCCGCCATGCTGAACTGGACGTCTGACAGAGCTTTCGGCTGATGCTACGATGCAGAACGCCCATACTATGCCCACGTGATGGTTAGTTCTATCAGACCAGAGGCCTGCTTGGATCAAATATCCAAATCGTTAGTGGACTAGGGCTTGCGGTAACGAGTAGAGACTCACGAAAGAAGTGACCCCGTCGCCCCGTCTCGAGGACTTGCTGCAAGAGTTAAGAATGCCCGGCCGCGCCTCGTATTCATCACTCGGGCACCATACAGGCAACCCGTCTTCACATCACACGCGGGTACCCCTCAGGGTCGACCCGCCTTTCCAAGTAACAGTGTAAAATCCAAGTATCCGTGTGTCCATAACATCAGGGGAATCCGAGGAATCACCCTCGTTGGATTCCTACTTGATGTATCCGTCAAGGTGAACTCGGAGGAATCACCCTCGATGGGTTCACACTTGATGTGTTGCACGACAGCGTCGTTACCGGAAGTGGTGAAGGAGGAATCACCCTCGATGACCACGACCGAATAGCTACTCTACAGAATTAACATCAGAAGTGCTACACGAGGTATCACCCTCGGCACTCGATATTAACGCTGCAGTGTCGTTACAACTAAGGGGGGGTGATGTGCGGTGCCGGGGTCTGGTTTTCAATCCCGTTGATCGGGTCTTCTGATAATCCAGCGGGGCAGTCGGGATAAGTGGGGTCACTGATAGGTCTCTACCCAGCCTATACTAAGCAGTTTAGGATATGCAGGTAATTATCAACAGTAGGTTACAATAAACAGGCTATGCATCAGAATAGGTAAAGCAGTAGCAGCAGCAATTCTAATGCAAGCATGAGAAAATAGAATGGGCGATATCGGGATGATCAAAGGGGGGGCTTGCCTGGCTGCTCGGCGGCAAGGGCAAGGTCGCCAACGGTGGCGTCGGGCTCCTGAGCTGCGTCGGTCTCGGGGACGACGTCGGTGTCGGGGTCTACCGAGAGAGAAGAGGGGGAAGAAACAGTAAATATAAAGCAAACAAGAGCATGACATTACGATACACGGTGCTAGGGGTGACCTATCGTAGTGCTACACGACATAGGTGAAGGGGGAATAACATTCGGGAAAGTTTTCCCGAAGTTTGCATTTTCGGACAGGCAATCCGGAGGGGGAATGTCCCATGTTCAGGTAGTTAGAGACGTGTGACGGACAAACGGACCGCGAATTTGGATTCGTCTCGTCGTTCTGAGCAACTTTCATGTACAAATTATTTTCATCTGAGGTACGGTTTATTTTATATTAATTTTCTAAATTTTAAACTAAATTCTAGAATTATTTAAATTATTAAATCCAACATTATCCGAAACAGTGTTTGCTGACGTCAGCATGACATCAGCATGACGTCACAGGTTAATTAGATAGAACTGGTTAGTCCTAATTAGGTGATTAGTTTAACTAAGTTTAATTAGTTTAATTAAACATAATTAATTAATTAATTAATATTTACTTATTTATTTATTATTTCCTTTTTCTTTTTCTTTTCTAAAATCGTTCCGGGGCAGGGGCCCCGCTTGTCAGTGGCACAGGGCCACCCCAGCGGCAGTGCACGCGCGCGGGCACGCAGCGGCCGTGGCCGTGCTTAGCCAGGGGAGGCGCTGGCCATGGCGAGCGGGGCCGGCGAGTAGCGCCGGGCGCGGCGGCTGTGGGCGAGCGACGGCAGGAGGGGTAGCAGCAGCGGGCAGCAGGCGGTGTGGCGGCGCGGAGCAGGGCAGGCGAGGAGGTCGGCCACGGCGAGCGCAGCAGCAGCAGCCGGTGACCGAGGGCGCAGGCGAAGGCCGCGCAGCGCACGGGTGCGGGCGCGGCAAGGCGTGCGGGAGGGGGCGAATGGGCGGACGCGTGCGGGACGGGGCCGAGACGCGGGCGTGCGGTGGTCAGCGAGCGGGGCGCGCCGAGTGTGTGCGGCAGCGCGGAGTGGTGCGGTGAGCGCAGGCGGAGGAGGGGGCTGGCCGGAGCGGGGCGGGCACGACCACTGCGGGAGGTGACCGCGTCGGGGGGGAGAGAGGAAGGGGAAGAGGCCCAGGGCCTCACTTGCGTTGCTGCGGAGAGGGCGGCGAGGCTCGTGGTGGTCCGTTGGAGTGGAGGACGAGGAGGCGAGGCGACGAGGCGGTGGCGGGGTCCGGCGACGGCGGCCGGCTGCGGCGTCGAGCGTCGGCCCGATCCAGATTTGGATCAAGAGAGGAGAGAGGGGGGGAGTGGGGAGCGAGAGGAGGGTTAGGGTTTCGGGGTCCAGGGGAGGGGGCCATATAGGCCGGCTGGGGTGGGCCGGCCAGGTGGGCGGCCGGCTGGGCTGTGGCCCAGTTGGTCCGGGGGGGGGGGGGCTTTTCTCTTTTATTTTGTTTTCTTATTTTCTGTTTTTATTTTCTTTTAAGTTTTGGTTCTGCAAAACGTGTGGCATCCAATTGAATTTTGTAAAATACATAAACTGGTCCATAAATTAAAGTGCGACATATCCTATCACCAAAAATTAGTTTGTGGTATTTATCATTTCATATTTATTTTATATTAATTAATAGGTTATTAATATTGTCTTTAGTCACTGTTTGAGGATGTTTGAGTCACTTACCCAATTCCAATAATGTTGGTTTCAATTTTAAAATTGTCTCTGGAATATTTACAATATTATGAACAATTCAGTTTTCAAATTTGAACAACTTTTATTTTCACTTTCAGTTTGAATTTCCATTTGAATTTGAATTTGAAAAGAGATATGATACTAATGATGATTAAGCACTGTTGATCATGATGACATGGCATTATCAACAGGGTGATTACTGTAGCGTAATACACGGGGTGTTACAGTTTTTTTCCACCAGAATCTTCTCGGGCCCGAGCTTCTGTCATGACTGAACTTGGAGCCGACGGCGAACCAGTTCAGAAATAGATTCAGACTGCAGAACAGGCTACGCGTAGGCTACAAAACCAACGCGCTACTGATAGCAGATTAGGTTCATGGTTACAGGACATTGCAGTTATCTGCATGACACATTACCTTAACTTGGAACAAGCTTTCAAGTCCAGAAACTTCAAAATTCATAATTCATGTCCATAAGTGCATAAATGAACTAATAATCACTATTATCTTGTTTGACCCTGTGACGCCCCCGATTCGACCGTACACTAATCGTACACGCAAATGTGTACGATCAAGATCAGGGACTCACGGGAAGATATCACAACACAACTCTAGACACAAATAAAATAATTCAAGCTTCATATTACAAGCCAAGGGCCTTGAGGGCTCGAATACAGAAGCTCGAAACACAAGCGTCAGCGGAAGCAACAATATCTGAGTACAGACATAAGTTAAACAAGACTGCCTTAAGAAGGCAAGCACAAACATCAACGATCGAAGAGGCAAGGCCTCCTACCTGGGACCTCCTAACTATTCCTGGTCGTCGGCGGTCTCCACGTTGTAGTAAGAACCCTCGGGGGTAGTAGTAGTCGATGGGGTGGCATCTGGCTCCTTGGATCCACCATCTGGTTGCAACAACCGGAAAGAAGGAAGAAGGGGGAAAAGGGTTAGCAAAGCAACCATGAGTACTCATCCAAAGTACTCGCAAGCATGAGATCTATACTAAGTATGCATTGGTATCAAATGGAAGGGTTGTATCTGTGGACTATACTGCAGAATGCCAGAATAGAAGGGGAAAAGCCTAGCCTATCGAAGACTAGCATCTTCAAGCGTCTTGCAGCATTCAGAAGAGTATAGAATAGCATATTATAATTAACAAACATGTTGTAGTATTAACGCCCAGAGATCCTTCCTCGACTCCCTGCGAGAAAGCAATCCTGGAGCCAATATATCCATCACATATCTCAAGTATCCATTTCTAGTTGTAATAGATCAGGATACAAGTCTGAACGTCCATTACCGTGGACACGGTATTCGAATAGATAACTTCCCTGCAGGGGTGCACCACATTTCCCAACACGCTTGATTATCTCTGGTCAGACACACTTTACTGGGTCAATGCCTGGCCTCGGAAGATCAACACATCGCAGCCCTACCTAGGCTCAGCAGAGAGGTCCCCGCCGGTCTACATCCTAAGCACTCCGGGGTCTTGGGCCCATCGCCCGTTGCACTCCGGGTCGTTGTGTGCAGGGTGGATACCAGCGCCACCACGGATGGTCGGCATGATCCGACCGTGCCACAATGCTGAACTGGACGTCTGACAAAGCTTCGGCTGATACTACGACGTCGAGTGCCCATAACTGTTCCCGCGTGGTGGTTAGTGCGTATAGGCTAGTGGCCAACTCAGAACAAATACCCAAACCTGTTAGTGCATTATTAACTGAAGTGACTGCTGTCGGGACAAGTCCGGAGCTACCACCCCATCCTGGGTGATACCGCTAAACAGCCAGCCGCCACCGTAACATCTTGCGGGTGCTCTCCAGGCCCGCCCGACTTTCACAAAGGTCACAACTAATGTCAAGGTAACCGTATGTCCAAACATCAAGGGGGAAACCCCGAGGAATCACCCTCGGTGGATTCCACTCGATGTAATCATCAAGGTGAACGTAGGAGGAATCACCCTCGAGGTTCACACTTGAGGGGGCTGCACGACAGAGTCGTATCGGGAGTGGTGAAGGAGGAATCACCCTCGATGACCATGACCGAATAGATACACTATAGAGTTATCATCAGGAGTGTGTTACGAGGTATCACACTCGGCACTCGATAGTAGCTCTGCATAATCGAGCACCAAAAGGGGCGTGATGTGATGTGAGGTGTCGGGCTCTGGTCGTCGATCACGTTGATCGAGTCATCGATGATGAAGCAGGGGCAACAAGGACAAGGTGGGGGTCACTGATGGATCACTAACCAACCTATACTAAGCAGTTTAGGATAAGCAGGTAAGGTACAATGAGCAGGTTACAAAAGCAGGCTATGCATCAGAATAGGAGCAAACAATAACAGTTGCAAAATCTAATGCAAGCATGAGAGAGAATGGAATGGGCGATATCGAAGTGGTCGAGGGGGGGGCTTGCCTGGAAGCTCTGCTAAAATGGAAGGAGGGTCGTTGGTGACGTAGTCGATCACAGGAGCATCAGCAGCGGTCTCGGGGTCTACCGGAGAGAAGAGGGGGAAGAAACAGTTAATACAGAGCAAACAAGTGCAATACTATGCATGACATGATGAAACATGGTGCTAGGGGTGTTCTAACGCTGTGTTACACGATACAGGCGAAGGGGGATAACATCCGGGAATGTTTTCCCGAACTTTGGCATTTTTCGGACAGATGAGAGAGAGGGGACGGTTCCATGTTCGCTATGCTAGGGGCATGTGTCAGATGAACGGAGGGCATATTCGGATTCGTCATATTTTTCTGAGGAACTTTCATATACAAAACATCTTCATCCGAGCTACGGATTATTTTATATGATTTCTTGAAGTTTTAAACATATTCTGAAAACTCCTGGATTTAATTTAATTCAAAAATAAAATGGTTAATTGCTAGATACACCCAAAAGTGTGCCCAGCCAGAGTGCACCTATGGCTGATAGTGGGCCAGGGAGGGTCCAGTCAGCAGAGTTGACCAAGTCAACATTTGACCGGTCAAAAGGTGAATAGTAAAGGTGGGTCCCGGCTGTCATATACTTAGGCACTTTTAACTTAATCTATCATTTTAATTTACAGCAGGGTCCACATGTCAGCGAAATTAACTAAAAGTTAATTACTTTTCATCCTAATCCTAACTAGATCGGGCCCATACGTCAGTGGAACAAGTCGGTCAACGGTAGGGGGCTAGCACGCGCCATAGTACAGGGCGCCGGCCGGGCGAGCAGCGCAGCGGGTAGCAGGGCGCGACCCTGGCCAACGGCGGTGACGACGGCTAGCGGCAGGCACGCGCGCGCCGCACGACGACGGCAACAGCGGTTGCAAGGAGCAGCGGCAGCGGGCAGAGAAAGCAGCAGCGGCACACGACAGGAGCCGCGGCGCGGCAGCAGAAATAGAGCAGCAGCGGGCGGACGCGAGGCCACGGCAGTACGCAAAAGCATCAGCAGTACAGGGAGCAGCAGAACTGCGGCAGGGCCACGGGTGGCTGCGGCGCGGTACGCGTGGGCGCGCGGCCGGTGGCCGGAGCCGGCGGGGCAGAGGCGGGGCATCGCCAGGGGGTGAGCAGCAGCGGCTCACAGAGGAGCACGATGGACAGCGGCGAGCGCTAGCGGCGCGGTGGCGGGTGGCGCCGACGAACGCCGGCACGGGTAGCGCTGGTGCGGCGAAGCGGCGAGCAACGATGCTGTGGCGTGACCGAGGGGGAGGCTGGGCAAGCAGCGGCAGGGCAGTAGCGGGCGAGGCCACGCGCCCGCGGACGCAAGGCATGGTCGGCGGCCTATTGCGAGTAGCGGCAGTGCCTAGGAGCAGCAGCACGCAGTGGCCAGCAGCAGAAGGGGCAGCAGTAGTGGCCAGCAAGCAGAGTAGCAGCGAAGCATCAGTGCCAAGGCAGCAGCAATAGCTCAGAGCACGCACGCACATACGTACGCGTACGCCCGAGATCGGGCACGACGGTGAAGGCGACCAACGGCGTCCAAATCAAAGGGAAAAAGGGGGATCCGAGGGAGGAGCTCACCGAGGAGGCGAATGAAGGCCCGGTGAGTGACTAGAAGCAGCAGTTGGCTCGTATTGGCACGGCGAAGCTTCGGCGATGCAGAGGAAGAAGACGCTCAATGCCGGCGATGCGGTGGCTCTCGGCTTGTTCCAGTGGGCGAGGAAGACGAAGAAGACGTCGACGGAGCTGCTGGACATGGCGGTGCGACGCGGGGTGGTCGGTGGCTACGTGGGCGACGGCAGCACGATGACGATGGCGTCGGGTGGGTGTGGGGGAGAGCAAAGCGGCTTGAGGGGAGGGAAGAGAGGGAGAACTAGGGTTCGCACAGGGCTCGGGGAGGCTTTGTAGGGCGTCGGCGGGTGTCTGGTTGGTCGGCACGTCGGCACGGCATGGCCAACGCCGGCGGATGGTCGCCACACACCTTCTGCCTCCTGTTGCAGGAGAGGTGGTGGTGGGCTACTGGGCCAACAGGCCAACTGGGCCAAGTGGCCCAGGGGGAGGGGAGGGGCTTTCTTTTGTTTTTTTATCTTGTTTTACTTTTTAAAACTTTTCTGTTTCTTTTATTTTATTAGCAAAAATAGTTTTACTAAAAATATACAACTGGCTCCATAAATTGAGTCACAAAATAACCCACTGCCACAAAAAGTTTCACTTTCAATTTAAATAGTTTGATATTTTATAAATTATAAAGGGCATTTAATTAATTATTATAGCCACTGTTTTAATTACTTTTGAGCACTTAAACATTTTATAAAAACTTGGTTTCTTCACGAATAATACTTATAATTTATTTGCCCTAGTTTGCACATTTTAGTTTTGACATTTGAAAACCTTAAATTTTGACTTTATTTCAACAGTTGAATTTGAATCGGTTTTAATTCAAAGTGTGGCCTAGCAACAGTAACCGTGGTGACATGGCATCATTAGCAGGGGATTACTATAGCTTAATTATCCGGCGTCACAGACCCCACCAACCTGTCAGTCTGTCCAAGATCACCATTAGGCCACTCTTAACCTTTTTGCAAACCTGAACCATCAGCGTGTCTATCAAAATTCCAAACTGTAACCTCTAACAATGCGTTTGGTTACTTGCACTCTTTTCCCACTTTGCATACTTGACCCATTTGGGCCTGGTTGAGTAAATGCAGGCGAAAAACTAACATCTCCATGTTGATTGGTTGCCTGCATTGCATCAAGGCCCAGATGGTGGCAACGTTGTTTGTTTGCCTGTGTTTGTGCTTTGGGGGTGAGCAGATGGAAAGTACAACTGTTTGGCCGTGTTCAAGTAGTTGGTCTGCTCACCCCTTTCAAATGTGGTGGACTTACCACCCATTTGCAGCACACAACACACTATGATCAAGAAAAAATTGGTGGCATGTTGTTTGGTTGCCTGTGTTTGTGCTTTGGGGGTGAGCAGATGCAAAGGATAACTGTTTTGCTGTGTGCAAGTAGTCAGTCTGCTCACCCCTTTCAAATGTGGTGGACTTACTACCCATTTGCAGCACACAACACACTATGATCAAGAACACCAGTAGAAGAAAGGGAAGAACATAGCAGATAAACAGGCAGATCATAAGTACTACTAGGCCTAAGTTTAAACAGCAGGGCATCCCATGCCCCTCTTGGACCCGAGGGTGCTGGTCCCTGGGCAAAATATATACAAGTTCACAGCAAAAGAGACGATGAAACTTCAGTTCAAACCTACACAACTTCAGTTCATACTTGATAGAATAGAACCTAGAGGGCATGCATGATGTCACTGAAGCAACTGTGCTTGGAGCACCGAACCCTGCAGATGTTGGAGGTGTTGGCGTTGTAGATCTACACCCTCAACCCCAGGATAGAGAGCCTCAGGACTAGGAGGTCGTCGGGGACGATCTTGTGCCACCGACAGAAGTACTCCCAGCCATGCCCGAGCACCACGTGGCCCTTGAACATCTGCACCTGGACCCAGAACTCACACCACTTGTTGGCAGAGAGACTGAAGACGCGAGGAGGGCCAAGGACCAGCCATTACTTCATCACCGGCCTGAAGGTAGGCGGGATGATGAGCATGGCGATGTCCTCCTGATCCTGGATCTGCACATAGAACCCGATAGGTTCCCGTGCACCCTCCTCATCGCCGGCCCTTGGCCTCCTGCCAGCGCTGAGCGATAACCTCATGTAATCCACCTTGCCAGGAACCACCGCCCTCTTCAGCCACCGGTTTGTGGGGATGAGGTCATCCACACCCTCTGCACCGACGGCATCCTGCACTCCTCCGCGGTCTTTGTCCCACTCTGTCTTCATTATCTTGTCAGTAAGATGGATGACAATTAGCAACAAATGAGATATGATCATTGGCAGTGCAAATGCCAATGATCAGAGCTAGCAATCATCAATGCTAACACTGATCAAAGCTAACACTGATCAGTGCTAAAAGTGATCACACCTAGCAATGATCAATGATAACATTGATCAAAGCTAACAGTGATGAGAGCTAGCAATGATCAATGCAAACTGTTGGAAATATGCCCTAGAGGAAATAATATTTGTATTGTTATATTTCCATATTCATAATTATAGAGTTTATATTCTATGCTATAACTGCTATTATCCTGGAATACGTGATTGAGTGGAAAAACTCATATGCACGTGTGGAATGATAAATGGTTAAATAAAAGGTTCCTAGTCTTGCATCTAGGACTAGCTCAAGTGTTGTTGGTGATCACATTTTCTGGATCTTAGGATATTGTTAAATGTAACAATAATCCTAAAACAACATTGAGATTATGATGTTGGCAGAACGATCATATTGAATTGACCCAAACTTGTCTGTTATGAATTAAGTTAATATCGTTTGTAATCAATTGTAATAACACTGAGTGTTAACACGTGATTTTGCTCCTTAGACCATGAGAGTATCGTAGTCACTTCTTACCATACGGTGGGCTTTGGGGTTGCTCAAACGTCACCTGTAACACGGTGATCATAACGATAACTTATAGGTTCATCGGAAAGTTTGACAAGGGACTAGATAGCTCGAGAGTGGGATTTTCTCCTACGATGATGGAGATATATTCTTAGGGACCTCTCGGTGTGACAGCATCCATCATCGTCTAGCCAGACACAGGTGACTACGTCACGGGGATGCCGGGACACAATAACGAGAAGGAAGAACAAAACTGGTAACAAGGATAATGGTATAGTGAGCATGGTGATGACTCGGGAGGATACCGATGCATCCCAGGTTTTGTGAAGTATTGCGAAGCAAAGGGAACATCACATGGTAACCAAAGGTTCACTCGTATATCATTCGTGTGCTCATAAGGATCGATATGGACGTCCACAGTTCCGCTGTCGGTCATTGAACGAAGGGGGTTTGTTCATGTCTATGGGTTACCGAACCTACGGGGTCACAAGCTTAAGGCAATCATGATCTTCTGAGTGTTAGTAGGACGGGAGTGATGAGAACATACTCGTGGAATTTTTTCATTAATATTCGGAATAGCTCCGAGAGGATCCGGACGCGTTTCGGGGTCACCAGAAGGGTTTCAGAGAGTATCGGGTAATACCGACTATTACTGGTAAATATATATAGGTGGAAATGTTTCCAGGGATGTTAAATTATATATAAGAGGGTTCAAAAATATTTAGAACACTTTTATATTTAATTTAATATCAATGAGCCTTAAAAGGCCAAGTGGTGGAAGGCAACTTGGGCCACCAAGGCCCAAGTGGAGTAGGCGCCTCCCCCCTTATGGAAGGGGGGCAAATTGGACTAGGGCCCTTGGCTGGCGCCCCAAGGAGGGAGTTTCTCTCCTTGGTGGCTGCCCTCTCCCTCTCCTTTAACCTATATATACTAGGGTTTTTTGCTCTATTGAAGCACACAAGTTTGGAGCCTCCTCTAGTCCCTCTAGTTCTAGTTCTAGTTGATCCTAGTTGATCTAATTAGAGCTAGATAAATCCTCTAATCCTCATAATTAGATGCCCACTGTGGTTCTAATCTCCTCCTTCTAATTCTCCAGCAATGATTAGCTCTGGACGGCGAAGCGCTACTAGATCGAGAAGGCTGCACGCTTGAAACCAAGTAGAGAGACCGTGCTTTCGGTCTTTTGTTCGAGGGGTTGTTCGTGGCGGTTCGCGGGATCGTTCGTCGATGGTTCGAGGGACTCCAAGTACAATCTACCCCGACATGTTCTTATTCCGCTACAACTCGGTGACGGTACTGATCATGATCACAACCCGTTATGCATCTTTGTATTGATCTTGGGTGTGCGTATTTTTGTTTTGTACTACGTTTCCCAACACTAACATCGATCAGTGCTACCAATGATCAGAGCTAGCAATGATAAGTGCTATCAAATCATGCCAAATGCACATGCTCAAGTTGGTCCTACTACTATTTTTGGCATTCAGGTAAGGCCTACTAGCACACACATGCAATGTCCTCTGCTGATCACGCATTCATGTAGCCTAACAAAAGCAAGAACAACAACATACACACTTACACAACTATAACAGCAAGAAGAACAGCAAGAACATCACTAACATCAACAAGAACATCAACAACAGCAGCAAGAAGAGCAGCAAAACAGCAGGAACAACACCTACTTAGCATTGTAGGAATTTGGAGTGAACAAACCAATCAACCGTAGTCAGTAACATTGTGGCATGATCTGGTAGCTCTAACACCATCAAGCATTCTCATCTAAGCACTACCAGCACTAGCATGCACTCTTATTCATCCCAAAAGCAGTGGATTCAGATTGAATCCGGCCAAATCAAATCAAATCGGATCGAAACCACGGTCAACAATCTAATCTAACACTACTCGAACTACCCTAAGAACCCTAACTATGAACTCATTAACAAGGAGGAGATTAGGAGCTTACGGTGGGGGTTGCCGATGGAGTGTACGTCGACCGTGGAGAAAACCCCAGTGGGGAAGAGGGGTGATGCCACTGCCGAAGAAGAGATGGCGGTTCCGAGGGTTGTGGCCGTGGTCCTCGTCGTACACCGGCTGGAAGATGATCCCGACGTCCTCAAGCTCCCCTCCTCTTGCACCAGATGCATATGACCCTCGGATGGGGGTAAAAATACCCCCATAAGAGGGGCCGACAAAGGACGGAGGCGGTAGGGATTATATCCCCACCGCTGTTGAGCCCAAGATGACGAGGTCCGCCACCTGTGGCGCAGCCGAGGAAGCGGTGGCAACGCTGCATTGGCCTGGGACATCGGCATGGTGCAAAAAGGGGACGACACACGAATAGCCGTGGTGAGATCCCGTCCGGAGGCGGAGAGGCCGACGATCCACCTCTCCTGGATGGGATTGCTGCCGGCGATGACGGGAGTGGGTGGGTGATAACCCACAAGTATAGGGGATCGTTTGTAGCCTTTTTCGATAAATAAGAGTGTCGAACACAACGAGGAGCTAAAGGTAGAACATATATTCCCTCAAGTTCTATCGACCACCGATACAACTTTACGCACAATTAACGTTTTCTTTACCTAGAACAAGAATAAAACTAGAGATACTTTTCGAGAATAAAACTACGAATAAATTGCAAGATAATAAAAGTCAGTTGTTTACTAGAAAGCTTTTGTCACACAAGAAATTAGTTATTTGTCCCTAGGCAATTGATAACTAGACCGGTGATCATTATTGCAATTTTATATGAGGGAGAGGCATGAGCTAACGTACTTTTCGTACATGGATAATATGCACTTATGATTGGAACTCTAGCAAGCATCTGCAACTACTAAAGATCATTAAGGTAAAACCCAACCATAGCATTAAGTATCAAGTCCTCTTTATCCCATACGCAACAACCCCCTTACTCGGGCGTAAGCTTCTGTCGCTCTAGCCTCCCACCATAAGTGAATCATGAATGTATTGCAACACCCTACAGTGGGGATCCCTCATGTTTGCGTGACACGGAGGGCACCATAAGACAGCACCAAAATAAAACATACAACTCAAACCAATCATGATCATCAATTAACCCATAGTACAAAACAGATCTACTCAAACATCATAGGATAAACACATATCATTGGATAATAATATATAG
The DNA here is from genome assembly GCA_011799875.1 of Thinopyrum elongatum. Taxonomy (NCBI): domain Eukaryota; kingdom Viridiplantae; phylum Streptophyta; class Magnoliopsida; order Poales; family Poaceae; genus Thinopyrum; species Thinopyrum elongatum. Next base: position 404,987,912 of record CM022299.1, on the reverse strand, counting down.
TGTTGAGCACCATGTTTAAGTAGAGAATTGCTGCAGGAATAGAGAGGTTACACCTCTGCATAGAGGGGAGAAAGTTGGTGTTGACGGTAGCAAGGTTGTTGGTGTAGATCGCCGACACGATCCTAGCCCCGATGGCACTCCGGCGCCACCGGGAGAGAGGGGGAGAGATCCCCCCCTCCTTCTTCTTCTTACTTGGCCTCCCCCTAGATGGGAGGAGGGTTTCCCCTCTAGTCCATGGTCTCCATGGCGGCGGAGGGGCGAGAGCCCCTCCGAGATTGGATCTATCTCTCAGTTCCCTTTTGTTTCGCGTTCCTGTTTTCTGGCCCTTCACCGTTTCTTAAATTCCCGTAGATCCATAACTCTGATTGGGCTAAAATTTTAACACGATTTATTTCATAAATTATCTTTCTTGTAGCGAAAGAAGGGGGCCAACTGACCTACGAGGCTCTCACTAACCACCACGGCGTGCCAGACACCCCCTGGCGCGCCCTGATGGTTAGTGGGCCCCTCGAGCGCCGTCTTGCGTTGATTCTTCTTCCATAAATTCACATATATTCCAAAAAAAAATCTCCGTAAAGTTTTATTGCATTTGGACTTCGTTTGATATGGATATTCTGCGAAACAAAAAACATGCAACAAATAGGAACTGGCACTGGGCACTGTATCAATATGTTAGTCCCAAAAATCATATAAATTGTTGCCAAAAGTATGTGAAAGTTGTATAATATTGTTATGGAACAATAAAAAATTATAGATACGATAGATACGTATCAGCATCCCCAAGGTTAATTCATGCTCGTCCTCGAGTTGGTAAATGATAAAAAGATAATTTTTGATGTGGAATGCTACGTAGCATAATCTTGATCATATATCTAATCATGGCATGAATATTAAGACACAAGTGATTCAAAGCAATAGTCTATAATTTGACATAAAGAGATCAATACTTAGGCATCCCAACAAACAATCATGTCTTTCAAAATATCAATGCTAAAGAACAATATCCCTACAAAATCATAAAGTCCTGTCATGCTCCATCTTCTTAACACAAAGTATTTATCATGCACAACCCCGATAACAAGCCGAGCAATTGGTTCATACTTTTTAACGTAGTTTAGCTTTTTCAACCCCCACGCAATACATGAGAGCAAGCCATGGACATAACACTATGGGTGGAATAGAGTACGATGACAAGGGTAAACATAGAGAAGAGAAAAAGGTAAGAAAGTATCACATCGACGCGGCTAATTGATACGACCATTTTGCATCATGATTTCCTACTGTTATTTATAATTATTTTATGCATAATAATGTGTTTTGGAGTAATTATAATGCCTTTTCTCTCATAATATGCAAGGTTTACACAAAGAGGGAGAATGCCGGTAGCTGGAATTCTGGACCTGAAAAAGCTATGTCAGAGTTACCTATTCTGCACGTCTCCAAATGAGCTAAAAATTTACGAAGAAATATTTTGGAATATATAAAAAATACTGGAGAAAATAACTACCGGAGGGGGGCCACCTGGTGAGCACAAGACACCAAGGCGCGGCAGGCCCCCCAGGCGCGCCCTGGTGGGTTGTGCTCAGCCCAGCCCACCTCTGGTGCCCATATTCTGGTATATAAGTCATTTTGACCTAGGAAAAAATAAGAGGAGGACTTTCGGGACGGAGCGCCACTGTCTCGAGGCGAAACTTGGGCAGGAGCACTTTTGCCCTCCGGTGGAGCGATTCCGCCAGGGGAACTTCCCTCCCGGAGGGGGAAATCGAAGCCATCATCATCACCAACAACCCTCTCATCTTTGGGAGGCCAATCTTCATCAACATCTTCAACAGCACCATCTCCTCTCAAAGCCTAGTTCATCTCTTGTGCTCAATCTTTGTACCGGAACTTCAGATTGGTACCTGTGGGTGACTAGTAGTGTTGATTACATCTTGTAGTTGATTACTATATGGTTTATTTGGTGGAAGATTATATGTTCAGATCCATTATGCTATTTAATACCCCTCTGATCTTGAGCATGAATATTATTTGTGAGTAGTTACTTTTGTTCTTGAGGTCATGAGAGAAGTCATGTTGCAAGTAATCATGTGAAGTTGATATGTGTTCGATATTTTGATGATATGTATGTTGTGATTCCCTTAGTGGTGTCATGTGAATGTCGACTACATGGCACTTCACCATCTTTGGGCCTAAGGGAATGCATTGTGGAGTAGTTATTAGATGATGGGTTGCTAGAGTGACAGAAGCTTAAACCCTAGTTTATGCGCTACTTCGTAAGGGACTGATTTGGATCCATATGTTTAATGATATGGTTAAATTTTATCTTAATACTTTTCACATAGTTGCGGATGCTTGCGAGGGGGTTAATCATAAGTAGGTGGTTTTTTCAAGTAATAACAGCACCTAAGCACCGGTCCACCCACATATCAAATTATCAAAGTAGCGAACACGAATCAAACCAACATGATGAAAGTGACATGGTGAAATTCCCGTGTGCCCTCAAGAACGTTTTGCCTATTATAAGAGATCGTTTTGGCCTATCCTTTGCCACAAAAGGATTGGGATACCTTGCTGCACTTTATTTACCATTACCATTACTTGCTCGTTAGAAATTATCTTGCTATGAAACTACCTGTTACCGACAATTTCAGTGCTTGCAGAAATTACCTTGCTGAAAACCACTTGTCATTTCCTTCTGCTCCTCGTTGGGTTCGACACTCTTACTTATCGAAAGGACTACAATTGATACCTATACTTGTGGGTCATCAAGAATCTTTTCTGGCGCTGTTGCCAGGGAGTGAAGCGCTCTGGTGCTGAAATTTATTGTCACTTGTTACTATGGAACACAATCCTTTGAGGGGTTTGTTCGCGGTATCTTCATCTCGACCGGAAGCACAATTAGTTGCCCCTCAACCTACTACACCTACTGAAAATATTGTATATGAAATTCCTTCGGGTATGATAGAACAACTGCTAGCTAATCCTTATGCAGGAGATGTAACTGAACATCCTGATATGCATTTGATATATGTGGATTATTTAAGCTTGCAGGTTTGCCCGGAGATGAAGCTAAGAAGTTATTCCCTTTATCTTTGAAGGAAAAGGCATTGACATGGTATATTCTATGCGATGATATTGGATCCTGGAACTGGAATCGATTGAAATTGGAATTTCACCCAAAAAAAATATCCTATGCATCTAGTTCATCGTGATCGGAATTATATATATAATTTTTGGCCTCGTGAAGGAGAAAGTATTGATCTAGCTTGGGGGAGGCTTAAGTCAATGCTATATTCATGCCCCAATCATGAGCTCTTGAGAGAAATTATTATTCAGAATTTTTATGCTCGGCTTTCTCGTGATGATCAATCCATGCTCGATACTTCTAGTACTGGTTATTTTATGAAGAAGACTATTGAACTCAGGTGGGATCTCTTAGAAAGAATTAAACGTAACTCTGAAGATTGGGAACTCGACGAAGGTAAAGAGTCAGGTATTAAGCTTAAGTTTGATTGTGTTAAATCTTTTATGAATACCGATGCTTTTCAAAAGTTTAGCACTAAATATGGACTTGACTCTGAGATAGTAGCATCTTTCTGCGAATCATTTGCTACTCATGTTGATCTCGCTAAGGAGAAGTGGTTTAAATATTATCCCCCTATTAAAGAAGAAATTAAAGAACCTGTTTTAGCTAAAGATGAGACTATCATTTACAATGTTCATCTAGTTGTGCCAACTGCTTATATTGAAAAACCACCTTTCCCTGTTAGGATAAAGGAACATGCTAAGGTATCAACTGTGGTTCGCAAAAGTAATATTAAAGAACCTAAACCCTCTGAACAAATTAAAGTAGAACCTAGTGTTGCTATGTTTAAAGATCTCTTGGTAGAAAATATTGATGGGCATGTTATTTACTTCTGCGATGAAGCTGCTAGAATTGACAAACCCGATGAAAAAGATAAACATATACCCGTAGTTGGCATGCCTGTTGTCTCAGTTAAAATTGGAGATCATTGCTATCATGATTTATGTGACTTGGGTGCTAGTGTGATTGCTATTCCTTTTAATCTTTACCAAGAAATTATGAATGACATAGCACCCACTGAAATGGAAGACATAGATGTTACTATTAAACTTGCTAATAGAGACACCATCACACCACTTGGGATAGTTAGAGATGTTGAAGTCTTGTGTGGGAAGATAAAATACCCAACTGATTTTCTAGTTCTTGGTTCCCCACAAGATAACTTTTGCCCCATTATCTTTGGTAGACCTTTCTTGAACACCGTTAATGCTAAGATAGATTGTGAAAAACAAATTGTCGGTGTCAGTTTTGGTGATGAGTCTCATGAATTTAATTTCTCCAAGTTTAGTAGACAACATCGTAATGAAGAATTACCTAATAAGGATGAAATAATTGGTCTTGCTTCTATTGCCGTGCCTCCTACTGATCCACTAGATCAATATTTGCTAGATCATGAAAATGATATGCACTTGCGTGAAAGAAATGAAATAGATAAAATATTCTTTGAACAACATCCTATCCTAAAACACAATTTGCCTATTGAAACTCTAGGAGGTCCTCCTCCAACTAAAGGTGATCCTGTGTTTGAATTAAAACAATTGCCTGACACTTTGAAGTATGCTTATCTTGATGAGAAAAAGATATATCTTGTTATTATTAGTGCTAACCTTTCAGAACATGAAGAAGAAATATTATTGAAAATTCTGAGGAAGCACCGTGCTGCTATTGGATAAACTCTTGATGATCTTAAGGGCATTAGTCCCACTCTATGTCAGCACAAGATCAATATGGAACCGGATGCTAAACCCGTTGTTGATCACCAACGATGATTGAATCCAAAAATGAAAGAAGTGGTAAGAACTGAAATATACCAGCTTCTGGAAGTAGGTATAATCTATCCCATAGTTGATAGTAGATGGGTAAGCCCTGTTCATTGTATCCCTAAGAAGGGAGGTATTACTATTGTTCCTAATCATAAAAATGAGCTTATCCCACAAAGAATTGTTATTGGCTATAGAATGGTAATTGATTTTAGAAAGTTAAATAAAGCTACTAGAAAAGATCATTACCCCTTGCATTTTATTGATCAAATGTTAGAAAGATTATCTAAGCACACACACTTTTGTTTTCTTGATGGATATTCTGGTTTCTCTCAAATACCTGTGTCACAACCTGATCAAGAGAAAACCACCTTTACTTGTCCCTTTGGAACTTATGGTTATAGATGTATGCCTTTTGGTTTATGCAATGCACCTGCTACCTTTCAAAGATGAATGACTGCTATATTCTCTGACTTTTGTGAAAAGATTGTTGAGGTTTTCATGGATGATTTTTCTGTTTACGAAACTTCTTCTGATGATTGCTTAAGCAATCTTGATCGACTTTTGCAGAGATGTGAACAAACTAATCTCGTCTTGAATTGGTAGAAATGCCAATTTATGGTTAATGAAGGTATTGTCTTGGGGCATAAAATTTCTTAACGAGGTATTGAGGTGGATAAATCTAAAGTTGATGCAATTGAGAAAATGCCATGTCCTAAAGATATTAAAGGTATTCGTAGTTTCCTTGGTCATGCTGGTTTCTATAGGAGGTTTATTAAAGGCTTCTCTAAAATTTCTAGATCTCTTACTAATCTTTTAGAAAAGGATGTTGCATTTGTTTTTGATGATGATTGTGTAGAAGCCTTTGAAACACTTAAGAAAGCCTTAACTTCTGCAGCTATTGTCCAACCACCTGATTGGAACTTGCCTTTTTAAATTATGTGTGATGCTAGTGATTATGTTGTTGGTGCTGTTCTGGGACAAAGAGTTGATAAGAAATTAAATGTTATCCATTATGCTAGCAAAACTCTAGACAATGCCCAAAGAAATTATGCTACTACTGAAAAAGAATTTTTAGCAGTTGTGTTTGCTTGTGATAAATTCAGATCTTACATTGTTGATTCTAAAGTAATTGTTCACACTGATCATGCTGCTATAAAATATCTTATGGAAAAGAAAGATGCTAAACCTAGACTCATTAGGTGGGTTCTCTTGCTACAAGAATTTGATTTACATATCACTGATAGGAAAGGAGATGAGAACCATGTAGCTGATAACTTGTCTAGGTTAGAAAATATTCTAGATGACCCACTACCTATTGATGATAGCTTTCCTGGTGAACAACTAGCTGCAATAAATGTTTCTCATAATACTCCTTAGTATGCTGATTGTGCTAATTACATTGTTGCTAAATTTATACCACCTAGTTTCACATACCAACAAAAGAAAAAATTCTTCTATGATTTAAGACATTACTTCTGGGATGACCCACATATTTATAAGGAGGGAGTAGATGGTATTATTAGACGTTGTGTACCTGAGCATGAACAGGAACAAATCTTATGGAAATGTCACTCCAAAGCTTATGGAGGACATCATGTGGAAGATAGAACTGCTCACAAGGTATTGCAATCTAGTTTTTATTTACCTACTCTTTTCAAGGATGCTCGTAAGTTTGTCTTGTCTTGTGATGAATGTCAAAGAATTGGTAATATCGGTAAGCGTCAGGAAATGCCTATGAATTATTCACTTGTTATTGAACCATTTGATGTTTGGGGTTTTGATTATATGGTACCTTTTCCTTCCTCTAATGGGTATACTCATATTTTGGTTGCTGTTGATTATGTCACTAAGTGGGTAGAAGCTATTCCAACTAGTAGTGATGATCACAACACTTCCATTAAAATGCTTAAAGAAGTTATTTTCCCAAGGTTTGGAGTCCCTAGATATTTAATGACTGATGGTGGTTCACACTTTATTCATGGTGTTTTCCGTAAAATGCTTGCTAAATATGATGTTAACCATAGAATTGCATCACCCTATCATCCTCAATCTAGTGGTCAAGTTGAACTTAGCAATAGAGAAATAAAAATAATATTACAAAAGACTGTCAATAGGTCCCGAAAGAATTGGACTAAGAAATTGGATGATGCACTTTGGGCCTATAGAATAGCTGATAAAGATCCTATGCGTATGTCTCCTTATAAAATGGTTTATGAAAAAGCTTGTCATTTGCCTCTTGAGTTAGAACATAAAGCATATTGGGCAATCAAAGAACTTAATAATGATTTCAAACTTGCCGGTGAAAAGAGGTTATTTGGTATTAGCTCACGAGATGAATGGAGAGCCCAAGCTTATGAAAATTCCAAACTATTCAAAGAAAAAGTTAAAAGATGTCATGATAAAAGAATCCAAAAGCGGGAATTCAAAGTGGGAGAATTTGTTCTATTTTACAACTCTTGTTTTAGATTCTTTGCAGGAAAACTTCTCCCCAAATGGGAAGGATCATATTTTATCGAAGAGGTGTATCGCTCTGGAGCTATTAAGATTAATAATGCCGAAGGTACTAACCCGAAGGTGGTCAATGGACAAAGAATTAAACACTATATCTCAGGTACGCCTATTAATGTTGAAAGCAATATTATTCAAACCATGACACCGGAGGAACACATAAAAGAAACCTTCCAGAACACTCCAGAACCCTGAAAAAGAGGAGGTACGTGATACGGTAAGTAAACGGACTCCGAAAAATCCGCAAAACTATTTTCTGTCAGTTTTGGAATATTACAAAAATTAGGAAAATAAGAAATAACCAGGAAGGCAACCGAGGAGGGCACAAGACACCAGGGCGCGCCTGCCTTGCCTGGTGCTCCCAGGTGGGTTGTGCCCACCTCGGGAACCTTCCCGACTCCGTTTTTCTTCCATATTCTTGTTTCCCAAGATAAAAAATCTCTATATATATTCCAGAACGATCTGACCACCGCATCGTAGAAACCTTCTGTTCTTGTTTCGAGCTGTTTTTCCTATCAAATCTAGATCACCATATGGCTCCACCAAGCTCCTCCAAGGACAAGTTCTTCAAGAAGGTCATCAACCCATATTTGCGGGAGGTGATGCAACACCCTCAAGCCATTGAGATGCGTGAGGGGGTGCTCCACATCCGGGATGTTAAAGGGCCCAAGAAGACGGGGACCGTGGAGGCCAGGCTCGAAGCGGTGGAGCAAGACATCTTCAAGTGCAAAGGGATGGTGGAGCGTGGACTTAGTGCCAATCACTCCATGATCACGGAATTTACACGGGACCACATGCTGGATGGTCGGTCCATGAAGGACATCGTCTTCACTTTCAATGAGCAAATCAAATTTCTGCAAAGCCAAATCTATGATCTCCAAAACCAGGTTTTTGAGTATGAACCAAGATTTAAAGGTATGAGTTTAGCTTCCAGTTGCAGGACTCGGGAGACTCGTGCATTGTATTTTGATGGTGAGCCCTTGCCCTGGAAACCGGAGGACAAACCTACTACCTCATCACCACCACCTTCATCATCTCCACCACCGAAGGAGACTTGAGTACACGGGTATGGGCACTCCCCTTGGCTTGTGCCAAGTTTGGGGGAGGTGCCTCGGTATCGTATCACCATCACTTCCATTACCTTTACTTATTTTTAGTTCGATCCTTAGATTTCGTGATTTAGTTGAATAAAAGCATAGTATGCTCTATTTTTGAGTTTTAGTTTCGTGATCTATCTTTCTTTGTAATCGAGTGAGAGTTATATAATAAAGTTTAGTTTGAGTTTTGTTTCTTTACTTTTTTGTTGCAATCAAAATAAAAGGAAATAAATAAAAAAGATCATATGCTAATCTTATAGTGAGTAATGACATCACATAAGGAAAAGTATAAGTGGTAAAATTTGTTGGAAGTTGACAAACATAGCATTGGTCGATGATGCAACTCACGAAAGAATTAATAAGGGAAGAGAAGAGAAGATTCACATGCAAATACACTATCTTGGACATCTGTTATGATTGTGAGCCCCCATTAAATATTATATGCCAAAATTGTTGACGTTGGACAAGGAAGACAACATAATGTGTTATGTTCGTTCATATTCACATAGAAGTTATATTGCCATAGATCCTTCAACATGCGGTGTTCGCACAATTTTTTTGCTAGCCAAAAATTCCGCACTAAGTAGAGATACTACTTGTGCATCCAAAAACCCTAAACCCAAACTCATGTTTTGAGAGTCCACCATACCTACCTATGGATTGAGTAAGATCCTTCAAGTAAGTTGTCATCGGTGCAATAAGGCAATAAAAATTGCTTCTAAATGTGTTTGATCATTTAGTGTAAGAGAAAATTGAGTGTTGTACGAACTTGTGATGGCAAAGTAATAAAAGCGACAGACTGCATAATAAAGGTTGCTATCATAAGGGGCAATATAACGTGATGTTCTTTTGCATTAAGGGATTTGGCATACAAACAAACAAGCGCATGACAACCTCTGCTTCCCTCTGCGAAGGGCATATCTTTTACTTGTATGCATTTACTTTTATGTAAGAGTCAAAGTATTCTTCCATATTCCTTTTTATTTTCTCTTTTTGCAAGCATCATGTGGTGAGGAAAGATCTAGGCACATATATCCACTTGGATGTGAGTTAGCATGAGTTATTATTGTTTACATCACCCTTGAGGTGAATACGTTGGGAGGCGAAACTATAAACTCTTATCTTTCTATGTGTCCGGTTGAAACTTTTTATTCATGGGAATGCTTTGAGTGTTAGCAAGCATAGAAGACTAAAAGATGGTTGAGTATGTGGACTTGCCAAAAGTCTCCAATACGAGACCCTTCCTGAAAATATGATGAATTGTAGTTGCAAAGTTGACTGTGAACATAGTTTGTTGGTTTTCAATAAGGTTTATGCTTTATACTTCGATGTTGTGATGAATTGTTGTTCATAAGAAGTTATATGAAAAAGTTCGTTGCTGTTATAATCAGCATGATGCTACTATGTCCGTATATTTTTTTATCGACACCTCCCTCTCTAATCATGTGGACATGTTTTTCGATATCGGCTTACGCTTGAGGACAAGCGAGGTCTAAACTTGGGGGAGTTGATACGTCCATTTTGAATCATTTATTTCCTACTGTTATTTATAATGTTTTTATGCATAATAATGTTTTTTGGAGTAATTCTAATGCCTTTTCTCTCATAATATGCAAGGTTTACACAAAGAGGGAGAATGCCGGCAGCTGGAATTTTGGACCTGAAAAAGCTATGTCAGAGTTACCTATTCTGCACATCTCCAAATGAGCTAAAAATTTACGGAGAATTATTTTGGAATATATAAAAAATACTGGAGCAAATAACTACCGGAGGGGGGCCACCTGGTGAGCACAAGACACCAGGGCGCGCCAGGCTCCCCAGGCGCGCCCTGGTGGGTTGTGCTCAGCCCAAGCCACCTCCGGTGCCCATATTCTGGTATATAAGTCATTTTGACCTAGAAAAAATAATAGGAGGACTTTCGGGACAGAGCTTGGGCAGGAGCACTTTTGCCCTCCGACGGAGCGATTCCGCCGGGGGAACTTCCCTCCCGGAGGGGGAAATCAAAGGCATCGTCATCACCTACAACCCTCTCATCTTTGGGAGGCCAATCTTCATCAACATCTTCAACAGCACCATCTCCTCTCAAACCCTAGTTCATCTCTTGTGCTTAATCTTTGTATCGGAACCTCAGATTGGTACGTGTGGGTGACTAGTAGTGTTGATTACATCTTGTAGTTGATTACTATATGGTTTATTTGGTGGAAGATTATTTGTTCAAATCCATTATGCTATTTAACACCCCTCTGATCTTGAGCATGAATATTATTTGTGAGTAGTTACTTTTGTTCTTGAGGTCACGGGAGAAGTCATGTTGCAAGTAATCATGTGAAGTTGATTTGTGTTCGATATTTTGATGATATGTATGTTGTGATTCCCTTAGTGGTGTCATGTGAACATCCACTACATCGCACTTCACCATCTTTGTGCCTAAGGGAATGCATTGTGGAGTAGTTATTAGATGATGGGTTGCTAGAGTGACAGAAGCTTAAACCCTAGTTTATGCGCTACTTCGTAAGGGACTGATTTGGATCCATATGTTTAATGCTATGGTTAGATTTTATCTTAATACTTTTCTCGTATTTGCGGATGCTTGCGAGGGGGTTAATCATAAGTAGGAGGTTTGTTCAAGTAAGAAAAAACCTAAGCACCGGTCCACCCACATATCAAATTATCAAAGTAGCGAACACGAATCAAACCAACATGATGAAAGTGACATGGTGAAATTCCCGTGTGCCCTCAAGAACGTTTTGCTTATTATAAGAGATTGTTTTGGCCTGTCCTTTGCCACAAAAGGATTGGGCTGCCTTGCTGCACTTTATTTACCGTTATCGTCACTTGCTCATTACAAATTATCTTCCTATCAAACTACCTGTTACTGACAATTTCAGTGCTTGCAGAAATTACCTTGCTGAAAACCACTTGTCATTTCCTTCTACTCCTCGTTGGGTTCGACACTCTTACTTATCGAAAGGACTACAATTGATCCCCTATACTTGTGGGTCATCACTAATCAACGGGCTATGGAGATGCCCATCAATTGATATCAATGCGAGGAGTAGGGATTGCCATGCAACGGATGCACTAAGAGCTATAATTGTATGAAAGCTCAATATGAAAAATAAGTGGGTGTGCATATAACTCTATAATGAATTTTTTTCCACTAGTATATGAAAGTGACAACATAGGAGACTCTCTATATGAAAAACATGGTGCTACTTTGAAGCACAAGTGTGGAATTAGCATGCCCCTTCTCTCTTTTTCTCTCATTTTTTCCCTTTCATTTCATTTCTTTTCTTTTCTTTTTTTTCTTGGGCTCTTTTTGGCCTCACTTTTTTCTTTTTTTTCTTTTTGTCCGGAGTCTCATCCTGACTTGAGGGGAATCATAGTCTCCATCATCCTTTCCTCACTAGGACATGCTCTAATAATGAATAATGATGATCATCACACTTCTATTTACTTACAACTCGATATTACAACTTGATACCTAGAACAAACTATGACTCTATATGAATGCCTCTGGCAGTGTACCAGGATGTGCAATGATCTAGCGTACCAAGGATATCAAAAAATAGGCAAGCCATGAAAATATCATGCTAGCTATCTTACGATCATGCAAAGCAATATGACAATGAATGCTCAAGTCATAAAAAACGGAACAGTGGAAGTTGCATGGCAATATATCTTGGAATGGCTATGGAAATGCCATAATAGGTAGGTATGGTGGCTGTTTTGAGGAAGATATAATAAAGCTTATGTGTGATAGAGTGTATCATATCATGGGGTTTGGATGCACCGGCGAAGTTTGCACCGACTTTCGAGGTGAGAAAGGGCAATGAACGGTACCGAAGAGGCTAGCAAATTGCGGAAAGGTAAGAGTGTGTATAATCCATGGACTCACATTAGTCATAAAGAACTCACGTACTTATTGCGAAAGTTTGTTAGCCCTCAAAGCAAAGTACTACTACGCATGCCCCTAGGGGGATATATTGGTAGGAAAAGACCATCACTCGTCCCCGACCGCCACTCATAAGGAAGACAATCAATAATAAATCATGCTCCAACTTCATAGCATAACACGAGACTATACGTGCATGCTTCAGGAATCACAAACCTTAACACCAATATTCCTACTAACCACAACCATTTACTAGTACCTCCCACATATTATCATCTCTATATCGCAAAACTATTGCAAGGAATCAAACATATCATATTCAGTGATCCACAAGTTTTATGTAGGATTTTATGACTAACCATGTGAATGGCCAATTCCTGTTGACTCTCTAAATAGATGTAAGTGAAGCATGAGAGTTTAATTCTTTCTACAAAAGACCATGCTCTAATAAATATAAGTGAAGCCAAAGAGCATTCTACAAATAACAGTTTTCTATGTGAAGAGAAACAGACAATCCAAACTTCCGCTTAAATTCCGGGTGCCCGAGCATCTCCTCTTCCTCCTGACCTCACCAGAGCTCCCCCTAGGCCACCGCCCATCGTCCCGTATCGTCGCCGCGTCTCCGGGGAGCCAGTAGCCCCGTCCCCCAAACTTAGCCGAGAGCCATGTTCGCCGGAGCCCCCGCCATTGTCACTTTGGCCCTCCTCGGTGGCCGTGCCTGGCCCAGGCGGGTGCGCCGCCCTCACCTGAGTCCGTCGGTGAAGCCAGGGCGAGCACTGGCCACGCTCGACCTCCTCTTCCCCTGCCCAGATCGGGAGGAAGAAGAAAGCAGGAGAGAGAGAGAGAGAGAAGTCATCACGGGTCCCACCTATCATCGACAGCGGCCCCCTGTCCAGTCAGCGTAGGTGGAAACGTATTGGCTGAAATATGTTTTCCAGGTGGGAAAGCGTACTTTGCTTCTGCTTTGGCTAAGAATAAGTTTTCTATTTGCAGAAGGCGTATTTCGGCGAAAGGCGCTTTCTGTTTTCTAGCCAGGAGCTTGTTTTCATAGCAATATTTAAGTATGGCAAAATTTTCAGATTTGTAAAGAGTAACATCATACTTTTCAATCAAAGAAGCAATTTCATAGGCACCCTTAAAAGCAACAAATTCTTCAATTTGTTCAATATCATAGTAATTATAAACACCCTTGGCATAAGAATATACGATTCCATTATCTTTAAATTCATATTGGAAGGAAAGGTGTTTCTTAGGGTCTTCGGAACAACAAGTAAAATCATATATTTCGCATAAATTCCAAGCTTAGCATTGCAAACAATTAATTTGATGCCGTAAAAGTTTCCCTTTATTAGATAAGTGGTGTCGCACAAAATAAGCATGCTCATTTAATGATTTTCCCTCAACTAAACTAGTTGGGTTTTCAGCATGAGAACAAATAGATCTAAGATGATCCAAGTCGAAAGCTTCAGTAGTATGATATAACTTGGGTGGTTCTTCAACCATTGGTTTAGTAGGTACAACTAATTTATTTTGGTATTTTATGTTTCCTACCCATAACTAGAGATAGAGAACAACTTAGAACAGAAAATAAAAACTACTTAGTGATAAAGCAAACAAGCACACACGAGAATATTCACCCCACGCTATTGCTCCCCGGCAATGGCGCCAGAAAAAGGTCTTGATAACCCACAAGTATAGGGGATCGTTTGTAGCCTTTTTTGATAAATAAGAGTGTCGAACCCAACGAGGAGCTAAAGGTAGAACAAATATTCCCTCAAGTTCTATCGACCACCGATACAACTCTACGCACACTTTAACGTTTGCTTTACCTAGAACAAGTATGAAACTATTTTGTAGGTGTGATGCTGGAACTACTTTGCAAGAATAAAATGACGAGTACTTTGCGTGATAATAAAAGTTAGTTGTTTAGTAAATAGCTATTTGTCACACAAGAAGTTATTTGTCCCTAGGTAATTGATAACTAAACCGGTAATCATTGTTGCAATTTTAAATGAGGGAGAGGCAGGAGCTAACATACTTTCCGTACTTGGATCATATGCACTTACGATTGGAACGCTAGCAAGCATTCGCAACTACCAATGATCATTAAGGTAAAACCCAACCATAGCATTAAGTATCAAGTGCCCTTTACTCCCATACGCAACAATCCACTTACTCGGGTCTGTGCTTCTGTCACTCACGCCACCCACCATAAGCGAATCATGAACATATTGCAACACCCTACAGCGGGGATCCCTTATGTTTGCGCAACACGGAGGGCACCGTAGGATAGCACCAAAATAAAATATAGAACTCATACCAATCATGATCATCAATCAACCCACAGGACAAAACAGATCTACTCAAACATGATAGGATAACCACATATCATTAGATAATAATATATAGTGTTGAGCACCATGTTTAAGTAGAGAATTGCTGCGGGAATAGAGAGGTTACACCGCTACATAGAGGGGGAGAAAGTTGGTGTTGACGGTAGCAAGGTTGTTGATGTAGATCGTCGTCATGATCCTTGCCCCGGCGGCACTCCGGGGCCACCGGGAGAGAGGGGGAGAGAGCCCCCCTCCTTCTTATTCTTCCTTGGCCTGCCTCTAGATGGGAGGAGGGTTTCCCCTCTGGTCCATGGCCTCCATGGCGGCGGAGGGGTGAGAGCCCCTCCGAGATTGGATCTCTCCCTTTGTTATCTTCTGTTTCGCGTTCCTGTTTTCTGGCCGAAAACTGTTTCATAAATATCCAGAGATTCGTAACTCCGATTGCGCTGAAATTAACACGATTTTTTTGGATATAAGCTTCCTTGCACCCGAAGAAGAGCCACAACCGACTTACGGGGTGCCCACAAGGCACCACCGCGAGCCAGGGGGCTGGGTCGCGCCCTCGTGGGTAGTGGAGGCCGTGGGCCTCCGTTTGTGTTTATTCGACCTCCCAAAAATCACATATGTTCCAAAATAATTCTCCGTAAATTTTTATCGCATTTGGACTTCGTTTGATATGGATATTCTATGAAACAAAAAACATGCAACAAACAAGAACTGGTACTGGGCACTGGAGCAATATGTTAGTCCCAAAAAATCATATAAATTGTTGCCAAAAGTATGTGAAAGTTGTATAATATTGGTAAGGAACAATAAAAAAATATAGGTATGACGGAGACGTATCAGCATCCCCAAGCTTAATTCCTGATCGTCCTCGAGTAGGTAAATGATAAAAGAGATAATGTTTATGTGGAATGCTACCTAGCATAATCTTGATCATATATCTAATCATGGCATGAATATTAAGACACGAGTGATTCAAAGCAATAGTCTATAATTTGACATAAAGACACCAATACTCAGGCAACCCAACAAATAATCATGTCTTTCAAAATATCAATGCCAAAGAATGCTATCCCTACAAAATCATATAGTCCAGTCATGCTCCATCTTCTTAACACAAAGTGTTTATCATGCACAACCCCGATGACAAGCCGAGCAATTTGTTCATACTTTTTAACGCGCTTCAGCTTTTTCAGCCCCCACAGAATACATGAGCGCAAGCCGTGGATATAGCACTATGGGTGGAATAGAGTATGATGATAGGGGTAAACATAGAGAAGACAAAAATTAAGAAAGTCTCACATCGACGCGGCTAATCAATGGGCTATGGAGATGCCCATCAATTGATGTCAATGCGAGGAGTAGGGATTGCCATGCAACGGATGCACTAAGAGCTATAAGTGTATAAAAGCTCAATATAAAAACTAAGTGGGTATGTGTCTAACTCTATAATGAAAATACCCACTAGTATATGAAAGTGACAACATAGGAGACTCTCTATATGAAAAACATGGTGCTACTTTGAAGCACAAGTGTGAAATTAGCATGCCCCTTCTCTCTTTTTCTCTCATTTTTTCTTTTTTCTTCTTCTTTTTTTCCTTTTTTTTCTTTTTTTTCTTGGGCTCTTTTTGGCCTCACTTTTTTTATTTTCCTTTATTTTTCTTTTTTTCTGGAGTCTCATCCTGACTTGTGGAGGAATCATAGTCTCCATCATCCTTTCCTCACTGGGACATGCTCCAATAATGTATAATGATGATCATCACACTTCTATTTACTTACAACTCAATATTACAACTCGATACCTATAACAAAGTATGAATCTATGTTAATGCCTCTGGCAGTGTACCAGGATGTGCAATGATCTAGCGTAGCAAAGATATCAAAAAATGGACAAGCCATGAAAATATCATGCTAGCTATCTTACGATCATGCAAAGCAATATGACAATGAATGCTCAAGTCATAAAAATGGAATGGTGGAAGTTGCATGGCAATATATCTCGGAATGGCTATGGAAATGCCATAATAGGTAGGTCTGGTGTCTGTTTTGAAGAAGATATAATAAGGCTTATCTGTGATAGAGCGTATCATATCATTGGGTTTGGATGCACCTGCGAAGTTTGCACCACATCTCAAGGTGAGAAAGGGCAATGCACGGTACCGTAGAGGCTAGCAAATTGCGGAAACGTAAGAGTGCGTATAATCCATGGACACACATTAGTCATAAAGAACTCATATACTTATTGAAAAAGTATTTTAGCCCTCGAAACAAAGTACTACTACGCATGCCCCTAGGGGGATAGATTGGTAGGAAAAGACCATCGCTCGTCCCCGACCGCCACTCATAAGGAAGACAATCAATAATAAATCATGCTCCAACTTCATATTATTATGAGAGACTATACGTGCATGCTTTGGATATCACAAACCTTAACAACAATATTCCACTAACCACAACCATTTACTAGTACCTCCCACATATTATCATCTCTGTATCGCAAAAACTATTAGAAGGAATCAAACATATCATATTCAGTGATCCAAAAGTTTTATGTAGGATTTTATGACTAACCATGCAAATGACCAATTCCTGTTGACTCTCTAAATAGATATAAGTGAAGCATGAGGGTTTAATTCTTTCTACAAAAGGCCATGCTCTAATAAATATAAGTGAAGAAAAAGAGCATTCTAGAAATAACGGTGTTCTATGTGAAGAGAAACAAGCAATCCAAACTTCAAATGATATAAGTGAAGCACATGAAGCATTCTATTAAGCCATACTCAAAAGATATAAGTGAAGTGCAAAGAGCATTCTATAAGTCAACCAAGGACTATCTCATACTAGCATGGTGCATAAAAGAAAAGGGAAAAATAAACACAAAAGACGCTCCAAGATTTACGCATATCACGTGAACAAAACAAAAACCGAGACATACCGATACTTGTTGAAGAAAGATGGGATGCCTTCCGGGGCATCCCCAAGCTTAGACGCTTGAGTCACCTAGAATATTTACTTGGGGTGCCTTGGGCATCCCCAAGCTTGAAATCTTTACTCTTCTCCTTCTCCTCATATGGAGACCTCCTCGATCTTCGAACACTTCATCCACACAAAACATAACAAGAACCCTCGTGAGATCCGTTAGTATAATAAAGCAAACCACTACTTTAAGTACTATTGCAAACCCATTCATATTTTATTTTTGCATTATACCTACTGTATCCTAACTTCTCCATGGCTTATACCACCGACAAAATCCAAGTTCCATCAAAACAAGCAAACAATGCATCACAAACAGAATCTGTCAAAAACAGAACAGTCTATAGCAATCTGAACTTTGACTATACTTCTGTAACTCTAAAAATCCTGAAATATCAGGAAAAAATAATCAATTTGCATAGAAGTACTGTGTAAAAATTTCATAAAATTTTAATGTTCCAGTAAAAAAAGTAAATTCACGAACTACAGCGAAAGTTACCGTTTTTGCACCGCACATACCAAACAAGCAATCTAATCATCCTAAAGGCAAAACTTGGCACATTATTTTGATAATACAATGGATTTGTCCAAGGGGATAATTATTTTTGTTGAAAAGTTTCTGTAATTAAGATTCACAAAGTTTCCACGGGTATGAACAAAGTTCAAGGCTAGCTCCCACTTTAACAATGCTCGTCTCTCTCACTTTCACTTTTTTTTGAAAAAGTTTTAGGTTCCCCTCTATATATTTTTTTGTTTTTAAACTTTATAAAATAACACAACAGAATAAAATGACTCTCTAAAACTTTCGGGTTGTCTCCCTGGCAGCACTTTCTTTAAAGCCATTAAGCTAGGCATAAAGTGCTCAAGTAATTGATCCACCCGGATCCCAAGGTATATCAAAGCCAATTTTAATTAGCAATGATTTGTATTTTAGTAGTGAGCACAAAGCAACATATATCATGCAACAAAGAAGTCTAACTCTCTTCCTATGCATCGGCATGTCAAAAAAGAACAATTCATGCACATCAGGTAAAGGCCAATACATAGCATAAGCAGTTTCTTGCAATTTTATCGTGTTGGAAACATAGAGAGGCGGAGAAGTAGTTTGACACGTCTCCGTCAAATCTATAATTTTTTATTGTTTCATGCTAATATTCTACAACTTTCATATACTTTTGGCAACTTTTTATATTATTTTTGGGACTAGCATATTGATCCAGTGCCCAGTGCCAGTTCCTGTTTGTTGCATGTTTTTTGTTTCGCAGAATACCCATATCAAACAAAGTCCAAACACGATAAAATTTTACAGAGAATTATTTTGAAATCTATGTGTTTTTGGGAATCGAAATCAACGCGAAATAATACCCGAGGGGCCCACAAGCTCGAGGGACATGCCCCCTAACCTGGGCGCGGCCAGGAGACTTGTGGGGCCCCTATAAGGCGGTTGGTGCCCTTCTTTCGCCGCAAAAAATATATTATCCTGGTAAAAATCGTGTTAAAATTTCAGTCCAATCGGAGTTACGGATCTCAGGGAATTTAAGAAACGGTGAAAGGCCAGAAAACAGGAACGCAGAAACAGAGATAGAGATCCAATCTCGGAGGGGCTCCCGCCCCTCCGCCGCCCTGGAGGCCAAGGACCAGAGGGGAAACCCTCCTCCCATCTAGGGGGGAGGTCAAGGAAGAGTAAGAAGTAGGGGGGCTCTCTCCCCTCTCTCCCGGTGGAGCTGGAACGCCGCCGGGGCCATCATCATGACGGCGATCTACACCAACAACGTCGCTACCGTCATCACCAACTCTCTCCCCCTCTATGCAGTGGTGTAACCTCTCTTTTACCTGCTGTAATCTCTACTTAAACATGGTGCTCAACGCTATATATTATTATCCAATGATATGTGGCTATCCTATGATGTTTGAGTAGATCCGTTTTGTCCTATGGGTAGATTGATGATCGTGATTGGTTTGAGTTGTATGTTTTATTATTGGTGCTGTCCTATGGTGCTCTCTGTGTCTCGCAAGCATGAGGGATCCCCGCTGTAGGGTGTTGCAATATGTTCATGATTCTCATATGGTGGGTGGCATGAGTGACAGAAGCACATACCCGAATAAGTGGGTTGTTGTGTATGGGAGTAAAGAGGACTTGATACTTTCATGCTATGGTTGGGTTTTACCTTAATGATCTTTAGTAGTTGCGGATGCTTGCTAGAGTTCCAATCATAAGTGCATATGATCCAAGTAGAGAAACTATGTTAGCTTATGCCTCTCCCTCATATAAAATTGCAATAGTGATTACCGGTCTAGTTATCGATTGCCTAGGGACAAATAACTTTCTTGTGACAAAAAGCTCTCTACTAAAACTAACTTAATTGTTTCTTTATCTAAACAGCCCCTAGCTTTTATTTACGTGTTCTTTATTATCTTGCAAACCTATCTTATCACAACTACAAAGTACTTCCAGTTTCATACTTGTTCTAAGTAAAGCGAACGTTAAGCGTGCGTACTGTTGTATCGGTGGTCGATAGAACTAGAAGGGAATATAAATTCTACCTTTAGCTCCTCGTTGGGTTCGACACTCATACTTATCGAGAAAGGCTACAATTGATCCCCTATACTTGTGGGTTATCAAGACCTTTTCCTGGCGCCGTTGCTAGGGAGCAATAGCGTGGGGTGAATATTCTCGTGTGTGCTTGTTTGCTTTATCACTATGTAGATTTTATTTTCTGTTCTAAGTTGTTCTCTATCTTTAGCTATAGATATGGAACACGAAATACCAAAAAAATTAGGTGTACTTGCTACTCATGGAGATGGGGAACCTCCTAAAACCCTCGATGCTCGTTATGTGAAAAATATTAAACACTACTTTGATAATCCTAAGAAAACCCCATTCAACTTGATAATGGGAGACACGTTGGATCACCGTGAATACTTTAGGGATTATTGCTTGACTCAAAAAGGGAAACTCTTATGGGATCAAATTGAAATGTTGCAATGGTATGCTTGGAATTTATGCTTGAGATATGATTATAGTTGCTCTAGAATGAAGGCTCCACACCTTCCCTTTTCATGTGAATTTAATGATAATGAAACCTTGGCTTCTTATGCTAATGGTATATATGATTACTATGATGTGGAATTAATAGAATAATTTGTCGCTTTTAAGGGTGCTTATGAAATTGAATCTTTGTTTGAAAAGTATGAAGATTTTGATGATGCTGTTTACAGACCTAAATTTTTTGCTATACTTAAATATTTCTATGAGAATTATGAATATAATGCCAATATTAATGACTTTATTGAGAAAGTATTTGCTGTCGAAGAAGAGACTAATATTTTGCAGGAATCTATGGAAGAATAAATTGATGACACTACGAGCTCATTGGATGAAAAAGATGAGGACGAGAGCGAAGAACAAAGGGAGGAAGAGCGGATTAGCTACCCGTGCCCACCTTTCGATGAGAGTAACTCTTCAACTCATACATTGTTTAATTTCCCTTCGTGCTTACCAAAGGATGAATGCTATGATGATTACTATGATCCCTTTGATTCGTCTGAAATATCCCTTTTTGATGAAATTGATGCTTGCAATGCTTGTGGCCATGATTCCAATATGAATGATGCTTATGGAGATGAACTTGCTATAGTTCCTTATGTTAAGAATGAAATTATTGCTATTGCACCGACACATGATAGTCCTATTATCTTTTTGAACTCTCCCAACTACACTATATCGGAGAAGTTTGCGCTTATTAATGATTATATTGATGGGTTGCCTTTTACTACTACACATGATGATTTGATGGATATAATCTGCATGTGCTTGCTACTCCTACTTGCAATTATTGTGAGAGAGGAACTACATCTCCACCTCTCTATGTTTCCAACACAATAAAATTGCAAGAAACTGGTTATGCTATGTATCGGCCTTTACTTTGTGTGCATGAATTGCTCTTTTATGACATGCCGATGCATAGGAAGAGAGTTACACTTCTTTGTTGCATGATATATGTTGCTTTTGTATTCAATACTAAATTACAAATCATTGTTAATTAAAATTGGCTTTGATATACCTTGGGATCCAGGGGGATCAATACTTGAGCACCGTATGCCTAGCTTAATGGCTTTAAAGAAAGCGCTGTCAGGGAGACAACCCGAAAGTTTTAGAGAGTCATTTTATTCTATTGTGTGCTTTTATAAATTTTAAAAACAAAAAATATATAGAGGGGAACCTAAAACTTTTTCAAAAAAAGTGAAAGTGAGAGAGACGAGCATTGTTAAAGTGGGAGCTAGCCTTGAAATTTGTTCATACCCATGGAAACTTTGTGAATCTTACTTATAGAAACTTTTCAACAAAAATAATTATCCCCTTGTACAAATCCATTGTATTATAAAAATAATGTGCCAAGATTTTCCTTTAGGATGATTAGATTGCTTGTTTGGTATGTGCGGTGCAAAAACAGAAACTTTGGCTGTAGTACGTGAATTTACTTTTTTTACTGGAATGTCAAAAGTTTTTGTTTTTGAAAGATTTTGTTTTCTATGCATTGTTCTCTTATTTTGATGAATCTATGGGTAGTATAAGGAGGTATGAACCATGGTGAAAGTTGGACTAAAGTATATATAATGCTAATATGAATTTGGAATTAGTTCACAACAGTACCTAAGTGGTGATTTGCTTTTATTATACTAATGGATCTCACGAGGGTTTTGTTAAGTTTTGTGTGATTGAAGTTTTCAAGTTTTGGGTGAGATCACGATGGATGAAGGAATAAGGAGTGGCAAGAGCCTAAGCTGGTGGATGCCTGAGGCACCCCAAGGTAATACTCAAGGACTCCCAAGCAACTAAGCTTGGGGATGCCCCGGAAGGCATCCCCTCTTTCTTCTAACGACCATCGGTAATTTTACTTGGAGCTATATTTTTATTCGTCACACGATATGCGCAAATTCTTGGAGCGTCTTTTATTTTTATTTTTATTTTTTCTTTTATGCACCATGCTGGTATGAGATAGTTCTTGGCTGATTTATAGAATGCTTCATGCACTTCACTTATATCTTTTGAGTATGGCTTTATAGAATGCTTCATGTGCTTCACTTATATCATTTGAAGTTTGGATTGCCTGTTTCTCTACACATAGAAAACTGCCATTTTTAGAATGCTCTTTTGCTTCACTTATATTTGTTAGAGTATGGGCAAATATTTTGTAGAAAGAATTAAACTCTCTTGCTTCACTTATACCTATTTAGAGAGTCAACAGGAATTGGTCATTCACATGGTTAGTCATAAAATCCTACATTAAACTTGTAGATCACTGGATATGATATGTTTGATTCCTTGCAATAGTTTTGCCTTATAGAGATGGTAATATGTGGGAGGTACTAGTGAATGATTGTGGTTTAGTAAGAATATCGGTGTTAAGCTTTTTGATTCTCGAAGCATGCACGTATAGTCTCTCGTTATGCGATGAAATTGGAGCATGATTTATTATTGATTGTCTTCCTTATGAGTGGTGGTCGTGGACGAGCGATGGTCTTTTCCTACCAATCTATCCCCCTAGGAGCATGCATATTAGTACTTTGTTTCGAGGGCTAATAAACTTTTGAAATAAGTATGTGAGTTCTTTATGACTAATGTGGAGTCCATGGATTATACGCACTCTCACCCTTCCATCATTGCTAGCCTCTTCGGTACCGTGGATTGCCCTTTCTCACCTCGAGAGTCTGTGGGAACTTCGCCGGTGCATCCAAACCCCGTGATATGATACGCTCTATCACACATAAGCCTCATTATATCTTCCTCAACACAGCCACCATACCTACCTATGATGGCATTTCCATAGCCATTCCGAGATATATTGCCATGCAACTTTCATCATCATCATATACATGACTTGAGCATTCATTGCCATATTGCTTTGCATGATCGTAAGATAGCTAGCACGATATTTTCATGGCTTGTCCATTTTTTGATATCTTTGCTATGCTGGATCATTGCACATCTTCGTACACTACCAAAGGAATTCATATAGAGTCATCATGTATTAGTTGTATCGAGTTGTAAGTAAATAAAAGTGTGATGATCATCATTATTAGAGCATTGTCCTAGGGAGGAAAGGATGATGGAGACTATGATTCCCCCACAAGTTGGGATGAGACTTCGGACGAAAAATTAAAAAAATAGAAAACAAGAGGCCAAAAAGAACCTAACAAAAAAAAGAAAAAAAAAGAAATGAGAGAAAAAGAGAGACGGGACAATGTTACTATCCTTTTTCCACACTTGTGCTTCAAAGTAGCACCATGTTCTTCATATATAGAGTCTCCTATTTTTTCACTTTCATATATTACTAGTGGGAATTTTTCATTATAGAACTTGGCTTGTATATTCCAATGATGGGCTTCCTCAAATTTCCCTAGGTCTTCATGAGCAAGCGAGTTGGATGCACACCCACTTAGTTTTCTTTTGAGCTTTCATACACTTATAGCTCTAGTGCATCCGTTGCATGGCAATCGCTACTCCTTGTATTGACATCAATTGATGGACATCTCCATAGCCCATTGATTAGCCGCATCGATGTGAGATTTTCGCCTTTTTGTCTTCTCCACACAACCTCCACCATCATATTCTATTCCACCTATAGTGCTATATCCATGGCTCACGCTCATGTATTGCGCGAGGGTTGAAAAAGCTTGAGAACATTAAAAGTATGAAACAATTGCTTGGCTTGTCATTAGGGTTGTGCATGATAAATACTTTGTGTGATGAAGATAGAGCATGACAAGATTATATGATTTTGTAGGGATAACTTTTGTTAGCATTGATATTTTGAAAGACATGATTGTTTGTTGGGATGCCTGAGTATTGATGTCTTTATATCAAATTGTAGACTATTGCTTTGAATCACTCGTGTCTTAATATTCATGCCATGATTAGATTAGATGATCAAGATTATGCTAGATAGCATTCCACATCAAAAATTATCTTTTTTTATCATTTACCTACTCGACGGCTAGCAGGAATTAAGCTTGGGGATGTTGATACGTCTCTGTCGTATATATAATTTTTTGTTGTTTCATGCCAATATTCTACAACTTTCATATACTTTTGGCAACTTTTTATATTATTTTTGGGACTAACATATTGATGCAGTGCCCAGTGCCAGTTCTTGTTTGTTGCATATTTTTTATTTCGCAGAATACCCATATCAAACGAAGTCCAAACACAATAAAATTTTACAGAGAATTATTTTGGAATATATGTGATTTTTGGGAATAGGAATCAACGTGAAACAATGCCCGAGGGGCCCACAAGCTCGAGGGGCGCGCCCCCCTACCCTGGGCATGGCCAGGAGGATTGTGGGGCCCCTATAAGGCAGTTGGTGCCCTTCTTTCGCCGCACAAAAGATAATATCCAGATAAAAATCGTGTTAAAATCTCAGCCCAATCGGAGTTACGGATCTCCGGGAATTTAAGAAACGTTGAAAGTCAAAAAATAGGAACGCAGAAACAGAGAGAGAGAGATCCAATCTCGGAGGCGCTCCGGCCCCTCCGTCGCCATGGAGGCCAAGGACCAGAGGGGAAACCCTCCTTCCATCAAGGGGGAGGTCAAGGAAGAAGAAGAAGGAGGGGGGCTCTCTCCCCCTCTCTCCCGGTGGCACCGGAACGCCGTCGGGGCCATCATCATGACAGTGATCTACACTAACAACCTCGCTACCGTCATCACCAACTCTCTCCCCCTCTATGCAGAGGTATAACCTCTCTTTTACCCACTGTAATCTCTACTTAAACATGGTGCTCAATGCTATATATTATTATCCAATGATATGTGGCTATCCTATGATGTTTGAGTAGATCCGTTTTGTCCTATGGGTTGATTGATGATCGTGATTGGTTTGAGTTGTATGTTTTATTATTGGTGTTGTCCTACGGTGCTCTCCATGTCACGCAAGCGTGAGGGATCCCCGCTGTAGGGTGTTGCAATATTTTCATGATTCTCTTATGGTGCGTGGCGTGAGTGACAGAAGCACATACCCGAATAAGTGCGTTGTTGCGTATGGGAGTACAGAGGAATTGATACTTTAATGCTATGGTTGGGTTTTACCTTAATGATCTTTAGTAGTTGCGGATGCTTGCTAGAGTTTCAATCATAAGTGCAAATGATCCAAGTAGAGAAAATATGTTAGCTTATGCTTCTCCCTCCTATAAAATTGCAATAGTGGTTACCGGTCTAGTTATCGATTGCCTAGGGACAAATAACTTTCTTGTGACAGAAAGCTCTCTACTAAAACTAACTTAATTGTTTCTTTATCTAAACAGCCCCTAGATTTTATTTACATGTTCTTTATTATCTTGCAAACCTATCTTATCACACATACAAAGTACTTCTAGTTTCATACTTGTTCTAGGTAAAGCGAATGTTAAGCGTGCGTAGAGTTGTATCGGTGGTCGATAGAACTTGAAGGGAATATAAATTCTACCTTTAGCTCCTCGTTGGGTTCGACACTCTTACTTATCGAGAAAGGCTAGAATTGGTCCCCTATACTTGTGGGTTATCATAGTTCCTCTCTCATAATAATTGCAAGTAGGAGCAGCAGGCACATGCATATTATATTCATCAAAATCATCATGTGTAATGGTAAAACGTAACCCATCAATATAATCCTTAACAAGAGCAAACTTCTTCGATATAGTGTAGTTGGGAGAATTCAAAAAGATAATAGGACCATCATGTGTGGGTGCAATAGCAACAATTTCATTCTTAACATAAGGAACTCTAGCAAGTTCATCTCCGTAAGCATAATTCAAATTGGCATCATGGCTACAAGCATAGCAAGCATCAATTTCATCAAAAAGGGATATTTCAAATGAATCAACGGGATCATAGCAATTATCGTAGCATTCATCCTTTGGTAAGAACGAAGGGTCATTAAACAATGTATGGGTTGAAGAGTTACTCTCATTAGAAGGTGGGCACGGGTGATCAATCCGCTCTTCCTCCTTTTGTTCTTCGCTCTCCTCCTCATATTTTTCATCTAATGACCTCACAATTTCAGCAATTTATTCTTCCATAGATTCCTGCAAAATATTAATCTCTTCCTGGACAGTGGAGACTTTCTCAATAAATGCATTAATATTGACATTATATTAGTAATTCTCATAGCAATATTTAAGTATAGCAAAAAAATTAGGTCTATAAACAGCATCATCATAATCTTCATACTTTTCAAACAAAGATTCAATTTCATAAGCACCCTTAAAAGCAACAAATTTTTCTATTCGTTCCACATCATAGTAATCATATATACCATTAGCATAAGAAGCCAAGGTTTCATTATCATTAAATCCATAAGAAAAGGGAAGGTGTCGAGCCTTCATCCTAGAGCAACAAGTATAATCATATCTCTGGCATTATTTCCAAGCATACCAATGCAATATTTCAATTTGATCCCATAAGAGTTTCCCTTTTTGAGTCAAGCGATAATCCCTAAAGTATTCACGGTGATCCAACGTGTCTCCCATTATCAAGTTGAATGGGGTTTTCTCAGGATTATCAAAGTAGTGTTTAATATTTTTTAACACAACGAGCATCGAGGGTTTTAGGAGGTTCCCCATCTCCATGAGTAGCAAGTACAACTATTTTTTTTGGTATTTCGTGTTCCATATCCATAACTAAAGATAGAAAACAACTTAGAACAGAAAATAAAAACTACTTAGTGATAAAGCAAACAAGCACACACGAGAATATTCACCCCACGCTATTGCTCCCTGGCAACGGCGCCAGAAAAGGTCTTGATAACCCACAAGTATAGGGGATCATTTGTAGCCTTTTTCGATAAATAAGAGTGTCGAACCCAACGAGGAGCTAAAGGTAGAACAAATATTCCATCAAGTTCTATCGACCACCGATACAACTCTATGCACACTTAACGTTTGCTTTACCTAGAACAAGAATAAAACTAGAGGTACTTTGCGAGAATAAAACTACGAATAAATTGCAAGATAATAAAAGTTAGTTGTTCAGTAGAAAGCTTTTGTCACACAAGAAAGTTATTTGTCCCTAGGCAATTGATAACTAGACCGGTGATCATTATTGCAGTTTTATACGAGTGAGAGGCATGAGTTAACATACTTTCCGTACTTGGATCATATGCACTTATGATTGGAACTCTAGCAAGCATCCATAACTACTAAAGATCATTAAGGTAAAACCCAACCATAGCATTAAGTATCAAGTCCTCTTTATCCCATACGCAACAACCCCCTTACTCGGGTGTAAGTTTCTGTCACTCTAGCCTCCCACCATAAGCGAATCATGAACGTATTGCAACACCCTACAGGGGGATCCCTCACGTTTGCGCGACACAAAGGGCACCATAGGACAGCACGAAAATAAAATATACAACTCAAACCAATCATGATCATTAATTAACCCATAGGACAAAACGGATCTACTCAAACATCATAGGATAACCACATATCATTGGATAATAATATATAGTGTTGAGCACCATGTTTAAGTGGAGAATTGCAGCGGGAATAGAGAGGTTACAGCGCTCCATAGAGGGGGAGAATGTTGGTGTTGACGGTAGCAAGGTTGTTGGTGTAGATCGCCGTCACGATCCTAGCCCCGGCGGCATTCCGGCGGCGCCGGGAAAGAGGTGGAGAGAGCCCCCCTCCTTCTTCTTCTTCTTCCTTGGCCTCCCCCCTAGTTGGGAGGAGGGTTTCCCCTCTGGTCCATGGTCTCCATTGCGATGGAGGGGCGAGAGCCCCTCCGAGATTGGATCTATCTCTTAGTTCTCTTCTGTTTCGCGTTCCTCTTTTCTGGCCCTTCGCCGTTACTTATATTCCCGGAGATCCGTAACTCCGTTTGGGCTGAAACTTTAACACGATTTTTTTCCATAAATTATCTTTCTTGCGGTGAAAGAAGAGGTTCAACTGGCCTACAAGGCGCTCACTAACCACCATGGCGCGCCAGACACCCCCTGGTGCGCCCTGATGGTTAGTGGGCCCCTCGAGCGCCGTCTTGCGTTGATTCTTCTTCCATAAATTCACATATATTCCAAAAAAAATCTCCATAAAGTTTTATCGTGTTTAGACTTCGTTTGATATGGATATTCTGTGAAACAAAAAACATGCAACAAACCGGAACAGGCACTAGGCACTGGATCAATATGTTAGTCCCTAAAAATCATATAAATTGTTGCCAAAAGTATGTGAAAGTTGTATAATATTGGCATGGAACAATAAAAAATTATAGATACGACGAAGACATATCAGTGGGGCTTGGCGAGACGGCGGCTTTGACATTGGCAAAACAAAATGTGCGGTGAGGGGGCAGAGAGGGAGTGTGTGTGAACTGGCGAGGGAGGTGACGGGAGAGAGCGTGGGGAGTTATGAGATGTTGCATTGTCTTCGCGTTTCCCCAAGCATGCAGGCACTCGCCACGCATGGCTCAAGCAAGCTGGCTCATAAAAAACCGCCGATTCGGCCGTTCCTCCAGAGCCAGGCCCAGAGCTGCATTGAGGTTCGTGTGGGCGAGGAAATAGATGCAGCCAAGGCAACCAAACGGGCCAAATTCTTCCCACACGGGCCTAGCTGGACCTAATGCAGCCTACCAAACGCATCCTAAATTGCAAGAGGCTTATTGCACCACAAAGAAGCTAACTACCACCAATAGAGCATATAACAACGCAATCAAGACACTTGACATGGATAGCTGCTGCAAAACAGAACAACATATTTGTGCTTACTAAGAATATGAGCACACAGTGATTTCAACTAGAGGGAAATAAATAACTTTGTGAATTATTAAATTATTATACAATATCAGCTCAAAGCTGCTTATTTTTTGTTGAATCTGTAAATTCCATCTAGTGAACTATATATTATACAACCATGCTCTAGCATGACAAGAGAATACAAAACTCAGGTAATGCGTCTATGTTCATCATTGAAAAGATGCTCATTTTTTGAATAGGGAGATTGCATTCATTGAGTCATTTTTTAGGGCATCTCCAACACCGACCCCCAAATCGCACGTATCTGTCCGGATGCAGCTATCCGGACCCCGCAAGACATCCAACGCCGCCCCCCTTCAGTCCGCGGAGAATCCCGGACCGCCGTTTCCCGCAAACTGGAAGCAAACCAGGGGGCTTTATGGGAGTCTGGACACCAGCCACGTAGGACTCTGACACACCAGGCCCACCCAAAACCAAGGCGGAGCCCGTGCTTATGTAGCTGGACACACTATTTTCGTGACGGAGAAAAAGTTTCACCACGACGTTTACAACAAAGGATGGAGTGGACACTTCACACACTAAAAAAGAAGCATGCATCCATAGGTATTTTGACAACCTACTGGGATGAAAGGTTCATCGCACGCATATGATAAACTAGCAAGAACTTCAGCTTCCTACAGTGCATGGAGGGGGTTTGGACAATGCTACTTGTGAGCTGCGTTGGGATTTCCTTGAAGAGGAGAAGATGAATCAGTACAGTAGAAATAAGTATTTCCCTTAGTTAAGAATCAAGGTTATCAATCCATTAGGAGAACCACACAACACCTTGTGAATAGCATTTACACACAAAAAAACAAATACTTGCACCCAACACAAACAAGGGGTTGTCAATCCCTTGGCGATTAATTGCAAGGATCAAATATCGTAGTGATAGATAGATAAACAAAAACACAAAATAAAATAAAGTAAATAAAATTGCTGCAAGGTATTTTTGGATTTTAATATATGATTAAAATAGACCCGGGGGCCATAGTTTTCACTAGAGGCTTCTCTCTTGAACATAGCATACGGTGGGTAAACAAATTACTGTTGGGCAATTCATACAAAAGCAAATAATCATGACGATATCCAAGGCAATGATCATGTATATAGGCATCATGTCTGACACATGTAGACCGACTCCTGCCTGCATCTACTACTATTAGTCCACACATCGACTGCTATCCAGCATGCATCTAGAGTATCAAGTTCATACAAAATGAAGTAATGCCTTAAGCAAGATGACATGATGTAGACAAAGTAAATCCAATCAATATGAATAAACCCCATCATTTCATCCTTAATGGCAACGATACTAGTACATGTCATGTCCCTTTCTATCATTGGGATTGAGCAATGCAAGATCGAACCCATCACAAAGCACCTCTCCCATTGCAAGATAAATCAATCTAGTTAGCCAAACGAAATGGATAGATCGGAGAGAAATACAAAGCTATAACAATCATGCATAAAAGAGTTCAGAGAAGACTCAAATAAGATTCATGGATAATCTGATCATAAACCCACAATTCATCGGATCCCAACAAACACACCGCAAAAAAGGATTACAACGAATAGATATCCAAGAACATCGAGAAGAACATTGTATTGAAGATCAAAGAGAGAGAAGAAGCCATCTAGCTACTAGTTATGGACCCGTAGGTCTGTGGTAAACTACTCACACATCATCGGAAGGGTAGCAAGGTTGATGTAGAGGCCCTCCATGATCGATTCCCCCTCCGATAGAGTACCAGAAAAGGCCATCAGATGGGATCTTACGAGAACAGAAACTTGCGGCTGCCGAAAAAGTATTTCAGGTGGCTCTCTGATGTATGGAGAATATTTGGGAATTTATAGAGGCGGAATTAGGTCAAGAGGTGCCACGAGGGGCCCACAAGCCTAGGGGCGCGCCTCCCGAGCTTGTCGCTCCCACGTGGCTCGTCAGGTCTTCCCCTGGACCTTCTAGTGTACCTTCTGGTCCAGAAAAAATTAATTCAAAGTTTTTTCTCTGTTTGGACTCTGTTTGATATTGATTTCCTGAAAAGCCAAAAATAAGCAAAAAAACAGCAACTGGCACTGGGCGCTAGTTTTATAAGTCACTCCCAAAAATGATATATAATTGCATAATAAATATTCAAGATTGATACTATAATAGCATGGAACAATAAAAAATTATAGATACGTTGGAGACGTATCAAGCATCCCCAAGCTTAATTCCAGCTCGTCCTCGAGTAGGTAAATGATAAAAACAGAATTTTGATGTGGAATGCTACCTATCATATTCATCATGTAATCTCTTTTGTGGCATGAATATTAAGATCCGAATAATTCAAAGCAATAGTTTATTATTTGACATAAAGACATAAATACTCAAGCATACCAACAAACAATTATGCCTTTCAAAATATCAATGCTAAAGAATGTTATCCCTACAAAATCATATAGTCTTGTCATGCTGCATCTTAACACACAGTATTTATCATGCACAACCCCAATGACAAGCTGAGCAATTAGTTCATACTTTTTAACGCGCTTCAGATTTTTCAACCCTCACACAATACATGAGCGCAAGCCATGGATATAGCACTATGGGTGGAATAGACTATGGTGATAGGGGTTGGTATGGAGAAGACAAAAAAAGGAGAAAGTCTCACATTGACGAGGCTAATCAACGGGCTATGGAGATGCCCGTCAATTGATGTCAATGCAAGAAGTAGGGATTCCCATGCAATGGATGCACTAAGAGCTATAAGTGTATGAAAGCTCAAAAAGAAAACTAAGTGGGTGTGCATCCAACGTGCTTGCTCATGAAGACCTCGAGCATTTGAGGAAGCCCATCATTGGAATATACAAGCCAAGTTCTATAATGAAAAATTCCCACTAGTTAAATGAAAGTGAAAGCGTAAGAGACTGTCTATATGAAAAACATGGTGCTACTTTGAAGCACAAGTGTGGAAAGGATAGTAACATTGCCCCTTCTCTCTTTTCTCTCATTTTTTTCTTTTTCCTTTTTTTGTTGGTCTCTTTTTTTCTTGGGCTCTTTTTTGCCTCTCTTTTTTTCCTCACTTGGGGCATGCTACTTCTTGAGCTTGCGTTGGTTTTTCCCTTGAAGAGGAAAGGGTGATGCAGCAAAGTAGAGTAAGTATTTCCCTCAGTTTTGAGAACCAAGGTATCAATCCAGTAGGAGACAACACGCAAGTCACCGAATACCTGCACAAACAAACACCAAACTTGCACCCAACGCAGTAAAGGGGTTGTCAATCCCTTCACGGTTACTTGCAAAAGTGAGATCTGATAGAGATAGATAAACGGTAAAGTAAATATTTTTGGTATTTTTGTTTTATAGATTGGAAAGTAAAAGATTTCAAAATAGTAGATCGGAAACTCGTAGATTGGAAAGTAGAAGATTATCCAATTATGATGAACCAATTGCTAGTGAGTTGCGTGCACTAGATTATCTTTATGAAGTTTTGCTTGAAATTCGTGAATCTGAAAATTATGATGAAATTTATGAAGTGACTCACGATAGCTCCTTGAATGAAAAGCATGATTGCAATGATGTTATTATAAATTCTATTAATGTCAATTGTGCTAATAATATGCAAAACCCTAAGCTTGGCTATGCTAGTTTTGCTATGTCCACTACCTGTTGCAATGATCATGATTGGGGTGATTCTTCTTATGATCTTGAAAATTTATTTAAGCCTCATGATAATAGTGTTTGTAATAATATTGAAAGTGGGTTTGGAAGAGTGTCAACTCTAGGTAATAATGATCCCACTACTTTGGAGTATGATCAATCTTATGAAATTTTTGATAAAAGTGGGTTTGGAGAGGTCATGACTTTATTTGATGATAATCCCACTATTTTGGAAGAGTGTCAACTTTGCATGCATGTGGGTCATGAAGAGAATATGTTATGTGATAGCTATATTGTTGAATTTGATTATGATCCCATATGTAATTATTATGAGAGAGGAAAATATGGTTGTAGAAATTTTCATGTTACTAAATTACCTCTCGTTATGTTGAGATTGCTATTGTTTCTTTCTTCCTTGCATATGCTAGTTTTTGCTTGTCTTGATAAATATTTTCCCTATAAAATGCCTATGCATAGGAATTATATTATACTTAAAACTTATTTTTCACATGCTATATGATGCTCTCTTTGTGCTTCAATTCTTGTCTTTCATGCGAGCATCATTAAAATTATCAATGCCTAGCTAAAAGGCTTTAAAGAAAAGCGCTTGTTGGGAGACAACCCAATATTTTTCCTTTATGTTTTTATTAGTTTACACATTATTACCTCTGTATTAATTGTGTTTTAGTTTTTTAATTAGTGTTTGAGCCAAGTAAGACCTTTGGGATGGCTTACGGTGATAGTTGATTTGATCCTGCTGAAAAACAGAAACTTTTGCGTCCAGTTGCAGAATTTTAATAATTCACAGAAGCGATGAAAAACTCTGAATGTTTTACAAAAGATTTATATACAAATTTTCTCTGCTTTCCTAATATTTCAGAATTTTTGAAGTTACATAAGTATACGAAATATTCAGATCTTCACAGACTGGTATGTTTTTGACAGATTCTATTTTCTATGTGTTGTTTGCTTATTTTGATGAATCTATGGGTAGTATCGGGGGATATGAACCATGGAAAAGTTGGAATACAGTAGATATTACACCAATATAAATAAATAATGATTTCATAACAGTACCTAAAAGTGGTGATTTATTTTCTTATACTAACGGATCTCATGAGTTTTCTGTTGAGTTTTGTGTTGTGAAGTTTTCAAGTTTTGGGTAAAGATTTGATGAACTATGGAATAAGGAGTGGAAAGAGCCTAATCTTGGGGATTCCCAAGGCACCCCAAGGTAATATTCAAGGACAACCAAGCATCTAAGCTTGGGGATGCCCCGGATGGCATCCCCTCTTTCGTCTTTAATCCATCGGTAAATTTACTTGAGGCTATATTTTTATTCACCACATGATATGTGTTTTGCTTGGAGCGTCTTGTATGATATGAGTCTTTGATTTTTAGTTTGTCACAATCATCCTTGCTGTACACACCTTTTGAGAGGGACACGCATGAATCGTGATTTATTAGAATACTCTATGTGCTTCACTTATATTTTTTGAGCTAGGCAATTTGCTCTAGTGCTTCACTTATATCTTTTTAGAGCACGACGGTGGATTTATTTTATAGAAATTTTTGAACTCTCATGCTTCACTTATATTATTTTGAGAGTCTCTAAACAGCATGGTAATTTTCTTAGGTTATGAATTTAGTCCTAATATGATGGGTATCCAAGAGGGATATAATAAAAACTTTCATATAAAGAGCGTTGAATACTATGAGAAGTTTGATTCCTTGCATTTGTTTTGAGATATAAAGATGGTGATATTAGAGTCATGCTAGTGAGTAATTGTGGATTGGTAGAAATACTTGTGTTAAATTTTGTGATTCCCGTAGCATGCACGTATGGTGAACCGTTATGTGATGAAGTCAGAGCATGATTTATTTATTGATTGTCTTCCTTATGAGTGGCGGTCGGGGACGAGCGATGGAATTTTCCTACCAATCTATCCCCCTAGGAGCATGTGTGTAGTACTTTGTTTCGATAGCTAATAATTTTTTGTAATAAGTATGTGAGTTCTTTAGGACTAATGTTGAGTCCACGGATTATACGCACTCTCACCCTTCCACCATTGCTAGCCTCTCTAGTACCACGCAATTCTCGCTGGTGCATTAAACCCACCATATAGCTTCCTCAAAATAGCCACCATACCTACCTATTATGGCATTTCCATAGCCATTCCGAGATATATTGCCATGCAACTTCCACCGTTCTGTTTATTATGACACGCTTCGTCATTGTCATATTGCTTTGCATGATCATGTAGTTGGCATAGTATTTGTGGCAAGGCCACCGTTCATATTTTTTATACATGTCACTCTTGATCATTGCAAATCCCGGTACTCCGCCAGAGGCATTCATATAGAGTCATATCTGGTTCTAGAATCGAGATGTAATTCTTGAGTTGTAAGTAAATAAAAGCGTGATGATCATCATTATTAGAGCATTGTCCCATGTGAGAAAGTATGACGGAAGCTGTGATTCCCTCACAAGTTGGGATGAGTCTCCGGACTTTACAAAAAAAAGAGGACAAAAGAAGCCCAAACAAAAAATGAGAGAAAAGAGAGAAGGGGCAGTGCTACTATCCTTTTACCACACTTGTGCTTCAAAGTAGCACCATGATCTTCATGATAGAGAGTCTCCTATGTTGTCACTTTCATATAATAGTGGGAATTTTTCATTATAGAACTTGGCTTGTATATTCCAATGATGGGCTTCCTCAAATTGCCCTAGGTCTTCGTGAGAAGGCAAGTTGGATGCACACCCACTTAGTTTCTTTTTGAGCTTTCATACACTTATAGCTCTAGTGCATCCGTTGCATGGCAATCCCTACTCACTCACATTGATATCTATTGATGGGCATCTTCATAGCCCATTGATACGCCTAGTTGATGTGAGACTATCTCCTTCTTTTTTGTCTTCTCCGCAACCACCATATTGTATTCCACCTATAGTGCTATATCCATGGCTCACGCTCATGTATTGCGTGAAAGTTGAAAAAGTTTGAGAACATCAAAAGTATGAAACAATTGCTTGGCTTGTCATCGGGGTTGTGCATGATTTAATACTTTGTGTGATGAAGATGGAGCATAGCCAGATTATATGATTTTGTAGGGATAACTTTCTTTGGCCATGTTATTTTGAGAAGACATGATTGCTTTATTAGTATGCTTGAAGTATTATTGTTTTTATGTCAATATTAAACTTTTGTTTTGAATCTTATGAATCTGAATATTCATGCCACAATAAAGAAAATTACATGGATAAATATGTTAGGTAGCATTCCACATCAAAAATTCCGTTTTTATCATTTACCTACTCGAGGACGAGTAGGAATTAAGCTTGGGGATGCTTGATACGTCTCCAACGTATCTATAATTTTTGATTGTTCCATGCTATTATATTATCTGTTTTGGATGTTTTATATGCATTAATATGCTATTTTATATTATTTTTGGGACTAACCTATTAACCTAGAGCCCAGTGCCAGTTTTTGGTTTTTTCCTTGTTTTTGAGTTTTACAGAAAAGGAATATCAAACGGAGTCCAAATGGAATAAAACTTTCGCGATGATTTTTCTTGGACCAGAAGACATCCACGGAACTTGGGGATGAAGTCAGAAGAGTCCCGAGGGCTCCACAAGCCCTCAGGGCGCGCCCTAGGGGGGTGCCCCTGGCTTGTGGGCCCCACAGAAGTCCACCGACCTCCTTCTCAGCTCTATAAATCCACAAATATTCCCACACACCAGAAGCGTACACCAAAATACTTTTCTGCCGCAGTAACCTTCTGTACCCATGAGATCCCATCTAGGGGCCTTTTCCAGCACCCTGCCGGAAGGGGATTCGATCACGGAGGGCTTTTACATCAACTCTATTACCCTTCCGATGAACCGTGAGTAGTTTACCATAGACCTAAAGGTCCATAGCTAGTAGCTAGATGGCTTCTTCTCTCTTTGATCTTCAATACAATGTTCTCCTCGATGTTCTTGGATATCTATCTGATGTAATATTCTTTTGCGGTGTGTTTATCGAGATCTGATGAATTGTGGATTTATGATCATATTATCTATGAATATTATTTGAATCTTCTCTGAATTCTTATATGCATGATTTGATTTCTTTGTATTTCTATTTGAATTATCGGTTTGGTTTGGCCAACTAGATTGGTTCTTCTTGCAATGGTAGAGGTGCTTAGTTTTGGGTTCAATCTTGCGATGTCCTCACCCAGTGACAAAGTAGGGGTAGCGAGGCACGTGTTGTATTGTTGCAATCAAGGGTAAAAAGATGGGGTTTTCATCATATTACTTGAGTTTATCCCTCTACATCATGTCATCTTACTTAAGGCGTTACTCCGTTCTTTTGAACTTAATACTCTAGATGCATGCTAGATAGCGGTCGATGTGTGGAGTAATAGTAGTAGATGCAGAATCGTTTTGTTCTACTTGACACAGACATGATGCCTATATTCATAATCATTGCCTTGGATATCGTCATAACTTTGCGCTTTTATATCAATTGCTCGACAGTAATTTGTTCACCCACCGTATGCTTTCTTTCAAGAGATAAGCCTCTAGTGAAACCTATGGCCCCCGGGTCTATTTTCAGTCATATATTTTAAGATCTATAAACCAAAAAACCCAAAATTACCTTGCTGCAATTTATTTGTTTTTACTTTGTTTTATGTTTTAGTAATCTTTTATATATATCTCTATCAGATCTCATCTTTGCAATTGACCATGAAGGGATTGACAACCCCTTTATTGCGTTGGGTGCAAGTGTTTGATTGTTTGTGCAGGTGCATAGATTGGAGACTTGCTTGTACCTCCTACTGGATTGATACCTTGGTTCTCAAACTGAGGGAAATACTTCTCTCTACTTTGCTGCATCACCCTTTCCTCTTCAAGGGAAAAACCAACGCAAGCTCAAGAAGTAGCAATGGCATCCTATTATTATTATTATTATTATTATTATTATTATTATTATTATTATTATTATTATTATTATTATAAGAGTTACCATAGGAATTGCCATAATTATTAGAGGAATTTCCAGGAAATGGCCTAGGATAAAAATTACCTCTATAAGCATTACTATTGAAGTTGTTTTGTGAGACAAAATTCACATCTACGGGATCATTATTTTGCTCAATTAAAGTAGAAAATGGCACATCATTAGGATCAATATGAGCACTTTTACTAGCAACCATTTTCATAAGCGCATCTACTTTATCACTCAAAGTACTAATTTCTTCACCAGATTTCACTTTTTTACTAGTAGGAGTTCTTTCAGTATGCCATTGTGAATAATTTGCCATAATAGTATCAAGAAATTTTGTAGCTTATCCTAGCGTGATTTCCATAAAGGTGCCTCCCACGGCGGAATCTAAAAGATTTCTAGAAACAAAGTTCAATCCCGCATAAATTTTTTGTGTGATCATCCATAAATTTAAACCATGATTAGAGCATTTTCTAATCATTAATTTCATCCTCTCCCAAGATTGGGAAACATGTTCATGCTCAAGTTGCTTAAAATTCATAATTTGATTTATAAGAGAAATAATTTTCGTGGGAGGAAAATACTTGGCAATAAAAGCATCTTTACACTTATCCCAAGAATCAATACTATTTTGTGGCAAGATGAAAACAAAGTTTTAGCACAATCTCGTAGTGAGAAGGGAAATAATTTTAATTTGACAATATCATTATCCACATCTTTTTTCTTTTGCATATCACACAATTCAACAAAAATGTTAAGATGGGATGCAACATCTTCATTAGGAGTACCAGAAAATTGTTCTTTCATAACAAGATTTAGCAAAGCAACATTAATATCACATGACTCCGCACTAGTGGAGCGAGGAGCAACCAGAGTACTAATAAAATCATTATTATTAGTATTGAAAAAATCACACAACTTAGTATTTTCTTGAGACATCTCGACAAAGCAAGCAAACAAGCAAAAAGGCAAACGAAAAATATTTTTGTGTTTTTGTGAAAACATTTTAGAAGTGGGGGAGAGGAAAACGGCACATAATGTAAATAAAAGGAGATGAAAGTGTATGCGATGGTACTTGATAGATCACTGGTACAACGAGGTGCTATACAAATGGTTTTTAACCCCTTTCCGCGACGGCATTTTGAACCGTCGCCAAGTGAGTGACTGTGATAGGGGGGTCCTTCCCACACGACCCAGAAACCGTTGGGGATAGGGAGCCTTGATGCATACAGTTGTCCCTCTAGAACTATTTTTGATATCTCGAATATCCCAAATGCTTCATCCTTGCTACTCGTTTGTGCTCGCATTGCCATCGCAGTCAGAGTTCTGTGGTTTTACCTAAAACCAGGCGTAGTCTAGGCATATTCCAGGCACGGGATTTTTCAGGCACGTACCAAACTGGCTCTACGTTTACGATGCCTGGAACATCACAAACAGTTCATGATTGTAAATCGTGTATGATAGGTCGACAATCACACACATTTAGTTTTCCCGCACCGTTTGTGATAATGTTTGACATCACACACGCTTTGCAAACGGCAATTATGTGCATGGTTACACACGTTCCCTCTCTGTGAACCGTCTCGGATTATGATGTATATCACACACGCTGTGCTTTATAGGCCGTGTGCGCCGTAATGACCTGCAGAGCATAATTTCAAGATAATTTAATTGCTGCTATTTAAAATTTTACCTAATTTGAATTTGAAAGTAGGCTATAGCTTTATTCATATCCATCAGGTTCAAACAACCAATGCATTATTCGATTCACAGGTACATATGTTCAAGAATTACATAAGCACCAAATAAAGAATGATGAACCAGGGTAGTATACTTGTACTATTAAAGATGGTAAAGAAAGAGGCGAGAGACATTCTGGTTGCTGAACAAGGTGAAGCAGAATGGCCCTATTGTGCTCTCCTCGATGCAGAAGGCATGCACGACTCTAGTCCAACCCTTTGTGATGGCCGGCCGCCAATCATGTAGTTTGAGAGGTAATCTTGAGTAAACTGCTTCAGGGTCCACTGCAAAGGAAAATGATTCAGACATTGTCATCTAACACAACTCATTACAGGCAGTAAAAAGAAGGCTACAGAGTTCTTACTTACCATCCTGCAGTTCACTGTTGTCTTGCATAAAGTGTAAACAAATAGTTCGATTGACATCTTTTGACCCATTTTAATAACAATCTTTATCAGTTTCCTCACTTGATGTTGGTTCATGAATATCTCATTGCCCCATACACAGAAAGGGTCGAAGTGTGGATCTTTGGCATTGACATATGTATATAAAAGCACCAAGTTAATATTAGAAGCTAAACAACAATTGCAAAATGATGTAGTACAACATTCCCTCCATCCCATTATATAAGATCTTATTACATGTATATCTAGACATCATGAGAACATTAGGGTAACACTCTTCCTTGTTGCTATGTAGCCTGGGATTGCATATTTAGTCATTCAGTACAATGCATGCTCCTATGTAGCCTCAGATATATTAAATATGGCCCTAGTTAATCTACCGATAAATGGGTTAAAGATATATTCAGTGAAATGTCCGATTCGATGATTAATAACTTATAAGCCCCCAGGCTATATGGTACTAGCTACCAATATCCTGAACAGTGAGTATATATAAGCAATGCGATGAAACTAACCTCGACGGAAAACAACAGCCGTTCTCAATATTGTCCTGTATGAGTACATATAAAGGCATGTTAAGCACAACAGGCTAAACATCAACCAAATATATCCATGGTAGACAACATAATCTACAAATGATAGCTTCAGTGTGCAGGTTTAAGCACGCTAGTTAAGCAAAACAGGAAGTGGAAAGGTGTGTTAACCGCAACAGGCATAACATTTAAAAACAAGCAAATATATTCATTCAAACTGGTATTGTGCAGGTCTAAAGTACACTAGTTATTGTTAAAAACGAAAAGGTGTGTTAACTGCAACATCCTTAATAACAACCAAAAATCTTAATTCATAGTGGTATTGTTGAAACTGTTATTGATGAAATTGATGTGGACGGCAAATAGTTGCACATATAGAGCATCACATTGTGAAGAACTGAAATAAACAAGGCATAAGGCCATCTCTAGCCGATACCCTAAAAGTTAACGGACTAAAACCCTTAGTGGAGTTTATATATACTCCAGCAATTTTTGGCCATTTCTGGTCGATCCCCTACACTTAACGTTGTAAACTTCAATTTGATCAAGTTCAAAGCAGGTTCAACCGAAAATAGCATGCATTCAAACATAAACATAGATAGTTTTGCATAACTGAACATAAAAACTTAAATTTTAACTAAACTAAACTACTTTCGGTCGAAGTGGAGGTCGAGCCAATCCTTCCTCGTCAGGTACGATGTGCCGCGAGCCGTGTCCGGGCCGGTGCCATCGTCGGGGTCGTTGGGGAAGACACTCCTCCACTCGTCGACGTCGATCTCCTCGTCCTCGCCGCCCACCTCGACGCCCTCCGCGCCGCCTTTGACCTCGTCATCGGAGGAGAGCACGATAACCTCACCACCCTCCGCGCCAGCAAAGATCGTCCACTCCGCCTCCACGAGCTCCGAGTGCTACCGGTGAAGCTCTTGCATGTAGGCCTTGGCGGCGGCCTCGGCCTCGAGGCGCTCCTATGCCTCACGGTCCTCCCGCGCCATAGCCGAGCTCACCACCCCTGGCTCCGGTGGGACGATGTCGACCGGATGTGTGCCGAAGGGGAAATTGATCCTAGCGCTGCGCTGTGGTAGCGGACCTGCCAGCGGTCGTACTCCATGGCCACGAGCTCGATCGTGTGGAAACTATCGAGCCACCGGCAGGTGTGGGTCTCCCGATCCGTAATCTCGGCGACCCACGTCCCCCACCGCCGCTGCCGGACCCCGAGGTAGGACCTCGTCGGCGGCCGGGCCCGAGGGAGGACGAGGAGGCCCTCGAACCTACGTAGGGGCGCGGCGGCGGGCGGATCGGGCGTCCGGCGACGACGGATCAATAAAGAGCCCGCGGAGGACGATCAGGACACCTCGGCGGCCACCTCGCCGGCGTCGGGCGAAGAGGCCGCGATAAACCTATTTTGGGCCATTGGCTCCTCAAGCTCCCCGGCACACAGGCAGAGGTTGAGGATGGAGGTGGCGGCGGCGATGGTTTTGAGCGAGGGAGGGGTGGTGTGTATCCGTGTGAGCGGAGGTTTTGGGGTGTGTGTGGAGGGGGGCAAGGTGGTGTTTGAGGAAATACCGCAGCAAGTGAAATTTTTACTAGGCGGGAGTAAAATGCCGGGCTACTGAAAATTTG
This sequence comes from Thinopyrum elongatum, assembly GCA_011799875.1. Lineage (NCBI taxonomy): Eukaryota > Viridiplantae > Streptophyta > Magnoliopsida > Poales > Poaceae > Thinopyrum > Thinopyrum elongatum. The sequence goes on along the minus strand of CM022299.1, from coordinate 404,945,559 downwards.
GATCAAGGGCGGGCAGATATTTTTGAGATTGCGAGGCATGCAGAGGCGGGAATAAAATGCCAGGGCTACTGAAAATTTGGATCAAGGGCGGGCAGATATTTTTTAGATTGCGAGGGATGTAGAGGCGGGAGTAACAAGCACTACAAAAAAAAACACTTCCGTGATGATACTTGTTTATCACAGTAGGTCACGTTTTCTGTCATGCATGTACATCCATGACGATTTTATGACAGAATCAAGATAGTCATACATGTGTTGTCGTAGAAGTGTCCACTTCCATGACGATATAAATCGCGCGTCATGGAAGTGCTTTCGTCAAGGGTAACTGACACGTGGCATCCACCGTAACGGGTCGCCGTTAAGCTATCGGGTTCCGGTTTGGATCCGAGAACCCGTTAACAGCCAGGACCAATGGGGATTTTCCACGTGTAAAATTCTCATTCTCCAGAGGATCCACGTGTTGGCTCAGCGTTGGGACAGATGTCATCCACTTATTGTACGGGAGGCGCCTATGATACATCGACATGTGGCAAGGCCCAACAGTGGCCCATTTAGGTGAAAGAGGCCGGCCCAGTCAAAATTAGCAGGCCGGCCCATATAGGCCTACTTCTGTCTGGTCCATTTAGGCCCACGGCCCATACGAGATGTGCCAATACGGGCCGTCAACGGCCCGTTAACTATTTGACACCATTGCAGCCCATCGTCAATTCGAGCCCGTTAACAGCCCGCTATATATGTGGGCTCAATATCGGCCCGACGTAGTTTTGGCCTGTTAACAGCCCATCCAAGGGATGGGCCAATTTTCAGGATGTACGTCTTTCGGCCTTTTAGCGACCCATTTAAGTGTTGGGCCAATTCCAGCCCGGTGTGTCTTTCAGCCTGTTAACGACCCATAAAGGAGTTGGGCCATATGCAGTCCGACCTGAGTTTTGGCCTCTTAACGGCCCATGCTCAACCCTGTTTCGCTTTCGGCCTGCTAAAGGCCCACAACACAGTTGGGCCATATACAGTCTGACCTGACTTTCGGCCTCTTAGCGGCCCATGCTCTTCATGGTCCAATACCAGCCCGCTATCTCTTTCGGCCTGCTAAAGGTCCATAATACAGTTGGGCCATATTTAGCTCGACCTTAGTATCGGCCCCTGAAATCGAATGGGCCCACTTGTTACCCGCTTCGATTTCGGCCTGTTAACGACCCGAGAGGTAACTGGGCCAAGCATTAATTGTTAGCTCGTTTCAATTATAGCGGCCCAATAGAGCTTTCGGCCTTGTTACGGCCCATCAACTTATTGGGCCCGCTAAAGTTCGAACCTGTTTGGAGGCCCAATTATAATTTGAGCCCATCACGAGCATTTATGAACAGGACAAAAACAGATAAACCAAAGCCCGAAGAGAATTTTGGCCCATGCGAGCCCATTAGGGGGCCCATTAAGGCAGTGGGCCGCTATCTTTCACAAAGGGTCCACGACGGTTCATGCTAGCTATTAATTTCACAGCTTTTTTGGCTTCCTAGCGACCAGTTAGCTGGAATGCGAGGCGCGCTAAGCGAATGTACGGCATAATGGGAAAAACGTAGCACGTCCAACATATATTACATGAAATTACATCCACTGGGCAATCAAAGATTGATGCCAGTGCAAATAAATGAACAGAACTTAACGATCTACAACCTCACAATCTGCAACCTGAGCACGGATGACACCCATAAGCACGTGACCAAGTTCTTCCTTCTTTGCTACACTGTCTCTGAAATCATTGATCAGTTGTTGTTGCGCAAGAATGTGTACCTCTGATTCCTCCATGATTTCCATCATTGCTTCAGCCAGTAATTGGTTCACAAACATACATTTTTTCCGTTGGAATCTAGACAGAGGAAACTGAACAGATTCAGATGGCGATTTTGGCAGGCTTGTATTATTGATAGTGGAGAGTGTCTCGACCACTGCATCATAACATAAATTAGGAGAGGAACCGAACATATTAATCAAGAGTTATTACCATATTACCTGCCCTAGATTTATTGTAAGGAAATAATGGGGTTGCCTTGCTGTTTTCAGAGTTTGTCTTCTTATCTTCATCAGCCTGCACCAAATTAACACACTAGCATTGCTATCATTGGCCAGGTCACATAATTGGAAAGCAACATTGACACAATGAACGTTTGGGCAACCAGACCACACCAGGCTACACAAATTAACACAATATGGCACAACTATCATTAGCCAGGTAAGATAATAGGAAGCAACATTGACACAATGAATGATTGGGCAACCAGACCACACCACGGCACTACAATTTAGTAATGTGCATGATATGAGATAGTACACTCATGCAGCTCAATATGCAAAACTACCAGGCAGTTTTCCTTACAAAAATCAACATTGTCGCCTTTAATTATACATTTTGCTACAAGTAAATTTAGATCAGATAAAGGTTGGATTCATGCCGATTAACAAAATACATGCTAATGTAAAAATATAGTGATATAGAACAGGTACTTACATCAGCATTGGAGCACAGAGAATTCCCGCAAGATACTTTCCTCGAACACGATCCCAGTATAGAAAGTCTTCTATCCTTTAAGCTTGTTTTCTAAAAGAGAGATGGGTAAGAAACATGTAGAAAATATGATCTGAATGCTATAGAATTTCATGATGCGAGGATACGCACACGCTTCTTAGAATGGAGTTGACACATTTTTGCTGGCCTGGAGCGGACTAGTTCTCTGGCAACTGGAATCTGCTGATTATCAGGAGGAGTTGGGTTTCTCTGTGCTGGAGCGGTATATACGAACACTGGAGTTGGTTTACTATCTCCTGGCGTTTGGATCTTTTGCAAAGCCCTTGTTTGTAGCCCTTCAGATTCTAATATAGCTATCTTCCCCTTGCATGCCTTATATAGAAGAATGGTGCTTCAATTATAAAACATACTATGGCAGAGAGATGGAATAGGTACTGAAGAATAGAAAGGCATGACATATTGACATGTATTCCCTCCATCCGGAAATAAATGAATGTGTCTAGGCGTATTTCAGTTCTAGATACATCCATTTTTATCCATTTCTGCGACATGTAATCCGGATGGAGGGAGTATGATGTAAGAGCTAGTGATACGACAGGACAACAGAGTAAAAAAACACTAGTTGAATGTAAAATTGTATGATAGCTGAATAGGTACAAAAAAACACGAAGGCAACATATGCGTGTATGATTGGGAAACTAAGATAGCATTGCAACAGACCAGTAGAACAACACTTCAATGTAAAAAAACATGGTATGGTAGACGGACGGAGTACATACTGATGAATAACAATGCATAAGATATTAAAAGCAAGATGTCTAGACTAAGCAGATGGCATTGCGACAGAGTAGAATGATAGTACTTGAATTTGAAAACATGTTATCATGAATGGAATAGGTACTGAAAAACAGCAGGCTAAGCACATGGCATTGCAACAGAGTAGATGCACTCCAGGACATTATATGCATGATGTACCCATATCACGGGCCAAGTTAGAGCAAGGACCTTGTGGGGTGAATAGGATTCATCATCTTTCTGCAAGTCTTCTGAAGAATTGCCTTTAACTGTTCCATCATATTGGGTATCATTGACGTCAAGTTTGTTGGCCGTTACATTGCTCCGCGAGGTTCTTGTGGATATATCAGTGTGTGCAATTATATCTAACATGCATGGAAGACAACTAGTAGTTAGATTATGTAATGAGTGCCTATAGGAGACGACATAAATAGTAGGACTGGACTTAACTAGCAGCAACAGGTCTCAAAAACTAAAGGGAGAACACATATGAAAGCTACAGAATATGTATTGTTTGTACTCAAAATTAACTAGATGGCACACAAAAGTATTAAAGAACAACAACATAGGTAATATTAGAAGTGGTATAATCACCAGCCTGTGGGATAGCATTGGCTGATGGATGATAAGTATGGAACAGCGTTAACACCTGAACAAGTCTCTTATCTGAAATATGGAACAACATTAACTCCTGAACAAGACTCTTAAGACATCAGCATGAATATACAGTGACATGTGATAATCTATTCTCCATGCTTAGATGAATAACGAAGCAGTAAATGTTGCACACAAGTAAGATGAGGGTACAACCTATCTGGCCGCCATCCATAGGAGTGAGCATCATCTACTGACTTGTCGATGGCCCTGCGGTTGTTGTGGCTGTCCATGTCGGGCACGCACATTTGAGGCAGGGAACTATTGAGTGGGGACTATAGCTGCCTTCTGGTGTATGCTTCCCTTGTTGGAGCAACTGTGGTGAGAAGGAAGACGGTGTGGCTGAAGATGTAGAAAACGCATAATGTTAAGAACGACACATATCTCTGATCTGAAGAAATACCCCAAGAGATCAACAATAAGGTACGAGACTGGTGACATGTCTGATGACTGAAAACTAAATTGGGGTCACACATTTTTTTTGGTACTGTTCGATCTACGCTGGATGGCCGTCCTGTGCCTCCTGGCTGACACTATTCAGAATCTTCCCCGACAAGCCAGCGACCACCGGCAGAGCAGCCTGCCTCCGGCGTCCCTAGCCTCGAGAGCTCCGACCAAAACCCCGCCCCCCGCCGCACCGCACTGCCGTGGTTGCGCCGCCGCAGGCCAAACCAGAAAGACTCGCCATCATCCAGATCTGGCGGCGGCAGTACCTTCAACCCACACAACTCTACGATAGCCACCTAAGCGTTGCTTCCGCGGCAAACTTGCGCCCCCGCACCCCTACGATAGACATCGAGGCACTGCTACCCCAGCCAACCGGCAGCCTAGGAGCTCCGCCGCCTCGAGGGGTGCTGCTTCCCATTGGGAATCGACTGGTCCAGAATAAAAATTCAGGCAACTAACACCTAAATAAAGTGATTTAAGATGAGTGTACGGCCTATCTTGCGGCCCGATGAAGGAGGCAGCTCCAGCTGCCGAGTCAGTGAGGCCGGCGCGGTTGCGGTGGCTCCCGGTGGCAGGAAAGCAGATATGTCGCGATGGTCGACAGCTACGGGGATGCTGCGCTGGGGCCCTTGACGCGTCTGAAGTTAGAGCCACTCCGGCGCCGTGTAGAACGATGCGGGTGAATCGGCTCCGGGACGGTCACGCGTTCGTCCTTGAGGCAGCTCCGGTAGCATGGAGTAAGGGGCACACGACCCAGTGCACGAAGGCAAACAAACAGTGGCTTCGACATTGGGGAGGAGGGCGGCGGTGAATTTGTGCGGTGGGGTGCGCCATGGAGGAGGGGCTGCGGTTTCGTGGCTGGGGAGAAGGGAGCTTCTGGGGAGAAGGTGATTTGGCGCCCACGATGTATGAATGGGGAATTGGGAGCGGGAACCATGTCTTACGGACACATTTGTCTAAAATGTGGGGGGGGGGGGTTACAGTTCTACCCCTGCCTTTAGTCTTCTCGGCTTGGGTGTGTGTCTTGAGGGTCGGGGATAGTAGAGTAACTTTGCTTCTCCCAAATAGTGGGCGTGAGCGATTTCGAGTGAGGAGGGCATGTTTTGAAATAGTGGGCGTGAGCGATTTCGGCCGAGGAGAGGGTGTTTTGCCACCCATGGTTTATGAATTATTCGGCGCCTACCATTTCGGTCGAGGAGAGGGTGTTTTGCCGCCCATGGTTTGTGAACTATTCGGCACCTGTCCTTTCAGCCGAGGAGAAGGCGCACTTGCATGAAGTTACGAACCTACCCTCGATGTACAACGGGCCAAATGATGCGTGTCCCACATAGGCCGGTAATTTCGCGTCTCCCATTTATTTGCTCAGGTGAATTCCACCGAGCAGAGAGTTTTTAGTGGTTCATTCAAATTTTGGGAGAACGAGCATCCACGTCTACCTTACCAAGTCGATTCGAATCAAATTTTGAAATATTAGCTTGCCACTTCTTTCTTAGATGGTGAGATGATGCTCGGGACTAATGTGATTTTACATGCTCATTGCTAACGATTTACTATATGACAAATAGTTGACCCACTAAAAAATGAGAATCAAACCCAAAATGAAATATCTCGATTCTATGAAATAGCTCATTCACTAGGTAAAATAATGAACTAAATCCAAAATTGAACACCTCAATTGAGTAGCATGTTGTATTATAGTACTCCATGAACATGTTGAAAGTCCAATTAATGAACTTGTTTGATACACATATCCGTTCATGTGTGGATTGCATACAACATGTTCTCCAATTCAAATATTTGAATGCAAATTTATATCGAAACATGGTTTATATCAGTCTTTGATGCATAAACGTGACCTCCCCCTCTCCCGGATTCCTGTTCTCTCTCTCGCTGACAATCTTCATTTCTATCGCACGCATCCAAACACAAACCTTGTCGGTCCCTCTCCCTCTCTCTCTCTCTCTCTCTCTCTGTGTGTGTCAGTCTTTCTAGTTCGCATGCACACTCCATGTATAGGTCTCTCTAGCACACAATGTATGATTCTCTAGTCCAAGCTAAATATCTATGGTGCACTCATCGGACGCACACAAATTCCCTAGCTCGTTGCCCGTAACTCTCTCACACACCACTCTGCCGTCTCAGAGCTCTTCCCTCCCTCTCTCGAACTCTCCATATCCGTGGGTCACATATACACATGCATATCTCACTCGCACTCGATAGACCCATCTAAAACTCTATCTCTCCCCCTCATTCTCTCTCCATCTCACACGTACACGCACACAATCTCACGCCTAGCTAAGTATGACTGTCTCTCACTCAATTGTAGGCACACGCAGTCCCCCCTATGTATATAACTATTTCTCAGTCTCCATCACAAACATATGCATTGTCTCTTTCCCTCACTTTGTCTATCTCGATTTCTCTTGGGGCATCTTTCTATCGCACACACACCTCGTCCCTCAATCTCCCACCCACATAGTCCCCTCACGATCTCGAGGGGATCTCTCTATCACAAACACACCCTCTCTTCCTCCCCATGCGTCCATCTTATCCATGCGTCCCTCTCGACCTCTGTCCCTTGTTGGCCAGACCTCTATTGGACATGTGTTATATGGGTGTCTCTCTCCGTTGCAAACAATCATGCACTAGCTATCTTCGTGTATCTCCTCACCTCGCTTTTCTATCTCGAAGATGCAGGCGTGATATGTTTGCATAAGTAACGAACACACACTCTCTCTATTTTATCGTTTGTTGTCCTTTTCTCTTTCACACACACACTCTTTTGCACACTCACTCTTTCTCCTTCACACGCACTTGATCTCTCTCGACTTAGGTACTCTCTTCGGTCCATAGCATATATATTTATTGAAAAGTCAAACTTCACAAAGTTTGACTAGGTACGTGGAGAAAAACATTTACATCTAGAACGGCAAACATATATCATTAGATTCATCATGAGATGTAGTATCGTATGATGTATCTTTGGTATTGTAGATATAAATAATATTTGCGTAAACCTAGTCAAAGTTTCGAAAGTTTGACTTCTAAAAAATTTATATCCACTGCATTATCGAACGGATGGAGTATCTCTTTCCCCCTCTCAGCTATCTGACGCACCACTCAGCCGTATCGGGGCTCCTCTATCTCTCTCAAACTTTATATCTCCCTGGTTCACACATACACATATCTCGCTCGCACTACGTAGACCCATCTAACACTCTCCGCCCTTGTTCTCTCTCTATGTGACACGCACCCCCCCTAAGTACCATAATCTCTCACTCCATCATAGGCACACGCACTCCCCCCTAAGTATGACTATCTCTCACAATCCATCAGGAACACACGTATTGTCTCCTTCCAACCATACGTCTATCTCGATATCTCTCGGGGAATCTTCTATCGCACACACCTTGTCACTCGATCTCCCACCCATGTAGTCCCATCACAATCTCCAGGGGATCTCTCTTTCACAAACGCACACTCTCTCCTCCTCATGCCTGCATTTTCTCCATACGCCTCTCTCGACCTCTCTCCCTTGTTTGTCAGACCTCTCTTGGCCACGTGCTAGGTGTCTTTCTCTCTCGGTTGCAAACAACCACACGTTATCTCCTCACATCGCTTCCGCTGTCGAAGATGCATGTGTGATATGTTTGCATAAGACACACATGTTTTTTCTCTACTTTATCATGTGTTGTCCATGTCTCTTTCACACACGCACACACACTTTTTTCACTCACTCTTTCTATTTCACACACACACTCTCTCTCTCTCTAGTTAGGCACTCTCTCACGTCCATAAACATATGGATGTTTTGAAAAGTCAAACCTCAGAAAAGTTTGACCAGGTATATGTGGAGAAAAACATTTACATCTGGAACGATCATTAGATTCATCACAACATGTACTTACTTCATACTATCATTTATCTTTGGTATTGTAGATATAAGTAATTTCTTTATAAACTTGGTCAAACTTTCAAAAGTTTGACTTTAAAAAAAATATAGGCACTACATTATCAAACAGAGGGAGTAGCTCTTTCTCTCTCTCCACTATCTCTCACGGGCCTCCACTCTCACCCGATCTCTCTTTACCGAGGGATTATACGGCCACTGTGTCAGCGTATAGCTCCGTATATTGTTTAGTTGACCGGTCAACCAGTCCACATGCTGCCTTGTCAGCTCGTGTTCTCTATCTTCGTGTGTTGGCCCATGTGGCAGTGGGTGAAAATAAGTAAACTAGAGGCCCATCTGACACGCGATGAAGTAAACAAAGTTGAAACCACTCGCGGTAGCACCCCGCATGCTAGTAAATTAGCGCTGCTCTACACACGACGCATGCATGGCCGATGCATGCATGATTCAGACGTGGCAGCCCCAACAGCTAGCGTGCATGCAGGAGCACTGTTGGGGAAGGAGAATCGTGCAGGCGTCGTGCTTTTACTGTCGTGCGTGAAGCAATTCCACTAGTAAATTGAGGGCACACTTCTTCCGCGTGAAGGACGCACTCGCGCACACTACACCACTGCGTGGCGGCATGCACACAAGGACGCACTCGCGCACACCCAGCACAAAATACACACCAGCACACGTGTACACCGGCGTCGCCGCCGGCTGAGATGGACGGCGAGGCAGCCAACAAGCGGAGGCGGCTCGAGCCAAAACCGCATCCGGCGAGCCTGAACTTGATCAGCAGCCTCCTCGACGACATGCTGCTCGTCATCATCGCCCTCCTCCCTACCAATCTGCCGTGCGGACCACCCCGCTCTCCCGGCGGTGGCGCTCCCTCTGGCGCCGCGTCCCCCTCAACCTCACCGTCGACAACTACCTCTGCGACGGGGATTGCGAACGCATGGCCGCAGTCTCCAAGATCCTTGCATCGCACCCTGGGCCAACCAGACGCCTTGACATCCGCATGTTCAGTACCAACTGCAAGGTCCAAGCCAAGTTCGACGAGTGGTTCTTATCCCCCGCCCTAGATCAGCTCGAGGAGCTCAGGTTTGAAGATGGACGATGTCGCTCTTTGCCGCCGTCCGCGCTCCACCTCACGCCAACGCTGCATTGCGCCAGCTTCAGCTCCTGCTATTTTCCCCAGATTAATGCCATGCCCGCCCTTCTTCTCCCTCAACTCAAGCAGCTCAACCTCTTCGACGTTGGCATCTCAAAGAACGCTATGGAGCACCTGCTCCATAGCTGTACTACGCTCGAGTACCTTCATCTAAGCAGATCCATGGGTTCATTAGCGTCCACATCGCCTCGACGAATCTTCAATGGATTTATGTGTCTTGCTGGCCCCACAACAAGACATCAATTGGGAAGAGATCACTCCAACTGTTCCATGTTATGGTCATTGAGAATGCGCCTTTCCTTGAGAGATTGCTTGTATCTGATCGACAAGGTCCAACAAAAATCAGGGTCATTGATGCGTCAGAATTGACAGCATTGGTGTACTCGCCTGCCAAATTCTCCAAACTCTTTATTGGATCCGTAATCGTTTAGGTACAACACTCATCTTCTTCTCCGTCTTCTTGAAATTCACATTTTTAAATTTCTTCTTGATGTATTTATGACGGTCATCCAGAAAATGATTCCCACAAGCTTGAACCAGTCTGTGCGCACAGTGAAGATCTTGGCAATAAAATCTATCGGCCCCAATCTGGATCAAGTTGTTGGATTCCTTACATGCTTTCCGTGCACGGAGAAGCTACTCATCGAGGTGAAACTTCTTTCCAATTAGTAAACAGTAATCACAACGTAGCTCAATTTTTTCATAATTTTCCCAAATTACGATAACAAGTGTAGTGTTCAAAACTGCATCTACGCACTGCGCCGAAAGAAACGTTTTTAGTATTTTCTCTCACGTGATCACCTGCATCGTTATTTTTTTGTACCAGTAGCCTAGGCTAGTCATAGTGGCAAGTAACTTAGACTAGTAACTCTATGGTTAGCCTAAGAGCAAGTACTACCTCCGTTCTGGTTTACTCTTCGTACGTAGTATTTTGTAGTATCAAAATTTAACCATAGATTTAACTGACAAAATGTTAATGCATGTCACTAAAAGTTATATCGTTGGATTCGTATTTGAACATAATTTCAAATGGTATAATTTTTGGTGACATGCATTGGCATTTTCTTAGGTAAATGTATGGTCAAAATTTTACACTAAATACGAGGTAGTACAAAAGTGGGCTATAACGGCCCTCCACTATGTAGGCCAAAACACGTGCCAAATTCACTTCTGATGCATTTGGCATCGATGCCCTCCATTGCTCACCTGGTGCCCCAATCTGGATCACCTACTTTGCTCCGGTGTCAAATTAACTCACGCAATGAAAAAACACTTGCGTGGGAGAGGGAGAGGACCGAGGCAATAAAAAAACACTTGTTTGGGAGAGGGAGAGGCTGGTGTAGTTGGTTTGATTGATTTGTTTGTACATGTGGGTATGTGTGCACAGCGGTGCCAACTCTCTCACATTGCTAGAGCGGTGCCAAAATCTTTTGATTTGACATCGATGCGTATTGTATGTGTCATACTTTCGAAAAATATGGCATCGGCCACATAGTGGAAGGCAACAAATGCCCAAGCTCTTCACGTGCTCCTAGGTAAATGAGAGGAAAGAGAAAGAGAGAGAGAGTGAAAAAATATCACTAGCCTTAGAGCCAAACCTATAGCCAACCCTATCCTATGAGTGAATGATATTGGTACCTCTTGATGACACGGCAATCTTATACAGCCAGCTGCTCTAATATGTTCTCTTCTTTTGCCGATAAAAATGTCCTGAAAGTGAAAAATGTGCTGCACTATAACAATCTCATCGAATGCCTTGATCTCCATCTTACAAAAATTGATTTGATCGACTACCGAGGCAGCACATCTGAGATTAAATTGGCCAGGTTCTTTGTTCTGAAGGCAAGTGTGCTCAAGGTAATGAGGTTGGGCGTTCTCTGGCGCAACAATGAATGGCGTGCTGATCACTGCAAGCGTCTAAGCCTAAAAGACAAAGGCTCCATAGAAGCTGAATTTGTTTTTGAAACATCAAGTCGCCAGAGACTCAAAAATTTATTTGCCCATTAGTGACTTGTCAGGGCAGTGGATTTTAGTTTGTACGATAATGCTGTATCCACCTAAAGTAACGAAAGTTCTTACGTAAACTTCCTAATAATTCCCTCTTCATAGGTGCAGCATTACTCCTAGCATTTGTAATATCAGTTTGAACTTGTAATATTACGACTATCCAGCATGAGGTACTATGTTACGATAAATGTTCGCATGCATAGGTGTGGCAACGATATACTACCCATTACTCGAGCACAATATTTATTATTACTCGGGGCAACACACGGGAAATTATGTCGAACATGGCTAGTTAAGCAGGCTAGCTCTACAGCCATGATGATAGTGACTGCACACGGTGAGGCTGACTTTGGTATGCCGTACACGGCGCCTACACTCAGGTGTCATCCCCGGCGCAGGGTCTTGTCACTTCACTATGAGGAGCAGCACGTAATAATTTAACCAACGGGTAGTACAGTACTACAGTACTACATTGGTAGTACTACTAGTACTAGCACCACCGTCTGGATTTAGTAGTACTACTACCACACCTCCGTCTGGATTTAGTATTTGACTAGCAATATCTAGTAATGCATGTCACAAAAAATATACTACTCACTCTGTAAATAAATACACAGAGTATTGTTTTATTCGGTTTTGAATGTAGTTCCCGATGATATTATACACTCTCCCTTCCGGTAGATGGCTCAGATCTGAAATCTCATCAATCAGACTACTATTGTACTCCCTCCGTACTGGTGCATTATTCACGTTACAAAAACCAAGTAATCCCAAAACTTTTAGGCGCGGTGTATTAACTACCCACCTCGTTCCCTGTTTTTTGCGACAAAAAAAGAAATCAGCCAATAGGAGACGTGGGGTTCGTATGCATTCAAAGACTTGAGACTACTTAGAGCATGGTTAATAGTATAGCCAACTGTTGGATATAAGAAAGTGCCATGTCATCTATAGCCAACCTTATAGCCAACATGTATAACAATTAGCTATAAGTATGTGCTACTTTATTAATACATGGCTCACCTTCTATTCTCACATAGTGCCTAGGAGCATGTGCTGCAGCTGGCTCTTGCATGAGAGCCCGCTTACATTCTCTCTCCTATCCTCTCTCCTCCAACTAAGCATGGAAATATTACTTTACTCCTTACAGCCTACTGACTGTACCTTATTGTACTTGCTCTTAGCACAACATGCAGTGCTCAATTCTCTGCATGCAATGACATTAATTACAAAATACTACTCCCTCCATCTAGGTGAATAAGTCATCTTAGGTTGTGCACCGTGACCAAGGAAGATGGGAAAATGAGAGAACTTAATGTTTATTTGCAAATTAATAGCATTGCATGCAATGGACTAACCACTGCATGTCGTGTTTGGTAGTCTCAAGTCATTGAAAGCATGCACACCTCGCATCTCTTATTGGTTGATATGTCAAGAAATAAGAAACAAGGTGGGAGTTAATGCACCATGCCTAAGTGTTTTGGGATTGACTTTATACACCTAGACGGAGGGAGTAGTAAACATCAAAGTTCTCTCGTTTTGCCCCAACTTGGTCTCGGTACGGAGGGAGGGCCGAGGAGTAGATGTCCAACACACACGTGAATGCAACACAGTCTGCACTTCTCATATAAAGGCTCCCCGCCAGCCCAATCTACGAAATCCTACACACCTACGCACCCTAACCAAGGGCAAGAGTGATCACTCCAATCGCAAGATCAGTTGACTAGAAGCTAGACCCATGGAGGTGATGAGCGCGAGCATGAGCCGGCTGTGCCTGATGGTCCATGATGCCGGCCTGCGGCCCGGCACCGAGGAACGTCTCCAGGTCGTGCTTGAGGCCGCCAGGGCGAGAGGTCTCTTGGATGACAGCTTCGTCTCCTTGTTCGACGAGGTCCTCGTCGGCTTCGTCGACAAGTTCACCGTCGTCAAGAAGCTCGTGGATGACCTTGACGTACGCCTCCAGCCCACGCGCCGAGGCTCTATGATGCCCGCCACCCTCAACGGCCTCTATGGTGACAACCTCTTCGATGCACTGGTGGCATTGCGACTGCCCGCCGTCGCGCCGGAGAATGTCCACCTCGAGGTCGCGCTTGCCGCGCAGTACCTGGCGCAGTAAGACACCATCGACATAAACACCCACGTCTACGAGCAAATCGTCCACAAGGACTACTATGTGCAAGAGGAGGAGGATAGGACGCTGGCCTTCTTGGACCGCAGGGCAACCTTGGACGGCATTGTTCAGAAGCACGTTGAGCTCGCCGCCAACGCCGCTGCTCCTCACACGTCGGTTGGTGACCCGACGCACTAGGGCGTGAGGATGTCGTTGATGGATCCGTATGTATCTTTATCTTTCCATCAATTCCATTTAGTAGTATATTGTACTTGTAATTATCTTACCTTTCGCATCAACTTCATAATTTTCGTACGTACTCCCTCTGTTCCTAAATATTTGTCTTTTTAGAGATTTCATCAAATGGACTACCACATACGGATGTATATAGACATATTTTAGAGTGTAGATCCATTCATTTTGCTCAGTATGTAGTCACTTGTTAAAATCTCTAGAAAGACAAATATTTAGGAACGGAGGGAGTACCATGCATGAACCGCGCTAGAACCAAACTTCTCATTACTCTAGGGAAAATCGTTATTTCTATCTATCGGTCGCGCCAAGGAGCAGAGCCAAATTTTACAAGTTACAAGTTCAAAAGGAAAAGCCTGCCGTGTTCGCGTCGCACCCCCACACGGTTGGTCCGGCACACCGCTCAAGGGGGAATGCGTGTTGTGTTGCATTTTCACATACAAGTGGGACCGTAGTTGAGCAAACCGACTATCGGCAAACCCCCACCCCGCCCACCACGCGATGGCTGAGTTAGAGAAATAGGAGGGAGAAGAGATAGTTGTAGCACGGACCCCAATAAAATTGGTGTCAGATGGGACTCGTGTGGGTGGCGTGTGCCGTACTGCTAGACATGAATGCTAGTTATGGCCCATGCCACCCCACTATATCGAGGTGCTGGTTACGTAGGGCGAACACATTATCTCTCCAGGAGTACGGTACACCACTAGTACTACTCACATTGTCGCGAAATTTCCGGGAGTCCGTGCTCAGCCCTCCTCTCTCTCTTCTCAGCCAGCCAGCAGACGCGCGGAGTGTGCCCATCGTCTGTTTGCTCACATGCGATCCCACATGTCAGTGAAAACGCAAGACGACGCACTGAACCTGCACATCTTGCACCTCAACGTGCTGATGATGAAAAACAAATCTAATAAAGATCTTTGGTGGCCGCTTTTGGAGTTACTCAAGAGTAAGATTCTATTTATAGTTTAACCCAAGATGCACATCACGTGGCTTCAAATAGCACTCCATTTTCTTGCATGACACGACCTGGATGCTGGATGTCCCACGTGTCGGCAAAAGGAGGAAGAACTTGACCAAATCTTCTCCACATTTAGACCGGAGGAGTAGGAAACACGGCAAGCCCTATGCCTACATCATACATACAAGCCCACCTCATGCTATCACCATATTTCTCGGCCTCCGTGTGACACCTAGCTCTAGTTGATGGTATACTACTACTAGGACTAACTTTGTGCTAGCATACTATTAGGTTGGCTCTATGTGATGTGGCAACTTCATATAACCGAATGTTGGCTATACTACTATGGTACTCACACTCCAAGAAGTGACTCGAAAACCATTCATAAATTGAGTTTATCACATGCATATGCAAATGTACCATTCATTACATACAACAATTCATCAACACACAACGGCAACGAGGATACATGTTGGATTATAGATTATTTCCAACAAAACATTCTAGTAAATACTAAAGTTTTTATCACACAACAAATAACAAGCAATGAAATGAACTTCAGCTCAACCAATCCTCAGTGTTGGAAACGCTTGCTTTGAACCATAAGTAAACCTCTGGGAAGGGCCAGCTATTGTCAATATTGAGACCAACGTAGGAGTCATCATCCAGGCTGAAGCGACCTATATCAGGACGCATATTGTCATAGCCAGGGTAGGGAACCATAGCAATGTCTGAGGTATAGACACAGTTGCTTCTCATAAATGGTAGTAACGTTGTGCCAACATCAGCTGGATCACCTTTCACCATCATTGGATAGTTTGTCCAAGGAAGAGCGAGTTTTCTCCAAGACTATCAATACGAAACCAAGCAGAAGGTGCTGGCGCTAGCACACTAGTATCCATCCCGAATACCCTGCAACGGATGTTGGAATAGGTCCGGAGAGTGCGACCAGGGGAGACAACACATGCTTCCTTAGTAACATTAGCAGTGCCCTGTATACATACAAGAAGAGGCGATCCATCGGAATAAGTTGCCAGGCACCACTGAGTATGTAGGTCCTGCTCGTCCTCATGCTCGTGATCATCACCATCGTCATCTCCCCCTTGGTTATAAATTTTTTCAAGTATTGGTGGTGGAATGTTCACAGGACCTTGGAAACACAAGAAGGTTAATTAGTACGGGGATACTAACTCGCATGCACGTGGATGAAACAATTCTAATTACGGTGGAAGACAAACATACCGAAACAATAAGGATTCCATGCAAAAACAGTGCCACGAGTGGTGGCAGCAAACACAAGACGCTCGTATTGAATTGCATCACAGTACTCATCCGTGTACAGAAATTGATTTTTGAGCAATATCCATCAAGGCGTGGAAGTAAGGACGACAACAAGCTTGTCGAAGATAGCAACAACATGATAGTTCGTGTAATCCCAAGAGCGGTTGGGAACTCGACAAATTGCTATCTTCTGTAGACGACAGTCACCATGATCGTATTTGAACGTACATAGATCATCTGTGTGCTCAACCTCAGGGCACTCTGAGATTTTTGGAAGTGGAACCCGGTGACGAGTGTACACATTCACAAGTTCCCACTCACAGTTGTACCCAATATAAACAACCCAATCTCCATTTGAGCCTGCCCAGGCCTTACCCTTAACCGATGGCATCTTAACATCACACGTATCATTATCAAGTGGCTTCAACTTGCACAAGGCTTGGCTTCCGTCGTCCCCGCGCCAGCGAGCAGGGTCATGGCGAAGAAGATAGGGGAGATCAAACCGCTCCTGAACCCTTGGGTTCTTTGTAATGATGTTATTTGTTGAGTCGAGAATGGTCTTGAATGAACCTGCCGTGCTAGAGGAGGTGATGATGTCGCACCGATCAATGAGTTCCTCCACCATGTCATCTTTTAGATTGGGGCAAGAATAACAGGGTCGTTTTTGGCCTGTTCCCTCCATAGAAAAGATGATCGAACAATGGTAGAAGGAAGGGTGAAGGCAAATGGAGGGAGGAAGAGCGTGCGACATCAGTTCGAAATCGAGAGGGAAAGGCGAAGAGGCGGTGGGCGGTGGACGGTTGCCACGGTACAGGAAGAGGCGCCCCGGCTTACATAGACGTCCGTTCAAAAATTGTACAAAAGGACTCGCCGTCGTCTCACTCACATGTTGGAACGGGACCACATGTCAACGAAACATGGTGTGTCATTTCTCGTGCAAAATGCGATCTGGCCACGTTGGCCCGAGGTGCCGCATTATTTCTCGACTTTATTTTTTTAATGGCATCCCGTTTAGTTTTGAAGCACAACTAATTGGTCCTGTATGCAGAGAAAATATAAACTACTCTACCACTACTCCACCTCTAGTACTAATATCAAAAAAGATACTATATAGGCTAGACCTTCAGCGCTTCCTTGCTAAGGGCTGCCCACTTGCTTCTCACACTATCACCCTCTCTCTAGATCTAAAAAAGACGGCGGTGGCCCCTCTCTCTCCCTCCTCACCGGTGGTCACAGATCCGCTAGGATCCCGTCCGCCAGGGAAGAAAAGGACATGCAGCATTGACGCACTCGTCGTCGGCGAGCGAGGTCACACACTGACGACAAGGCCGTCCTCTCAGACCTAGAGCTCGCGCGGGATGGCCTTTGTCCCCGAGATCGCTGTCGTAGTGTGCGCGAAGGACGATGACCAAGAGTGAAGCCACTTCCCGCCGACCCTCAGGTATGCTACCTCTTTTCGAACCATACCCTTGTTCTATTGCCCCATCTGCCACGTCGCTGCATGTGGATCTTTTTCCACTCCACCATCTCCCCAATTTGCTATCCTCTGCTCTGCTGGTCACGCAGATGAAAACCTTAATTTGCACTATTAAAGGAAACCCTACTTCATGCAGACTAATCCATGTCTGGGTTGAATAAGGAAAGGAAGGGAGAAAGTACTGTCGAAGAGACTAGGTATCGAACCCGCATCTATGTTGAAAAGGGGAAAATCAGTAGCTAAGGAACGAGTCTCGTGTCTCTTGGTTGAAAAATGGTAGAAAGGCATGACAACGCAATAGAGAATGACCAGGTCGATCAGTTTGTTGTCCTCACATAGGAAAAAGGTGGCTAAAGAGAACAAAAATGGGACGTAATCCACATATGCTGCCTGGATATTTGTTGCTCTGGGCAACCATACCTCCCTCACCACTCTATGCATCCGTGGAGGTACATCGTACTGGTGCGCCCACTGTCCGAATGGGCCTCCCATGCTCTTATTGCCACTTTTTTGCTGTTAGTATAACGCCACCGGTAAAGTCAAGCAATGCTACTGCTAAAGTGATGCCACATTTAACTAATGCCGCACTCAGTCTAATGCCACATTTAACTAAGGCATTCTAATGCTGTTGCACAGCTAGTATACCAACGATGAAACTTGTTACTACCTTCAGATTTTTGCACTGTTAATGCTTATAGATTACATACCTCACTTTCATGAGATAAGTCAATTTTTTTGTACAGTGTCACCAAAGTGCCAAGGCGCTGATGTCATTTTATTTTGGTTAAACTGCACAAAAAATTATGAAGAGAAGAGGAAAGGTCAAGAGTGGGCACCTCCTCCTCCGGCTGTTTTCTTGATTTGTTTGATCAAGTTTTTATGTTTCATTGATTATCAAGATTGGGATAGCAATTTTTAGGTCCCCTCGAGTTCGAAATGATATTTACCTTGAAGGTACATGGTTTGCAAAAAAATTATACTGTCATTAGTTAATAATGCTAATTACCTTCAGAATTTTGTATTTGGTTTAATGCTGTTGCACAGCTAGTATACCAAAGCTGAAACTTGTTACCTTTACATTTTGTATAGGTAATGCTTATAGAAATCTTCCAGTGCTAGCTTATGGAAATCTGTTCAGTAAAACCATTGTACTGTACCCTGTAATAAAAAAACTACTCTACTATTGCACTAGCCACTGGATTAGTGTATATTTGTACTATTTGAATGGTGGTGCATTAGCGTATGGACATATATAAGGTGTGGCAAGCTTTCCCAGATATGTGCTCAAGAAAACTACTGCCTGTTTTTCTAAATACTAGACATTTGGGTACTTTAAATTGAACTGCGAAAATGGCTTATATTAAGGAACAGAGGGTGTAGAGTTCACTCAAATTATGCCGGTAAAGCTAGTCACACCTTTGTTAAAATGAATGTTCATTATGTTATCGGGGGAGGTCTTCATGTTTGTCTCTAATGCCTGTCAATTACATACCTGACATCATGATGTAATGGTAAGTCATTTCTTTTTGTACATTGTCACTGAATTGTCAAGGCGGTGATGGCATTTTATTTTAGTTGAACTGCACAAAATATGCTTAAAAGAAGAGGAAAGGTCAGGAATGGTTCAATCTTTCAGAAAATACTATGTATGCCTTCCTGACATCAGCCATTGTTGCCTTACTTATTCCTTCAAAGAGGTGGTTAGAAACAGTCTTGCTACCTTTTCCCATTAAGAAATTGAAATGCTTATATTTGTGAGTCTATGCTTCAACTAGTGCCACTTTTATAGTAATCACACTTTCAATATCTGTGTAAACAGGGATGCTCGATTTTAGTGGAACTGCACAAAAAGTCCAAATGGTTCAACATTATGAGCATGTTTTCTTCCAAACCGTTATATCCAATTGATGGCACTATGAGCTGTTCATTACGAAGGTACGTGGTTTGCTACTATCTTCCTACTCTTTTTGTACTGTCATTAGATAGTAATATTCATGGTTTGCATGTGAATTTATTGGCAGGGTGGCCCTACATTGGAGGTGCAGGACATGATTCAATGATTGGATGCTCAATTTAGGTTGTATCGATTTCACCTCTTCCATCACTGCGAACATGGATATCCTTGGTCTAATGAAGAATAGGCGCTATATTTCTGCTCTGTACGAGCAAATCAATTCAGTACGAAGCTATCCACGGCAAAACATGACAGTATCAAATTGTCCAATGCAAAACATGACAGGTTCTAAGCGGAAACGACTAGCAGAGACGTGTTTAAACCAAAAATACAAGGTGGGGTATATGTTTACTAGCTTCTTGATATTTGTGCAAACAGATGTCTGCCCGTTGCTATTTGGCAAACAAACAAAGTGACCTCAATTTTGGTTGAACTGCACAAGAGAATAGTATAGTCACTGCATGCAGTGCCATTTGAAAATAGACACAAAAACATTGGATAGTCACTTCATGGACTGCACAAAAGTAGTACTATACTATTTATTGGCCAACACTAGGTGCTTCATTGCTTTGGTCTGATTATACAATGGGCATCATTTTGCCTAAGTTAAAGTTTGTATTCCGAAAATAGTCTCGCCGTGTGATCGAGAGAAGACCAAATCATATTGCAGTGGACGTTCCTCCATCATGTGTGGTTCATTCTCATGGTTCCAGCTGTTGGTGAAATCACTTACGTTTGCAAGAGGAAATGTAGACTTCACAAACAAATTTGTCTTTCACTCTGTACTGAATGTTAGCCCAGAGAAGCATCCATGTTAGTAGCAAGAATAGATGTTTTTTCTAGATCTTTGCTTTTGGAGCTACATATTTGTATATGATCTGTGAATCATTGAGATGCATTAACATGTTGATCTTATGTATGGGAATCGTACTAGTTGGTTGTGAATTTGGGCTACTAATGTGAACATATTACAATGCCAGGCCTGTGAGTCTCGTGTGAACATTTCAAACGGATCGGCTCTTACTACTGTGCACAGCATGATCCTTATTTCTGTGTGCTCAGTGTTTACAAGTTACTAGCAGTTCCTTATTTCTGTTCGCTCAGTGTTTACAAGTTACTGATCGATCACTAGCTAGTCTACTAATACGCTCTGACAGTTTTAGTTGCGACGCAAGATCCGAAGGTGGCAGTTTTTTGAATAAAAATGCCTACCTCTGAAGAAACTGCATGCTGTTCTGAAGAAATGCCATGCGAATCTAAAGAAACTGCCAGCAAAAACATTCGCAAATGCCTTATCTCCGAGCGAACGTTCATCAGCTATTGTGATCCTACACCTACACTATCCGACCGACTCGATCCTACGCGAATAACCAGCGGATCACGCACGTACCTCATCTGGAAGAATCAAGCACTCGTTTGACCGTCATACCGATGTGCGACCCAGCATGGACGGGACGCACCACTGACGGGACGGAACGGGATGGCATAGTCATATTTTCAGTTTTTCTAGTTTTCCACGGCAAGCTGGCGCGCTAAGCCATGCCTACTTATGCATTGAATTCCGATGACCCCGATGACCGTCGCGTTTCCCGCGACACGCTGGTTCACCTACCTTCCGCCTATAATTACTTGTTCCCGGCGTTCTCTGGTGGCACCATCACCCAACTCGCCCTATCCTCATAAGCCCCCACCGGCCTGATGTCGCTCACTCCTTGCCCTCGCTCTCGCCACGTCTGTCATGCCCCCGCCCGTCCGCAATATGCGACGCCGGAGGCGGTCATCGCCGGAACTAGTGTTTGATTTTTCACGGAAAGGCAGACGGAGGGAGGAGGCATTCTATCAGTCTTTAGATGGCAATGCGAAGTATGAGGACTTGTTGGAGTGTGACTGCCTGGTGGAGGAGCAGCATATCGCCGATTTGCGCCACCAGCAGGACATGGAGCAGCAGCGCACCAACGCTCTGAGTCGCGAGCAGAGCGCCCGTAACTGGGCTGACTACGTGGAGGCCGGTGCCTGGCAAATAGCCCTGGAGGCTGTCAGGCACGCACGCATTCGCGATGCCGAATTTTACTACCAGCTCATCAAGTGGGTTTCCCGCTTAGAAGCCGAAGCTTCGGTGGACCACGCCGGCATGGAAAGGGCCAACGCGCGCGAGCAATGCGCCCTATCGGACCTCAGGCAAGTCCGAGGCGAGGAGGAGGACATCGGTGCCGGCGTTTAGCGTGTACCGCAGATGGCGGCTGGCATCATCTAGGTAGCTAAGAGTAAGTTAGTACTTGTACACTACTAGAGTATTAGTGGGAGTAGATAGTTAACTTGGCTATGATGGTTGTCAACGTGGAAGTTCAGTACTCTATATCTGGATCAGACCTGTTACTTTGCTCTGAATGTTGAACTTTCCGTTTGAACATATGGAATGGGCTATATTTGTCCGCCATGGGTTTAAAGGCTGACTTGTGGGCCTACTAGGTTGACACGTACACAATCAGGAGATGATTGTACATGGAGAGGATGACAGCAGGGACCCACCAGGGTCATGGCAGTACGCAAGCAATTGCCTCCTTATTTCAAGCCAAAAAAATGGTTCCTCCTAATGGATTTCTGACATCTGGGTCCCATGCCATTGTCAACATAGTCAATAAACGAGAGAATTGCACAACGAGCGGCTGACACCAGGGACCCAGCAGCTTGCCCAGTTCTTTTTGTTTTTCAGATGGAAGCACGGTGTCAACTGGGCTGTGCGGGGCACTCTGGCCTGTCTAGCCAGCCTTTTATTTTATGTTTACCACAAGACCAGCCCAGTAGTGTTTTTTCTTTCTGAAAATGGCTAGCCCAATATTTTTGTTCTTTTACAGAATACCCAATCGAGGCCTACTTCCTTTTGTCAGCCCTGCTGGGCTGCAAATCTTTCAAGATGAGGAGAGTTTCATTCGGCTTGCCTAGAAAATGGGCTATCAGTAATGAGAAATGGGTTGTACATTTTTAAAACACATCAAACCGGCAATTAGTTTCAAATTTCTTTTTTTTCATTTCGAGATTTTTAATTCCATTGATTTTTATGCGTGGACAATTATTTGGATTTTATATTGATATAAATTTATTTTTCAAATTAGTTTGAATGTGACTCAAAATTTCGAGATTAAAAACAGTTCGGACCGCACCGAAATATGCAAAATTTCGTAGAATTTTTTAACCGTGGCCACAATATGGGCTGTAATGCTAACAAAAAGAATATGGGCTCCAAAAAAATCCTTAAGAATTAGCAAATGGGCTGTAAATTATTTGAAATAATGGCAGATGGGCTGTATGCGGTTTTTCCACAGATTTGAGGCTGACTTGTGTGCCTACTATAGGTTGACGCGTACGCTTTCCTAAAAAAAAGTTGACGCGTACGCTTTCCTAAAAAAAAGGTTGACGCGCACGCAAGGCCGTGTCAACTTAGTCAACACACGAGAGCGGTGACTGTTGGATGTCCATCCAACGGCCGTCGTACTTCTTTAATCTCTGCTCTTCCTGCTCCAGCCACTCAAACCAGCGCCGACGGGACTGCCTGCTCCCTCCTTCCGTGGTCGGCTTTGCTGCCGCGCAGGCCTCACTGGCCCACCCTACTCTTACCGCTGGCTAGGCCATCCCTCTACCCACCCACACCTCCTATTATTTTCCGACGACGGCAGCCTCACCCCGCAACTGACCAGTCAGCCCTCGTACTCCCCTCAGCGTGGGCATCCACTGTTGTGGCTTCGCCGGCTCTGGGTCATTCCCTTCCTGGGCCTCACCGTCGTCCACCGCGTTGGTGCTCTCGGCGCGGCATGGTCAACATGGTCAACAAACGACAGCCATCTGAAGAGCGATGTAAGTGGAGAGGCTGACAGTAGGGACCCACACAAGCAAGTGCCTCCTTATTACACTGACTTGTGGGCGTAATAAGCTGACGCGTACGCAGGGCTTTGTCAACTTAGTCAACAAATGATTCTAGCAGCTAGACCGTTGGATGTTAATCCAATAGCAGTGCTGCTTCTTCAACCTCTGATCTTCTTGGTCCAGCCGCCCAAACCAGCGCCGGCGGGACCGCCTGCTCCTGCCTCCCGTGGGCGGCAGTGCTGCCGCGCAGGCCTCACCGCCCCACCCTAATCCCACTGCCGGCCAGGCCTTCCCTATACTCACCCACACCCCGTGTTATTCTCCGGCGACGGCAGCCTCACACCGCAGCCGAACCAGTCAACCCTCATACTCCTCTCCGCGTGGGCATCCACTGCCACGTCTTCCCCGGATCCGCATCGTCCCCTTCCTAGGCCTCGCCGTCGTCCACCGCCTTGATGCTCTCGGCGCGGCGTGGTCAACGTGGTCAAGGAACGACTTCCATCGGAAGAGGATTGTACGTGGAGAGGCTGACAGCTGGGTCCACGGCCGCAGCAAGGAAGTGCCTCCTTATTACGCGTAAAATAATTATTCCTCCACCTGACAGCAGGGACCCACCAGAAGGGACTCTGTATTTTACGAAAAAAATGTTTCCCCCCTAATAGTTGGGACCCACCAGCTACATCTTCACACGCAAGGAAGTGCGTCCATATTAGGGGGAAAAATATGATTCTCCCCCTGACAGCTGGGACCCACCAGTTATATCTTCTCACGCAAGGAAGTGCCTCCTTATCCTCCCTGACAACTGGGACCCACCCGGTCGAAGTGTATGTACCATTTTCTGTCTGGTCGCGAACGTGTACATACATACTGGTCGATCGGTCTCTCTGCAATGATGAGCCTTGGACGAACAAGCAGCGGCACATATAGTAGTAGAGCCCCCAACGTAGCAGTTCAGGCAGTCCAGTCAAAACCGTGTACACGTACGTACAGCCAGATGCCAAAAAATACGGCCATGTACGTACATATGGGCGGTGTCTCGAACGCGTACTCGTGCATACGTACGGCCAGGGCTCGTGTACATGGAGAGGCAACGGACGGCAGCAACGGCGTCCTGTTCATCGGAAGCCAACCGGCTGGGTCGGAACGGAGAAACTACGTCATGTTCATCGGGAGGCAACGGAATGAGTCGTGTTCATCGGGAGCCAACAGAATGCGTCGTGTTCATCGGGAGCCAACTGGCTTGTACGGAACCGCCGAAAAGGGGTCTGGCGTACCGCAATACGAAGGAAACAGCCTTCTGTTCGACCGGCTACGGTCAAAACGGGATCATGTTCATCGAGAGGGGTCTGGCGTACCGCAAAACAGAGGAAACGGACTTCTGTTGGAGCGGTACGGTCGAAACGGGGGTCCTGTTCATCGGGAGGGGTGTGGAGTACCGCAAAACGGGACTCCACGGGCTACTGTTCACCCACCGTCGACTTCCTTCAGCCTCCACATGCACTGTTCATCCACCGCATCTTCCTCCTGCCTCCACCAGCTACTGTTCATCCACAGGCTACTGTTAATCCACCCCTCCACCGGCTACTATTCAACCAGCCCTCCACGGGGTCCTGTTCATCCACCCCCAACCAGCTCGGTTGTGGCGGCCTCCTCTCGGGGTCCTGTTCATCCAGCGGCAACGGCCTACTACCATGGGGTCCTGTTCATCCAACCCCCACCGGGAACTGTTCATCCAACCCCAACCACGTACATCTCGACTCGTTCAACCAACCCCCATGTTCACTGTTCATCAAGAGGTAGCAGGTTTGATCGGCTTCAGTAAGAAGCAGTAGCAGCAGCGATCGATTGATCGATCGCTCGGGTTCAGTTAGCAGCAGTAGCGAAGGAATCGCTCGGGTTCAGTTAACAGCCAAGGGATCGATCGCTCGGTTTCAGTAACGTACATAGCTAGTGCAATCGCTCGGGTTCAATAAGCGAACGCCTCGCTCGGGTTCAGTTAGAGCCCAACGCCTAGCACACACACGCGTGCGTATACGAGAGAAACGCGCAAACCTCCGTGCATCGCTCGGCCCCGACCACCCACCGTAATCGGGAACTCCCCGATATTTTCCTCGCCCTCGCTTCTACCATGATTTTTTCCATCATGGACGGCCCAAAGAATGTCATGCAGGTGCGTCTCCGGCCTGCCCAGGACGAAAAGCCCATTTTCTGTCATGATTTTTTGTCACAGAAGTAGGAGCCCACCACATCTATGATGATACCGGGTTTTGTCACAATTATCGTCATAGAAGTGTCATAAGCATGAAAGAAGAAATTTTCGTTCGGGCCAAAATGTCACGAATGTGTCTTTTTTTTGTAGTGAAGGCGGGGCTACTGAAATTTTGAATCAAGGGATTGAAGTAGAGTGGGAGTAATAGACTTCACACACGGTCCACACATACTAATCGTGTGCTATCAAACATAAAAACCTTTCAGGCGGTAGATATTTTCAAGATTACGAGGCGGTAGATACTTTCGAGAGCGGGAGGTAAGCCTCATGGAGCCCAATCTACTGTGATCATGTGAGTGACTGCAGGGGCACGGGCGTGGCACACGGGTAGTCTGGATGAACCGTGTCTGTTGCGTCCCCAATCGCAGATGGTTTCTGCATCCAACTCGTGTGTTGTTTATAAATTTGGCAAAAAGAATAACACGGGAAAGGGTCAGAACACGAACACACTTGCATGTGGACCAAATATATGTATGAAAAGGGTGGTTTGATGTTCGAATACCCAATGCACAACTTTGATGTGGCACCTGTCGCACAAAAGCACAGTATTGGTAGTCAGCCACCCCTTACGAACCCCACTTCGTGTCGGCGGCAAGGGAATCCTAGCTACGAATGCATGCCCCCAAATAGCTAGGTCTGTAATCTCACCCTACCGTAACACAAAACCTATAAGAGTCCATCATATATATGGTCAAACTTCCCCTTTCACTTCCCAACAAAGGTCGACCGTGTGCCGACCCACAAATGTGTGCTTGTGGCACGAGATGGGTAAGACCACATACGAACGACCTGCGGGTGGCCCTACTATATGTATGAAAAGGGTGTGGTGTGATATTTAACTACCATTCACAACTTTGATGTGGCACATGTGCCTCGCAAATTAACCGGACTTCCCCAACCCCACGGAGGTTGCAGGTAGTGCGAAGTAGCCCCCACCCCCCCTACACACACACATCGGGGGGAGGGCATCTCACCAAGACGTACTGTAACACGGACCAAGCAGAATCCAACTTGGTCATACAACCTCTCTCGCTCGTTGTTGGTCAAAGTGATTGACGTCCACACGGCCCCGCAAAATGGGCTAGCTTGTCGCCGATAACCTCACGAGGGAGTACTGTATGAAGACAAACCCACTCTGTGCATGTGGCCCAAGTATGTATATGGAAGTGGTGTGTGTGGTGTTTGAATACCCAATGCGCAAATTTGATGTGGCACCATGCTTTGGAACCGTAAAATCCCCACACTGAGCGAGGGTTCACGACACGTAGCATGCGCTCAAACTTAATTTGGCTTGGAATGATCGACCTACTATACGGTAACTCGAAGCAAAGAAGAAGAATCCACATTGGTAACCTTCCTCGTTGTTAGTCGAAATGATGGACGTCCACGCGGGCCCACGGATATATATAGGCTTGCCGCCCATAACCAAGCGAGTGAGAGTGTGTCCAAAGACAACCATTGCATGCGTGTTTCCCGGACATATTTATGGAGGTGTGTGATGCATCATATGTGTTGAATACCCGCCCCAATGCACAACATTGATGTGGTGCATGCGTTGAAAATCGCAGAGGTCCCCACACAGAGCAAGAGGTTCATGAGGTGGCGTGTGCTCGCCCCCCCCCCCCCCCCTCGATCCAGCGAGATGGATTCATGTGTACACATGCACTATTATATATATGTAATCTCACATCATGATCTATATCATGAGACAAACAAAAAATTAATCCCCTCCTAAGTCAAATTAATTAACCTCTCTCGCTGTCGGTGGAAGTGATGGACCAAGCGGGCCGACAGATGGAACCATCGCTGGTAACCACATGAGTGAGTGCCATAGGACAACAACCATCACTTGCATGTGTGCCAGAACATATGTATGGTGATGTTTTGAATACCTAATGCACAACTTTGATGTGGCATTTGCCTCAAAAACCGCAAAGTCCCCACATAGAGTGAGGTACATGTGACACCTAGTATATATATGCTGGTCACCCCCCCCCCCACTTCGACACGTACTATACACCTAGTAACACAGCCCTAAAAGAATTAGTTCTCCTTGTTCGTCAAATGTACCTCTCTCTCGTTGGGTCAAAGTGATGAACGACGAACTCGCAGGCCCACAGAAAGCGAAGCGTACATCGCACGCGAGTGAGCATCCTATATAGGACTACGTACCACCGTCTGCATGGGGCCCAAAGAGGTGTTTCTGTGATGTTTGAATATGCAATGCACAACTTTGATATGGCACCACATATATAGGAAACCAAAAAGTCCCCACAGAGAGCGAGGTTCATGATGCGTGGTATGTGCTATATGTACGCCTCCATTCGCCGCGTGGTATATATGTACTTCTACTGTATAGCACAAACCAAAAAAGAATCATTCTTTGATGGTCAAATTAACCTCTCTCTCTCTCGTTTGGTCAAAGTGATGGAGGACAACCTCGCATGCCCACGGATGGAAGCACCACACGCGAGTGAGTTCCTATAGGGAAACCACCGCCTGCATGGTATTGCGTGATGTTTGAATACCAATGTACAACTTTGATGTGGCACCTGCCTCGGGAACCGGAAAGTCCCCACATGGAGTGAGGTTATGACGTACACATATATATAGAGTATTCATGTTGCCCCCTCTTTGACATGTACTACATACTCCTACCATGCATATACGTAACACAAACCAAAAAAAGAACCATCCTTGTTGGTCAAATTAACCTCTCTCTCGTTGTACGTTCAAATGATCGACGACGACCTCGCGGGCCCACAGAGAGAGTCACACGCGAGTGAGTGTCATAGGACAAAACCACTGCGTGCATGTGCTCGTGTGTTATGTGATGTTTGAATACCCAATGCACAACTTTGACGTGGCACATGCTTCGCAAACCAGAAACGCACTACACACCACGATGCGTAGCCCCCTCACTTCAAGCCGGTGGGAGGGACTCATGTGTACGCACGTGCCCGAACTTTGATATGGAATCTCACCATGATCCACACCACACACATGCCAAGATGAATCCACCTTTTGGTCAAATGCCTCTCGTTGTCGGTGGAAACTGAAACCTTTGCGGGCTAACGAATGGGCACGTCACTGACAACCGCACGAGGGAATGTCTGAGAGGACCACCAATGCATGCATGTGGCCCGAACATGTATGTATGAATGGGTTATGTAATGCTTTAAATAACCAATTCATGACTTTGATGTGACATATATGACTCACAAAATGATCAATAATCCCACACGGAGGCTCACGACTCGTAGTGTACTGCCGGACCCCCCCCCCACCCCCACACACAGACACACACATCCCGCACCACCACAGCCACTCTGAGACATGTCAAACTTTTTCTGCAGTGAACATGTGACCAAAGGAGTGTCGTGTTAAAATTTAAAAAAAACAGAGATCATTCGACCATTTTTATACATTGATTGATTTCCCAGGGATTTAATGTGCAAAAATCAAATTTGAGCTACATGTGCACCAAAATGGATTGCAAAATCATATGTGTGTCCCTAGGTGCATGTTTCCCCATGCAAGAGATTTCAAAACATTGAGAATATAGATTTTTAAAATTTAGTAAATCCAAAACTTAGTTGAAATTCATGAAACTTATCGTGGTGTCATATATGGACACCAGTAGACTGTGATATTGTATTTTTTTCGTCAAATTTGAGACACGTTTTGATATAATCTTCTTACAAATGGGAGATTGTTAATAACTGGCAACCAATATCTCATACCAATTATTTATTTGGACCGTGTGTGTTAGACCGTGCCATGCTTCGGTTAAGCAGTAAAGCGGCAGAATGAATCATCAAAAAACAAAAAAAATACATGCTGCCACGCGCCCCGTGTGTCGTGCGAGCAGGCGTGAGTTGATGGGACGCATGCAGGCAGTCCGCCGCGCAGGCAGACCGGGAGGCGTGTGTGCAGGTGTGTGAATTGTAGGGAGGCATTTTAGCTACGCAGTGTCATCAGGAAGCGTGCCAGTAGCTGTGTGAAATGATGGTAGGAATGCCAAAAGTTCGCCGCGCAAGCTCACCGGGAGGGGAGACAGCCTTTGACCGCCGCCTGCCTCGCTCCCACTAGTCTGTATTAATGGTGCGCCCGAGCCACCAGCCATAATAGGCGGCCGCACCCCCGGTCCACAGTGGTCACCAACGTGTGGACTCTGGAGTGTATGAGGATGCCGCCGAAGCGCACCATCGAAGGGAGTGGCGACGCTGGGGCTGGTGAAGCACCCGCACAACGCGTGAAGCTGGGCACAGAGGTTGCCGTCGCCGCCGACGAGGTCTCGTGCGGGCAGCAGCACGACCTTGACTTCGTCGGCGCCGTCGTGCCCCCCCCCCCCAGCCGGAGCCGGAGGTCAACAGCAACTCCGGCAACGACTGCGACTCCGACGGAAAACCAGTTAGTCATCTATATACCCATTTGTGTGGAAAACATATCATGTGTTTTCTCTGGTTACTCCCCCCTCTCTATTTTTTTGGAATACAAATCCTATGGTTATGTTCTCTCAGTCCATGAAATTAGAGTAATTAAGATCCGTTAGATGCACGTGGTGTATTGATTGTTTCAATGGTATCCGTATAGGGTTAGTGATTAGTTGTTTGTTCTGTACAAATGATTTTTGCTAATAATCTGACTAGGGTTAGCGTGCGTGCTAATAATTCGTGGCCAGATCTTGAGAATTGATTTTGAATGTCCTACATATATGTTTGTGCCTTTTTTCTTCCAGATCTTGAGAATTGATTTTGAATGTCCTACATGTATGTTTCTGCCATTTTTTTTCTTTCAGATTGGTATGTACACAGATGAGGCTGAGATCTTGGACCCGGCTGTGCGGCCAGAAGCGGCCACGCCCCCCTGGACCTGAGGAACCAGTAGAATCTCCGGCGGACCGCATCAGCAATCTCCCAGACGGCATCCTTGGGGAGATCATTTCCCTTCTCCCCACCAAGAATGGCTGCTGCACACAAGTCCTCGCATCTCGGTGGCGCACTCTGTGGCGTGCCGTGCCTCTTAATCTCGACTGTCGTCAGCTATCTGTCGATGATGATTCTGAACTCCCCAGAGCGATCATCTCCTCCCACCAGGGCTCCGTTCAATGCATCTGCATCCCGGCATGCTACCTGCTGGACATACCCTGCACGGTGGTTGTCTGGCTGACATCCTGTCAATTCGATAAACTCCAACAGCTTGAGTTCTACCATTACTACCGTGATAGGTTACCACTAAGAGCTGCGTCTGTGCCCTCACCATCGATGCCCATCTCATGGTTTTCCTCCTCTATCCACACCGCCACCTTGACCCGGTGCCATCTAGCAGACAATCTGGTACAAATGCTTTGACTCCCACTGCTGAAAAAACTTGCGCTTGTCTTGGTTCATCTGTCGGAGGCCTCACTGCACAGCATCATCCACTCCAGTTGCCCTGCCCTGGAGCGTTTGGTGCTTGTTTTTGGAAATGGAATCCATATCCCTTGTCTCAAAATAAAGCCGCCTCACCTTGTAAGCATTGGAATTCGTTTTGAAGGACAGGAGCTCATCCTCAAAGATGCCCCATCACTTCAAAGGTTGCTCCTTGATTGTTGTTATAAACCTTCACAAATAACTATGGTCTCTGCGCCTAAACTAGAGACCTTGGGTGCAATTCGTGATCCATTTAAATGGTTCGTGTCGTGGGAAACCACGGCCACCTATGGGGACAAGGGCCCCTTTTGGTTTGGCAGGGGGACTAAGCATGTTACACAAAGAGCGGAGGAGCACAGCGTAGCGTGACAGAGATCACACGGGCAGTTTTTACCCAGGTTTGGGCCGCCGCGAGGCGTAAAACCCTACTCCTGATTTGGTGGATTGATGGTGGATGGTGGTGGAAACGCGGCGCTCTTGCCCGGCAGGGTTGCCTCGGGACGAGAGCAGCTACGAGCGTATGGGTGTACAGGTGTCCGAATCCCTTCTATGGTTGCCATGGGCCTCCTTTTATAGATCAAGGGGTCACCACAGTGGCAAATCAGTCATTGCATACTGATTAGATAGCGAACAGTGCTATCATATCTACTCTGCAGACAGAGCAGTATGCATTAAATGCGCCGCTTAGTGTCACATCATGGCCTGCCCGGCACGCCTTGCCAGGCTGTTTGGCCACCTTCTCTCCTGTCTGCATGACACGTCGCAGGACGGGTGTCATCTGGAGGTGATTCCTGTAGGAAATGGCTGCCATGTGGCAAAAGGCAGCCACTTAGTCATCTTGGGGTTTGACACCGCACCGATCGGTGACTTGCGTCACTGAGAGGTGGGGCGGTGAAGCCTTGGCGGGGTATTTTGCCTTCGTATGCCCCGGCAGGCCTGTCGGGCGGTCCTGAGGCTTGCTTCCGGGGCAACCTTGACCTCGCCAAGCTCTCCTGCCCGACAAGGGGGGTTTTCCCTTAGCGGTGTCTTGCTTCTTGGCTTGACTTGGTCTTCTCAACCTGCCCTTTGATTCCTCAAAGAGCCTATCTCTTCATCTTGGTCTTGTCTTGGATGTTGCAATATTGATCTTGGGCATGTGCACGGTCTGGGCGATAGACCCAGGGTCTGTTGCACCGACAGGAGCCCCCGGGCCTGGCCCGAATAAGCTGCCGAGCGTCGTCGGGGTAGGCCCTAACTTGTGCACAGGCGAGGGGGAAATAGCTACTCGCCCTTTGAGATCTTCTTTGCTTCTTCATTAATCTGAGCTCGGATCAACTTCCGGTTCTTCCGCCCGTTGTGTAACGCCAATTGTGGTGGGGCCATTCTTGTAATGGCCCGTGAATGACTTTAACTCACGGGCGAGTAACTGCCAATTCACTCTTCCCACTGATACGTCTCCAACGTATCTATAATTTATGAAGTATTCATGCTGTTATATTATCATTCTTGGATGTTTCACAATCATTTTATAGCAACTTTATATCATTTTTTGGGACTAACTTATTGACATAGTGCCCAGTGCCAGTTGCTGTTTTTTGCTTGTTTTTTTACATCGCAGAAAATCAATACCAAACGGAGTCCAAACGCAGCAAAACTTTTTCTGGATTTTTTATGGACCAGAAGACATCCAATGGGCCAGAGCAGCACCTGGGGGGTGCCCCAAGGGGGGCACAACCCACCAGGGCGCTCCTGTGCCCCCAGGCGCGCTCCAGTGGGCTGTGCCCACCTCGGTGGCCTCCCGTACACCCTCGTCACCCTATAAATCATCAAATATTTCAAAAACCCTTGGAGTAGCCCTAGATCAGAAGTTTCGCCGCCGCAAGGCCTCTGTATCCATGAGATCCAATCTAGACCCCGTTCCAGCACCCTGCCGAGGGGGAGATCATCACCGGTGGCCATCTTCATCATCCCGGCGGCCACCACGATGAGGAGGGACTAGTCCACCCTCGGGGCTGAGGGTTTGTACTAGTAGCTATGTGTTTAATCTCTCTCTCTCTCTCGTGTTCTTGAGATGTCATGATCTTGATGTATCACGGGCTTTGTTAATATAGTTGGATCATATGGTGTTTTCCCCTCTCTATCTTGTTGTGAATTGAGTTTTCCCTTTCAGATTTCGTTTTATCGGATTGAATACTTTTATGGATTTGAGAGCACTTGATATATGTCTTGCATACGAATACCCGTGGTGACAATGGGGTATTCTATTGATTCACTTGATATATGTTTTGGCACTCAACTAGGTTCTTTGTGTTGGATTGAACAGTACGAATCTGAATTTGCTTTGGTGTTATTTTAGTATGAACTCTTGGATAGATCGATCGGAAAGAATAGCTTTGAGGTGGTTTCGTACCCTACGAACAATTTATTCTTATGTTCTCCGCTAGATAGGAACTTTGGAGTGATTCTTCATCACACTTTGAGGGATGGTTATATGATCCAATTATATTAGCATTGTTGAGAGATTGCACTAGCGAAAGTACGGACCCTAGGCCTTGTTTTCAAGCATTGCAATACCGTTTGTGCTCACTTTTGTCACTTGCTACCTTGCTGTTTTTATTTATTCAGATTATAAAAATATATTTCTACCATCCATATTACACTTTTATCACCATCTCTTCGCCGAACTAGTGCACCTATACAATTTGCCATTGTATTGGGTGTGTTGGGGACACACGAGATTTCTTGTATTTGGTTGCAGGGTTATTTGAGGGAGACCATCTTCATCGTACGCCTCCCACGGATTGATAAACCTTAGGTCATCCACTTGAGAGAAAATTGCTACTGTCCTACAAAACTCTGCGCTTGGAGGCCCAACACGAGTCTACAAGAATAAAGTTGCGTAGTAGACATCAAGCTCTTTTCTGGCGCCATTGCCGGGGAGGTGAGTGCATGAAGGTATATCTTTAGATCTTGCAATCGAATCTTTTAGTTTCTTGTTTTATCACTAGTTTGGTTTATAAAAAGAAAACTATAAAAAAATGGAATTGAGGTTGCATCATATTGTTCATCGTTATATTGTCTTTCGTGAAAATGATGGAAAGGAAAATTGTGTTCAATGGATAGAGGAAGAATTCTATAAAATGTTTGGCATAAATGATGAGCATGATTGCAATGTTGCTAGTATTAATTCTTTGAATATCCATGATGCTAGTGATATGCCAAGCCATAAGCTTGGGGATGCTATGTTTGATGAAGATGATATTTTTAGTCCCCCAAGTTTTGATGTGCAAATTTGTTATAATGGTAGCATGCCTCCTATTTATGATGATTATATTGATGAAAGTGGATTTGGAGATGTCATAACTTTATTTAGTGATGAATCCACTATTTTGGAAGAGGTTCCAATTGACTATGAGAACAAAGTTGCTATCTATGATGATTATGGTGATGACATGTATGCTATAAAGAATAATGATAACCATGAAAATTGTCATCATGATTTAAAATTTCAATCCCATGATAGTTATTTTGTTGAGTTTGCTCCCACTACTATTCATGAGAATAAATTTGCTTATGTGGAGAGTAATAAAATTTCTATGCTTATGCATCATGAAAAGAGTGCTATATGTGATAGCTATATTGTTGAATTCATTCAAGATGCTACTGAAAATTATTATGAGAGAGGAACATATGCTTGTATGCTTCTCACTAATATCAAGTTTCCTCTCTTTATGTTGAAAGTTTTGAAGTTGCGCTTGTTTTGCCTTCCTATGCTAGTTGATTCTTGTTCCCATAAGTTGTTTGCTAACAAAATCCCTATGCATAGGAAGTGGGTTAGACTTAAATGTGCTAGTCATATGCTTCATGATGCTCCCGTTATGTTTCAATTCTTATCTTTTATGTGAGCATCATTGAAATCATCATGCCTAGCTAAAAGGCATTAAAGAAAAGCGCTTGTTGGGAGACAACCCAACACTTTTACGTACTATTTTTGTGTGTTCACATGGTTATGCTACTGTAGTGATCTTGTTTTATAGCTTTTGTTCCAATAAAGTGCCAAGTAAAGCCTTTGGGATAGTGTGGATGATAGTTGACTTGATTCTGTGCAAAAACAGAAACTTTTGCGTCCAGTGCAGAAATTCCTGTCTTTTACTGGAACATGTAAAAATTCTGAATTTTTTTACAGTTGATGGGTATACAAATTTTCTACGTTTTCCTAATTACTCAGAATTTTTGGAGTAGTAGAAGTATGGTTGGAGTACAGATTATTACAGACTATTCTGTTTTTGACAGATTCTGTTTTCAATGCATAGTTTGCTTGTTTTCTAGTTTCTATGGCTAATATTGCTCAATATAAATTGTGGAAATGATATGCTACAGTATACATTGTGTGTAAACAATTATGAATCTTGTATTTGACAGTACCAAAGTGAAATGGTTTGCTCTTTATCATACTAACCTATCTCACGAAGTTCCGTTAAGTTTTGTGTGATTGAAGTTTTCAAGTTTTGGGTGAGATGTCGATATGAGGATAATAAGGAATGATAAGACCCTAATCTTGGGGATGCCCAAGGCACCCCAAGGTAATAATCAAGGAATATCCAAGCAACTAAGCTTGGGGATGCCCCGGAAGGCATCCCCTCTTTCGTCTCCAACATTATCGGTAACCTCACTTGGAGCTACATTTTTTTCATCACATGATATGTGTTTTGCTTGGAGCATCATTTTCTTGTTAGGATTTGTTTTCTGTTATTTATAATAATGTTTTGCATCTTTCTTTTCAATAAAAATGTCAAGGATAGCCTTTACCATGCTTATTTTGCAAGTATATGAGTTGCTGTTTCAAAACAGAAAGTTTATTGCTGTTGCAAAAATTCCCGAGAAAAGTCAGAATGTGATAAAATGTTGAAATTTTTTGCACAATAAGCTATGATAAATTTTCTACAGTGTGGTAAATTTTCATAATTTTTGGAGTTGAAGAAGTATTGATACTCTTGCATTCTTTACAGACTTTGCTGTTTTGGCAGATTGCTGTTATGTTTGCATTGTTTGCATATGTTTGCTTGTTTAATGATTCTATTTGAGGATAGGAGTATTAAATATGCAGAGGCATTTAGTATGCAATGTTGAATAATAATTTTAGTGATTTGCTACAGTAGAGAATAATAAGGTTTTTGCATTGGTTTATACTAACTTATCTCACGAGTTCTTGTTGAGTTTTGTGTGGATGAAGTTTTTAAGATTTAGGGAAACCGTGATATAAAAGGAATTAGGAGACACAAAAGTTCAAGCTTGGGGATGCCCAAGGCATCCCAAGATAATATTTCAATAAGTCTCAAGCATCTAAGCTTGGGGATGCCCCGGTAAGCATCCCACCTTTCTTCATCAACAATTATCGGTTAGTATCGGTTGAGCCTAAGTTTTTGCTTCTTCACTTGAGTTGTGCTATTCTTGGAATGTCATTTTGTTTTGTTTTACTTGCTGTTTTAAAAAAAATACTTAGATCTGAAAGTTTTTAAATAAGAGAGAGTCCTCAATTAGTTACCCCTTTACTTAACTACTCGCTTGATCTTCACTTATATCTTTTTGGAGTAGTTTGTCATTTACTCTCGTGCTTCACTTATATCCTATGAGTAAATTGTTGAAAGAATTGAATATCATGAAGTTGAAATTATATGTTCATATCATGCCCAGTGGTAGCTTCACATTGGGTTTAGAAAGTGAAATCTTTTGAGGCTTGACAATCACAATATTGATCATACAAGCAATTCATGAATGATTAGTAGAAGGAAGAGAACTTTCACATGCAAACACACTATCTTGGAAATCTTTTGTGATTGTGAGCCCCCATCAAAATATTATATGCCAAAATTGTTGACGTTGGACAAGGAAGACAACGTAATGATTTATGTTTGTTCATATTCACATAGAAGTTATATTGTCATAGATCCTTCAACATGTGGTGCTTGCCCCCCATCTTTGCTAGCCAAAAATTCCGCACCAAGTAGAGATACTACTTGTGCATCCAAAAACCCTTAAACCCAAATCTTATTTTCAAGAGTCCACCATACCTACCTAAGGATTGAGTAAGATCCTTCAAGTAAGTTGTCATCGATGCAATAAGGCAATAAAAATTGCTTCTAAAAGTGTTAGATCATTTAGTGTAAGAGAAAATTGAGCGTTGTACGAACTTGTGATGGCAAAGAATAAAAGCGACAGACTACATAATAAAGGTTGCTATCATAAGGGGCAATATAACGTGACGTTCTTTTGCACTAAGGGATTGAGCATACAAACAAAAAGCGCATGGCAACCTCTGCTTCCCTCTGCGAAGGGCCTACCTTTTACTTTTATGTATTTACTTTCATGCAAAAGTCAAAGTTTTTCTCTCTTTTCCTTTTTATTTTTCTCTTTTGGCAAGCATCATGTGGTGAGGAAAGATCTAGGCACATATATCCAGTTGGATATGGGTAGCATGAGTTATTATTGTTGACATAACCCTTGAGGTGAATACGTTGGGAGGCGAAATTATAAGCCCCTATCTTTCTATGTGTCCGGTTGAAACGTTTTGCTCATGTGTATGCGGTGAGTGTTAGCAATCATAGAAGCCTATATGATGGTTGAATATGTGGAGCTCTTACTTAGACTCTGTTGAATAAGTTGAATTGCAATTGTTTGGTGACTAAGAATATAGGTTGTTGAGTTTCAAGAGAATTCATTGTTTGAACCTTAACATGTGAATTGGTTGCTACTTTAACATGATGAGTTTTATGAGAAAGAGTTGCTATTATGATGCTAGGAAAAGTGATTGAAATTACTATTGATCAAACTTATGCACTTTGCTAGTATTCACACTTCATAAATTATTTCTTTTATCATTTACCTACTCGAGGACGAGTAGGAATTAAGCTTGGGGATGCTGATACGTCTCCAACGTATCTATAATTTATGAAGTATTCATGCTGCTATATTATCATTCTTGGATGTTTCACAATCATTTGATAGCAACTTTATATCATTTTTTGGGACTAACTTATTGACATAGTGCCCAGTGCCAGTTGCTATTTTTTGCTTTTTTTTACATCGCAGAAAATCAATACCAAACGGAGTCCAAACGCAGCGAAATTTTTTGTGGATTTTTTATGGACCAGAAGACATCCAATGGGCCAGAGCAGCACCTGGGGGGTGCCCCGAGGGGGGCACAACCCACCAGGGCACGCCTGGGCCCCCAGGCGCGCCCCGGTGGGTTGTGCCCACCTCGGTGGCCTCCCGCACTGCCTCTTTGCCCTACAAATTGCCAAATATTCCAAAATCCCTCGGGGCAGTCCTAGATCAGAAGTTCTGCCACCGCAAGGCCTCTGTATCCATGAGATCCAATCTAGACCCCATTCTGGCACCCTGCCGGAGGGGGAAATCATCACTGGGGGCCATCTTCATCATCCCGGCAGCCACCATGATGAGGAGGGAGTAGTCCACCCTTGGTGCTGAGGGTTTGTACCAGTAGCTATGTGTTTAATCTCTCTCTCTCTCTCTCGTGTTCTTCAGATGCACAATCTTGATGTATCGCGGGCTTTGTTAATATAGTCGGATCATATGGTGTGTTCCCCTCTCTATCTTGTTGTGATGAATTGAGTTTTCCCTTTGAGATTTCGTTTTATTGGATTGAATACTTTTATGGATTTGAGAGCACTTGATATATGTCTTGCATACGAATACCCGTGGTGACAATGGGGTATTATATTGATTCACTTGATATATGTTTTGGCACTCAACTCGCGGATTCCCGAGGTGACATTGGGGTAATCTATGCATAGGGGTTGATGCACGTTCTTTTCTTTGTTTCTCCGGTAGAAATCTTGGGGCACTCTTTGAGGTTCTTTGTGTTGGATTGAGCATTATGAATCTGAATTTGCTTTGGTGTTATTTTAGTACGAACTCTTGGATAGATCGATCGGAAAGAATAGCTTTGAGGTGGTTTCGTACCCTACAAACAATTTATTCTTATGTTCTCCACTAGATAGGAACTTTGGAGTGATTCTTTATTGCACTTTGAGGGATGGTTATATGATCCAATTATATTAGCATTGTTGAGATATTGCACTAGCGAAAGTAGGAACCCTAGGCCTTGTTTTCAAGCAATGCAATACCGTTTGTGCTCACTTTTGTCACTTGCTACCTTGCTGTTTTTATTTATTCAGATTATAAAAATATATTTCTACCATCCATGTTACACTTTTATCACCATCTCTTCGCCGAACTAGTGCACCTATACAATTTGCCATTGTATTGGGTGTGTTGGGGACACAAGAGATTTCTTGTATTTGGTTGCAGGGTTGTTTGAGAGAGACCATCTTCATCCTACGCCTCCCACGGATTGATAAACCTTAGGTCATCCACTTGAGGGGAAATTGCTACTATCCTACAAAACTCTACGCTTGGAGGCCCAACATGAGTCTACAAGAATAAAGTTGCGTAGTAGACATCACCCACCACGCCCTTATCCCTGGCCACGTATGATGCATGCATCGAGCGGGGTAGGTAACAGAGGTGCATGGTGCGGGAGAGCATTAAGGCAGGGGCCTGGTCTTCATGGATTGGTGGAGGAGGACGGTGGTTACCCATCGATGAATCAGCCCCCAGCCCCCAGCTTGCCTATAAAAAGGAGGTGCTGGGGGAAGCGGGAGTGTTCATCCATGCTCCTCTTCTTGTCTTTTTCTTCTTTCTTCTCACAATGCTGAGAGAAAGAGACCGGGGCCGAGCCCCGGGCTCGAGCTTGAGGTTGGCGACGTCGGAAGCTCATGAAGGGGCTCGGGGAGTGAGCCTGGTCTGGAGTGAAAAGGGGCGCGGCGGATATGCCACACGCGGCGCGGGAGGCGCCGAGCCTTTCTCTCGCGGGGGCATGTTTGCCCCCCTCCTGGGTCCTGAAGTTCTTGGCGGCTCTGGTGTCCGTCAGGGGTGCAGCGCTCGGGTTCCTTGGTAATCTCGGTATCGCCCC
Organism: Thinopyrum elongatum; assembly: GCA_011799875.1. Taxonomy (NCBI): domain Eukaryota; kingdom Viridiplantae; phylum Streptophyta; class Magnoliopsida; order Poales; family Poaceae; genus Thinopyrum; species Thinopyrum elongatum. Next base: position 404,905,528 of record CM022299.1, on the reverse strand, counting down.
ATTGGCGAAGTCAGGGCAAATGTTGAAGACGGCGGCATCTTCCTGCCCGCCAAGGTGGGGAGCGACGCCCCTCACGCGCCTCGGACGCTGCTGCCGCCCGCAGCTTCTCCGGGGGAGGCAATGGCTCACGGAGCTGGAGTCCCTCTGGAGCGGCGGTGATGGAGAAAGATCGAGGGAAGACGGAGAAGGTGGGTGGCAGGGCGTCAGGTCGGAGTATGATGGCACCGACGCCTTCATCCCGTATTACCGACCTACTGCCTCGTCTTTCCGCTCTTCCCCTCCCTCCCCGGCACCATCATCACCAACCTCTTGGTTGCCGGGGAGAGGGCCGCTCTCTTGGTGCCTTCGCCTCCTCCAATAGTCTTCCAGCTGGGCCTCGGTGGTTCTCCCCGCCGGTGCTTTTTGCTGGAGCTTCTGGTTGGCCCTGGAGGTGGTGACCGAGGCATCGCCGAGCTGCTCCTTCTGTCTCCCTCCTTCGCAGCCTCGCCACTCTCGATCTTGTCAGGCTGCGCCTAGCAGGTCCTGACGGGTCGAGTGGGTCGTCTTGCTCAGGCACCCCTTTTGCCCCTCCTTCTCTTCCACCTCAGTGCCTAGGAGAAGGTGGACAAGAAAGGGATTATGGGGCACTTATCTTTTTTCAATCAAAAATATGTAGGCACCTGCCAAACTTTAGTTCAAATTATGTAATCTCTTTTATCCATGTTTGTGTTCTGTAAGGTCTGTACTTGTTGATCAGCATATTAATTAAAAAGATAAACCTTGCCAGGCACTTGTGCATGTAACATGTCCATGCAGAGGGAGAATGCCTCCATACGCTCAAGTAAACAAGTTTTTCCCGGTAGGCTATCCTACCGGTACCCTCAAGTTGCTGCCGCAGGACTGGGCCTGCCAGGCACAAGTCATGAAGAGGGACCAGCCCCCCCGCCAACTTTCTCGCCAAAGGCCACTACAACCTCCCTGACCGAAGCAATGTTCGAGTCAAGGGACGGGAGCACCTAAGTTTTGAAAGCGGCGAGGTTTTCCTATGCACAAGCTTTACTTACAGAACGCGTATGGATAAGAGAGAGAACTTACTGTTTGGGCTTGCCGGGGATCGCGATGTAGGCTTGTCTTCTCTTCTCCTTTTTCGGGACCGAATGCATGGTAGGAGCCTGCATTATGATGCAGATGAAAATGATGCCTCATGCGATCTATTCTACATGAACATGCAATGCTCATGATATGCTTATGCATGCATGCAATTTGTCGGGGGGCCCCCAGTGCTTCATTTATTTTTCTGTTGCTCAGGGTCTGCGCCTGGCTTTGTACAAGGGGTTACATGCAACAGAGGCAAGGCATGTACAAAAGGGTGGCTGCCGGGTAGGGCCAGACAGCCGCGCCTTACGGGTAGAACTTGTGGAGATGCTCAATGTTCGATGAGTTTTGCAACTGAATGCCATCTCCGGTCTCCAGACGGACTACGCCAGGTCTGGTTTCTCGTACTACCCGGTAAGGGCCTTCCCACTTTGGCGTCAACTTGTTTGCACCCTTGGCGGACTGAACGCGCCTAAGGACAAGGTCACCTTCCTCAAAACACCGGGCATGAACCCTGCGGCTGTGATAGCGATGCAGGGCTTGCTGATAGTGTGCGGCACGCGTAGCAGCCCGGAGACGGTTCTCCTCGAGTAGCACAGCGTCGTCACGCCAGTGCTGATCTTGCGCTACTTCATCATAGGCAAGCACTCGAGGTGACCCGTAAATGAGTTCCATGGGGATAACTGGTTCTGCCCCATAGACTAGGGAGAAGGGAGTATGCCCGGTAGCTCGATTTGGTGTCGTTCTGAGGGACCAAAGAACCACCGGCAGCTCATCGATCCACTGCCTGCCGCACTTCTATAGCCTATCGAAAGTTCTCGTCTTGAGTCCTTGTAACACTTCAACATTCGCCCTCTCAGCTTGCCCGTTGCTCCTTGGATGGGCCACAGAGGCGAACGAGATTTTGCTTCCGAGGGCATGAACGTATTGCATGAAGGCGCGACTCATGAACTGGGTGCCGTTGTTAGTGATGATCCGGGCAGGAACTCCAAAGCGGCACACCAATCCTTTCAAAAACTTGATAGCTGACTGAGCAGTTACCTTTCTCACGGGCTCTACTTCCGGCCACTTTGTAAACTTGTCGATTGCAACGAACAAGAATTCAAAGCCCCCGGCAGCACGGGGGAAAGGGCCGAGGATATAGAGCCCCCAGACCGAAAACGGCCATGACAAAGGGATTGTCTGAAGAGCTTGGGCAGGTAGGTGGATGTTCTTGGAATGGAACTGGCAGGCTTCACACTTGGTGACAAGCTCGGCCACATCTTGGAGGGCTGTGGGCCAGTAGAATCCTTGCCGGAAAGCTTTCCCAACCAACGCCCTTGATCCAATGTGGGAGTCACACAAACCATTGTGTATCTCCGCCAGCAGTTCCTTTCCTCCTTCCCCGCAAATGCACTTCAATTTCACACCGTTGGGCCTCCTTCTGTACAGCGTGTCATCAATGAACAGATACATACTGGCCCTCCGGGCTACTCTTTCAGCTTCTTCTTGCTCTTCGGGAAGTTCTCCAGTTTGGAGGAAATGGACTATGTGTCGTGCCCAAGGCGGAGCCTGTGGCTCGGCAATGAGGACTAACAGCACCTCCTCATTCGTGAGAGTGCAATCCTCGACCGCGAGGACCGGTGGCCTGGCGGGAGGATGCAGCTCAGCGACCAAAGGGGAGTTGTGCCCATCAAGCTTTCTGCCGGGATCCTCGAGAGGTTCTACCGGGAGAGGCCTGTCAGAGTCCAGTTTCCTCCTCTTTCTGGCCATTGCTGCCGGGCATACGAAGGGCTGAGTCAGATGGAGAACAAAAGTTCCTGGTTCCACAGGGAGCTTCTGCGCAGCGCACTTTGACAGATGATCAGCGATGCTGTTTTCCGCACGGGGTACGTGCTCTGTTTGCAATCCATCAAAGCGCTCCTCTGAATTTCTCACTTCCTCAACGTATGCCTCCATTAATGGACTTTGGTAATCCTTGTTGACTTGTCACACCACAAGTTGTGAATCTTCATGGGTGATCAGCTTCTTGATCCCCAGTTCTGTTGCAATTCTGAGCCCGGCAAGGAGCCCTTCATACTCTGCTGTATTCTTGGTAGCTTCCTCCCGGGGAAAATGCATCTGGACGACGTACTTCAGGTGCTCTCCGGTGGGAGCAACGAGAAGCACGCCAGCCCCTGCACCTTGTAGGGAGAAGGCACCATCGAAATACATGATCCATTCTTGGGGCGCTTCCTTGTCGGGGATAACTGTCTCCAATACCTCTTCATCAGGAGTTGGCATCCATTCTGCAATAAACTCCGCCAATGCTTTGCTCTGAATGGTTGATGTGCTCTCAAACTTCAAACCAAAGCTGGACAACTCCAAAGCCCACTCCACTATCCTGCCGGTAGCCTCAGGGTTTCGGAGTATCCGTTGCAAAGGGAAACGGGTGACAACTGTGATCTCATGGGCTTGGAAGTAGTGGCGCAGTTTCCTTGAGGCCATGACAAGGCCAAAGATCAATTTTTGCACGCCAGAGTACCTGGATCTAGCCCCCTGCAACAGGGAGCTGACGAAGTATACTGGGCACTACACCACTTTCTTCCTTGCCGTGACCAGAGAATTGCTTCCGCTGCTTTACTCTTCTCTACCTTGATCTGCATCTGACCTTGCCGGGGTGTGTTCGCTTTCCTCCCCGGAAGGGACACCAGCTGCGTCTGCTGCTCCATCCACTTCCCTCTGCGCCACCAGTGCTGCGCTAACCACCTGATTAGTTGCCGCCAAGTATAGCAGCAACGGCTCTTGAGGTTTTGGAGCAACCAAAGTGGGCACAGAGGAAAGGTAGTCCTTCAAATCTTATAGTGCGGCGTCTGCCTTGGGGGTCCACTCCATGGGCCCTGCCTTTTTCAAAACCTTGAAGAACGGCAAGGCATGCTCGGCAGACTTGGAAATGAACCTGCTAAGAGCGGCAACACATCCAGTCAAACGCCTCACGTCCTTGACTATCTTGGGTTCTTGAATCTGCTCGATAGCCTTGATCTTGTCAGGGTTGGCCTCTATCCCTCAGTGGGACACAAAGAAGCCAAGTAGCTTGCCGGAAGGAACGCCAAACACACACTTCTCCGGATTTATCTTCAAGTTGATCTTGCGCAGATTAGCAAACGTCTCTTCCAAATCCTGAATGAGGGTTGATTTGTCCTTGGTCTTGACCACAATATCATCCGTGTAAGCCTCAACATTCCTGTGCAACTGTGACTCAAAACCAATCTGAACTGCTCTTGCGAAACTAGACCCGGCGCTCTTCAACCCGAAAGGCATCCGCACAAAGCAGTATGTGCCACATGGGGTGATGAACGCGGTCTTCTCTTCATCTTCCTTGGACATGAAGATCTGATGATATCCAGAGTAGGCATCCAGGAAGGAAAGCAGGTCGCACTCGGAGGTGGAATCCATAATCTGGTCGATGCGCGGCAAGGGAAATGGGTCCTTCGGGCATGCCTTGTTCAGATCTGTAAAATCTATGCACAGCCTCCACTTCCCATTGGCCTTGCGTACCACCACTGGATTTGCTAACCACGTTGGATGCAACACTCCTCTAACCAGACCAGCTGCCTCAAGTTTCTTGATCTCCTCAGCAATAGACTGCTGCCGCACCAAAGCTTGCTTCGGACCTTCTGCTTGACGGGTCGGGCATGTGGGCAGACAACAAGGTGGTGCTCGATTACCTCCCTGGGAACATCGGGGATGTCAGATGGTTGCCAGGCAAACACATCGACATTCACCCACAGGAAGGCAACGAGCGCGCTTTCCTATTTGTCATCGAGGGTGGCGCTGATAGTGAAAGTACCACCAGCGCCAGCCAGCCCTGCCGGGGCCTGTTTCACAGCGGGTGCAGAGGCCTTGGATCTCTTGCTATTGGAACTCTCCGGCTAGTCATCAACAGGTGTAGCATACCCCGAAGAGGTACGCTTCCCGGATTCCTTGCCGGCGTCCCTGTTAGCCTTCTTATTTCCATTACTTTCCTTAGCGGGGATTGCAGCTTCAGTGGCCTCTGCCGCGACTGCATCCCGGTACATCTTGTCCACGCAAATAATTGCGTCCTTCTCGTCTGATGGAATGGAAATGACGCCCACTGATACGTCTCCAATGTATCTATAATTTATGAAGTATTCATGCTGTTATATTATCATTCTTGGATGTTTTACAATCATTTTATAGCAACTTTATATCATTTTTTGGGACTAACCTATTGACCCAGTGCCCAGTGCCAGTTGCTGTTTTTTGCTTGTTTTTTACATCGCAGGAAATCAATATCAAACGGAGTCCAAACACCATGAAACTTTTTGTGGATTTTTTATGGACCAGAAGACATCCAATGGGCCAGAGCAGCACCTGGGGGATGCCCCAAGAGGGGCACAACCCACCAGGGCGCTCCTGTGCCCCCAGGCGCGCTCCGGTGGGCTGTGCCCACCTCGGTGGCCTCCCGTACACCCTCGTCACCCTATAAATCATCAAATATTTCAAAAACCCTTGGAGTAGCCCTAGATCAGAAGTTTCGCCGCCGCAAGGCCTCTGTATCCATGAGATCCAATCTAGACCCCGTTCCAGCACCCTGCCGGAGGGGGAGATCATCACCGGTGGCCATCTTCATCATCCCGGCGGCCACCACGATGAGGAGGGACTAGTCCACCCTCGGGGCTGAGGGTTTGTACCAGTAGCTATGTGTTTAATCTCTCTCTCTCTCGTGTTCTTGAGATGTCATGATCTTGATGTATCACGGGCTTTGTTAATATAGTTGGATCATATGGTGTTTCCCCTCTCTATCTTGTTGTGAATTGAGTTTTCCCTTTCAGATTTCGTTTTATCGGATTGAATACTTTTATGGATTTGAGAGCACTTGATATATGTCTTGCATACGAATACCCGTGGTGACAATGGGGTATTCTATTGATTCACTTGATATATGTTTTGGCACTCAACTCGCGGATTCCCGAGGTGACATTGTGGTAATCTATGCATAGGGGTTGATGCACGTTCTTGTCTTTGTTTCTCCGGTAGAAATCTTGGGGCATTCTTTGAGGTTCTTTGTATTGGATTGAGTATTATGAATCTGAAATTGTTTGATGCGTATCGTATGATTAACTCATGGATACTTGTGGTGACATTGGAGTATCTAGGTGACATTAGAGTTGGTTGATGCGTATCATATGGTGTTATTTTAGTACGAACTCTTGGATAGATCGAACGGAAAGAATAACTTTGCGTTATTTTAGTACGAACTCTTGAATAGATTGATCGGAAAGAATAGCTTTGACGTGGTTTCGTACCCTACAAACAATTTCTTCTTATGTTCTCCGCTAGATAAGAACTTTGGAGTGATTCTTCATCGCACGTTGAGGGATGGTTATATGATCCAATTAGATTAGCATTGTTGAGAGATTGCACTAGCGAAAGTATGGACCCTAGGCCTTGCTTTCAAGCATTGCAATACCGTTTGTGCTCCATTTTATCACTTGCTACCTTGCTGTTTTTATTTATTCAGATTATAAAAATATATTTCTACCATCCATATTACACTTTTATCACCATCTCTTCGCCGAACTAGTGCACCTATACAATTTGCCATTGTATTGGGTGTGTTGGGGACACAAGAGACTTTTTGTTATTTGGTTGCAGGGTTGTTTGAGAGAGACCATCTTCATCCTACACCTCCCACGGATTGATAAACCTTAGGTCATCCACTTGAGGGAAATTTGCTACTGTCCTACAAAACTCTGCGCTTGGAGGCCCAACACGAGTCTACAAGAACAAGTTGTGTAGTAGACATCAAGCTCTTTTCTGGCGCCGTTGCCGGGGAGGTGAGTGCATGAAGGTATATCTTTAGATCTTGCAATTGAATCTTTTAGTTTCTTGTTTTATCACTAGTTTGGTTTATAAAAAGAAAACTACAAAAAAATGGAATTGAGGTTGCATCATATTATTCATCTCTATAATGTCTTTCGTGAAAATGATGGAAAAGAAAATTGTGCTCAATTTATAGAAGAAGAATTCTATAAAATGTTTGACAAAAAATCTTTGAATGATGAGCATGATTGCAATCTTGTTGGTATGAATTCTTTGAATATCCATGATACTAATGATATGCAAAGCAACAAGCTTGGGGATGATATGTTTGATGAAGATGATATTTTTAGTCCCCCAAGTTTTGATGTGCAAATTTGTTATAATGGTAGCATGCCTCCTATTTACGATGATTATATTGATGAAAGTGGGTTTGGAAGAGTGTCAACTCTATGTACTAATGATCCCACTATTTTGGAGGGTGTTGAATCTTATTATGATAATTATGAAAGTGGATTTGGAGAGGTCATGACTTTATTTAGTGATGAATCCACTATTTTGGAAGAGGTTTCAATTGATTATGACAACAAAGTTGCTATCTATGATGATTATGGTGATGACATGTGTGCTATAAAGAATAATTATAACCATGAAACTTGTCATCATAATTTTAATGTTCAATTTTATTATGTCAATCAAGTAGCACATGATAGTTATTTTGTTGAATTTGCTCCCACTACTATTGATGAGAATAAATTTGCTTGTGTGGAGAGTAAGAAAATTTCTATGCTTGTGGATCATGAAAAGAATGTTTCATGTGATAGCTATATTATTGAATTCATTCATGATGCTAATGAAAATTATTATGAGAGGGGAACTTATGCTTTTACATATTGCAATAATATCAAGTTTCCTCTCTATGTGTTGAAAATCTTGAAGTTTTGCTTGTTTTGCCTTCCTATGCTAGTTGATTCTTGTTCCCATAAGTTGTTTGCTCACAAAATTCCTATGCATAGGAAGTGGGTTAGACTTAAATGTGCTAGTCATATGCTTCATGATGCTCTCTTTGTGTTTCAATTCTTATCTTTTATGCGAGCATCATTGAAATCATCATGCCTAGCTAAAAGGCATTAAAGAAAAGCGCTTGTCGGGAGACAACCCAACACTTTTACCTACTGTTTTTGAGTGTTCACATGGTTATTCTACTGTAGTAATCATGTTTTATAGCTTTTGTTTCAATAATGTGCCAAGTAAAGCCTTTGGGATAGTGTGGATAATAGTTGACTTGATTCTGTGCAAAAACAGAAACTTTTGCGTGCAGTAACAGAATTGTTTAAATTCACTGGGGCGTCTAAAAACTCTCAATTTTTTACAGTTGATGGGTATACAACTTTTATAGGTTTTCCTAATGTTTCAGAATTTTGTTATTACAGAAGTATGGCATTAATTCAGATCTTTACGTACTGTTCTGTTTTTGACAGATTCTGTTTTCAATGCATAGTTTGCTTGTTTTCTAGTTTCTATGGCTTATATTGTTCAATACAAATTGTGGAAATGTTATACTAGAGTAGGCATTGTGTGGAAACAATTATGAATCTTGTCTTTGACAGTACCAAAGTGAAATGGTTTGCTCTTTATCATTCTAACCTATCTCACGAAGTTCCGTTAAGTTTTGTGTGATTGAAGTTTTCAAGTTTTGGGTGAGATGTCGATATGAGGAGAATAAGGAGTGACAAGACCCTAAGCTTGGGGATTCCCAAGGCACCCCAAGGTAATATTCAAGGAAGATCCAAGCAACTAAGCTTGGGGATGCCCCGGAAGGCATCCCCTCTTTCGTCTCCAACATTATCGGTAACCTCACTTGGAGCTACATTTTTATTCGTCACATGATATGTGTTTTCCTTGGAGCATCATTTTATTGTTAGGATTTGCTTGCTGTTATTGGGAATAATGTTTTGCATCTTTCTTTTCAATAAAAATGTCAAGGATAGCCTTTACCATGCTTATTTTGCAAGTATATGAGTTGCTGTTTCAAAACAGAAAGTTTATCGATGTTGCAAAAATTCCCGAGAAAATTCAGAATGTGTTAAAATGTTGAAACTTTTTGCACAATAAGCTATGATAAATTTTCTAAAGTGTGGTAAATTTTCATAATTTTGGAGTTTAATAAGTATTGATACTCTTGCATTCTTTACAGACTGTACTGTTTGGGCAGATTGCTGTTATGTTTGCATTGTTTGCATATGTTTGCTTGTTTAATGATTCTATTTGAGGATAGGAGTATTAAATATGCAGAGGCATTTAGTATGCAATGTTGAATAATAATTTTAGTGATTTGCTACAGTAGAGAATGATAAGGTTTTTGCATTGGTTTATACTAACTTATCTCACGAGTTCTTGTTGTGTTTTGTGTGGATGAAGTTTTTAAGATTTAGGGAAACCGTGATATAAAAGGAATTAAGGAGACACAAAAGCTCAAGCTTGGGGATGCCCAATGCATCCCAAGATAATATTTCAAGAAGTCTCAAGCATCTAAGCTTGGAGATGCCCCGGTAGGCATCCCACCTTTCTTCATCAGCAATTATCGGTTAGTATCGGTTGAGCCTAAGTTTTTGCTTCTTCACATGAGTTGTGCTATTCTTGGAATGTCATTTTGTTTTGGTTTGCTTGCTGTTTTAATAAAATACTTAGATCTGAAAGTTTTTAAATAAGAGAGAGTCCACAATTAGCTACCTATTTACTTAACTACTCGCTTGATCTTCACTTATATCTTTTTGGAGTAGCTTGTCATTTACTCTTGTGCTTCACTTATATCCTATGAGTAAATTGTTGAATGAATTGAATATCATGAAGTTGAAATTGTATGTTCATATCATGCCTAGTGGTAGCTTCACATTGGGTTTAGAAAGTGAAGTCTTTTGAGGCTTGACAATCACAATATTGGTCATACAAGAAATTCATGAATGATTAGTAGAAGGAAGAGAACTTTCACATGCAAACACACTATCTTGGAAATCTTTTGTGATTGTGAGCCCCCATCAAAATATTATATGCCAAAATTGTTGACGTTGGACAAGGAAGACAACGTAATGATTTATGTTTGTTCATATTCACATAGAAGTTATATTGTCATAGATCCTTCAACATGTGGTGCTTGCCCCCCATCTTTGCTAGCCAAAAATTCCGCACTAAGTGGAGATACTACTTGTGCATCCAAAAACCCTTAAACCCAAATCTTATTTTCAAGAGTCCACCATACCTACCTATGGATTGAGTAAGATCCTTCAAGTAAGTTGTCATCGGTGCAATAAGGCAATAAAAATTGCTTCTAAAAGTGTAAGATCATTTAGTGTAAGAGAAAATTGAGCGTTATACGAACTTGTGATGGTAAAGAAATAGAAGCGACAAATTGCATAATAAAGGTTGCCACCATAAGGGGCAATATAACGTGACATTCTTTTGCACTAAGGGGCTGAGCATACAAACAAATAAGTGCATGGCAACCTCTACTTCCCTCTGCGAAGGGCCTACCTTTTACTTTTATGTATTTACTTTTATGCAAGAGTCAAAGTTTTTCTCTCTATTCCTTTTTATTTTTCTCCTTTGGCAAGCATCATGTGGTGAGGAAAGATCTAGGCACATATGTCCAGTTGGATATGGGTAGCATGAGTTATTATTGTTGACATCACCCTTGAGGTGAATACATTGGGAGGCGAAATTATAAGCCCCTATCTTTCTATGTGTCCGGTTGAAACGTTTTGCTCATGTGTATGCGATGAGTGTTAGCAATCATAGAAGACTATATGATGGTTGAGTATGTGGAGCTCTTACTTAGACTCTGTTGAATAAGTTGAATTGCAATTGTTTGGTGACTAAGAATATAGGTTGTTGAGTTTCAAGAGAATTTGTTTGAACCTTAACATGTGAATTGGTTGCTACTTTGTCATGATGAGTTTTATGAGAAAGAGTTGCTGTTATGATGCTAGGGAAAGTGATTGAAATTATCGTTGATCAAACTTATGCACTTTGCTAGCATTCACACTTCATAAATTATTTCTTTTATCATTTACCTACCCGAGGACGAGTAGGAATTAAGCTTGGGGATGCTGATACGTCTCCAACGTATCTACAATTTATGAAGTATTCATGCTATTATATTATCATTCTTAGATGTTTTACAATCATTTCATAGCAACTTTATATCATTTTTTGGGACTAACCTATTGACCCAGTGCCCAGTGCCAGTTGCTGTTTTTTGCTTGTTTTTTACATCACAGGAAATCAATATCAAACGGAGTCCAAACACCGCGAAACTTTTTGTGGATTTTTTATGGACCAGAAGACATCCAATGGGCCAGAGCAGCACCTGGGGGGTGCCCCGAGGGGGGCACAACCCACCAGGGCGCGCCTGGGCCCCCAGGCGTGCTCCGGTGGTTTGTGCCCACCTTGGTGGCCTCCCGTACCCCCTCTTCACCCTAGATCAGAAGTTCCGCCGCCGCAAGGCCTCTGTATCCACGAGATCCAATCTAGACCCCGTTCCGGCACCCTGCCGGAGGGGGAGATCATCACCGGTGGCCATCTTCATCATCCCGGCGGCCACCACGATGAGGAGGGACTAGTCCACCCTCGGGGCTGAGGGTTTGTACCAGTAGCTATGTGTTTAATCTCTCTCTCTCTCGTGTTCTTGAGATGTCATGATCTTGATGTATCGCGGGCTTTGTTAATATAGTTGGATCATATGGTGTTTTCCCCTCTCTATCTTGTTGTGAATTGAGTTTTCCCTTTGAGATTTCGTTTTATCGGATTGAATACTTTTTTGGATTTGAGGGCACTTGATATATGTCTTGCATACGAATACCCGTGGTGACAATGGGGTATTATATTGATTCACTTGATATATGTTTTGGCACTCAACTCGCGGATTCCCGAGGTGACATTGGGGTAATCTATGCATAGGGGTTGATGCACGTTCTTGTCTTTGTTTCTCTGGTAGAAATCTTGGGGCACTCTTTGAGGTTCTTTGTGTTGGATTGAGTATTATGAATCTGAAATTGTTTGATGCGTATCGTATGATTAACTCATGGATACTTGTGTTGACATTGGAGTATCTAGGTGACATTAGAGTTGGTTGATGTGTATCATATGGTGTTATTTTAGTACGAACTCTTGGATAGATCGAACGGAAAGAATAACTTTGCGTTATTTTTAGTACGAACTCTTGAATAGATTGATCGGAAAGAATAGCTTTGAGGTGGTTTCATACCCTACAAACAATTTCTTCTTATGTTCTCCTCTAGATAAGAACTTTGGAGTGATTCTTCATCGCACGTTGAGGGATGGTTATATGATCCAATTAGATTAGCATTGTTGAGAGTTTGCACTAGCGAAAGTACGGACCCTAGGCCTTGTTTTCAAGCATTGCAATACCGTTTGTGCTCCATTTTATCACTTGCTACCTTGCTGTTTTTATTTATTCAGATTATAAAAATATATTTCTACCATCCATATTACCATCTCTTCGCCGAACTAGTGCACCTATACAATTTGCCATTGTATTGGGTGTGTTGGGGACACAAGAGACTTTTTGTTATTTGGTTGCAGGGTTGTTTGAGAGAGACCATCTTCATCCTACACCTCCCACGGATTGATAAACCTTAGGTCATCCACTTGAGGGAAATTTGCTACTGTCCTACAAAACTCTGCGCTTGGAGGCCCAACACGAGTCTACAAGAACAAGTTGTGTAGTAGACATCACCCACCGGCCCTGCCATCTTCAAGGTGTTGTAGGCATAGTGGGATGCCACCATGAACTTGGCCAAAGCTTGGTGGACAAGGATTCCATTGTACGGCAGGGGGAGCTCAACCACATCATACACGATCTTCTCAGTCCCGTAGTTCAACTCTCCCCCAAATGTCACTGGTAATGTGATTTTCCCCTTAGGACGACTCCTACCGGGGTTGATCCCTTGAAACGTACCAGTAACTTTGAGCTCTTCTTCTGCTAGCTGGAGTTTGTTTATGACCTTTGAAGAAATCAGATTCAACCCGGCCCCGCCGTCAACCAGCATCTTTGTGACTTTGAGGTTGCGGATTGTTGGTGATAACAACAACGGCAAGCATCCTACCGCGGTGGTGCGGTCAGGGTGGTCCTCTTCATCGAAGATGATGGGCGTGCGGGACCACTTGAGCGGCCTTCGAGAGTCTGCCACTGGCTCCACGGCATTGACTTCACGCGCCCACCGTTTAAGTTGGCGGTGAGAGGAGTGCAAAGATCACCCCCGTCAATGCACAGGGCATCAGTGGCTATTTGTAACACCCCCGGTGGTTAACTACAGTAATCACCCTTTTGATAATGACAAGTCATCATGTTTAACAGTGCATGATCATCATTTGCATCATAATGCATTTCAACTCCTAAGTCAAATCCAAATTTAAATAAAAGTGGAAAATAAAAGTTGTCCAAACCTGAAAACTAAAATGTACATCATGTTGCAAATAATCCAGAGGCTAATATAAAATTAGCAGCAGTGTTAACTAAAATATTTAAGTGGCTCAAACAAATAGAAACAGCAGCAACATAACGCTATTTAATCCTTTTTCAATTTAAATAAAATCCAAACAAAAAGATATGGACCCCAAACCAATTTCTAGCAGTGACAGATAATGCACTGTAAATAATGGAGCAAGTCTCATATTTTACAAAAGTCTTTTGGAATAAAAATAAAAGAGAAAACAGAAAAGGAAAATAAATATATATAAAAAAAGTAAAAGTAAAAAAAAGAAAAGCCCCCCCCCCCGAACCAACTGGGCCGTGGCCCAGCTGGCCACCAGGCCACCACCCAGGCCGGCCCCGCCCCCCCCCTTTAACCCCCCCCCCCCATCCACCCCAAACCCTAACCTACCCCACTCCCCCCCCCCACCTCTCCCTTCCCGATCCAAACTGGATCGGGATCGCGAGCTCTAGCCACCGCCGCCCTTCGACGCCCCCGGCGCCCCCCCCCCCCCCCCCCCCCCCCCCCCCCCGCCGCCGACGCCTCCCTCCTCCCCGGAGCCCCCCGCTCGCCACGCCCCGTCGCCTCACCCCCCAACCCGCCCTGCCGCTCGACGTCGCCGGCACCACCCCGTCGCCGGACCGCGCCACCCCCTCGACCCTCATCCCCGACCGGCCTCCTCGAGCCACGCCGCCCCCGTGCCTCTACAGCCGTCGGAGGCCCCGGCCTCTGCCGCCCTCTCCCCTTTCACCCTCGTCCCCGTCCTCGATGTCGTCCGCCGTGCCCGGCCGCGCTCGCCGCGGTCCCCTGCTCCGTTACCCGCGCCGCTCCCGTCCGTGCCCTGCCGCTCGCCTCCCCTCGCTGCGCGCTGCAGTTGCTCGCGCCGCCTCTGGCTGCCGTGTCGCCCGCTCCGCCTGAGCGCGCGCTGGCCGCGCGCTGCCTCGGTCGCCGCCCGCCCCCTTCCCCGCTCGCCTCTGCCGCACGCGCGCGCGCCCCCACCGCGCCCGGGCCCTCGTCCCCACTCGCCACCAAGGCGCCCGCGCCCACGCCTCGCTTGCCGCCCGCTCGCCCGCGCGCGCGCTCCGGCCTCCGCCTCCCCGCGCCCGCGCATCGCCGCTCGCCCTACACCGCTCCCGGCCGCGTCTCCCCTCCGGCCGCAGCCGCGCCCCGCCGGTGCGCCCGTTCGGGCGGCGCTGCGCCCGTCGGGCGTCCACGCCCGCACCCGCGCCCGTTCGCCCGCTTGGCCTCTGTGCCACCGACAGCAGGGGCCCACAGCCCCCAAAACGTTAAAAAAAATAGGATTATGATTTAATAAAAATAAAAATAAAAATAATTAAACTAATTAATTAATTAATTAGTTAATTAATCCTGATTAGGTTAATTTAATTAAGTAGTTAGTGTTAATTAAACAGTAATTTAATTAGTTAATCACTAATTAACCTAACAGCCTATGACAGGTGGGACCCACTGGTCCTGACGTCATGCTGACGTCATGCTGACGTCAGCAAGACACTGTTTCGGATAATGTTAATTTAAATAATTAATTAAATTCCAAAAATTAATAAAAACTTTAGAAAATCATATTAAATAATCCGTAACTCAGATCGAAAAACTTTGTACATGAAAGTTGCTCAGAACGACGAGACGAATCTGAAAACGCGGTCCGTTCGTCCGTCACGCGTCCCTAACTATCCGAACTTGCAACCGTTCCCCTCTTATCCTCTGTCCGATAATTCCAAAGACCCGGGAAATATCGTCAGATATTCTCCCGCTCCGTCTGTTACGTGTGATGCTGCGTTAGACTACCCCTAGCACCGTGTATCGTATTTGTCATGCTCATGTTTGCTATATATTTATACTGTTTCCTCCCCCTCTTCTCTCTCGATAGCCCCCAACCCTGACGTCGTCCCCGAGACCGACGCAGCTCCGGATCCCGAAGACACCATAGACGACCTTGCCCTTGCCGCCGAGCAACCAGGCAAGCCCCCCCCTTTGATCATCCCGATATCGCCCATTCTAAATTTCTCATGCTTGCATTAGAATTACTGCTGCTGCTGCTTTACCTATTCTGATGCATAGCCTGTTCATTGTAACCTACTGTTGATAATTACCTACATATCCTAAACTGTTTAGTCTAGGCTGGGTAGAGACCTATCAGTGACCCCACTTATCCCGACTGCCGCGCTGGATCGTCAGAAGACCCGATCAATGGGATTGAAGACCAGGACCCGACACCGCACATCACCCCCCTTAGTTGTAACGACACTGCAGCGTTACTATCGAGTGCCGAGGGTGAAACCTCTTGTAGCACTTCTGATGTTAACTCTGTAGAGTAGCTATTCGGTCGTGGTCATCGAGGGTGATTCCTCCTTCACCGCTTCCGATAACGACGCTGTCCTACAACACCTCAAGTGTGGACCCAGTGAGGGTGATTCCTCCTAGTTCACCTTGACGGATACATCGAGTGGGATTTCAATGAGGGTGATACCTCGGATTCCCTGATGTTATGGACACACGGATACTTGGACCTTACAATGTTACTTGGAAAGGCGGGTCGACCCTGAGGGGTACCCGCGTGTGATGTGAAGGTGGGTTGCCAGTGTGGTGCCCGAGTGGTGAATACGAGGCGCGGCCGGGCATTCTTAACCCTTGCCGCAAGTCCTCGAGACGGGGCGACGGGGTCACATCTTTCGTGAGTCTCTGCTCGTTACCGCAAGCCCCTAGTCCTAGCGATTTGGATATTTGATCCGAGCAGGCCTCTGGTCTGATAGCACTAACCATCACGTGGGCATAGTATGGGCGTTCTGCATCGTAGCATCAGCCGAAAGCTCTGTCAGACGTCTAGTTCAGCCTTGCGGCCGGGACGGACCGGCGCCCCCCTGGTGCCTGGCTTCCCCCTGCACGCAACGACTCGGAGTGCACAGGGCGATGGCCCAAGACCTCTGAGCACTTAGGATGTAGACCGACGGGGACCTCTCTGCTGAGCTGTAGGTAGGGTTGCGATGTGTCGTTTGGCCGAGGCCGGGCATGACCCAGGAAAGTGTGTCCGGCCAAAGTTAATCGAGCGTGTTGGGTAAGTTGGTGCACCCCTGCAGGGAAGAACACTTCTATCGATAGCCGGTCCTACGGTAAAGGACACTCGGAGTTGTATCCTGATTGATACAATTTAGAACTGGATACCTGTGATGAGACCTGTATATATGGCTCTGGGATTGCTTCTCGCAGGGAGTCGAGAAGGGATCTCAGGACGAGGTTGATGAATGTATGGCTCTGGGATTGCTTTCTCGCAGGGAGTCGAGAAAGGATCTCTGGGTGAGGTTGATATTATTACTGCTACATTATATGGTATTGTTCTACTCTCTTCTACTGCTGCAAGACCGCTGAAGATGCTAGTCTTCGATAGGACTAGGCCCTTCTCTCTATTCTGGCATTTTGACAGCCCAGTCCACATATACAGCCTCCCCTTGATAATGTTGCATATGTAGTGTAGATCCTTGCTTGCTGAGTACTTCAGAGTACTCACGGTTGCTTTTCTTTCCTTTTCTCCCCATATCAGTTTGTCGTGACCAAGATGACGGAGCCCCTGAGACAGCTGCCCTGCCGACGATCGCTACTACTACTACCCAGAGGATGGATACTTCTACGAGTTGACTGACGACCAGGAGTAGGATCGGAGGGTCCCAGGCAGGAGGCCTTCGCCTTTCGATCGTAGTGTTTTATTTTGCCCCGCCTTTCTAAAGGCCTTTCTGTACTTTCTTTTATATCTGTACTCAGATATCTGATGCTTCCGCTGACGCTTGTTCGCAAGCTTATGTATTCGAGCCCTCGAGGCCCTGGCTTGTAATATAAAGCTTGTATGACTTTATTTATGTTTTAGAGTTGTGTTGTGATATCTTCCCGTGAGTCCTTAGGCTTGATCGTGTGCATTTGCGTGTATGAATAGTGCATGATCGGGCCGGGGGCGTCACAAGTTGGTATCAGAGCCGACTGCCTGTAGGAATCCCCTTTCCAACTCCTTGGCCGAAGTTGAGTCTAGAAACCGGAAAACTGTTTTACTAACTTGGCTGTGTGGCTTACGGGCCCACGTCGCCAATTGGGTGGTACTAGGATCTTTTATTCCTCATCTTTACTCTGGGACTCTGACCTCTCTTCCTTTCGGGTTAACTAAAGTTTACTAACGCCGACACTTAGGATCTCGTAATTCTCGTCCACCCGGAGAGCTGGATATATGTGCGATTTCCCTGACATTGATATGATTAGTCTGATAATCATTTTCCTTTCCATTGTTTTGTTTAACCTTTCTCTTCGAGATCGGTTATACTTCTCCTTGTCTTTTGACAATCATGAGTTTCCTCTGTTTCAGATGGATCGTTTGTTTCCACCACACCCTGCGACGCAGCTACCAGCTGTTCGAGCAGGGATACATCCAGAGTACATTCTTTATCCACTGGGGCAGATGTCAATCCGTTACAATACCCCAGTACTTGCTCCTCCAGATCCCCGCAAAGATTTCGTGATTTATTGTGACGCATCCCGTGAAGGATTAGGCTGTGTCCTAATGCAAGAGCGTAAAGTGATTGCTTATGGCTCTCGTCAGTTGCGCCCACATGAAGAGAATTATCCAGTACATGATCTAGAACTAGCTGCTGTGATCTATGCACTGCAGTTGTGGCGACATTATCTCCTCGGTAATCGTTGCGAGATATACACGGATCATAAAAGTCTGAAGTACTTGTTCACTCAGCCATCTCTAAACCTCCGTCAGCAAAGATGGATGGAGACCATTGCGGACTATGACTTGGGTATTTCTTATACCCCTGGCAAGGCTAATGTAATGGCTGATGCGTTGAGCCGCAAATCCTATTGCTGCGAACTTGAGGTTCAGCTACAACAACCCCTTCTGTATGAAGAGCTTCGAAAGCTAAATATCGAGATAGTTCCTCAAGGATACTTAAAAACCTTGGTTGTTGAACCAGACCTTGAGAAAGCTGTTAAGAGTGCACAAGCTAAAGATGCTGAAATTGACCTCATGAAGAAAGACCTTCACCTTGTAAAGTACAGGGATTTCTCGCTGTCTGAAGATGGAACCTTGTATTTCAAAGACCGCATTGTGGTACCTCGCTTCGAGCTTATGACTGACAAAGTCATGAAGGAGGCACATGATACCCCGCTGTCTATTCATCCGGGTAGCACCAAGATGTATCGTGATCTCCGTCAAAGGTACTGGTGGTCTAGAATGAAGCAAGACATTGCTCGATATGTTGCTGAATGTGATGTGTGTTGACGCGTTAAAGCAGAACATCAGAAGCCTGCTGGAATTCTGCAACCACTCCCTATTCCTCTATGGAAATGGGACAAGGTTCAGATGGATTTCGTTACAGGACTTCCCAGGTCACAGAAGGGTCACGATGCTATTCTTGTCGTCGTCGACCAACTCTCCAAAGTTGCACACTTTCTGCCTGTCAAGGAGACGATCACTGCTAGTCAGTTAGCAGAGTTATATATCTCCAGAATTGTTTCACTCCACGGTATTCCGAAAGAGATCAGTTCAGACCGTGGCAGCATATTCACTGGTCATTTCTGGGAAAGTTTCCAAAAGGCTATGGGAACTCATATTACCTGGAGTTCAGCTTATCATCCTCAATCCCAAGGCCAAGTTGAACGAGTTAATCAAGTGCTTGAAGACATGTTGCGAGCTTGTGTTATATCGTTTGGCAAGAAGTGGGAAGAATCTCTTCCATATGCCGAGTTCTCCTATAACAACAGCTATCAAGCCAGCTTGAAAATGGCCCCCTTTGAAGTTCTCTATGGACGTAAGTGTCGAACCCCTCTGAATTGGTCAGAAACTGGGGAACGACCGCTCGTGGGTCCAGATATTATTCAACACGCCGAAGAACAAGTCCGAATTGTCCGGGAAAATCTCAAGGCGGCTCAGGACCGCCAGAAGAGCAACTATGATCGCAAACGATGGGGTTGGACTTATCAACCTGGTGATCAAGCTTATCTTCGTGTCACTCCTATGAAAGGCACTCACCGTTTTGGAATCAAGGGCAAGCTAGCTCCACGCTACATTGGTCCTTTTCGCATTGTTGCAAGACATGGTCAAGTGGCGTATAAATTGGAATTGCCGCCGCAATTCTCTCATATCCACGACGTCTTCCATGTGTCGCAACTTCCTAAATGCTTCAAGGAATCTCCGCACCGATCTGTGGATCACGAGATGCTTGAATTGCAAGATGATCTATCTTATAAGGAGCATCCGATCCGCATTCTCGATGAAGCTGAACGTCGAACCCGTCAGAAGGTTACCAAGTTCCTCAAAGTGCAGTGGTCAAATCATACTGAAGATGAAGCCACTTGGGAACGCGAGGATAATCTTCGTGCGGAATACCCCGAACTTTTTCCTTCTACTTCTTAATTCTCGGGACGAGAATTCTTGTTAGTAGAGGAGATTTGTAACACCCCCGGTGGTTAACTACAGTAATCACCCTTTTGATAATGACAAGTCATCATGTTTAACAGTGCATGATCATCATTTGCATCATAATGCATTTCAACTCCTAAGTCAAATCCAAATTTAAATAAAAGTGGAAAATAAAAGTTGTCCAAACCTGAAAACTAAAATGTACATCATGTTGCAAATAATCCAGAGGCTAATATAAAATTAGCAAGCAGGTGATACTAAGTATTTAAGTGGCTCAAACAAATAGAAACAGCAGCAACATAACGCTATTTAATCCTTTTCAATTTAAATAAAATCCAAACAAAAATATGGACCCCAAACCAATTTCTAGCAGTGACAGATAATGCATGTAATAATGGAGCAAGTCTCATATTTTACAAAAAGTCTTTTGGAATAAAAATAAAGAGAAAACAGAAAAGGAAAAAATAATATATAAAAAAAAAGTAAAAGTAAAAAAAGGAAAAAGCCCCCCCCCCGAACCAACTGGCCGTGGCCCAGTGGCCACCAGGCCCACCACCCAGGCCGGCCAGCCGCCCCCCCCTTAACCCCCCCCCCCCCGATCCACCCAAACCCTAACCTCACCACTCCCCCCCACCTCTCCCTTCCCGATCCAAACTGGATGATCGGGAGCTCTAGCCGCCGCCGCCCTTCGACGCCCCGGCGCACCCCCCCCCCCCCCCCCCGCGGCCGGCCGCCCCGCCGCCGACGCCTCGCCTCCTCCCCGGAGCCCCCGCTCGCGACGCCCCCGTCGCCTCACCCCGCCGACCGCCCTGCCGCGACGTCGCCGGCACCACCCGTCGCGGACCGCCGCCACCCCCTCGACCCTCATCCCGACGGCCTCCTCGAGCCCACCGCCCCGTGCCTCTACAGCGTCGGTGAGGCCCGGCCTCTGCCGCCCCTTCCCCTTTCACCCTCGTCCCCGTCCTCGATGCCTCCGCGTGCCCGGCCGCGCTCGCCGCGGTCCCCTGCTCCGTTACCGCGCCGCTCCCGTCCGTGCCCTGCCGCTCGCCCCCTCGCTTGCGGTGCAGTTGTCGCGCCGCCTCTGGCTGCCGTGTCGCCCGCCCCGCCTGAGCGCGGCTGGCCGCGCGTGCCTCGGTGCCGCCGCCCCTTCCCGCTCGCCTCTGCCGCACGCGCGCGCGCCCCACCGCGCCCGGGCCCTCGTTCCCGCTCGCCACCAAGGCGCCCGCGACCCACGCTCGGTTGCGCCCGCTCGCCGCGCGCGCGCTCGGCCTCCGCCTCCCCGCGCCCGCGCATCGCGCTCGCCCTACACGCGCTCCGGCCGCGTCCCATCGGCCGCAGCCGCGCCCGCGGTGCCGCCCGTTCGGGCGGCGCTGCGCCCGTCGGGCGTCCACGCCCGCACCCGCGCCCGTTCGCCCGCTTGGCCTCTGTGCCACCGACAGCAGGGGCCCACAGCCCCCAAAACGTTAAAAAAAAATAGGATTATGATTTAATAAAAATAAAAATAAAAATAATTAAACTAATTAATTAATTAATTAGTTAATTAATCCTGATTAGGTTAATTTAATTAAGTAGTTAGTGTTAATTAAACAGTAATTTAATTAGTTAATCACTAATTAACCTAACAGCCTATGACAGGTGGGACCCACTGGTCCTGACGTCATGCTGACGTCAGCAAGACACTGTTTCGGATAATGTTAATTTAAATAATTAATTAAATTCCAGAAATTAATAAAAACTTTAGAAAATCATATTAAATAATCCGTAACTCAGATCGAAAAACTTTGTACATGAAAGTTGCTCAGAACGACGAGACGAATCTGAATGCGCGGTCCGTTCGTTCGTCACGCGTCCCTAACTATCCGAACTTGCAACCGTTCCCCTCTTATCCTCTGTCCGATAATTCCAAAGACCCGGGAAATATCGTCAGATATTCTCCCGCTCCGTCTGTTACGTGTGATGCTGCGTTAGACTACCCCTAGCACCGTGTATCGTATTTGTCATGCTCATGTTTGCTATATATTTATACTGTTTCCTCCCCCTCTTCTCTCTCGATAGCCCCCGACCCTGACGTCGTCCCCGAGACCGACGCAGCTCCGGATCCCGAAGACACCATAGACGACCTTGCCCTTGCCGCCGAGCAACCAGGCAAGCCCCCCCCCTTTGATCATCCCGATATCGCCCATTCTAAATTTCTCATGCTTGCATTAGAATTACTGCTGCTGCTGCTTTACCTATTCTGATGCATAGCCTGTTCATTGTAACCTACTGTTGATAATTACCTACATATCCTAAACTGTTTAGTCTAGGCTGGGTAGAGACCTATCAGTGACCCCACTTATCCCGACTACCGCGCTGGATCGTCAGAAGACCCGATCAATGGGATTGAAGACCAGGACCCGACACCGCACATCACCCCCCTTAGTTGTAACGACACTGCAGCGTTACTATCGAGTGCCGAGGGTGAAACCTCTTGTAGCACTTCTGATGTTAACTCTGTAGAGTAGCTATTCGGTCGTGGTCATCGAGGGTGATTCCTCCTTCACCGCTTCCGATAACGACGCTGTCCTACAACACCTCAAGTGTGGACCCAGTGAGGGTGATTCCTCCTAGTTCACCTTGACGGATACATCGAGTGGGATTTCAATGAGGGTGATACCTCGGATTCCCTGATGTTATGGACACACGGATACTTGGACCTTACAATGTTACTTGGAAAGGCGGGTCGACCCTGAGGGGTACCCGCGTGTGATGTGAAGGTGGGTTGCCAGTGTGGTGCCCGAGTGGTGAATACGAGGCGCGGCCGGGCATTCTTAACCCTTGCCGCAAGTCCTCGAGACGGGGCGACGGGGTCACATCTTTCGTGAGTCTCTGCTCGTTACCGCAAGCCCCTAGTCCTAGCGATTTGGATATTTGATCCGAGCAGGCCTCTGGTCTGATAGCACTAACCATCACGTGGGCATAGTATGGGCGTTCTGCATCGTAGCATCAGCCGAAAGCTCTGTCAGACGTCTAGTTCAGCCTTGCGGCCGGGACGGACCGGCGCCCCCCTGGTGCCTGGCTTCCCCCTGCACGCAACGACTCGGAGTGCACAGGGCGATGGCCCAAGACCTCTGAGCACTTAGGATGTAGACCGACGGGGACCTCTCTGCTGAGCTGTAGGTAGGGTTGCGATGTGTCGTTTGGCCGAGGCCGGGCATGACCCAGGAAAGTGTGTCCAGCCAAAGTTAATCGAGCGTGTTGGGTAAGTTGGTGCACCCCTGCAGGGAAGAACACTTCTATCGATAGCCGGTCCTACGGTAAAGGACACTCGGAGTTGTATCCTGATTGATACAATTTAGAACTGGATACCTGTGATGAGACCTGTATATATGGCTCTGGGATTGCTTCTCGCAGGGAGTCGAGAAGGGATCTCAGGACGAGGTTGATGAATGTATGGCTCTGGGATTGCTTTCTCGCAGGGAGTCGAGAAAGGATCTCTGGGTGAGGTTGATATTATTACTGCTACATTATATGGTATTGTTCTACTCTCTTCTACTGCTGCAAGACCGCTGAAGATGCTAGTCTTCGATAGGACTAGGCCTTCTCTCTATTCTGGCATTTCTGCAGCCCAGTCCACATATACAGCCTCCCCTTGATAATGTTGCATATGTAGTGTAGATCCTTGCTTGCTGAGTACTTCAGAGTACTCACGGTTGCTTTTCTTTCCTTTTCTCCCCATATCAGTTTGTCGTGACCAAGATGACGGAGCCCCTGAGACAGCTGCCCTGCCGACGATCGCTACTACTACTACCCAGAGGATGGATACTTCTACGAGTTGACTGACGACCAGGAGTAGGATCGGAGGGTCCCAGGCAGGAGGCCTTCGCCTTTCGATCGTAGTGTTTTATTTTGCCCCGCCTTTCTAAAGGCCTTTCTGTACTTTCTTTTATATCTGTACTCAGATATCTGATGCTTCCGCTGACGCTTGTTCGCAAGCTTATGTATTCGAGCCCTCGAGGCCCTGGCTTGTAATATAAAGCTTGTATGACTTTATTTATGTTTTAGAGTTGTGTTGTGATATCTTCCCGTGAGTCCTTAGGCTTGATCGTGTGCATTTGCGTGTATGAATAGTGCACGATCGGGCCGGGGGCGTCACATTTCTGGAATTCCTGCTCGCTGGTTTCCTCTTCATCTCCTCCCTCACTCTCATCGTTGCAATCCTCCTTCGCACGGCCTCTAGCGGGTTTCCCTTGATTCTGAGGAGCCTTGCCGGGCGGCTTGCTCCACCACCCCGACCCTTTCCTCCAGCGCCATTCTGACCTTTCTCTTTATCTCGCTTCTCATATTCAGCCCTCTGCTTCTTGACAAGCTGCTCAACCTGATGACACTCCTGGAGATCATGGCCCTTGGTCCGATGGATCTTGCAATACAGGCCATCACTTTTCCCAGCCTTCTCGGCAGCCACGGCTTCCCGGCAGTCAGTGCACGCGGCAACCTCCTTGCAGAGTATCTCAGCCTTGGCTTTCTTGCCAGTACTAGGCACACCCGATCCCTCAACGGTCACCACTGCCTTATCCTTGCGCCTTTTGTTGCGCTTCTTGTTCTTCTTTTTCTGACTGGTGGCCTTGTCATCATCCTCTGAATCGATGTCGACGCCATCCTCTTCTCTGGGGAGCTTCCTCCCCTCCTCTATTCGAGCACACTTATCCACCAGAGTGTAAAGCTCCTTCATAGTCTTGGGCAATCAAACGTTCATCTTGGAACGTATCCGATAATTGTGCATGTTGAATTGTAACGCAGCTATCATAGCTGCCGGGTGGATGTCTGGAATATTCCTGTGGACTCTGCTGAATCTCTGCATGTATTTCCGCAGGCTCTCGCCTTCCTTCTGCGGGAGGAGCTGCAAGTCGCTGGGTCGCCCTGGTTCTTGATGGCCGCCCGTGAAGGCGCCAATGAACTCATGGCACAGGTCAGCCCAGGTCGAAATGGAGTTCTCCGGCAGGCGCATCAGCCAAGACCTCATATTTGGCTTGAGTGCCAAAGGGAAGTAGTTGGCGAATACCTTCTCATCTCTTCCCCCGGGAGCTTGAACAGCGATGGTGTAGATGCACAAGAACTCTGCCGGGTTCAGTCTTCCGTCATACTTCTCTGGTATCTCTGGCTTGAACGTGCGAGTGGACGGCCAACGGACTTGCCGCAGCTCGCGGGTGAAGGCAGGGCACCCAGCCTCGAAAGGCAGGTACCCGCCGTCAGCGAGTGCAGGCTCGTCGACGTCGGGGTCATCGCGCATGTCGGATTGGCGATGGGCGTCGCGGTGTCACTCGGTGTTGACACGCGCGCCTTCCCTCCGCCTGTCCTCCAGGACTCGCCGTGGGCCTTGACGCGCTCGAGGGTCAGACGAAGCCATTGAGACATCATCAGGTTCTTGGTTGCGCGGCGCTCGCGCCGGCTGCCGCGGAGGGGACTGCACCATAGGAGTGGCCCCATCCGCACGGCCAGCGGCGTGAGCCATTGTCGCTGCCTGGGGAGGCCGTGGCGGGCCAGGCTGCTGTGATCCTCCCACCTCGGCGAAGCCAATCAGACTCTAAATGGCGGCTCTCCACTCATCCATCTGATCGGCTGCCAGCGGAAATTTCAACAGTAGCTGAGCCCGCGCCATGGCCTCCGAAGCGGTGCTTGGCATGGATGTTGATGAAGATTGTAACATCGCCCGGCTCCTGACGGTGCCGGTAGCGATCACGTCGTGCTCTCGTCGTCGTGAGCCAGCCGCTTGGATGGTGTGTGGACGAGGTGGAGGCGCTTGAGGGCCAGCTGCTCCGTTTGGCGTAGAGGCTAGGTCGGCTCATTTTGGGGGTGGCGCATGTTCTATGGCCGCCCCCACGGCGGGAGCGGTCGGGGAGTTGTGATTCCCCCCAGAGCGAGTACCCCCGCTACGGTTGTGCCCCTCGGCCAGACGGGGAGGTGCAGATGGAATGATCTCTCCTCCCGTACCTCGTGGGGCATGGCCGCTGGAATGTAGTTGGTGTTGTCCTTCTCCGATGCCTCCTGCTCCTGCGTCAGCCGCAGGGGAGGTGGTAACGACGCCGCCCGCGCCGACCACGTCCCCCGCAGCGTCCGCACTTCCAGGCATCCCCGTAAGCCCCGCGGCGCCGACGGGCACGTGCGGCGGGGCCTTCCAGGTGGATGGATGAGCTGCAGCGCCGGGCTTCTTCTTGGGCACCATTGACGATGGAGCCGTTGATGAAGAAGATGGCGGCGAAGATGACGCACTTCGTACACTTCTCGGGTTCGCGCAAGCGCAGCCCCCTACCTGGCGTGCCAAAGATGTTGTGGGAACCCACGGCCACCTATGGGGGCAAGGGCCCCTTTTGGTTCGGCAGGGGGACTGAGCATGTTGCACAAAGAGTGGAGGAGCGCAGCGTAGTGCGGCAGAGATCACACGGACAGTTTTTACCCAGGTTCGGGCCGCCGTGAGGCGTAAAACCCTACTCCTACTTTGGTGGATTGATGGTGGATAGTGGTGGAAACGCGGCGCTCTTGCCCGGCAGGGTTGCCTCAGGGAGAGAGCAGCTATGCGCGTATGGGTGTACAGGGGTCCGAATCCCTTCTATGATTGCCATGGGCCTCCTTTTATAGATCAAGGGGTCACCACAGTGGCAAATCAGTCATTGCGCACTGATTAGATAGCGAACAGTGCTATCATATCTACTCTGCAGACAGAGTAGTACACATTAAATGCGCCGCTCAGTGTCACATCATGGCCTGCCCGGCATGCCTTGCCGGGCTGTTTGGCGACCTTCTCTCCTGTCTGCATGACATGTCGCATGACGGGTGTCATCTGGAGGTGATTCCTGTAGGAAATGGCTGCCATGTGGCAAAAGGCAGCCACTTAGTCATCTTGGGGCTTGACACCGCACCGATCGGTGACTTGCGTCGCTGAGAGGTGGGGCGGTGAAGCCTTGGCGGGGTGTTTTGCCTTCGTATGCCCCGACAGGCCTGCCGGGGCGGTCCTGAGGCTTGCTTCTAGGGCAACCTTGACCTCGCCAGGCTATCCTGCCCGGCAAGGGGGGTTTTCCCTTAGCGGTGTCTTGCATCTTGGCTTGACTTGGTCTTCTCAACCTGCCCTTTGATTCCTCAAAGAGCCTATCTCTTCATCTTGGTCTTGTCTTGGATGTTGCAATATTGATCTTGGGCCTGTGCACGGTCTGGGTGACAGACCCAGGGTCTGTTGCACCGACAGTTTGAGATGGTGTTTGCCTCCACACCTATTGATGTATTGTATATTATTCATGTACACTTTTGTAATTTGCATTTTTCGTTTGTGCGCATAAGTTAAGTATCATCTTGGAGTACACTTTCAGTGCTAATATTATGTTCTATGCTCAATGAAGAGCTTGTCCATCCTATCAGTGGTGGAGGATCCTGTCAAGACCTTATATATCAGTATGTGGTGTTTTGATGTCAACATCATTATTGCCTTGCTGCAATGCTTTCCATGTCTGGAGAATTTGTATATAAAGGTGATGATTTCACGCACATTGAAAGCCCATATATAATGTACTATAATTAATCGTTCAGCTATCGCTCTTTCAACATAATCTTTTTTAGACATTAACTGATTTCAATCTTCATCTCTATTTAGGCACTAACACATGGAGAAAAAGGTATAACCAATCGATGGTTCAAGAAGCACCGGGATTTTCTCATATCTCATGACATTCGTTTGAAGATAGTAACGCTGGAAGGATATGCATCCAATAGTGCAAACACTAGCTTTGTCACATTCTTCATGTTGAATGCGAGGGCACTATTGTCCGTGAGGATTAAGTTTTTCAACAAGAAATTTCTCACGTATGGACATGTTGAACAGCATAAAAAGAAGTTTCAGGTGAACCTAAGGGCGTCTGATCGTGCTCGGCTTATATTTACAACAACTTGTCGTCATCATGGACCAGTAGATCTTTCGTACCGGGATCTTGATTTTATTGATCGGACCGATCCATTTGATTGTGACTGCCAAAAACTTTGCTTGAGTTAGATGTTATTGCCCTGTTCAATCCGGGTTATGTGTAAACCTGATGAATAATTAATCCTCATGCTTTTGTACCTTTTGTAAGCTGGAGTTAGATATTGTTGCCCTTTTCAACTCGACTTTGACCCATATTTTCTTTCATACTGGGCTTTGATCTTTGTTCACTACAGAACCCGCAAGTTCTTAGCGCCCGCCAGCACCCACGAAACTTATTTTCAGCTAGCACGCCAAATGGGATGTAATTCTTAATAGTAAAAGCTGCATGGTAATGATAGATTTGGATTCTGACATTTGGGACCCATGAGGAAAAAGCCTATCCAGGGCGGTGCCGACTCGATAGTAAACGTTGAGAAACCTGGTTTTAAAATTACTATAAATCCAAAACTCGCCTCAAAATCATGAAACATGGCATGGTGTTATGCATGGCAGCAACATGCTGTGGTAAAAAAATACTCCAATTTGGGACAAGTTTTGGTATAAACTTCTTACAAACCGGAGCTTCTCTCTAGAAGCCTCATGGTTCCGAGAGGGAACTTGTCGCCTATATGTGTGCGAAATAACATACGCTGTATCTTCCCGCCTTGATTTATTTTCAGAGGCAACATGAAACTATAGGAGTGTCGTCCTAAAAAATGTGAAATTATTCAGCGTTTGTTTTGCTTTTTTATACAATATTTGAGTTTTCTAGGCATTTTGGAACATACTTTGGTGTGTGCAAAGGTCATGTGTATACTAGCCACCTATGTAATTGGATGTTCAATTTGGTTATGGAATCAAGTCCTTATAAGTACATATATTGTTGTTCTGTATGCGATGACAACGCACACGGACCATACTAGGAAACCCGTCGGTGATGAATTCATCAATCGCTGACAATCGTATACCAGCAAGCGTTTGCCCACAACACACACAGCTTATTAGCAGAAATTGTCTATGTTATTATGGGTCTTCGCACACATTTCTGATTAGGAACCTATTTGCCCTATATCGCACACACCTTGATCTGGCTGACCGTTTCTGTTGTGTTGCCTAATCACAAACAGTTCATCCGAGTGAACTGTATGCCGTATATCGCACACACCTTCATCTAGCTGCCCGTTTCTGTTGTTCCGCCTCATCACAAACAGTTAATCCGACTGAGTTGTATGTCGTATATCGCACACGCCTTCATTTGGCTGCCCGTTTCTGTTCTTCTGCATCATCGCAAACAGTTCATTGAACTGAACCGTATGCCCATAATCGCACACGCAACTAAAATCTCGACCGTGTTTGATGTATCCGCCATCGCAAACATTTTGCATCTTTTTTTATGGTTTTTTTACATCACCGTTTGTGATTAATGCATCGCACATAGTTTTGTCGAAGGGTCTCTGATTGTAGTGTCGCATTAGCAGCATCCTACAGTAGTGGATGTTGGTGATGTCTCCCCGGCAACGGCGCCAGAAATTATTCCTGCTACTTGTGAGTTGCGTTGGGATTTCCTCGAAGAGGAGAGGATGATGTAGTATAGTAGAGATACTTATTTCCCTCAGTTAAGAACCAAGGTTATCAATCCAGTAGGAGAACCACGCAACACCTCGTGAACAGCACCTACACACAAAATAGCAAATACTTGCACCCAACGCAAACAAGGGGTTGTCAATCCCCTGGCGGTTAATTGCAAGGATCAAATCTCGTAGTGATAGATAGATAAACAAAAACACAGAATAAAATAAAGTAAATAAAATTGCAGCAAGGTATTTTTGGAATTTAATATATGCTTAAAATAGACCCCGGGGCCATAGTTTTCACTAGAGGATTCTCTCTTGAACATAGCATATGGTGGGTAAACAAATTACTGTTGGGAAATTGATAGAAAAGCGAATAATCATGACGATATCCAAGGCAATGATCATGTATATAGGCATCATGTCCGAGACAAGTAGACCGACTCCTGCCTACATCTACTACTATTACTCCACACATTGACTGCTATCCAGCATGCATCTAGAGTATTAAGTTCATAAAGATCGGAGTAACGCCTTAAGCAAGTTGACATGATGTAGACAAAATAAATCCAATCAATATGGATAAACGCAATCGTTTTATCCTTAATGGCAATGGTACAAGTATGTGTCATGTCCCTTTCTGTCACTGGGTTTGAGCAACGCAAGATCGAACCCATCACAAAGCACCTCTCCCATTGCAAGATAAATCAATCTAGTTGGCCAAACCAAACGGATAGATCGGAGAGAAATACAAAGTTATAACAATCATGCATAAAAGAGTTCAGAGAAGACTCAAATAATATTCATGGATAATCTGGTCATAGACCCACAATTCATTGGATCCCAACAAACGCACTGCAAAAAAGGTTACATCGAATAGATCTCCAAGAACATCGAGGAGAACATTGTATTGAAGATCAAAGAGAGAGAAGAAGCCATCTAGCTACTAGCTATGGACCTATGGGTCTATGGTAAACTACTCATGCATCATCAAAAGGGCGGCAAGGTTGATGTAGAGGCCCTCCGTGATCGATTCCCCCTCTGGCAGAGTACGGAAAAATGCTTCCAGATGGGATCTCGCGAGAACAGAAACTTGTGGCGGCGAAAAAAGTATTTCGGGTGGCTCTCTAATGTATGGGGAATATTTTGGAATTTATAGAGGCGGAATTAGGTCCAGAGGTGCCACGAGGGGCCCACAAGCCTGGGGGGCGCCCCCTCTGGGGAGCGCCTCCCGAACTTGTCGCTCCCTCATGGCTCATCAGGTCTTCTCCCGAACCTTCTAGTGTCCCTTCTAGTCCAGCAAAAATTAATCCAATTTTTTTCTCCGTTTGGACAATGTTTGATACTGATTTGCTGAAAAGCCAAAAACAAGCAAAAAATAGCAACTGGCACTGGGCACTTGGTTAATAGGTTAGTCCCAAAAATGATATATAATTGCATAATAAACATTCAAGATTGATACTACAATGTCATGGAACAATAAAAAATTATAGATACATTGGAGACGTATCAGACAACCCCTTCATTGAAGAAGAAATTTGGGAAGCAATCAAGATGTCACCCACTGAAAAGGCACCCGGCCCGATGGTTTCACTTGCATTTTCTTCAGAGTATGTTGGCCACTGATAAAGCTGGTTGTCTTCGATCAATTTCATTGGCTTGTTGATGGAGATTTTGAACCTATAAACAAGGCACTCATTGCTTTGCTGCCAAAGAAGGATGGAGCGTCATCCATGGCTGACATTTGCCCCATAGGCCTGGTGCACTCTATAGCCAAACTGATGACTAAGATGCTACCACTATGGCTTTCCTCTGGCATAAACTGGATAATGTCCGCAACTCAATCGGGTTTCCTAAAATCCAAATGCATCCAAGATAGTTTTCTATATGCGCAAAACTACAGAAGAAAGATGAGCACCTCCCGCATAAGAAGGCACACAAACACCTCCCCATACGAGTGCCTACCGCAGCGCGAGGGAGCTCCCTATTGCCGATCGACCTCCCTCCTCCGGCCACCTCCTCCACAACAGAGAGAAGATCTGGAACCCTCTCTCCATCCCATCCCGACCCCCATGTCGCCCCTGCTCGGGTGACTCGGGTGGTGCCGCAACCTTAGCTATCGGGGGCATCAATCCTTCCTCCCATCGCTCCGTCGCCGTCGGGGTGACGCCGCCGTGCTAAGCCGGGGGACGACGGGGGTTGTGGTACTTGTGAGCTGTGTTGCAATTTTCTCCGAAGAGGAGGGGAGATGCAGCATAGTAGAGATAAGCATTTCCCTAAGTGAGAACCAAGGTTTATCGAACCAATAGGAGAATCACGCAAAGCCTCATGAATAGACCTGCACACACAAAAGCAAATACTTGCACCCAACGCGGGTAAGAGGGTTGTCAATCCCCTTGAACTCGTTACTTCCAAGGACCAAATCTTGTATAGGTAGATAGATAAATTGAAAAGTAAAATAAAAGTAAATAAATTGCAGCAAAGTATTTTTGGATTTTATAATATGATAAAAGTAGACCCGAGGGCCATAGTTTTCACTAGAGGCTTCTCTCTCGAATACATAGCATACGGTGGGTAAACAAATTATTGTTGGGCAATTGATAGAAAAGTGCATAGTTATGACGTATTCACGGCAATGATCATGTATATAGGCATCATGTCCGTGACAAGTAGACCGACTCCTGCCTACATCTACTACTATTATTCCACCAATCGACTGATATCCAGCATGCATCTATGGTATTAAGTTCATGACAAACAGAGTAACGCCTTAAGCAAGATGACATGATGTCGACAAAGTAAACCCAATCAATATGAATAAACCCCATTGTTGTACCCTTAATAGCAACAATACAAATACGTGTCTTGTCCCCTTCTGTCGTTGGGATATAGAGCACCGCAATATTGAACCTATTACAAAGCACCTCTCCCACTGAAGATAAATCAATCTAGTTGGCCAAACCGAATGGGTAGATCGGACAGAAATACAAAGCTATAACAATTATGTATAATAAATTTCAGAAAAGACTCAATTACTTCCAATGAATAAAGTGATCAAACCCACAATTCATCAGATCCCAACAAACACACTGCAAAATAAGATTACATCGAATAGAACTCCAAGGAGATCGACGAGAACATTGTATTGAATATCAAAGAGAGAGAGAAGAAGCCATCTAGCTACTAGCTATGGACCCATAGGTCTACGTGAACTACTCACGCATCATGAGAGTGCAGCAAGGATGATGTAGAAGCCCTCCATGATCGATTCCTCCTTCGACAGAGTACTGGAGAACGCTTCCAGATGGGACCGTGGAAGAACAGAAGCTTGCGGTGGCGGAAAAAGTGTTTCGGGTGTCTCTATGTTGGTTTTGGAATATTTGGGAATTTATAGAGGTGGAATTAGGTCAAACGGAGTTGCGTGGGAGTCAGGAGCTCAGGGGGCGCGCCTACCCCCATGGGGCATGCCCTATGAGCTTGTGGCTCTCCCGTACGTCTTCTGGCCTCCTCACAAACCTTCTAGGGCCCCTTCTGGTCCAGAAAAAATCACCATAGAGTTTCATCGTGCTTGGACTTCGTTTGGTACTGATTTTCTGAAAAGTAAAAAACAAGCAAAAAAACAAGAACTGGCACTAGGCATTTGGTTAATAGGTGAGTCTGAAAAATGATATAAAATAGCATATAAAGCATCCAAGATTGATAATATAATAGCATGAAACAATCAAAAATTATAGACATGTTGGAGACGTATCAGCATCCCCAAGCTTAATTCCTGCTCGTCCTCGAGTAGGTAAATGATAAAAATAGATTTTTTGATGTGAAATAATACCTAACATGTGTATCATGTAATCTCTTTTACGGTATAAATATTAAGATGAATGATTAAAGGCAATAGTCTATCATTTGATATAAAGACATCAATACTCAGGCATACTAACAAACAATCATGCCCTTCAAAATAAAGAATGCTAAAGAATGATATCCCTAAAAAATCATATAGCCCATCATGCTTAGTCGTCCTAGCATAATTTTTTTAATCATGAACTACCCAAATGACAAGCCAAGCAATTGGATCATACTTTTTAACACACTTCAGCATTTTCAACCCCATGCAATACATGAGCGTGAGCCATGGATATAGGATTATAGGTGGAATAGAATGCGGTGATAGAGATCAATAAGGGGAAGTAAAAAAAGGAAGAAAGTCTCGCATTGACGCAGCTAATCAACGGGCTATGGAGATGCCCATAAATCAATATCAATGTGAGAAGTAGGGATAGCCATGCAACGGATGCACTAAGAGCTATAAGTGTATGAAAGCTCAACAGAAACTATGTGGGTTTGCATCCAACTTGCTTGCTCATGAAGACCTCAGGCATTTGAGAAAGCCCATCAACGGAATATACAAGACAAGTTCTATAATGTTAAATTCTCACTAGTATATGAAAGTGACCACTCGGGAGACTTTCTATATGAAAAACATGGTGCTACTGTGAAGCACAAGTGTGGAAAAGGATAGTAACATTGCCCTTCTCTCTTTTCTCTCATTTTTTGTTGGGCTCTTTTTGCCCTCTCTTTTTTTCGTCCGGATTCTCATCCCGACTTGTGGGGGAATCATAGTATCCATCATTCTTTCCACACTGGGAGAATGCTCTAATAATGATGATCATCACACTTTTATTTACTTACAACTCGATATTACAACACGATAAAACCGAAAATATGACTCTATATGAATGCCTCTGGCAGTGCACCAGGATGTGCAATGATCTAGCATAACATGTATAATAATGATGAATGGTGGTTGAGCCACAAATACTATGTCAGCTATATGATCATGCAAAGCAATATGACAATCAACATGTATGTCATGAAAAATGGAATGGTGGAAGTTGCATGGAAATATATCTCGGAATGGCGATGGAAATGCCATAATAGGTAGGTATGGTGGCTGTTTTGAGGATGTCGGATTTTGGGTTCTGCAAACCCTTGAGAGGTTCGAACTCTGGGGTGCGTGCAAAGAACTCATCCTCCCCAGTCTGCCTAACGCTAATCTCACAGCCTAGGTCATCGAACTGTAAGGAAAAGAGGCACAGCAGTTTACCCAGGTTCAGGCCACCTTGCGGTGTAAAACCCTACTCCTGCTTTGTGGTGGATTGGCCTCGGGGGGCTGAGGATGAACAAGTACAGTGGCGAACAGCCTCAGGAGGAGAGGTGTTCTTGGGCTCGGGTGAGCTGGTGAGTGTATGGGTGATCTGGATGATCCATCGATGCCATCCCCCTCTACGGTGGTGGCTAAGTCCTATTTATAGTGGCCTTGGTCCTCTTCCCAAATGAAAGGCGGGAAGGGATCCCACAACGGCCAAATTCGAAGGGAGACAGCTAGTACATGCTATCCTGACAAAAGTAGTATTCGCCTGCAAAAGCCTCTGGTCGTGACGCCGTGGTGGGCTCGGTGATGACCTCCATCCTGCCGTCCTGGTGGTCTTGGTCTTGTTGCACAGGAATGGAAACCTTTGGCTAATTCCTCGGGACTCTGCGCCTGCGCTTGCCTCTTTAGCACCGAAGAGGAAACTGGTACACTGCGCCCGATGGCGCCCGCCTGGCCTTGGTCGTCATGGCTCACGTCATTCGGACCTCACAAGGTGAGGCTTGCATAGAGATCTCTACTTCTCGGGAGCCTGCCTGAGGAGGCCGCTCCTCGTGGAGGTCTTGGTGTCATCCGCCTCGCGAGGCTTGGCCCCTTGCGAGGGTCTTGAGTTGTTGTCGCTGAAGCTGGGTCGTACCAGGCCGTCGATGGAGCCACGCCGTGGGCCGCAGGCAGGCAAGTCTGGGTACCCCCGTTCCCAGAACGCCGACAGTAGCCCCCGGGCCCAAGGCGCGCTCGAACTTGGCTTCGAGGCGAAGCCAAGGGGCAAGTGCAGAGCACTGCGGGCCCTAACCGCCTGCGTCCTTGGTCGACACATGGCGATTGATGGGACATGGGCATCTCCGCTTCCCCACGCTGCCTCGACAACCGTCCTTGGCTGACAAAAAGGCTGGCGCTTGCCGCTGTGCCTTCATTGCCTTCCTTCCGTCTTGCTCCAGATCCCCTTCTTCTTCTGCTTAGCGTGCCTCTAGCTCTGCTGAATCCTTTCCTCGGGCCCGCCACCGATGGCCACCGACAACGCGAAGTCATCGGCCTCCGCCGCGCGCTCGGCTCTCTGGTTTGAGCCAGCCTTGAGTGCGACCTCCATCGCCGAGGAGAAGCACCTTGTCACCGTGCTCCTGCTGACGGTGGGCGCCGATAATGAGGGAGGGGAGACGGTGCTCTGGGTCGGCTCCGCCCAGCCGGAAGCCTTGGGTGACACCTTCTACCCCTTCTTCCTGCACAGCGTCTTCGCTGGGCTGGTTCCCCCTTTCTCCCGTTTCTTCTATGCCGTCCTCAACCACTATGGTCTCCATGCCCTCCATCTTCATCCCAACCCCATCCTCCTCCTGTCGATCTTTGCCTTCTACTGCGAAGCGTTCGTGGGGTTGACGCCCTCCGTCGCGCTGTTCTGCCACTTCTTCTACCTCCGGATAAGCAGCGACCAGTGCTCTGGGTGCACCAGCTTTATCGCGGCCAACGGCAGCAACGCGATCTCGCGGGCTGGGAAGAAGGTGGAGGATTTTCGGAACAAGTGGATCTTCATGGACGCCAAGTGCTCCCACGCTCGGCTGGAGCTGCCGACCGCGCTGCCGAAGCCCCTGGATCGATGGGCTCACGTGAAGCTCACCGACCCCAGGGCGAAGCAGTTGCTGGAGAGGATGACGGCCGACCTGAAGGCGGAGGACCCGAAGGTGGAGAAGCTGACAGGGGCCATGATTGTCAAGGAGTTCCTGATGCAGCGCCTGGCTCCGCTCCAGGCACACTCGCGCCCCCTGTGGAGCTTCAAGGGCGCAAAAGACGACCTCCGGTTGCGCCCGGACAACTTGTCCGACGAGGAGCTGAGCAAGGTCGTGCGCACCTTGCTCGGGAAGGACCAGGGTGGCCCCTCGGACGCCCATCTCCCATTGTACCGTCGCGCCGATGGGAAGAAGGTAGCCACCGCCATGCCTGTCTTCAACGAGCGAGGGCTCGTGCCGCTGGAGCCTTCCCTGCCCCTGGGCTCCTCGGTGCCGGTGTCCTCCGGTGATCCCTCCGGGGAGGAGGAGAACGAGAGGTCGGAGGCGACCTTGGAGGAGGTGGGGGAGACCTCTCCCTCACGGTGGAGCGAGCTCCTCCGCACCTTTTATGATGACAACGCCGACGAGTACCCAGTCAGGGAGTCGACACGCTCCGCCGGGGTCACCACGAGGTCTAGGGGCACCCCTCCAAAGAAGCTGAAGCTGAGTGTCCCAAAGAAGGACAGGTCGTCGTTGCTTCCCCGAGGTGGCGCCTCCGCCCCACCGTTGGCCGCCGCCGCCGCAAATCCGGCCACCGCACGCTCATCCGCTCCCGAGAACGCGGCGGGGCTCGCGCCCACGAAGCCTGTGGGCATCGCGCTCCTGAAGAGGACGAGGGATTACGTCGCCAGGGACTAGTAAGCGCACCTTTCGTCTTTGCTTCCTGCTCTTGATGTAGTGCTCTAACATTTTCCTCTCCGCGGCCAGGCCAATGTCGGCGGCGAAAAAGAAGAAGGAGGAGGCGAGGGCTCCTTAGGCCAAGCAACCCACCTCGGCCCCGGAGGCCCTGGGGCAGACGGACAAGGCTGGCTCGCGTCCTCCCGCCGCAGGGTTGCCCTCGCGAGACGCAGGGGCCCAGCCTCAGGAGAAGGATGCCTCCGTGGCCGCGCCGGCTTCAGAGGCGCTTGCCTTCAGCGCGCCTGCTGACGACCCGAGGGCTCCGGGGCCCCCGGCCATCCTTGCTGCTGCTGCTTCGCTGGTCTTGATGCCGTCGCCATCTTCTCATCCAGCCGCCACGCTGGCGGGCCGCGGCTCTTCTACCGCGCCCGGTGCTCTGGAGCAGGCCTTCTCTGCGTTGGATCAACTCTGGAACGATCTTCGGGGCTCCGACCGGCGTCGGGCGTCGGGGCGCCTGGAGCTAGTCTCGGGGTGGCTCCAGGCTGACTCGTCCATGAGGGCGGCCTGGGACCGGGCCGACGCTGCAAAAGAGGAGGGCCGGAAGGTGGCCGGCGTGGCCGCCGCCGCCCGTGACATGGCATTGAAGGATGCGAAGGACGCCGAGGAGCGCTGCCGTGCGGCGGAGGCCAAGCTGAAAGCTCTTCACGACGAGCAGGCCACCCGCGCCCGCCAGCTCGAGGAGCAGGAGGAAAAGCTGAAGGAGCGGGAGTCTGCAGTCACCGGTCGTGACGCTGAGTTGGAGCAGGCGTCTCAGGAGCAGGCCATGGAGCACGGGCGCCTGGAGAAGCTGAAGGAGGAGGTGGAGGCGGCCCAAGCATCCCACACCCAGCTTGTCTCCGACGAGAAGGCTCGGCTGGAGGCCAGGGAGAAACTCCTTGCCCAGGCTGAGGAAGCGGCCACCGCGGGGCGTGCCGCCTTTGACTCCCTCGAGCAGAGGTCCCGCAAGGCACTGCAGGATCTCTACGGGAGCGGGTACAAGGAGCCGCTGGTGACTCCGGAGGAAGGCCCCACCGGGCTGCTCTCCAAGCTCGTCGCAGCGCTCGCGGGCATCGTCGTCGAAGTGGGCCCTATGGTGGAGGGGGAAGCCCGCGCGCTATCAGCCTCGGCCGCAAAGCGCGTCTTCAGCCACCTCCATCTTCGGGACTCCAGCTTCCACTATGGTGCCCTGCTTGAGCCCGTGGACCCTGAGCTCCAAGATGCTGCTGCCGAGGCCGTGAAGGGTCAAGCGGAGGCCCTGCTGCGGAAGTTCCTCGCCGTTGACCCAGTGCCTACGGCTAACGGCAAGGACGGCGGCGACGTCGTCGATGATGGGGCTCCCCAAGCGGGCAATGGTGGCGTTCAAGGCTGAAGGAGATGGCGGTGTTTTCCCCTTGTTTTATTCCTGCAACATGTATCGTGCCTCGTGGAGGTGTAAGAACTTATGCTTTGGAACTTTAAGAGACAGTATGTTTTGTAATAACTTGCTAAGGTTCTGCGGTTTCCTTTCCGTTTGCTTTGATGTTCTACGTCGGCAGGGCCCGGCCCCACGCATACCTTAGCCGCCGTTGGGTCGCCCGGATCACCAGGACAAGACCAAGGGGTGAGGGGCTACGTGGCCAGTTAGGCTCCTAAGTCGCGATGCTCAGGAGTCCCCCTTGACGTACGAACAGCCTTCGGGAAGTTGACGCGAGGGTGGGTCTTGGCGTTCTGCGTCGGCAGGGCCCGGCCCCGCGCATACTGACGGTGTCCTGGACTAGGGGGTACTCACCACGTCATCTCCCAACCAGTGGGTCGGGCTGAAGACCCCCATGGCGGTTCACTAATGGGCCAGTTCGGACAGCCGATGACATATACGAGAAAGATTCCACAAGACTTGGTGATCAAGACAAGGACTCCTCTCCACCGACGTAGCCGACTAGGACTCTTGTTATCCTAGGCCTCCAGTACATTATATAAGCCGAGGCCAGGCTCGTTGATAGATTATCATGACATTACTCATCATACCTCTAGGGTTTAGACCACAACATATGATCTCGAGGTAGATCAACTCTGTACCTTGATACTTCATCAATATAAACAAGAGCAGGACGTAGGGTTTTACCTCCATCAAGAGGGCCCAAACCTGGGTAAAACACCATGTTCATCGTCCCTGTTACCATCGATCCTAAATCCACAGCTTGGGACCCCCTACCCCGAGATCTGCCGGTTTTGACACCGACAATGGTGCTTTCATTGAGAGTTCCGCTGTGTGATCGGCAATGGATCAATGGCTCGCCTGCAAGATCAACTGCGACGTCGGCATATTCGTCGCCGGCTCGACTGGTCACCTTGGCTCGACCGAGGACTGCGCTCCACCTCAGATCATCATGATCGGACGAGGGCCTTCATCCACATCAACTCCGATCTCTATCAAGATCGTGGAGGAATCATCCATATAGCTCGGGGGCTCAACTTCAACATTGTCCTCGGGCGACCGTGCTGTTTTTCTATACAGCGGATTTGTATTCGCCTTCGCCGAGTGTCTCTTTGACGATTGCTTTGGTGGAATAGTGCGGAATTGTGTATATAACAACCCTGTAAAATTTAGTCGCGTTCCGATGGAGGAATCTCCGGCGATCTACGATATACCGGAACCCTGTCAAATCTGGGCGTTAATCTGGACGAGTTTAGGGCGTAGAGTCCAGCATCTAGCTCGGACGTTCTTTGGAAGATCCAACCGTTGATCGGCTGCGGAATTCCTATATCTACCACCCCTCAAAATTTCAGCTCGATCCGACTGGTCAAACTCCAGGAAACCTCCGATGAGCGCAGCAATTTTCGGATCTGTTTTTTGCGCGAAAATGAATCCGACCCAAGTTCATCTTTCTTCATGAAAGGGATATTGGACAACCTTTTTGGAGGAATCTCTTTCTAGGGTATTGTGTTTTGTTTCCGAACACATGCTCACAAATTTTGCTCCTTTTCGGAGGTAACCTTCGCCGTTGCGCCGGTGTCAAACCAGCCTGACAACGTTGCTGCACGGCTGCCGACCTGCGCCAGACGGGTCGTCGCTTCATCAAGCTGAACGCAACCTCTTCGGATCATTATCTCGGCAAGCCGAACAAGAGTTCGGCATCGTGAAGGGTAAATCATCACCAACATTATCGCCCCACGAATTATACGGAGCGGGCACACCGGCATCGCTGCATGGTCACTTCATCAAGCGGGCATCGACCGCATCACAAGATCCAGCCCACGATGGCATCGCCGCACTATTGCTTCTTCAAGCCTGGATGTGACGTCTGCGTCCGAAGATCGGGAGTCAATTCCGGCCAGACTCGCCTCTCTTATCCCGTATCCGGCTTCAATCCTGGACGCGACTTCGGTGTCCGAACATCAGGAGTTAACCCTGGCCGGACTCGCCCCTCGCACCATAGTACCGGAGGACGATTCCGAAGAAATCTCAAATACTAATCCGGCTGACCAAGCCGATGTCCACCACGTCGACCTGCTTCGACACCTCGGCCGGCATGGGGCTGCAAACGTCATACTACCGACCTGCCCCGTCTCCTCGGCTAGACCGGGGGCTTCGCCATCTCTTCATCAACCTACTCCGGTGACTTCGGTGTCACCAGCCGACCAGCTTCGTCACGTTAGCTGGACCGGCGGCTTCGCCTCGCCACATCGACTGTGCGGCATCACCACCTCATCAAGCCGAACTCCTCGCTCGGTTACCTCAGGCTTGGGGGCTGGGACCTTGGCTAGGCTGCGGACTACGTCTTTGTCTCGCCACGAGCTCGGACCTCGTCAACAATACCGAGCACATTAACCAGCTAAGTCGCCTCCATGCTTAGTTTTTTTCTTTAAATTTTTTTATTTTATTT